>OY720633.1:175935056-176535056 GCA_963169105.1 Ceriagrion tenellum
CACCACACTTCATCGCAGCTGTATCTGTTCTCCATATCACACTCCTCATCTGTCATTAAATGGGACTCTTCTAAGCTCTTCAGTGTAATCGCCATTCTATTGCAATCCACACTTTTTCCAAACGCTTGCTCTTGTTCTATCAAACATATACGATCATTTGAATCCTCGCCTATATGTTTAGTCTCAGGGTTAAAACATCTTTTCTAGTTACTCAACTCCTCATTAAAACCGAATCGGTCTTCATTCAGGAATCCTTCCATCTTCTGTTTCATCCTCCTCGAACTAGTTTTGGTCATTTTTTATGCATGTGCTGCAACGCTAATAGTCATTAAGTATTCAACTCTCTCGGCTATTGTCATCATAGGAATGAAATCATCTCAGTCTTCCAAAGAACCTTAGGGCATCTGCCCACTTACACTGATGTCACATATCAATCTGAACCGCTTAGTCAGGGTCCATACCCCTGTATTCAAGAGCTTCCAGGGTATTTCATCAACTCCTGTCGTCTTTCTCCCTCTCAAGTTCTTTACTGCTGCATCAAATTCTGATATTAATATGGAGAACCCTTTTACAAGTGTATTCACAGAAACCTTCATTCCCTATGATTCTGCTATTCAAACCTTCACCACTGAGAAATTACTCTTGATAATCACCCAATCCCTTCGTTAACTCCACTGCCTTCATTGAAATTGCCCTTCATTGGATGTTCTATTTCCTTTCCATTCTCTATAGCTTTATCTAGAGTTCAAAGATAGATGTATCTGTGCTGCGTTTCCTCGAGTATTTCCACCATTCTCCTTTAATCTTGTTTTATGCATACCATAGTTGCCTTTATTCTGACATTTTGTGATGACCAATTTATAGTCACTGTCAATATCCGCATCTTTGTAGCTCTTGCAGTCCTTTGCTTGCTTTTTAAATCCCTGTTCAGCAAATTATTTTAAATTTGAATTCATTTTCTGCCCCAAAGCATATTCCGCGTGTATCTTATTCGCACGTTGTCACCAACATATGTGTTTGTGACGCCAGGGCTATTTTATACTTCATCTACATCTACATCTACGTCATACCCTGCAAGCCACCCAAAGGGTGTATGGCAGGGGGTGCTTTCGCACCAGGCATGCTCAATTCTTCAAATACTTCAATTCTTATGTATACTTGTTTACGTGGTTTTAACGATAAAGCCACTATATACCGTTATTTTTAATGACGGTTAAAATTAAAGAATAGAGACAGAAGACCTGAAGATGAAAGGCAAGTCGCTCTTTGAAACGTTGGATGTTATGAAAACCATTGGAACTCCCGAAAAGCGTATCTGCAAGGACTTTGTTCATAACCCATTATTTTATGTGCAGTCACCTAACCTAATTAGTTTACGGTCGTCTGTTGTGACAGTGGTTTAGGATAGCTTTTTTTGCATTTTAAGTTTTTTCTCGAGCAAAAGCCATTGATTGACGCTATTCTTCGGATTCTGACTATCCGCGAGTTGGTAAACCCTATGAGAAAGTCATTGTGATTCCTTAGTGTGTCTAACCAGGGCCTGAATCCATTCCAGTGGCAGGTTTTGGGCTCATAGTTTCTGAATACTGCAGTACTATGCAGTTCAAGCTATTTGTTAGTCATTTTCAAAATCCAGTGGAGGATCTAATTGGTCAATAATCTAGTTGATTTCTAACTCCACCACACACGAGAAAGATGAAGCCAAAAAGAACATTAAATTGCCTTATTATCCCCGTTTAACGAAAGGGATTGATAAAATCCTCAAATCAATTAAAACTAAAATCTCCTATTCTGACCAAAACAAGCTTAAAAACCTATTAGGACACGCTAAAGATAAAATTCCGGCATTAGAAAAATCAGGCATTTATAAAATCAACTGTAACACTTGCCATTTAGCCTACATAGGACAGACACGACGTACTTTACAACCAGATTCAAAGAACACTACTCTCACTTCAGAGATCACAATCCCGAAAAGTCTAGTGTAGCGCAGCATCTAATCATGACCGGGCACGACGTAATAAAAGATAATTTGAAACTCGTAAAGCATACAAGTTACCTATTAGACGCTTACGAGAGTATCTTTATTGTAAAAAATGAAGCCCAACTCCTAAACAGCGACGCTGGTCCCATCCCTCATTCCTCCCTCTACTCAGTTTTGAACTTTAAATAATTCGTTACGTCTCTTAACGGCCGCCGTTAACCGCTCACTTCCTTTCCCATTTCCCCCCCCCTCCCTCCCTCCAACGTTCAACTTTACGTCCGTTGCAACCCCCACTCCCGCTTTTACACCTCCCCCTTCCCCTTTCCCCCCCTTTCCCCAATCATTTTCTTTGGTTGTTTCCATTCGCGTTTTGTTTATCGCCCTTCCCCCTCTCTCTTTCCTTATTGGATGATGTCTCTTCCCCCCCCTCCTCCTCAGTTTACCTTTATTTACAACCCGGATGTCTTAACCCTTCCTCACTTCAACCTTGCGTTGACGTGACGCGTTACCTTCGGTTCGCTGAAGAGGGCTACTTTGTAGCCGAAATACGCGTATTCGACCCCCCACCCTCGTCCGTTCCTGATGTATTGATTTGACCTCGCTATTTTTGAGCTGATTCTCCCAGAAGTTGGGCCCATTTGTGTGAGTGAGTGATTTTGTGTGCTTGCGTAAATAACCGGGCATCCTTAGCGGGGTCTCATTAGCTCTGTGATGGATCCCAGGTTATAACCCAAACATCCTTTGCGGGTTCCCATTAGCCCTTGCTGAGGATCCTATTTGGGTTGAGTGTGTGCGTCTGTGTTTGGTCCCTGGCGAGGAAGTAACATTCCCGTAAACTACACAGGGGAGTATTCTTGGTTGAGAGGCTGTGGTTGGTCGCTGCTGTGGTTTCCCAGCATACCAACACAGTAAGTTTGGTGTTTGTTGACGAAGGGTGCCAATTGTTTACGGCTTTTGGAGAATTTATCTGTTTAACTTTAACCTTTTTTAAATATTGGGCAAATCAAACCTGTCTTCCAACCTTCTGGTAATTCTTCCAACTTCCGTGTAGTACAAACTAGCCGATGTAATGCTCCGATTAAATCCGGACATCCATATTTCATCAACTCTGCTGTCACTCCATCTTCCCCAGGTGCTCTGCCATTCCTTTGTTTTCCAACACTTTCATATACCTCTTCTATAGTTGGAGCGGGCACTTCCTCGTCTATTCTGCGAGTTTGTATTTGCTCTTCTATTCCTGGCGTTGCTTCCTTGTTATACAATTCATCAAAATATTCAGCCCATCTTTCCAATATCTCAATCTCCTCTCCAATGACTTGGCCATTTTTATTTCTACAGGAGTGCAATTTAGGTTTATATCCTCGATTCATATATTTTACTGCTTGGTATAACTTTTTGCTTTCACTTGCATCATTGAGTTCCTCTATTTGTTCTATTTGTGTTTTTAAATATTCCTTTTTCATTTTCCTTAGTATTTATCTGCTTCTTTCCTACTCTGTCTATACCTCGCTCTCTATTTCATCTTGTATCCCTTTGCAACATATTACATCCATTCCTATTCTTTTCCTCTATTGCATGTTTGCAATCGTCATCAAACCACTCTGCATTTCTTTTTACTTTAGTTTTAAGCATTATGTCCTTTGCAGTCGATAAAATGGATTGTTTAATTCTTATCCATTGCTCTTCCACGGAACTGTCCTCTGTCTGTCCTTCAGCACTCTCTCTCAACTTCCTACTTATTTCAACTTTGTACCAAGTGGCTTGCACAGGGTTTCTTAAAATTTCACTATTCCATTTACACCTTCTTGGCTTATTGGTTTTCTCCAAGAGGGCTAGCCGTTCTCTAACATTTACTTTCACTTAGTAGTGATCTGAGTCGTAATTTGGCCCTCGTGCAGCTCTTACATCTAATACAGAAGACGAGTGTATCCCAGATACCAGCACACGATCTATTTGATTCACCATTCCTGTTCTTGGTTTTTTCCATGTACCTTCATGTATGTTTTTGTGTTCAAAACAAGTGCTTTTAATTATCATGTTGAATGACAGGTCAAACTGACAGAGTAGCTTTCCATTTTCACTCGTCACATCATGCAGGGAGTATCTTCCAACCACAGAATGCAGGAAGTCTTCCTTGCCAATTTTTGCATCAAAGTCTCCAAGAACCACAAGAGTATGATATTTTGCTGACTTTTGGCATTCTCTTTCCAATTTTTCATAAAATATTTACTTTTCATCTTCTGGACTGTCCTCAATCGGGGAAAGGGCTGATATAATGTCAACATCACGGAATTTTCCTTTTATCGTAATTTTACTCAGTCTGTCTCCTAATGGCTCAAACTTAATCAGACTCTTCCTCTCCGTTGCATAAATCATGAAGCCAGTTCCATACAATCCGGTTTTCTGACTGGGGCCACTGTATAACACGGTAAAATCCAAAAATTGTGCATGGATTTGTTTGCAATTCGCTCAACCAAAGTTCGCGTACCCGGGAATGGATTCCGTTTCCGCGTTTCACAGTTTCCGTTTAACACAGGATACCAATGCAAGTAAAACCCTATTATGGTCACTGGGACCTACGTTTTTTCCTGATCAAAAAGATTCTCGTTCAACTCAGGTTCCGGTTAAGGCAGGTTTCACTGTAGGTTATTTTATGCGTGTAGGGGCATTATTTATTTCTCTATGTATTTTAATGAGCACCAATGCTCGTGGATCAAGGTTTGCTTAAATTACAGTTCGAAAGTGAAAATGCTGGTATATCGTGAGAAGTTGCAGCATGGTTTAAAGGAATTAAATATGTTTTCCACTGCACACTATTTTTCTAGTAAGTTGAGGCAGGGGATAATTCAATGATCGAGCATTTTTTTTATTTCTAACGGTCATTTCTCGTGAGCTATCTTGTATATGGTGGCTTCCATTGAACATACAGGAAGCGAATGGTATCTGCATCTATTAAATATCGAGCAAGCCACCACTACGGAGTGTGGCACGGGTTAAGTCCACACCAGGCATGTAACACTCATCCCAGTTAAAATCAGAACCGCGCACGTTCCCCTGGAATGCCAGGAGCAGGCCAAAAGCAGTCAGGACAAGAGTGTGCGGTCAGACCAGAAACTAGGAGAGTGACGTAGAAGTATATGCAACCATACTATTCAAGGTACAACTACTGGTTAGTATTATTAATGTGACAAATAAATAGTACTACAAGGTACTAAAACATGCAAGAGTATATCATGCCGGAGATTGCATGCGAGGTTAGTAGCTGATAATCATGTTAAGATACTAAGCACTACTGAAAAAACTGATCCATCGCAACTACGTATCATGGTCCCTTATTGCACGTATGTGCCCATACGTGCGGCTCCATTGGATTTGAAATCCCTCGACCGTTAAACGATTACAATGTAACTAGACATTTAGTCACTCAACAGATTTAAGCCAGTGCTTTACTTGAAGGGCTGTATTTGGGTTTTCATTAAACTGCGAATATCGGTATAAAAGGAAACGTCATGAATGTGAATATACATGGAATATTGTGATAATAGATTTACTTTATTGTGTATGATAATTCATTATAAGGGAATGAGTTAATCTTACCGGATAATCTTAATAATCGAAACATCGCCCGAATGTGAGTATTTCTTCTTTATTCATATTAATTCAATTGTTTTTTTAAATTGAAGTCATACCAAATAATTTAAGAGAAAGTGAAAGTACTTTCTTATTCTTTGTAGTCAAATTTTTGTCGACTAGAATGAAATAAATCGCGGAAAGATGGTAATTTGTTTTCAGTACGCCACTAATTATCTTGGTGTTAACTTTATGACTTGGCATGACTGCCATTTGTATAAATAAAATACGGGAACAGACTTTGATGGACTTTTTCGTGGCAATGACGGTACCCGCGAAAACTATTCGCCTCGTTTTCCGCTTTCATAGCACTAATGTCTCAACACTGTCCTTGAACTCCAATTTCTGCTGTGGAAGGGCAGGTTTATATCTTTAGTCCAAATCTGGCGGACGCTTCACCTTTTGAATCACCATCTGATTCCTTTTTTTAGCATTCTGCAACACATGTTTTGTTCAACATATGAAGCAACGTGACCATAGAATGCGCACATCAGCTGTTAATACATGTGATATGTGCTCATCGGAGACTTCGGCGCCATCCGTGGAAAAGAGCAGCCTACCCTACCCTACACCCACTCCACAATCCACGCCCTCAAAGGTGGGGTGGGGTGCGTGAAGCGAAACACCTCCGTCCTACAGTGTCATCTCAGATTCGCACTTTTTTGCGCGACACTATTTTCCATTTAAAATACTCGCAATAGAATGTTCTGCAGTCCCTCACATAAATAAATCGGTGGCGGCAGTCAACGATCTCGAGCGGCGGATTCCTGCCTTACAGTTCGCTTGCACATCAAATACAACCAATTATCTATCACGTCTCTTTTCATCCTTTATGTCGCCACCCTCCACCATCCGTTCTATACACCCGGAATGAAACGCGACCTTCGACGAACTTCAAGGTACTCCATCACTAACATTAATCGTGAAGTGCACTTAATTTGATGACGACGCTGGTGCATCGAAACTCGGGTCGCGTTTTTGTATTTCATGCGGTCCCGGAAAAGTCTTCTCGTGGTGATAAGTATCCTCAAACCCATGCCCGCCTTTTCCCGCTTTGTGGAGACTAAATTCCACGATCCTCCGTGCGCTTGGCGCGAAAGCAAAGAAGGCGGGGTTCGATTCGGATGTTCATGGACGCCCGACGAGTTCCGAAGACGCCCGCCACGTCGCCCCACGCGCCCTATAGTGTGCAATCCGGAGACGGCAAATGTAATCGTGTACCTACCGTAATGTAGGCGTGCGCGCGTGGAAACGGCTTTGCCAAAGTGCCATTGGGAGTGGCGGGTTGGCGGAGGGAGGGGTCGTAGAGTGGGGAGGCACCGAGGAGTCATTCGCCGGTCGCGCGCATTCCGTGGTGTGAGTTGGGAAGTAAGGTGGGAGTGGGAAGGGGCTGAAGGAAAAGACGTCTTTCTTCATGTTGGCGTCGGGACGAGAGCTGTAAAGTTGTGTCGGGAGCCGCGGGGGGGCTTTCCTCCTCCTGCTCCACGGTCCCTCGTCGGGGACGGAAGGGGGCCATGGGACTCCTAAACCCTCTCTCTCTCTCAACCGCCCCCCCTTCCCCCGTCCCTGCCCGTCCACCTCCGTTTAGAAGGAAAGGCATTTATATGCTGATTAAGACGTCGCAAGAGGAGGAGTAGGGGGGGGGGAGGGAGGGGAAGGGAGGAAGAGGAGAGGAGTGCCTCGGCGGGTGTCTATCTCAATGATCTCTCTCGGAGGGATGAGGGTAGAGGGGGAATGAGGGGGGGGGGGGGGGGCGAGATACAACCACCCCACCAGCATCATCTTGGTCGTCGTCATTCCGTACGGGTATATATTCCAGCGCCGCCGCAGAGAGCAAGAGAGAGTGGTGTGGAGTGAGGGATACCTCTCTCTCTCTCTTCGAGAGATGGAAGTGTCTGCTGAAATAACTTTACAGCAGTCTGGGTCGAGCAGCGGGGGGGCGGGGGGAGGGGTAGGGGAAGGAGGGGAGGGTTGACGCGCGCGCTCAGGGTGAAAAGGTAAAGGGATTGGCGTTCCATGTGTGTGTGTGTGTGTGTGTGGTGGAATAAGGCGGAGAGGGGGGTGGGTGGGAGGGGATGTGGTCTCTCGGGGGCAGACGCGCTTTCCCACCCCATCCCCCCCAAAGGGACGATCTCATCTCCATCAATTTGGACCCTCCCGCTCGCGCACAATGGCGAAGGTGGGGAACGAAGAGGAGGCCAGTTTGCCTCCGGAATCCCTCTCTTTCCTACTCACGAGAGCAAAGGATAGGGCGGCCATTCTATCCCTCCGCCCTTCGAGAGAAGAAAGAGGGGAGGTGGGGGACACGATTTCCCCTCCCCCCCCTTCCCCGCCACCCTTTCCATTCTCCCTAGCGACGCGATGTGTTTGAGTGAGTGATGTTTCCATTACGGCGCGAGAAGGGCAGAAGTAGAGACGTGATACTTGCGCCCCGCTCACTCTATTAGAAAGACGATAAACAAATTGGATTTTCCAGGAGGAGACGAGGGCGCCCTTCCTGTCCGAACAACGGAGAGAGACGGAGTGATGCCCACACATGGCTCAAGCGCACTCCCTGCCACCCACCCACTCCCTCCCCTTCCCCTACCTCCTCCGCACCCCTCTCTCTCTCTCTCGGGGAGCAGGGCCTCCGCACCCCTCTCTCTCGGGGAGCAGGGCCTCCGCATCCGAAGCCTTGGGAGGTGCGGCTTCACCGTTTCGACTGTCGCGCGCTTGGAGCACTTGTCGCCGCCTTCGTGAGCATTCGAAGGTCACCGAGCGTTCAACAATTCGCCGACGGGAAATATCCGCGACGGTGCCGGGAATCGCACCATTGACCATCGCCGATGAATTGCAAAATTTCGTTTGTCCTCGGAGTCCCATTCATTGGGACCTTTGACTTCTTCGATTTGGACCACTCACGTTTAATGCAGAACAGGACGACGGGCATTGGCGCGGGGAAATAAAACATTGAGCTCTGTAAAATTCTTCTTTTGACAATGATGAATAACAGAGAAGTGATATAAGATAAACTGAGCTGATGATCTTCGTAATATCATCAATGACGGACCTGACACATTGTCCAGAGCCATTGAACTTTTAACAATTTCTATCGATGGTTTACTAAACTAGATATATTTTACCAGTGGAGTTCACTATGTAATTCACAGAAAAAGTGCAGCTAACCTGGCTTAGGTGGCGACGAGGTAAAGCCCTCGTCTACTAAACCGCGTGTTGTGGGTTCGAATCCCGCCTGGGTGGAATAATCATCACTTAGGGCATGTGTGTTTATGTTGCTAATATTCATCCGATATAAATTGGCGAAATGCACACTATTCTGGGTAGTAAAGGTTTTAAAAAAATATAAGTACGTGAAATATTCTGGCCTCGTTTTAGCCAGATTTCGCTCGTACCGGGCCGCAATGGAACCTCCCAACGCCACATTTGACTCGTTTATGACGGTTTTCAAGATACACTGCTACATGAATCACGCGCAAATTGCAATGTGGAAAACAGATGCATTACTGAATGCTATGAAGGATCGCCATTCATTGTTTTACCGGGCCAAAATGTCGCAAGTTGCAGGGTAGGAAGACATTGAGAGCCAAAGTAACCATGGTTGAAAATCGGTAATGGAAACGCATGAATTACATATCATTTTTCCAGAAGATGTACAAAGTTTGTTTTCTCTTCCGACGGAACTAGACATATGAGACTACATACTCATCCTCTTCCATCTTGCACTTCGTCCCGCCTGGATTCAGCAAATTTATATTAATTCTCATGCTCGTCTGGTATTTTTGGCGTCGCTTGCCGTCAAAAGTCAATTTTTTGTATCAAACGTCTTTTTCATTACCTACGAAGCACGTCGTTGGTGCACGCAGAGCATAGGTCTGTTTTCTGTCAGTGTCGGGCCCACATGATGTATGTATAATGCTTCTCTCACTTAAGATATAATTTAGTCCGAATGAGTTCCGCTTCTGAAGTACTTAGCAAGTTCGGTCGCCTGCTGCAGTTCACAAGGAGTGTCCTCCGGAAACAATGGTTAAAAATCACCTCTAAAATACGAGTAAGACTTCATAGAACTGATACTCCGACGAAAAGGTCGTAGAAATCTGAAATGAGTAGACTGGTTAGTGAAAGTTATTGCTCTCTAAATTGAAGATAATTTTCCCTTATCATTGCAAGGTGTTTTATTGGTACCAAGTGACATTACTGTCTACTATAACTTAAAAATTTATGTAGAAATCAACTTAAATGTAGCAGAATGTTGATTAAGAATTAACCAAAAAAATATACCTCGGTTGCCTGTAACGGAGCCTCACGGTTCGTGTCAAGTATTAACTGCCTTTACATTTGGTGATTCAATTAAATTAACCGTGGGTTGAGCGAGAAGTTTTTAAAATCAAAAATCCATTACAGCGCACTTTTTAAAACTTCATTCTGAATGCCAAACATTGAGGTCTCCATTATTGATATCATCTTTTTTCAACGACCTTCTGTCACACACTCGTAGTCAATATCCCCCCATACAATACCGCGTCGTCTGCGGAGAGGCAATTCTTGCGCATTTTGTAGCGTGCTTGGAAAATGGTGTCACCAAGAACAATGAACAACTGTTGAATTTTCGTTATACTGGTTAACGATGAAAAGGAGAAGCTCGCGACCAAACTTCCGTTATCGATGGATCGGATGGAAGTATGATATTGGCCGGATTGCCCGCCATTCTCCCCTTTGACAGCGATTCATTCATTCATTCTTCACCTCGAAGCCCTTCACAATTCTCCTAGGGTCACCCCATCCCTGGTTTTCATCGATAGTTTTTCACACACAATCCGCCGATGGATGATTCGCCTGATGGATGTTCGCTGTCTTGATATAGCATGAAAACTATTATTTTAACGTAACAGAATTCCTGCTCGTAATGTAATAAACTGAATAAGCACGAAGCAGTGGTCCATGCTATAGGCATGTTGTTTAGTTTATTAATAAAAATAAAAAAATGAGGCACTCCGGGAGTGCCGACAGAAGTGAAAACTTGAAATAACGTGAGCATTTTTGAATGAAGGGAAAAATTTCACTTTATTTTATAAAATTATAATAAAATCATTTTTGAATTTACCTCGTAAATTTTAAAAAATTAACAAATGTATTTTTTGAATATTTCAAATTTACCGCATAATACAAATTTTTCTATATATCGTAATACAAAATTAACAATTTTAAAAAATTCCAATAAAAACATACATTTTGAATTTACCGCGCATAATTTGTTCTGTGTTTCTGGATTTGAAAGCACAGAAGGCGCGCATGCGCTACATAACAGTTCACGAGACAGTACTATATGTATACACTAGCGATAAAAAAATTTTCTCCACGTGTTTCCTTTTTTATATTTCTACAATATATAATTGTAAACACTTCACATTTATAAATTAATTTTATGGCACAACATTCGAATAAGCTACTCAAATTGAACGTATTAAAAGAAATTGAATTATATTGTACTAACCTTCACTATTCTTGTATCGAGTACACTCTCCTGCACGAGTATGGACTATTATATTATCCGGCACAATATTTGTAGCAACCCAAATTGAATGAACTAAACCGTATATTAGATATAAATAATGTAATATGAATAAAATTATAATATAGTTAATTTGACGGTGACGGTGACGCGAGTCCAATGGTTTTTACCCATCCACAAGTACTGTGTATATAGCGAGTATACTGTGTATATACAGAATATACAATTATACATATATTTAGCAGCAGTGACGGTGACGGTGACGCGAGTCCAATGGCTTTTACCCATCCACAAAAGTGTATATACAGAATATACAATTACACATATATTTAGAAGCGGTGATGGTGACGGTGACGGTGATGCGAGTCCAATGGTTTGTACCCATCCACAAGTACTGAGTATATAGCGAGTATACTGTGTATATACAGAATATACCTACATAATTATACATATATGTAGTAGCGGTGACGGTGACGCGAGTCCAATGTCTTTTACCCATCTACAAGAGTGCTCAACGCGACATAAGAAGTTTTCACTTCAAAAACATTTTGAACCTGAATAATTTGAATGTCAATATTTGAAGTAATATGATTAACTTTTGAAATCGTATTATTACTGATTATGTTTCAATTTGAATCACTAGATTATGCTAATTATAGAACGCACGGGAAGGTTTCGCATTCAGAAGACCTATCCACTGCCTGTAACTCGATGCTTTTTCGTGAGAATTCCGTATTTTAGTCAATTGCTTGGTAATATGAATGATCGGAGATAATGTTTGTGCTGCTCACCTCGGAAGAAACCGCTTATGCTTGAACGACGACTCGGGGAATTTCCTCCGATATAGTACAGCCATTTGTCCGAGGGATCGCATACGATCTCCTAGACAAAGGAATTCGACATTCACTAGTACCCTTCACCTGTCAAGTCATTCCAGTGAAAACGTTGGATGTGAGAGTTTTTTGGACATTAAACTACTCTCGGGTTACACGGACTCGCATGCCTCTCCTCGGCCTGTAGCAGTGTGGGGTTTGGGCTTCTGAGGCATTCGTGCTAGAAAAGGTTCGAGTGCCATCCGGGTGAATCGTCCTTTGGCCGGAGCATAGGTATTTACGGGATGCGTAGTGAGCTAATGCTAGAGATCACTGGTAGATCATTGTCACTAAAATATATACGCAATCGCTGCCATAATTTACCTTCGAACCGAAAGGCTTTCGGTTCGAAGGTATCAATGATTGTGATGCCGTAAAATTTCAGTGGGGAACGCGATCTTTAATCGTGTCTTCTCGATAGTCGCAGAAGAACATGAGCAGTATGAGTCGCATTAACTTGTCAGTCATTTGCACAAGTCGCAATCAGTATTCTACAGAATAAACATTAGCAGCAGAAAAACAGCTTTTGGAAATGCATCTCTCAAGTTGGTAAATTTACGTAAGTGCCTAGGCTCTCGACCCAAGGATGCCGGGTGCGAGACCCGGCTGGGAGAGGATGCCATGAGAGGTATTTTCCCGGGTCGACGTCTCGTGGCAGCGTGGTCGGTCAACCACGAATATCATTATCATTCTTGCAAATAAGTAAATTAGGTAATGTAACTAATAACTTCAGGCTTGACTATGTGGAACCTCTCCATATCGGAAATTAAAATACTCTAGTATACTGAATAGATTTATTCCTTACGACCCGGGCTTTGTCACATAAAGATGAAGCCTGAAGATGTCATTATTTCCGAAATTAAATGACCGTACATTATTTCGGGTGTGTACCCTGGGTATAAAGTTCGTCTAATTTATTGATAACTGAGAAATTCGGTTAACTTCTACCAAGCGTCACAACTACTAAGCGACTAGTGAGTACACAGAGTTGCATGTTTGGTTAATTACTTTAAAATGGCTATAATTTTGAAATGCAGCCCCGGACAAGTATCTTACTTGTATTGTGCATTAGCAGAGCCTTTATAATTAACCGTTCATTTAAGATGGTTAGTCTTAAAATGTAAGAAACAGAGAAGGCGTAAAAAAGGAAACTTCTAAAATAATTATTTCTTTGACATTCTAATGATTAGTGTATTATATTAGTAGCATTAGTGTAGTGTACATCAGTGCATTACAGAGTGAAAATGCGCCTTCCTTAAATCCGGAAAGATAAACGGAATAGATGTTCGCCATTTTCGAGTTCTTGATACACATACTGACTAGTATTAGATTTACATTTAATTTAAATGGCTACTAACGTCATTACGGGGTTCACAATACCATAGCAGCCGTTTAACAAACTCCTGGATTTGTAATTGAGGTTCTGCTTTCTTGCAATGAGATCCCTATCAGATAAAAATCAAAGCACTTAGTCCTAAATGCTCTCCACGGATGGGGAAAATTACATATTTGAAAGGGATGTGAACTACAAAGGGCTCGAGTTCTCGCCATTTGTTTAACTTCAAAGTCAAATTTACTTTATCACCTCCTGGCATTCCCCGAGGCGGTAGTCGCATTGGTGGCTACGTAATCTCAGTCAAAAGCGATACGTTGAAATGGCTATTGAGTCAGAATGGTCGAACAGCATCTGAAAAATTCAACGGAGTTTAAATGTTAGCCGTTAAAATTCAAAGCCTTTTCAAAAGACTTAGATCATGGGTAAGGCCTGGCCTAGGTCAAAAGGGCACAGACCTTTACCAGTTCCTCCGAATGTTCTCTCTGGTAGACTGATGGCGGAGTTAGAGTGGCCGCTACAGCCCTACTTTACATATTAGCCCATTTTTTTAGCCAAGAAAGTTTTTCGACTATTTCAACAACACAAATACTCCCTCAACCTTTGTATTTGTATGTGTACCACGGCATGTGTCTCGAGTGAGTGACTAGGGGCTTCATTCAAAATTCTGTTTACAAATTTTCCAGAGGGCCGTCGAAGGTTTTCAGCAAGGGGACTCATCGTGATCAAAATCTCCCCATTTTGGACGAAATAAATACTTATTCACATAATATTTCGATGGTGGAATAGCTGTTAATTTGGCTCAAGGAGTAGCAGTCCAGCATCCTCCGACATTGGTGCTGGATTGAATATTCTCTTGAAGTGTTGGGGAATGGACCCCATGGTAACAGTATTTGTGCAGGGATGTGATCCATTACCTCAAAACACAGAATAAATGACGCTTCCTTTGGGAATGAGGGTTGTTTACTCGGGAAGTTAAAACTTGGTCCCTGAACTTGTCTAAATGGTGACTATATTGTAACAGCCATCAAATATTGCATTGTGGGAGGCAGCATGTGTGGGGACAGAGAAAGATAAGTCATTAGAAGGATTTCTAGAGGCACGGTGATTGTTAATTCTAATATTGATTCTCTCATACCATTTTCTAAATTATGTGAATTATATCACACTTCCACAAAATAACACTTTGGCTACGTAGTATTAAGAAACAAGCCTTCAAAACAGCCCAATTTACTTGTCATTCTGAGTTTTTATCTCCCTGCCTATCTTTAGGAGTTTTCCCCAATGGACACCTTCAGGAGTGGTTGCCGTTTCTAAATGTATTTCCCTCACAAGCCAACCATCTACGCTTTGAAAATGATGTGCTTGACTGGCGCATAAAACAGTTATCTGTATAATGCGTATTTATATGCAGGAAAACACACTGATGGGTTAGGTTTGCCAGAGCAAGGCCAAAAGTAGTCGAAGCCAACTCAATCTGTTCTTCCTCTCTCAGAGCCAATCATGGAGTCCCATAGAAACATCGCAGCGGACAATGTTCGAAGGTTTTCCCGGTGAATTATGTCGTTGAAGATTGTTCGGGATTTCCACCGGGTCAGGTTCTCCATTTCTGCCGACGTTTCGATGGACGGCACCACGGCACACTGAACATTACAACTTAAATATTTAAGGCCTTTTAACTGTAGAAAAGCATTAATGATTTATTATTTAAAAAAATTGGTTTTTCTTTAATTTTTTATACCTCGTTTCAAATAATTTACTCTGAAAAAATTGTTAGTGTTGATGATTTAGAAAATTAATGTGAGTTGGAGATATAGTGCTGAGAGGCATAAAATTATACCATACTATAAAAATATTGTAACAACATTTTATTAATATGTAATTAATTTCGGTCTCCCAGACCGCACGTCACTGTTAGTGTGACAAAAAGTGCACGTCACTGATTAACACTTCCTTCCACCTCAAGCCCACCAACAAGCAGCAATATATCCATTTCAACAGCTGCCACCCTTCCCATACTAAACGACCCCCCCTCCCTTACCCTCTCTCTATATCCGTGGCCATCGCATATGTAACAGCCCCGAATCCCTTGACCTTTTTCTCTCTAATCTCCACCAATCCCTCCTTCGCAGAGGCTATCCTGACGGCCTCCTTCAGAAATAAATCCCACAACAACCCTCATATTCCAAATTATTCTCACATAATAATTTTCCTCGTGATAAAATCCCCCTCTGTACCACCCATTTCCCTGAAGATCACTCCATCCACCGATTTATTAAAAACTTCTACCCTATCCCGTCCAGAAACATCACCACTTCCAACATTTTCCCCCACTATCCCTCTCTCACCGTTAGACGCCCCTCTTATATCTCTGCCCTCTTTAAAATCGCCAAACCTCTTTTTAAATCAATATTTACCACCACGAGATCTCCTTCAACTTAAAGATCTTGAGTCCTCTTGCATTTACTTCTTTCAAGCTTTATCTCCGCCTGGACTCAACTTATCTCAATGACCTCCTCCATCACATCCAATCAGACTGACCAATATCTTTTAAATTTTCTTTCCTTCCCGCCTTCCTGCCCACCCTCCTACCTTCCTCTCTCCCCCACTTCTCCTTTCCCTTCCCCTCTTTCCCTCCCCTCCTTCCATTCCATCCGTCACCGTCCTCCCTTCCTTCTTAGTCTTCAATTTCCCTGTGAACAAGGCGCACGCCGCGACGCAACAGAGGTCAGGACGTTGGTCTAGGGGACACGAGGAAAAGGTTTAACGGAAGAAGAGAGGAGATAGAACGCATAGAGGGATGATATGATAAATCGCGTTCGGGGGCCGACTCCTGTACAACTGAAGTGGATAATTGCTCTTTACCGTTGAAACCGACGTTACTCGGTAGACAACCCCAATTGCATTTATGTGCCCAAGCTTACTTGATCGAAAAAGCAAGTGATAGGATTTGATATTTTTCGTCGCAAGTTCTCAGGAAGCTTAAACAGTGTGTAATCATTGAATTTGACTTCTTGATATTTGGCGCACTTAGTTTGAAAAAAAGTCCTACATTACTTAGAAGTGATTTTATTTAAGTGGCTTAAATGTCTCTCCCAATGCCCATTCCCTTCCGCTATGATACATAAATCTCTTTTTCATGAATTTCGCTGCCCTTCGTGAAGAACTTTATAAAAGAGCGCGCTCCGTGGTGAATTCATTTTAACGTCAACCGAGTCACCCTGCCCTGTTTTATGTCCTGCTTGCTGCTCTTTCGGATCATCCGACTGGAAATAATTTTTTAAAAGAAAACTCATATTTATTCTATAGGCAGTGATTCAATTTATCTTTAGATAAATAAGAGGCATATCCGGCCTTTTGTGGTTAAATTACAGTGTAACGAGGAGAGAAACTCAAAAATATTAGTTGAATAGATTTATTGACCAGAGTAAAATTGCGTATCTGTCTCTATAATCTTCAAATTTAGGTTGGTATTATATCATCTGTACTGCTGTCGTCCATTTTTATATCAATTTTTCAATTGTTTAACTTCGTTAGTATTTCAATTAATGATTATGGCCAGGAGTCAGATTTGAATCAGTCGAAATTGCAAAGGAATGATGAACGCTGTAAATGATGTCACTCATCTATAGTTTTGCACGATGATTACTCTGATGCAGACGGCTCACAGATAAGATTCCGAAAAACCTTCACTCTCCTTTCAACGTCTCGGCGTTGGATTTCGAATCCAAATGCAACATACTCTGAATAATAACTATTGAGAACAAAATTTCAAGAGGTAATTACGTGCATGCCATATAGCGAATCAAGCCCCATGTTGGCGGAGGCCACTGTCAGCAAGGCTGTTTGACCTGGTCAGCGCGATAACTGTGACTGTAGTCCAGGCCACGGCCAAGAGACGCGTGAAAAATTCACGTCTGGCTGACGAAACGTGACGAATTTCTTCTTTAATCAAAGGAGGCAACCAACATTTAGAGACATGGATGAAGTCAATAACGAATTGCAGAATATATTACCCGTATCCAGTTTCAAGCTTAAGTAAAGCCAACGAAATAAGGATGAAATTATCAGTCCTTCAACCAATCTTGCCCAACTCTTCTATCCTAAACTCTTCCCTCGACTCATTCGAGCGGTCCATTGACTGTTCCATGTTATTCTGGTGAAAGCCTCTGATGAAAGTTTAGCATGAAATATACTCAAATATAAATCCTTGCTTGCTTTCTTAGTTCATGCGTTCGAAGTCTACTCCGTAATAAAAATCCCTCTCTCTCGCGCCCGCTGTTGTTTCGGACCTCCCTTGCTATGTTTTGGGTAGATTCTTCTCTTTTTATCCTTTAGGATCAGCTTCTAGGCTCGCACTGGTGACAAGAGTCTTTGGTTGAGATCTATGCATTCCTTCTTTACCGATTGTGAAATTATATCTTGCAACAGCCAGGCCTCGGCAGCATAACTGATCAGAGCACTCGACGTGACTCAGAGGGGTTCAAGTCCCCGCCTAGGCGGAATTTCTGACCCCCGTTTGCCTTGGTTGATGGTTGTGCATCGTAGTTAGAGTTGAAATTGGGATTCGTTGGCTTCCTGCAGTGATGAAAGGCCAGACAAGCAGGCGCCGCAAATGATTAGGGATAGCTTGGGGTTTAGGGGCTCCCGTCATCGAGCTTGCAATGCGGGTCTTGTCAACTACCCTGCGACGTCCATCACAAATGCAACGCCCCTTGTGGATTGAGACCCACTGGAAGATGAGAAGCCGACTGGGGTCTCTCTTAAGCAATTACCCTGAGCTCTCAATCGCCACGTCCTCTTCCAGGTATGAGATGGAAGAACAAAACTTACTTTGACTCCATCAAGCGTGTCCGCGAAAAGTCATATTTAATCTTTGGTGAGAGTGTATCAGAGTTGAAAATTTAAAAACCATCTTCCACCTTTCAATTACACTTGAAATATGATAATTTGCAAATTCGAAGAGAGGAAATGAGCATTCACATGAGGTTCTTCAGCATCACTGCGCATTGACGAATGATGTTCTTTTGAAGAAGAATTCCGTCCATTCTTCCGCAAATCAGTTCGTGTGCACTAGCTAGGGGCATAAGAAGCATTGCCTCTTACACCTTTTACACAAATGGCTGAGGTTTAAGTTGAAGTTGCACCAAGTCCCGTCGGACTGAGAAAATTTACGCGAGATATTAATGGACGCAATCGACACATCTGAGTTGCTAGTGTTTTTTCAGATGACGTATCACCTGGAAAATATATTTCTAGAGCTTGGATATATTCGGTTCGATGACCGCGCTTTAGTTGCTTATATGCCGAGTTCACTTGTTTCGATTCCGATTCTTTCAAATCGATTTCAGTTTCCGATTCCATCGATTCTAATTCCTAATAAAAGGTGGGATATTGATACCCCAGTAGCGTACGACTATTATGTAAATTCCAGTATTGGCTGAAATAAAATAAAAAAGACAATTTAGTTGCTCAAAAAGTACATTTATTAACAAATAGCAAATATATCCTCAGCTTATTGAGGTAGTACATAAAAAGTACAAATTGTGAGCCTACACCCAATATTACTGAGACAAATATGATGTGATAAATGAAATTTGATTTGAATATTTATCTATCTGGAATCGATGGAATCGGAATCGACTTAGGGCGATCGATTCTCGATACTACGAGGGTCGTTCCGAAAGTAATCCCTCCTATTTTTATTCATGGAAACTACAGGAGATACATAAGTCACAACAGCACAGCTAAATAGAGCAATATTTCAGCTAAAGACTGTCATTTTTCCACATAGTCACAACCATTCGTTATGCACTTTTGCCAACGATGAACCAGAGCCTGCATGCCGCGCTGGTAAAAATCGGAACCAGCTGAGGGTAACTACTTCCTTACACCTTTGACAACAGCATCCGAGTCTTGAATGGAAACAATGCATTGGAAACAATGTTCCAACATTGTTTCGAAGGCATTACAGCCGACATTCAGGTTTGCACACAATTCTCTGGTCGTTATCCACCGATCAGCACGGATGAGTTGATCAAGACGCTCTTCATTGCGAGGGATGACAGCTGTGCAGGGTCGACCGGGCCGTGGCTTGTCATGCACACCCTTTTCACCACCTCGAAAATGTCGCACCCATCGTCTCACGTTGCTCCCGTCTATTGTATCATCTCCATACACCTTTAGCAAGCGTCGAGGCATTTCAATTGGCGCAATTTCTTCAGCAGTGAGGAATTCAACCACACATCGCTGTTTTATACGCGCGTCCATATCAGACTCCATTTTGGAACACTCCTCTGCTGGCGCCAATTACCGCAGAACAACGGAACCACTTGCAAATGATAGAGGAAGGTTCAAGCATTAGCACTGCACCAACGACATCTGGCACGGACATCCAAAGTCACCACATAAAAATAGGAGGCATTACTTTCGGAACGACCCTCGTAATTCTAATCTTGAGAATCGGTGGAATCGTGGATCGACATTTGGATTTGGAAAACTTTGAATATTTTTTTGCGTGGTCAACGAGTATTCAACGTTTTCCAGGAGAAAAGTTACGTTATTCAAAGAAATTGCAATCCATTGCAAGGTGATTGCTCCACACCAATCCCAATCAACATGACTAAGAGCAAGAGAAAAGACAAATCGTGAACAAATGCCACATAAATATTTACTTCTTAAAATTAAAAAGTTTCATTGCAACCCTCGATACAACAGCTATGAATGAAGTGAGTAAATGTATCATACGATCGCCTACTGTCTGTCATCCTACACTGTAAGCAACTGCTTTCCTAGTATATTGCAACATTTAGCAATCAGGGAGCTGAAGATCTGACATCGAATTTCTCGACTAGAAAATAATTTTGTATGGAGAGTGGGGAGTGATGTTGAAGACTCAAATAATGTAACGAATGTAAAACTTCCTATCCAATTACCTGTATCTAATTTTCACCCAGTATTTGAGTAAATCGGAGGAAAAACTTATGCGCTTTGACAATTTTTTTAGGACTAAGAGTTATCTCTGATTTCGTTGACAGAACTAAATTTTGGCCAGAAAACTTGTGTTCTAGTCCAACTTGCCATCACTTCTTCTCGCGACACATGCCAAGACGTGGCTGAAAACCTGTGCGTAAGTGGCTTCAATCTTCTTTTAACAGTTACTATATGAGGTCTTAATTTAGCCATGTTAACAACTTGCAGCTTTTGTAATCGCATCAAGGTCACCGAGCCAAATTCTCATAGCGCGGGGATCCATCAAAATAACTTTTGATAATTATGCTCTCGCCTTACATGATCAATGCTCTCAATCTTTTCCGGTTTGCCCCGAGCGCATACCAATGTATGCTGGCGGCATAAATAACAATAATTTGCGCCCGTGCGAATGCACATTCACGCATTGGCGCGTCAATAGCGATGGCACACCTGTGCGCGATCGGTTGATCCGCACGTTGGACGCGTGAGCTGAACACGAGTAACCATGCCGTGCGCGTGTTCTATGGAGGTCATTGTTGAATGATAGAGTCCCATGCGAGTCTTACGGAGAGATACCTTTCCGGTCGCCATCAGATGAGTGCGCCCGGGACGTTCAATAGCGAAGGACTTCTCGACGCCTGTTCATGTGTATGTGACCAACTAGCGATGTCGGCAGAACAGATTTTGTCCCGCATTGACTCGGGTAAAAGTGACCGCGAGCAGTTTTGCAATACTCTGTTTAACGCACGAGTTTCCCTGAAATTGCTGAGTTTTGTCTTCAGTAAACTCAACGCTAAGAGACCCCAATTCCTTAAATATACGCACTAATTAACAGTTCACTGCGGAAAACAATGGAAGGGCAGATTGGTGGCCATGCGTCTCTCCGGAGCCTGCGTCGCCACGGCGATAATTGGGTGGCACCGATTTTATGCTCACCTTGCGACGGAGCGAGGGTTGGGGGGGGGGGGTCCTGTCCTAATCCTGCCCTTTCGAACCCCCCCCCCCACCTCCACATCCTCCCCCCTTGAAGACGGGAGAGGCCCCTCCCCTACACAATGCCCCCACACAACAACCAACAAAGGAAGCACATATTTTAAATAAGGAGGCAATATCGCCAACATCACTATAATTACCTCTTTCCCCGTATAACATACAGCGACTTGAAATGTGATTAATTTATCTGCGTGGTATGGAAAGGGAGGCGTTTTTATGGCCGTGTGAACTTTAAATTAGCCCCGGCCACTTATGACCGTGCCTCGATGTATATCTTGGGACTCCATCCTTTCCAACCAATTAGGGGGGCGGGCAGCGGCGTGGGGGCCGCCCCACCGCCCCCCTTCGCCCGGGCCCCCACCGCCGTGCAGCGCCTACGGCCGGGCAATCATTCTTCGCCCCTTCTCTCGACTCTCACGAGGCTTCCCCCCCTTCTCGCTTGCCCCCCCGCCCCTCCGCCCCCAACCAACCAACCATTCGCCCCCTCTCTCGGGGGAGTGAGTATAATCTGCCTTCGGCCGATGATGATGATGCTGAAAGCGGGGAGGAGGAGGGGGGGGGCAGGAGGGGAGGGAAACGCGCTCGGCTTCCGATCGATGCTCGCCCCGGGCGATGTTATTCCTGCCCCGCACCTGCTCGCCCAATCCTCCCAGCATCGATGTGTCCTGTTCCTCCCCCCTCATTATACAACCTTCCTCATTCCCTCACTCCCTCCCCTTTGGTCGAATACACACAAACACTCACACGCACTCACACGCACTCACGCACGGAGGCATCGTCCACATTGTGTGTGTGTGTGTGCCTGATCGCGTCCCTTCCGATTCCCTCCCATTCACCCCCCCTCCCCCCGCCTCCCAATTGCCCCTCTCCCCTTCCTCCTTTTCCCCTCCCACTTTATTTCAACGCGAGACGGAGACTCGAAACGCGCTTAAAGAGGCTGAAGTTATCGACGATGCTCATTTATTTTGCTGAGCAGCCTCTACTCTTTGATTAGGTGCTCCACGATCTCGGCGGTGATTTCCGTTTCTCTTCGTCCCGTCCGAAGTAGGAGGAGGTTGAGGCGGATGCTGGATACAGAATGCCCGTCTCTGGTCAACTATCGAATCGAAACCTGTACTCGAACGATCACGACTCCCGCACACCACTCCGCGACGACCGTTCCGTTTAAAACGAGAACTTCCGCTGACGAGCGCCAATCTTACTCGGAATTCTGTTGAGATGCAAAATCCAATCCACGAAGATAGAAAGTCGCGTTCGCCATTGCCGATCAGATCAGAGCCACCTCTCGGTCGCACGAAGGATTTGATGCTCGCCCGGCAAATGAATAACGTCCACCGCACACGAGCTTCTCATCGGGTCGGGTATTCCATGACGGGCGAAGTTACTCACACTTTCCTATCGTCCTCAATTCTCATCGACTATGGCAAGGTGTCCCGTCGAAACGTCGGTCATCCTGGAACACCTGAACCAGCGTGATTTCCTAAAACAGTTCCCATTGAAGATTCGTGTTTTTCCCGTTTGAACCGCGTAAAGAGACGCAAAGCATCTCAAGGCAGATGCGTTTTCTTCGAGAGTCGAGTGTTCATGGACCCCTCCTCGAGCGAAATCTCAAACAGTTTGGGTAAAAGCGCATTTCGAGACCGAATCGTTGTCCGGATGCATGAAACGCCACGCCTGGGACTCCGCTCGCCACCGAACCCTTCGGCAAAGGGGATACGAGGCCGAGGAGAGGTGGCGCGGCGCGGCACCCGCGTCTGCGAGTCTTGCCTCCGCCCACGACGCTGCGAGTGCCGTCTTGCCTTCCTTCACCCCTCCCGGCACCCCTCTGCTAAGGGAGGGAGAGATCGTCTCTCCCTCCCTCTCTCGCCCCCCCTCCCCTTCTATACCGCCCCCAGTATAGAGGGGGTAGGTAGGACGAGCATCCTTATGGCCCCCGCCCCACTCCGTCCCTTTCCCGTTGCCAGCCCTCGCCCCGCTTGGAAAATTAAGGCCGCCCCGGGCGCTTGGGCGCTATCAAAAAACCGTTTATAAATTCACATCCACAATCGTATATATTAGCATAAAATGCTCCGACGCCTTCTCAATTATGTGAATTGTTTGCTGTCATGTGACTAATGATATACCTTTCCACACAATTCTTATTCACCCAGTGTAAAAAAAAAGGTGCGTCATTTGTGTTGGCTATACAAAGCAATGAAAATGTATGGAATCATTTAGTCTCTTCCCCGTGAACCGTGACTTCTGTTTATTAAAAAAAACGCATCATCAGAGCTTTAATTTTCTACTCGAGCAATGGTCGCTTGTTATTCCGCCAGTGTTCACTCGAGTCGATCCCACGTTCGTGTCCCTCGCACGCAGCATCCCCAGCGAAGACGAAGAGGTTAACGGAGGAAGCGGAGGAGCGACACTCCTCCTCCTCTGCTGGTCACCTATTGCTGCTGATCACTCGACGAGGAAACATTGTGACTACTGTGAGAGGGAATCCAAAGAGAGAAACTACTTTTGCTCCATGAGAAAGAGTGTAAGCAACCTAACCTATAAACGTGGATACATTTATAGGATGGGTTGTTTAGCTATAAGCCATAAGGGAGAAGAAAATTCTACGGACCAAGAAACAACATCAAGGCCGACGGAAACTTCAGATGAATCTCCTGATTGACAGGGAACAGAGCAGAGTAAAGAGGAGAAGCCTTCAAGAAACACTGCTCCTACTGCATTCAAAATAGCCCAAAGTATATTTGAGTTGACACCATTACTTCAGGAATAGTTTCATGTAAGCCATATAAGCAAAAAGCGAAAGAGGCAGAAGAAATTTGCTGGTGTTATAACAAACAGAAAATGATGCTGAAACAAAAGGAGGAAGGGAAGGCTAAGAAAGAACATTTGAAGCAGCCAATATTAGAGGTGCGAACTTCAAAAAAGATAATTGCTCAGAAACTCAACCTTGGTTCAACTAAAACTACTGAGAAACAGAAAAAAACTCCCGGGTGCATAAATTCAGCTTCAACTTTGAACGTTAGTACATTGAAATGTGCTGAATATAACGCGATTTATTCTGATCCTCCGGACAAAGAGTGGCTACGGTGTGCCAAATGCCACGAATGGTGGAATGACGACTCTTGGAAGAGCTTTGACATTGATGAGTGCTCTAACTATGACGCAGAGGATTACACATGAGAACACTGCTAACTTGTTAAAAATCTAAAATAAATATAATACCACACTTTGTCTAAATAATTTATTTATTCTCCCTTTAAAACCGGTGTCATCTCGCTCCGAGGTAGAAGTCATCTTGCCCCGGCTCTGGGGCTTCAACACTTCCGGATCGAAGGCTCCCTCTAAGAAAATATGCATAGTTAATAACCACCGTTATAAAACTTAATTTATAAAAATTGTTACTCCTGAACATCATTATCTAGCCCCGGTCTCCCACACACTTATTCATCGTCACTTGTAGATGACTTTTGTAAGCAGACACAATGAGCATTGAGGTTGTTTTTCTTTCAATTTGAAATCTATGCATAAGGAGGAATATTCATGATGTTTAGTCCAGAGGTATTGAAGTTGAGTCCTAAATGGGTGTATCAAAGTATGATCTTTCATATTATATATATATATATATATATATATATATATATGAAATGAAATGATTCTCTGTGTGACTGAAGAAGGGACAACACCCGAAACGTCTCTAAATAAGACTCTCTCTTTACTTTCGTCTTTTTACCCCCTGTAAGTTTCCTCTTTAATTATATATATATATATATATATATATATATATATATATATATATATATATATATATATATATATATATATATATATATATAATTCGATTCCATTCATTCATAACTTCTAATAAAAGGGTCATAAAAATTTACATCTGTGCAAGACGTATCGTAGTCTACCGTATATCATGAAGTGCGGAGGGATATTGTTATCAGCAGCCAATATAGTATGCGTCACGATAGTTAATTCCCCATATATGAATCCTGTATGGCATGCACATGAATATACATGGGCGTGCATAAGGAATTTCATGCCTCGGTAGCAATGCACGAATTCCTCAGCATCGAAAAAGTGAACAACCTCTATTTTCCAAGTTAAGTTAAAATCATTCAGTGTATTGATCAATAGAGGAAAAACAATGGAATAAATAACATAGTTCAAGGTTTCATTTCGGTGATTCTGTCGCATTCTTAATATAATTATTTCATATTGTTTTGAATGAAAGAAAAATTTCCTACGTGGAGATATTTCTGTTTTCCACATTTACCGTTTCCCCCCATTTCCTCATTACCATTATAAAACACAATCCCAACACATCTCGGATTGAGGACAATATATCGGGAATTTCAATTTTTTTCCTAACTCGGTTGTCAATTATAAAATTCTCCTGAAAATATCAGATCCTTCTAGATCGATTCGAAATGCCCATGAAATTGCGTCAATGAGTAAGTCGGTTTCGGTGCTTTATAAATACTAATAATGAGACTGTTTCAACAATACTGTCGTTCGTAAAGGAAGCAGTTCACCAAAATCGTGTTATTTCGGGCAATTTTTGTTTCCTTTTTCAAAGAATTTCATGAATTCGAAATGAAATCACTATTCGTTTCGAAAAATGAGAATAATTATTATGTTTTCATTCGTTTGGCGGTGGTTCCGAATCCGTACAACCAGTCCTTCAACCATGCGAACGGGATGGAGACTTCAAAGCGCGAGCAAAGCGTGACACATTCCAATGCCAACACATGACTCTCCATTTTCCTGCGCACAAAAAGTGCTCGGTCGGAGCCCGCTTAACAAGTTTTCACTTCAATTACTCTCCTAAACGTCAGAAATTTTTATTTCATGTCTATTACAACTAATTCATTTATAATAAGAAATTACGGAAATGCCACAAAATTGAATCCTGTCAACGTCAATTTCGTAAAAAATCTTTCACTAATTTTCTGGTCCTCTAAAAGAGCAGGAAATGTTCATGGTGAAATTTAGCCAAGCTCGGAGTCGAGTCATATTCCTTATTCCAATGAGTGCATCAAATTATTGTAACTTAGGATTTGATCCTTGACACTCTTCTACGTGTATACCTTAACCCATTATGAATTTAGAAGCCGTAATGAAGCGAAACCATAATGAGGTGCCACTTTCTGCCGCATGTGAAGGGCGCGCTTCACAAGCAAACCGTCCATTTGTTAATAATCTCAAGTTAATAGCTTATAAATCTGAGTGCAGTCACTGTGGCGCTGAGTTATGTTGACAAACGGTTGGGAATTTCATGACCCACATTAAAGAGGGAGTTACGTAGAAAGCAGTGACCCTTCTCTGATGGTGAAGCATCTGCTGGACACAACTGCGACGTCGACCCCGAGAACCGACAAACTGAGAACAGTGCGGGACGTTGGATACCCTACAACAAATCGACACCGTACAACCTGAAGAGAGGTGGTTGCTGAATGATCAAATGTTACCTTGCATCAAATCGCTCTCTCCTTGCTCTTCCGTTACCAAATCCAAGCGTCTCTCCTGCCCTCCGCCCTTGTCCTTCTGTCTCCAACGCTATGACGACAACCCATGGACACTGTCACCCAGAAGCCTCGAACTCCCTGCCCATACTCACTGCTTCGCCCCGTGCCCTTCTTTGAACCTCTTAGTTACCGGTCATGGCAGAGGATGAAACGTTTGTGAAATATTGCTGACTTTTATAAACACTACGACCGCTTCCATTCAGTCTTTACTTCCCTCGGTAGTGCTACCATAACGCTCTCCTCAAAATTTACCAGCATCTTTCAATTACTGCAGCTGTCTTCAATTATCTTCGACAAGATTTCTTCAGCAAAATTATCGAGGACTGAGGCCGTTTTTGAACTTGGCAAATCAAGCAGTCTTCCCTTGGAACCTAGAACTCATTGGGCGGATATGACGTCAAATTCAGGTGACCGCAGACGCCATATTGTCTAGATACCTCGTCAAGAAACCAAATAAAGGAAAAAGCAGACTTGTTACGCTTACTATGTATTAAGTTAGAACTCTAGGTGCGATAATATGGGCTTGTATGGAAAATAGAAGTGAAGAAAATTTCAAATGGATGCTTTTTTATCATTACTACGTATATTTGTGTGATGTTTATTAACTGTTTGCGGAAAAATCGATGAATTTACTATATTTAAAGGGTGCTCGTTCGTTTCCGAGTTTTCCAACCGCCTACGTTGACATTGGCCGACAACGGTTTCGGTAGCCATCCTGCTACCGTCTTCTACCGAAACCGTTGTCGGCCAATGTCAACGTATGCGGTTGGAAAACCCGAAAAGAACGAGCAGTAATGGAAAACGCCGCGGAAACCTTCGCGAGAATACATTTAAAGGCTTTTCAAATGTGAATATACTGATAAAAGATTTGGTACCTAATATTTGTGTGCATAATTCCATACATTGTAGGTGTTCCGTCCTTGTTTACTTCATTGAACCTACAAATTCTATCTTCCTTGCTCTGGAAGGAAAAAGAAAGATCTCGTTGAAAGAATTATGGTCCGATGGAAAGTACTCTCAGGTAGCCATAATTTCATTAGCAGCATTATTTTTAGCTAATGAACATCATAATTGTTAATGACATTGAGCATTGGAAGGGTTTTCACCGCATGCATCAAAGAAGGGGGACAATAAACCATTAGAGTAAATGTAATTTGTTTTCAACTTAATTACCTATGTTAGTTACAACGCGCGTATTTATCAGTAATCAATCGAAGATCATAGGTAGTTTGTTCGGAGTGTAATAATTAATATATTGTTACGTGTTTTTTTCATATAGGCAAAAAATATTACAATGCCTTTTAGTGCATAAAGACGTTGACTGTGGTGAAATACAGTATGCGATATGTCGTCCACTTTAGCAGCCCCTAGCAATCGAAGAAAAATAGTTATTCACCATATTATGATATATGAGAATTATTTTACTCATAAGCAATAATATTTAAAAAATAATATTCCCTTTTAATTTGTCGTATACGGATGGGAAGCATTTTAAAGAAGTAATAGACCTCAATCACCCACAAAAATTATGGACACGGATGGCGCTTTTCATATGTTTTACGAGATGAAGGCCGCATGATGTATTTTCCATCGTAAAGGGGCTACGAAAGTGTCAAGTAAGAATTTCACTTTGCTTGCCTAGGAATCAAAATATCTTGATTTCAAGTTAACTATGCGTTTGCCAAGTTCGAAAACGGCCTAAAGATTCATCGTTTTGTGATGTCCTCTTTGTGCGCTTGTTTTTCTTCAAGTGTTTTTCTGCTTTCCTTTATTCGCTCCGAAGGTTACCTAGACCTGATTCGTCTTCACCTAAATCCTCCTCTTTCCATGTCGTTCATGCGGGTCTCGTCCTTTTTACAGTTTTTCCTTGTGTTCCTCCCATCATTTGCCAATATTTTATTACTCTGTCGATGTCTTTCCGTTTTCGTCTCGGTATGCATTACCATCCCAATAGTCACTTAATAGGAGTAAATGCTTTCTCGGCATTTCCCTTCTTCCCGATGTCGTCAATTTCTTCGTAGCAACTTTCATTCCTCCCTTAATTGGCCTTCTTCGATTCCCTTAATATTTGATTCCGGAGGTTTATATACTTTAAACGCCCTCCTTCCTATTTTTTGTTTTTCGTCTTTGTCAATTCAATTCAATCCAAAGTGTTTTTATCTCTGCCATTCCAATACATTGTATTCGCCCTCGTATGCTTTTTGTAACTAACGTGGCCATGCCCTGGATTGTGGACGCTATTCATGTCGACACCAGAAAATCACTTGCATTGCCTCACTTGGTTCGTGCAGTCTCTATCTGACGAGTGTGCGGAGGAATGAACAAGATGATGTGAATTCTTCTAGTAGTCTATGCCTGGCGTGCAGCCACCGAGTCTCCAACTGCTCTCCGCCGAGTCTTCCCAATGACTGTTAAGTAAAGCGCGTGCTCGCTCGGCACTTTTAAACGAACTTTTGCGTCTTTCCTTTGTATTTTGTGCTTAGTACATGTCGCGTACCTAACCGTACAAAGTATTCTGTTGGGCACGCATGACGATCGTCTTTTCATTTGCGCGTTCCCGCCTTTGGTTTATTTTTTTTTCGCTCCGTTTAACTTGTTCCTTATCTTGTGCGATTACCGTCGCTTCCGGAACACTAATCCGGGAGATCGGAGCCGCGCTTTCCGGGAAGGAGAGAAGGCGAGCGAAGCGGAGGCTGGTCCTAATAAAATCGTTCTCTGACAATAGAAACGAGACCCCAATCTAATGGGCGACGTCATCGACGAGGAGCGATCGGTGGTTATGGGGAGTGAGGAATGGATGGGGGAGGGGGTGAAATGGATGGGGGGAAGGGGTGAAATGGGGGAAAGAGGGAGTGCGTGGGGGCGATCGGAGGGGGAGGAGATGGAAATTGAGATAAACCATTTTGCAGCGATAGCGATCGAAATGTGTATCGCTCAAATAGGGAGGATCCCTAATTGGGCGAGGATGATTGCGGGGGGGTGGGGGAGGGGGTTGCTGCCGTGCCCAGGGAGGAAAGTGACGTCACTCCATCGGATGATTGGTCGGGCATTTGGCGGGAGCGATAGTGATTTGTTTGCGCATGAGAGGACAGCTGGGTCAGTTAATAACGGGCGGGATTCCACGAGGAGTGGAGGTGGGGGGAGGGAGGAGAGAGAGGAGGAAGGGAGGGAAACCCGACGCCGGGCCGCCGTGTCACACCTAGGTACTATTGACGGAAAGAGTCAATGAGACGACGCAGCTCTTCGACCGACGGAAGGTCTCGCCGCAAAGCACGGGCAGAAGGGATCGAGTTTCCGATGAAACATTTCCGCCCCTGCCGGGATTTGAACCCGTCATTCATACTCCGAAGTCCTTGGTCCTCCTCTGGACGCGTCGACCACTCGTCACATTTCCTCCCGCGCTCACACACCGCAACAATGCTTCCGCCACACCTTCAGCCACTGAGCTCCCTCCGTTTCCACCCCAACAATGCTGCAAAGCCTTCGCTCTCTGCATTGTTCTCGAAAGAGGCTCACATCATCAGCTCTTCTCTCCTCAATGGGAGGGATTCAGGAAAATCCGCAGGAATCACTATGCCATTTGAATGTCTCCACTAAAAACCGAGGATATGTTTTTCGTTCTTTATCGATGTTTTCCAGGTCGAGGAAATTGATTGTCTTTCCGTTCTTTTCCTAAATTGCGTGAACGTAGGCTATTTAAAGCCTTTTAAAAAAAAGTCAATCCGTCTCTCACTACGGGACCAACGACAGATCAAACTGCCCACATTCCTGGAATATGCTAAAAATACTTTGGCACGCTTCACGAGGAAATATTTTTCCCCCAAATATCTTATTACAGACCTCACGATGTGAGCGTTTTCAGAACAAAGCTGGCTGCAGCTTAAATTTTAATTTCCCTCAAGTATGTATAAATATCTTACCAGCACATCCGGTGAGAAATTGCAGCGTAAATTATGACCGTATGGAATATTTCGCGTTATATTAATAACATAATAATTCTTTGTAGTTCGGCAGAGTTAGCTCCAATCGGTCGACCCATAAAATAATTTAATGGTCAAGTGAAAGGGCGAAGAAGAGAAAAACGGGCACACTTTGAGGTAGTATATCGCCAGTTGAGTTAGCCATCGCTACATCAATGAGCTACCGCAGCTACGGTGATGATTCGGCTGCTAAACTTATAAAAGAGGCAATAACAACTGCACCTACTAGAGCGCAACGAGTTTTACCCAAGTGGAGGGCTAAGGAGATCAAAAAAAGCAAATTATCGCCTTCAGAAGCACTTCGCATGATTGTGTCCGGATGTTTAACAAAATACCAGTATTTTTTAATTATAAAGACTTCAGAAATCCATGGTGTTTCAATTTATCCTGGCTATAAGTCTGTGTTACAAGCTAAAAAGGCAGCCTATCCTAATAATATAATCAATGGGGGATGGATGGATTGGGGCGGGGATTGAAGGTAGGGGGGAAGCATCTCCATTTGAACACATCACCATCCGAATTCCACGGGGCTCAATCTTTCAAAGACGGCTTCGAACGACAATTCGCTTTGTATTCGGAGGAAATGAATAAATTCTCAGTCACCACTCGTCCCTTTTTGTTATGTTTTTTACGTCTACATCTACGTCATACCCTGCAAGTCACCCAAAGGATGTGTGGCAGTGGGTGCTTCCTCACCAGGCATGCATGAATTATACGGCAGAACACCGAAACTACATTGAAACCAGCGCACCACACAACAGCGCACCATGCAACGCGCCAATTAACAATCTACTAACCAAGAAACATGCCATCGCCAATCGTTCTGACGTGCAAGGGATACAATGACTACTACAACATCAATATTTACATCATGCATAAATAAGAACGAAGAGAATATAAAGAGAAAGATCCTCAATCTAGCTAATGTCACTACTCGCACTATTCATGACGACGATACCTTTCGGTTCTAAAATCTATCCCTGTAATTTTATTGGCGTGATCTAATCTGCCGTTGTACGATGGGGTTAATAGTATGTTTTTATGTCCGTTATTGTGTTTTGATCGGCCGTTATTGTCCGTTATTGTGTTTTGATTGGCCTCCCAATTCCGTGGAAAAAGAATGACTCGAGGATAGTTTGTCTAGACCACCCTAGCCTCCACCACGAACATATTGCAACACAACAGAAAAACATCTCGGAGATTTTATTGATGAGATCAAAGAGCGATTCGATGACAATGAATGAGGTCGTCAAAGCTCAAAGCAAGAGGTTATGTGAGCGCGGAGAGCGGATAGTGTAACTTAAGTCAGGCACTGAAAAAATGTTATCCATTTTGACTGAGTGCACAGATGAATCAGAGAAACGCTGAAAGTGTAATGACGGGGGTGTACTTGGTATTCCCATCCAGAAAGCGAGGAAGTTTAAGGTTCACCATTCGTTAACACTCAATTCGAGGTTCAGTTAATAAGAGGGCGTTGAGTCAAACGAGGACTCGATTGATTCTACCCTCACTTCTACCCTCACCTGGGCAAGAACTTAAGCTCAACAGCAGCATCAGCTGCCATCTTGCCCGTCTTATAGGATGGATAAGAAGCCGCAGTTCCCGCAGGACATGGTACGTCAGATTTTCAGGCACCATCTTCAGCTCAATGTGATCCCATCCCCTTCCCCTGTGACGTTTTAATTAGTAACCAGCGTAGGAACCGTCGCGGATCGTGTCCAGACCGGTAAGTACCATTTTTTTGGTTAAGTAATCTTTGTTCAATTTTATTAAATTTTATTAAATTCTTTGGTACTTTTGATTGATATTCGGAAGGGTAATTCCTTGAGTATTATTTTATATGTATGTTAACGACTATCTCTGATTTTTTGTTTGCTAGCAACGGACACCGATGATTGGTTGTTTTTGTGTATAGTCGGGGCTGGAGGTTCCACGAAAAGATACGTGATTTCTTTTTATTTCATTGCCCTTCCTTTTTTGTTGTTTCTGGATGTTTTGTGAGCTTCGATCCCCGTTTCAAACCAACAAATAAAAATCACCGCTGCCGTGTTTTAAAGCGGCAGGGCAGGAATGCTTGTTCGCCAGGGGCGTCGGATTGGCCAACCCTCTCCACCCTGGGATTGTGAAGCCGTCAAAAGGAGTACGGCAGGGCCCGCCTTACCCCTAAGTGACGCGGACTACTACTGAGGTGCAAATTGCCTTGCCCAGGGGGATTTTCTGCGGAGATTCCTTATCGACTGGGTATCGTCTGGCCCGAAGCATTGAAACCAGAGTCAAGTGCCCCAGGAAGCGAAGACGTCCGATCAGGCGCCTTACACCTTCGCGCATGCGCAAATCAGGATCGCGACGAGAGGAGCTGAAGAGAGGACGGTCGCGGACTGTCATACCAGCCTGAACGCCGACCGTGATGTGATTCGAAAATACAAATGTTTCTACCTTCCCCTCCCCATTTGTTGTTCCTAGTGATTTTGTGATCAACTGGTCATACCCAGAAGTGAAATGGTTGTTAAGCTGTTATGGCTTTTTGTATAATTATTTTGCATTGATGCTTTAAACGGTGTCATTAACCGCTACTCGGCCAATCCAAAGAATACTTCCCGCGAACCCATTCCGTCGACCACTGGGCATTCGTCTCCACTACCGCCATCCGAGGCAAAGGTGGGTTTAACCCTTCCTTCACTCGGGCTGGAAACCCGAGAACTCTTCATTCTAAGCATTCGCCCGGAAAGACTCAGATTCTACATCCTTCACCTCATTTATTGGTCATGTTGAACAGGAGCCTGAACTTTGGCACTTCACTCTCACTGTCCTTTTAATAGTGGCACGCTAAGTGGCGTCGCAAGATTCCCTATCGTCGATTCATTGAGTATCGGCTGAGTCCCATCGTCAGCCATAGCTCCCTTCATTCCAAGCGTGTACTTTGGCGGTTTACCTCAAGTCCTCGTCAACAATCAAAGTATTTACAAGTGGATTAATTGAAGGTGCGAGATCTTCATCCCCTATCATTCCCTTACTTCCGAGAGCATCTTGTTCGTGCGTATCGGTTGAGAAACTGGCGATTGGTCCGAATTCCTCGTCGGCACAAAAAGTAGCTATTAATGAATTAATCAATCAGCTTCATCATTGTCTATTATTCCCTTTGTTCCGAGAGCATCTCGTACTTGACATCCAGCTGGGAAGACGGTAGTTTGCCTGAACTCATCGGCGGCACCTAGGTTATTCTCGGGTCTAGCCACTGACAGTACAGCGCAACCATTCGCTATCCCGCAGTCCCCGTCCGCTTTATATATGCCTTCAATGCGCTGAAAATACTTTCTTGCATCGATTGAACTCCCCAAAATGTGATATATGTCATCCTCGGGCTCATTAAAATCAATCAGGTCGGAAGTTCAGGGTTGAATCTTCAGTGGCTTTAGTGTCTCTACCAGTGAATTGCGCTCACTTCCATTCATTGAGTCGAAAGATAACAACTTTTTTTCTCATTTTCACATTCTGATTCCTGGAAGGATATCAAGTCTAATTTATCTAGAGATTTGCTCTTTGAGGGCAGCTTTACTTCATGCTCGGGCGTTAAGTTCCCTGTACCAAGGTCTAAGTGAATTTGGCTCCACTACAAGTCGAAAAGTCCAAGCCGATGATGCCGTCATATGTTATCATTCCCAAATCGTCAACCAGGGTGTAGTGTGGATGATCGCGCCTCAACGCATTTTAAGCTTGCACAAGTGAACACCAGCGGCGCTGGAGTCCGGCGCTGCGCGGTCAGGCGTTCGTCGTGGCAGTCAATTTGCTACGAGTCGACGAGCTACCGAGTCGACGGGCACATGTCGAGTTAAACGGTCGATGGAGACAGCCAAACCAATCTTCACAGGCCGCAGTTCTGGAGATTCTCACCTTCTGAATCTACGAGCACTTGTGAACGGTGTCACTTTCAACAGAGGTTAAATTTGTTTCTCCTTCAATCACGTCCTTTTCTTTTGGCATGATAGTAGGTCTAATCCCCTGCATTTTTGGTGACCCCGACGTGATTTAACGGAGTTAATCAGCACCAGGGTGGAAATTCGCTATGAAAAAAATCATTTGACTTGACCGGGATTGGAACCCGGATCTCCCAATTGCCGGTCAGGTGTGTTAGCCAGTTACAGTGTAGCCAGTGTAGTCAGGTGTGTTAGCCAGTTACAGTGTAACTGGCTAACACATCTGACCGGCAATTGGGAGATTCGGGTTCGAATCCCGGTCAAGTCAAATGATTTTTTTCATAGCGAATTTCAACCCTGGTGTATTTCGTCGTTTTAATAATAATGTTGGATTTATCCACCGCGACAGTGGCTTTGTAAGCACGACTTCGTCTCATGTGCTACAATGTAGACTTGAGGCCTGAACATCTAGTTCGCATAAACCCCCCTCGAAATTCACCTTGGAGGAAGATGGCTTGGTAGCGTAACTGGCTCACAACCTGACCGGCAATTGGGAGATCCGGGTTCCAATCCCGGTCAAGTCAAATGATTTTTTTCATAGCGAATTTCAACCCTGGTGTATATGCACCCGTGCGAGTGACTTCGTACCACATCATTTGTTACATGCAATGTTTGGAAAGGAGTTAATCAGACTTAAACGGAGATTCTGCACGCGGACCGCGGCCTGAGTCTTATCATCGCTTCATATGGACGTCATTACCCTGATCTGCTTCAACACTTATTCAAGCGACGCAACTGAGGCGAACTACAATTACCGGCACCTCACTGTTCTCGGCCGTCAGCGAGCAGTCAACTAGGACGGGGGCGGAGCGAGCTGAAGCGGTGAGTGAAGTCAAGTCGCTCTGGCTCAAACATTACCTTCTTATTTGTTTCCCTGATTACCTAATTCGTAATTAGACTCGACTTTACTTCCCGCCTTACATTTCCGTCCTAACTCCTATTTCCTCAACCAAGCCTTAGGAATGCTATTACGTGTCCACAGGCCATCTCGGTGTTCACGCCTCGTGTATCAATTTTGGATATTTATTTGGGGATGTCTGATAGTGAATTGAAAAGGTTAGTTAACAAAAGAGGCCAGGTTAAGGATGGCTTAACGAGATTTCGCGTGTACGTTGCGTTGCCGTTTTGCTTTGATGTTACGAAAAGCAAGACCAATTCCCAGCTTTCATCCAGATTATCTCGTCTCAAAGAATGCTGGTCTGAATTTGACGGCATTTAATCAGACATTGAAGTTATTGAGCAGGAATGTAAGTCAGACGAAGAAGCTTCCAACGAGAGGGAAGTTTTCGAGGACAACTACTTCGATTTGACGTCGCGCTTTGAAGATTTATTTCGAGCTTCTTCTTCAATTAATTTGTCGAATACTCGGAATGAGTTCACTTAAGCAGTCACTCAAAACATTCCAATTCAATTGCCAATACTCAATTTGCAAGTCTTCACTGGCGCCTACGATGAATGACTACCATTTCATGATACTTTTCAATCGCTGATTAATGGCAATTCATCCTTAGCACCAATACAAAAATTTCATTACTTGAAGTCATCATTAAAGGGTGAACCTTCTCAGCTGATTCAATCACTGGAAATTTCTGCAATTAATTACGACGTCGCGTGGACGTTACTGAAGATTCGTTACGAAAATAAGAGAATCATCGTAGGAAAACACATTTAAGCACTATTCGATCTCCCTCAAGTGGAGCGGGAGTCTGTCTCAGCTTTGAGAAGACTTCTTGATGATTCCCTCAAGCACATCAGAGCACTTCAATCACTCGGTCAACCTACCGACAAATGGGACTGTATGCTGATTTACCTCATTACTCAGAGACTAGATCAAGCGACTAAGCGCGCTTGGGAGACAACTACTCCATCCGACGATCTTCCAAATTTCACCAACCTCATCTCCTTCTTACAACAGCGTTGCAGAATGCTCGAAGCCTGTGAAGGGAATTCTTCTACATCACCCAAGTCAGAATCAGCTGCTCCACACAAAACACGGATGAATTGCAGCAACGCAAGAAATTTGAAATCAAAATACACACACAAGCCTAGGCCAGAGGCAATCACTTACCTCTCAACGCACAAGGCGACGTGCCCTTTAGATAAGGTCCCTCATCGTATTTATCAATGTGAAGTATTCACAAAATTATCCATTCCTGAAAGCATCAACAAGGTTAAATAACTTAAATACTGCATGAATTGTCTATGTCCTGGACACATCACGATTCAGTGCAAGTCTAGCTCCTGCAAAATGTGTAACAAAAGACACAACACCATGTTGCATCTTCCAGAGAGGAGTATTAACTCTCCCTTGGGTCCACATGCTAGTTCTTCAGTAGAGCCAGCGGAAACAACTTCAAATGACTGTTTTAATATTATAATTAATTTTCAACAAGTAATGATTGTCACTGCGGTAGTTCATATTTCTGACTCGAAGGGTCAATTGTTTCCATGTAGAGTGTTGCTGGACTCAGGCTCTCAATCCAATTTCATAGTTACATCATTAGCCCAATTTTCGGGCCTCCAGCGAACGAAGACTCGTGCACCAATATTTGGAATTAACCAAGTCATCAATACGTTGTGGATTGTTAATGCAGAAATTAGATCCAGATTTAATGCCTTCAGTGCCAAACTGAGCTTCATAATTCTGCCGAAGATAACAGGGGAGCAGCCACAAACCGACATTAGAGACTCCACGTTTAAGATACCACCCGGTATTCATTTAGCTGATCCTCAGTATACAATCGACGACGAAAGACAGACGCCTTAATTGGGGCGAAAGCTTCTGGCAGTTATTGTGCATTGGCCAAATCAAGACTTCCAAGCAGCACCCAGTTTTACAAAAGACTGTCTTGAGATGGGTGATTTCAGGCGCTATTCCAGAAACTACAAGCGACCATTCATCTAAGCAAGCTTCATTGTGTAGCGTTAGTATGCTTCGGTATTTGACCCAAATGGTAGCAGATTTTTTGCAACTAGAAGAAATTAAATCGCAATCCAACTCAAAACTTAGCAAAGAAGAAGAACATTGTGAAAACCATTTCATTTTACATTTACAGAGAGATACGAGTATTAGATTCGTTGTCCAATTGCCTTTCAGGTGGGATCCAATATCTCCAGGCCACTCAAGAGACAACGCCAACAGCCGGTTTCACAAATTAGAAGCTCAGTGGCTCAGACAACCCAAACTTAGAGAAGGGTACACGAAATTTATGAACTAATACCTGGAGCTCGACCACATGGAGTGTGTTCCGGAAAACTCTCCGAAGGAGCCGATCCCTATTATTTATTTACCTCATCATCCTGTCATCAAATTAGACAGTTCATCTACAAAAGTGAGGTTTGTTTTCGACGGTTCAGCGAGGTCGTCAATAGGAGCCTCCTTGAATGATTTGCTTATGGTGGGACCAACAACTCAGCGAAATTTATTTACAATTCTTTTGTCCTTTTGCTTTCATAAATTTGTATTTACTACAGACATAAAACAAATGTATCGACAGATTCGATTACATGCCTCAGACACCGACTTGCAGCGCATTCTTCGGAGAGGCTCTCGAGAAGAACGAGTGAAGACCTACCGATTGACTACTGTCACATATAGTTTGTCATCATCGGCATTCTTAGCGACGAGATGTCTTCTTCAACTGGCAAGAGGAGAAGGAGAAGTGTTTCCCTTGGCGAGGAGATGCTTAGAAGGAGACTTATACGTGGATGACATCCTGACTGGAGCGGAGAGCATTGAAAGCGCCAAATTGATTCAAGATCAACTTATCAAGCTGCTTTCGAAGGGGGGTTTCCAACTCAGGAAATGGCGTGCCAATCATCACTCCTTGCTGGCTTCAGTACCGCTTGAGCATCAACAATTAAACTACATCCCCCAAACAGGATTCGAACCTACGATAAAAACGTTAGGTTTGCTGTGGGAACCTGTTGCTAATGAGTTTAACATTTGTCAAACGGAGGGCCTCCTCCGCGTATCAAAACGTTTAATATTATCTGAAATATCCCGTTTGTTTGATCCATTAGAACTAATAGCTCCTGTAATCATCAAGGCGAAGATCATCATGCAAGAGCTTTGGCAGCTGAAGGGTACCTGGGATGAGTCCGTTCCAGCTGAAATCAACACAAGGTGGCAAGAATTTAAGTCTCAGCTAAAGGATCTCAACCGTATCTGCCCAAAGAGAAGAATCAATCTTGGCCACAACGTTCAAGAAATGGAACTCCATGGATTTTTTGACGCATCAAATATAGCCTATGGAGCATGCGTGTACATCCGCAGCGTTTACGACGAAGGAAAGACCTGCTGTCGTTTGCTGTGCGCAAAATCTAGAGTTTCCCCACTCAAGAGGATTACATTGCCTAGATTGGAGCTCTGTGGTGCCCTGTTATTGTCACGACTTATTCAGAAATTAAGTAAATTTGGCATCAGTTTCAAGAAGCATTATCTATGGACAGATTCTTCAATAGTATTGGCCTGGCTGCCATCACCACCTGGAAACTGGGACACGTTCGTCGCAAACAGAGTATCGGAAATTCAACAAGCAAGTTATAATTTCTTAGTTTATTTATCGTTGAAAGGCAACCTTTCAAGGGGGTGGCATGTTCGCGCCTCAACGCATTTTAAGCTTGCACAAGTGAACACCAGCGGCGCTGGAGTCAGGCGCTGCGCGGTCAGGCGTTCGTCGTGGCAGTCAATGTGCCACGAGTCGACGAGCTACCGAGTCGACGGGCACATGTCGAGTTAAACGGTCGATGGAGACAGCCAAACCAAACGTCGCAGGCCGCAGTTCTGGAGATTCACACCTTCTGAATCTACGAGCACTTGTGAATGGTGTCACTTTCAACAGAGATTAAATTTGTTTCTCCTTCAATCATGTCCTTTTCTTTGGGCATAATAGTAGGTCTAATTCCCTACAGTGGATATGAGACGTAATCGGCTACAAAGGGAATGCTACTCTGCCCTGAGACTCTGAGTAAATGGCCAGATGCCATCTTAATTGGGCGATGGTAGGCCGAAGCTAGAAGCGCATGAAATGGGTATATTCTCTGGTGTATGATAATCACTGCGGCGCCGGCATTCACCAAGAAATGGCAAGACTTTTTTAAAACTTGCAGCGATAGTGTCACGCCGGCCAGGGGTGATACAGCTAATATGACTGCATCCCCGACCTCGCGGTCGGGGTTGCAGAAAGGGCTACGGAAAGTGGCACGAGGAACCCGGGAAAGTAGGCACTGGCTGGGTAGAGCGGCGAGGCATCTTCATGGAGTTGGAGGCTCCGCATTGGCACATATGGATGCACATCTACATCTACGAAATACCGTGCAAGCCACCACTAGGGTGTGTGGCACGGGGTGATTCCACACCAGGCATGCAGCACTCATTCCAGTCCAACCAGAACCGCGCGCGTTCCCCGGAATGTCAGGCACAAGCCAAAGCAGTCAGGACAACGGTACGCAGTCAGACCACAAACTATGAAAGTGATACGAAGAAGAACATGCTACTATGCAGCATACTACTCAATATACAACTGCTGTCGGTGTCTGATCACTCAATTTATGGGATTAAATTATTAATGGATAGCGAACTCCTCAGCCTCTAGGGTGGTCTTAGGATTCCTCATTTGTACAAATCGACCGATATCCTCACGTTAACCTTCTATGACATGAATAAAAACAAGTCTGTGCACCATTAAATCTTTTGTTTTCTGCGGGGTTGGAATGGGAGTTCCTTGCAGGGGTAATATCATTCACACTTGATTCAAAATCAGTCGAATTTGACACCGGTTTCTCCATTGCCAAAGTTTTTTGAAATGAAATCTTTTGATCCTTCTGAGGTCGGGTTCGGAAACGATTCGCGTAGCTGACGCGCAACTTTCCTTAGCCGGGTGGAATACAATGAGACGGAGTAGAATAGTTGTAGTACACAGTTGGGAAATAACCTCTCCAATGATAGCGGGGAAATGCGTGTAGCAAACCTCCGATTCACATATGTCGAAAGGTTGCCTTGACTCTCTCTACAGCATTGGGGGTTTACCGCTACATATTCGGCATCTGAGCCACATATGCGCAAACGAGCAATCCACACTGATGTCTGATTCTCACTCCAAGCACTGAGATGACTCGGAAACCACAGCGTCTCAAGGAAAGTTTCAACCGAAGCATCGTATTCACCACTGAAATTTGGGATAGAGTACACTTGGCATCCTAACGTGTTTCTGGCGAGTTGCATCCGGGGGTAATATGATTCACACTTGATTCGAAGTCTATCAAATTTGATACCGGTTTCTCCATCGCCAAATTTGCGGAAAGAGGAGGAATATGCGGTATTATAAGACATCTTGTAGAAGTGCAAGAAACGATAACAAAACAATTAATAAAACGAATAAAAAGCCTTAATTGACCGGTTTCCAATCAATGCACTTACAGAAAAGTAATTTTTGTCTTTTGCACCTGACATCAAAATGTCGTGCAAAGTGTACGTGGGTGGGAGCGTCCAGGGCAATAAAAAGCCGAATTGTGGCACTGGTCTTTAAAGATTTCACCTCAATGGTGGCCCTGGGTCCCTCTCGCTAGATGAGGCCGGGAAGCATGGGCGTCGCTGGGGGGGGGGGATCCCGGCCCCCCTCCAGAAGGCTCGTTCCATCACCCCACAGAAAAATTTGACAACTCGAGATTCATCTACATCTACGTAATACCCTGCGAGCCACCACGAGGGTGTGTGGCAGGGGGTGAAGATCACCAAACATGCACTATTGCCATGCAAGTAGGATATATAAGGTAGACATACTAGAAAATAGGGTCACAGTTTATTAAATACTGCAGTAGATTATTAGTTATTGCAAGTAATTGCAGTAGTAATTACAATAGAATATTAGTTACTACAGTATAGTACAGGTTAAAATCTACATAATAAGGAAGGGATTATTGGTAGTTATTACATGCATCATGCACTACAGACTACTCTAACTATATTTCACCTACCTATCCCTTTTGCTACGTTGCCTATTGTTCTCTCTTATGGTACGCGGGATAAATGACATTTGAAATCTATCGGTACGACAATTTATCTCTCTAATCTTGTTAATATGGTCAAACCTAGCATAATACGCAGGGGTTCTTAATATATATCTAACGTCATCTGTGAACAAATCGGTTTCGAATTTACTTAAAAGGTTTAACCTAAGTTTTAACCTGCGTTCTGATAGTAATTCCCATTCTAGTTCTTCTATTGAACTCTTAACACTTATACAATTATCATAACGGCCTTTAACAAACCTAGCAGATCTCCTTTGCACGCGCTCTAATTCTTTTACCATACCTTCCTCGTACGGATCCCATATACTAGCGGAACATTCTAAATGAGGCCTGAGTACTGTAAAATAGCTTCTTTCTCGGACTCTCTCATCGCATTTGCCTAGAACCCTTTTTACGAATCCTAATCTACAGTTTACTACACTAGTTATTTCCCTGATGTGTTTCCCCCATGACATGTCTTCAGTGATGGTGACGCCTAAGTATTGAATTGATTCTACGTTACATATTTTGTTTTCTTTGATGTAATATCTATTCCGGAAAAAGCCATTCTTTTTCCAAAAGTTCATAATCGCGAATTTCTTCAAATTTAATTCTAGCTGCCATCTATCACACCAATCATCAATCGCATCAAAATCCTTAGCTAAACACTGTCCGTTCTCTTCATTTCTAATTTCCTTATACACTACTGCATCATCGGCTAATAGACGGAGCTTGCTATTTTTTACTACACTATTCAAGTCGTTTACGTACAGAAGAAATAAAATTAGGCCTATCACGCTTCCCTGGGGAACACCCGATGTAACTTTTACTTCGCCTGAGCTTACACCATCTAATACCACCCTTTGAACGCGTTCATGTAAGAAATCTCCTATCCAGCCTACTATATTACTGTCTATTCCGTATGATGCTAACTTCGCGAGTAACTTACAGTGGGGAACCTTGTCAAAAGCTTTTCTAAAGTCAAGAAACGCTGCATCTACCTGTACGTTACCTTCTCCGGAAACTAAAATATCGTGAACAAAAAGACCTAATTGAGTTTCGCAAGACCGTACATTTCTGAACCCATGCTGGTTTGTTATTAATAAATCCTGGCTGTCGAGGTGTCCCATTATTGATGTAACTATTATATGCTCTATAATTTTACATGATAGTGACGTTAATGATATTGGTCTATAATTACATGGCTGTTCCCTATCTCCGCTTTTATAAATTGGGGTCACGTTTGCTATCTTCCAGTCATTGGGAACCGCGTGTTCTTCGAGGGATTTGTTAAATATTACTTTAAGATACGGAGCCATTTCGAGAGCTAATTCTTTATAAACACGAGCTGGAATTTCATCAGGACCTGAGGACTTGTTCGGGCTAATGTTACTTAGTAAGGATACGATTCCGCTACAAGATATATCGATTGGGGGCATTGGTTGTTGAAATCGGTCTGTTATGGTTTCGCGGAAACTATGCATAGATTGATTAAAAACACTCTGAAAAAAGCAATTCAAACAATTTGCCTTATCTAAACTGGAAGTTACTATTTCGCCTCTATCGTTTTTCAAGGAATTAACCGTTGACTTTTTAGTTCCCTGTACTTCCCTAAATTATGATCAAAATGCTTTCGGATTTCCCTCCAGTTGTTCTCCAAGTACTTTTCTCTTGAATTCGCTAAACGCTTTTCTAAGGGCTGTTTTTGCGGCTGGTTTACAAGTTTTATGATGCTCGATAGTATTTTTTAGGTCGCTATTAGCTACACTTTTCTTCATTTTTCTTAGTTTCACGTGGCTAACTCGTTGGCGTTTTAAACATTTTCTAACCTCCGCGTTGTACCACCTTGGTTCCCTATTCTCGCTCTTATACTTATGAGGTATATATCTGTTGACAAGTGACCGTGTAATTTGGAGGAACTCTTTCCATGTATTGTATGTATCACTATTTTTGGTAATGTTCTCGAATTTTTCAAAATATGTCTTTAAGTCAAGCCTAAATCCGTTAAAATCTGCTTTACTAAAAAGGTAAATCTTTCTTTTTAATTTAAAATTTTTTCCAGTATTGAGGGAAAATTTTACGTATACTACCTTGTGGTCGCTTATTCCATCGACATTTTCAGCTTTAATTACTTTTTCAGGGATATTTGTGGCAAGTAAATCGAGAACATTCTCCCCCCTATTGGCAAATTTACTATTTGATGTAGTGCGAGTGATGCGAACAGGTTAAGCAATGACTCGCAGATTTCTTTGTCCCTACCTCCAGACTTATGACTACATGTTTTCCTATCTATCGATGGTGTATTGAAATCTCCTCCTACAATTATCTACCGTTCGTTACTATGGGAATTAATGGACCTGATCTGTTTCTCGAGTTCTAATACTGAGTGGACATCGGATTGGGGTGGTCTATAGTAGGCACAAACATACATTACTTTAGAATTAGCACATTGAATGGAACACCATACACTTTGTATTATATTATCGGGAATCACTTCTATTTTGCTGACTATTGTGTTCTTTACTGCGATAAATACTCCCCCTCCCGGTCGGCTCTCTCGATCTCTCCTGTATACTCTAAAATTTACTGGAAAAATTTCACTATCAGCAATATCGCTTGTTAACCAACTTTCGGTTCCTATAATTACGTCAGAATTAGTACTCTCTGTAAGGTGATGGAATTCAGGTATCTTGCTTCTTGAACTACGACAATTAACTACCACTACTGAAAATTCCTCTATTTTAATATGTCTGCCTGTTGCATTTGTGGGGCTTGTGTTTTCTAAATTATTGGGAAAGTTACGGTTTGGAAATTCATGGGTGTTGTTTTGATTTATATGTTTTTCCTTTTTCTGTGCTTTCTTCCGTCCCGATAAACCTATACTGTGTTGTCTGGTCAACTTGTTATTCTTTGCTATCATAATGAGTGGCAAGTTATTTAATGGCCCACTATTTGACCTACTCTCTTCCCTAAATATTTCTAATTTATTGTTATCTATTAAGATTTTCCTAGGCACTAAGCTTTGTGTACCCTTTATTATCTGACTTTCCGGAAAAGTGCTGATTTCGCCCCCACTAACTGACCTACTCTCTTGCCTACCATCTATGCTAAACTCGCTGGGTATGCTCAGATATCCTGCTCGCTACCTCCTGCGATGCCTCATACGTATAATGGACACCTGAACGATTTAGTGGCACCCGACACGAATTCAGCACCGGCCTGAGATCTAAGAACTCTGCTCCCTCGCTCCCACAGACTTCACGGAGTCTCTGGTTTATGCCTTCCACTCGGCTCCAAACCTTGTGGGATTGATTGAAGATTGTGGGCTCACACAGCGTTGGCAGCCGCGAGCCTGCGAGCCACGGTACGGTGCATAGTGGTCCCAAATCGAAAAAAGCTGGCCAAAAGTCATTTTTTCAACTTTCTTCGAGGAAGTTCGGAAAGTATTATTTGTATTCTGCACTATATTGTCTACAAAATAGGCTACTACAACAGCCATTGCGCTGATCAATGTAGATAGTGGAACCCGTCAAAGATGGGTCTTTCGGGGTAAAAACGCCAGTCGCGCGATCTCCTACAATTTTAGAGAAGTTTACCTTCATAGAAGATAGCGTTCATACAAGGTATGTTCTTTAAGAAATATACTGCACGTAAATTAGTATCTTCATACACCATAACTAATTATTTGGTTACTTCAAGATTTTATAAAATATTGATATTTTTTCCTTTATACTATTATAACATGTATATTACGCGTGCGTGTGCGGTTATGATTTAAACTGGGATTAGTGCTGCATGCCTGGCGTGGAATTACCCCGTGCCACACACCCTAATGGTGGCTTGCTCGGTTCTTCGGAGATGTAGATGTCTAGGTCACTCCCAGTCGCGATTGCATTCAGAGTCGCTCACAGAGTCGCACTGGCCAAATACCTTCGCTCGCCACTTCCTTTCGCATTGCCGGACCTTCTTTGTGTGTGATTTTTATCGTCGTCATAAATGACATAACAACTTGCACTCGTTTGTTTTCTAAGTCCACCAAACCATTATATCACTCTGCTTTCACGTTATATATCCTATCCCTAAAATTCCGCCTTTCCTCCAAGCAATCTTTGTCCTCAATTCGCCTGGGCCTTTAGCTGACCGAAAAACAAAGTAATAATACGCGGCATCGATGTTGACATATTCCCCCAAATCTATTGAGCGGATAACATGACGCAGCGTCTAAGGCTTCGTCCTTGACCTTAGAAACCGTATTTTGAGGGGCTAGCTGTCATTTTCGAGCCCTGAAAGTTGAATGCCATCGCCGAGAGTCATAACTCTTTCCCTCTCCGCTTCCATCCACCCTCCCCCCCCCTCGGCTCCCGCCCCCTCAACCTCCTCTCGGCTATTGTCTCGAGCAAGACAGAGGCAGTCTCCGAAGTATCTCTCTCCAGGCATGCGATCACATCGGCCTATACATCATTTTCTCATTTTTTTCCCGACCAATCTTCGTCGGTCCCTTCCAACTTGTCTCCTCGCGTCGAGCCATTTCCCACGCTGCAGTCCATCGGAGACTGCGGTCCTCCGCGTCAGCCACTTCACCGCAATCCCTCTCGATCGCACCGGTGACTATTTGCCTTCAATCAATCATACCCTCCTCTCATTATTCGCTCTCTAGCGTGTTCGCTTACCGTCATTCACCTTAGCATTATGGGAAGGAATCATTTCGGGTCGACTGTGTTAACGAGAAATATTTTACTCCGTTAGTCTACTTATTTCTGTCGTCTTTGTTAATATTTGCAAAGATCGAGTGGAATTTATCGATGAAGAGAGTTCATACACTAAATGGAGTCCTTTTGGTTACATGGCGCTTCAGGTGTGACGGCGTGTAGAGGAGGCATACCTATCTGATCGTCTACTTCTGTGTTCGTGGGCGTCTAATCATGTGGAGGCCTATTTGATGCCTGTCCATGTGTATACAGTGAAATCCGATTAAAACGCGTCTCAGACTACGGTGGATATCCCACGGGTCTGAAATTGCCCCCCAAAATCATCAGTTCGTTTTTCTCTTTCACCGGCTTCGTGTCAAGCTTATCAATAGCCATTTCATTTCTTTTCAGGATCCAATTTACGACAGAGATAATGACTCCAGATTCATCGCTGCTTGGCAGAAACGTTAAAGATGTTTGCGTTCAGCTTTTCCCTATCAACTGCGGTTTTGTCTTAAGACTTCCATGGATATCAGCGCTTCCAATACGACCGCAGATAAACTTCGACGAACTTCACTCGGATTCCAATTGATGCGGTGCCGAGCAGTACAAACTAAGTAATACGCTCCGCCAGCGGCGAAATGTGATGCAATATATTCCAAGGTTGCTCAAGGGTGCTATATCTTCAACGTTTTTTTATAATGCTAAACTCTGTCAAAAATGGCTTTAAAATGTTCACCTCTGATCGTACTTCACCGCCAGATTCAAGAAGCTCTTAACCAGTTTTATGCAAAAAATGATGTAGCACACGGTTTTCAACGGCCGTATTTACACCTAAATCTTCATATTACCCTCCAAACCACCTTGAGGGTGTTTGGCAGGTGGTGACTAATTACCAATATGCACATCAGTGTAGAAACTGACTTTCACCAACATGCATCAAACAATAGATATGCTACAAATGCCTTATAAACTATTAACCTATGTCACAGCCACGTAAACATACAGACAAAAACACAAACAAAAGGCATGCAATATTTATTGATCGTATGTATTATACCAATACGTAATTTATCTTCAGAAATGATTGCATGTGAGTATGTTCGTCTACATAGCTCTCGCCTAATATCTTGTTTGACTGCGCATTTTCTCCTGTCTTCTACATCTACAAATTACTCTGCCAGCCGCAACCGCTTAGAGAAGCTGATATATACTTATACGCTTAACTAAACCTAGTTACTTTAATACTGTGCCGCATGTGTTTTGTGTGTGTGTTCCCCACGAAATGTCTAAAGTTAATTAAGGTCTTGACATTATCTAAGGACTTTATGCTTACGCCACCCACAGTGTAAAAATGGCGTTATTTTGATGACTTAGGTAAGAAGTGTACTGTGGTGCATTTTTCTAAGATTTAGGTCTAGCCTACATATCTGGCGCCACGAATTGTTAATCTCTGATTACAGAACTTCCGAGTCCGTACACTCCGTATTCCTGAGTCCGTGATGTCACTTAATTCCCGGCAGATGACCGTATCGTGTGCAAATGAAGCGGCGCTAACATGAAAACTCATTTATATAAAATATAAGATAGCCAATATATAAAATAAAAGAAAGCCAATCACGCTTCCTTGTGGCACATCGGATGTGACTCCAATCGTATCAGAGCTAAAACCATCAATAACCACTTTTTTGTTTTCGATCTCCGAGAAAGACTCTTATTCAATTCTTTATTTTTCTATTATCTCCGCAAGATTACACTTTGTGTGTAAATTTTTTGTGAAGAACACAGTTGAATTCATTCTTGAAATCAAGGAATATCGCGTTGATTTGATTTTTCGATTCACCTGATTTTAGGATGTCACAAAGGAAGAGCGCAAGCTGTGTTTCGCAGGACCTGTCGTTACAAAAGCCATGCTGCATGTGACACGCTATTATTTTTAAGAATGGTGCAATCTGTGGCACTATTTCCTTCAGCACGCGTGCAGGCATTTCTTCTGGACCTGGGACTTGTTACTTTTAATCGAACGCAGTTGTTTAGTTATTCCATTGCGTTGAATGGTTATGTCAGCCATCGGGTCGATAAAGTCAGGAATGTCTAAATTCAGTATTAAGTCTTCGTTTAGTGAATAGGTACACTTTCGAAGAACTGGTTTAGTAAGTTGGCTTTGTGGATGCTGTTGGTGACTGCTATGACGTTTTTGCCCTATAAAGACTCTCACGTTGGATTTAAAATTGATTTATTTTCGTTGGTTTGACAAATTCATGTTCACTCTTTGGTGTCAAGACGTGGAGTGCCGGTATTACAATCACACAAGTTCTCCCGTGTTCCGAGGTGCATCCGGGCCTTCCAATAAGGCTCGCTTCCCCGGCTGCTGGCGTCCAATGATCCAATTGCTGGGCTGGCAGGAAGGCCTCGCATGAATAGACAAAACCAGCATTTCGCGACAGAAGCGCCAACAATGACTGTACTGTCCAAGATTAACCCTGGAGCTCTTTCGTGTAAAACCAGGATGACTTGGGGTTTTCATCTAGTAATTCACCGAGGATTTTTTCCCGGGCTCCCCTCATTTGTTCTAGCGTTCATTACTCCGCCAAGACGTTAGAACTTGTGGGATTTTCGAGCATTGTAGGTATTTTTTTAGGCTAGAGAGTTAGTCAATCAGTGGGATTCGAAAGTATAGACCCCATAACAGCCTCCGAATAAACCCGCGTAACGTAGACCTTCATTGCTGGAAAAACTTAAGGGAAGCACTAATCCGACATTGCTGAAAAAACTTAGGGGGGAGCACTAATCGGAAACACTAACATCAAAAAGATGTTCTCTGAAAAATACACATAATTTCAGAAAACCTCGAACCTACAGTCATCAAGCTAAATGCGATATAAATTTAGTAATAGTAAATTTCTGTAGCGTAAGGAACAAACACACCGAAGTTGAGCATTTATTTGAAAACGCAGATATAGTAATTGGAATAGAGAGATGGCTTGCAGAGGTTTATAGCGATAGCGAAGTTTTTCCGACAGGGAATAAAATCTATAAATGTGATCGACAAAATAGGAGTGATGTATTCTTAGCATTGGATCGTATTTGAATGACGAATATTAGAGAGTGAAATAAAGAACGCATGAGTTAATTTTAAACAACAAAACAAAAGAACTATACATATTTGTTCATTTTATTGACCACTGAATTAAAAAATAGACGTTTTGTACAGATTAGACACTCAATTTTCATCATTTTCCTAAGATATAAGAAATGCGTGGTAATTATCGATAGTGTTGCTGCGAGACGAGACTTGAGCCAGTCTTGTCTCAGCCTCGTTTTCTGAGCTCGAGTATTGTCTCGAGTCTCGTCTCGTGAGCCCCAGTCTCGTCTCGGCCACGAGTCTCGGACAAGACTCTCGTCTCGTCTCATTTCCCGTTCAAATAAAGTAGGCACCATAAATAGTTTATTTTGCGTACGTAATCGCTGAATCTCGTGAATAACTCTCGAAATTTTTGATATTAATGATATTTATTTGAATTTTAAATATATAAAATAATTGACCCCGAATACATGGATATACACGTGCAATCGATGGTTTTATTGGTACTCAAGGAATACAATAGAAATATGGACCAAAAAATTGGTGAAAAATGGCAACTAAGTCTCAACGTTGGAACAGATAAATCCACAGAAGGTTAATAATATGTCCGAGAAAATAATGTAAATTGGTCAAAATTGGTCAAAGCTACTCAAAGCAGCTCATTCATAGGGATTATGTCGAGTTCACTCAGAAAGTGTCCTCGTCTATTTCCAAAACCCCTAGAAAATTGTGGTCTTTCGTAAATCGTCGCTGTAGTAAGCCTAGAATCCCAGAAATAGTTTCTTACCGTCCCTCTTGAAGTTCTCTATTATCTACGCGAAATTCCCCATCAGCGTTCCACTGGCCTCAACGGCCCTGAGCCCGACATTGGTTCGTAATTGCGCTGAGTCCCTCTCAATACCTTTGTGTTTACTTTAAAATAGCTGTTTTTTCCTTGGTACATTTCCGACTCGATGGAAAACTGCTAATGTTATCCCCATTCATAAATTCGACCCAAAAAATGAAGCATCAAACTATCGACCTATCTCTTTACTCCCAGTTCTCTCTTCTGTTTGTGAGAAAATAATTCTCAACCGACTTTTTTATTTCACATCCCCTCATCTCTCTGATAATCAAAATGATTTTCTTCCGGGCCGTTCATGCATGACTAACTTGGCTGTTTTTCAACATAATGCTGTAAATTCCATACATAATAAAACTCAGTTAGGTACCATTTACCTACGTAATCGCTGAATCACGTGTGTACCACACGAAATAGTAAAGAAATTTTTTTGAATTTTAAATATATATAGAATTGGACCCAGAATACATGAAAATACACGTGAAATCAATGATTTTATTGATACTCAAGGAATACAATAGAAATATGAACCATAAAATTGGTGAAAAATGGCTCTATGCCATTTTTTCCAGCACTGGAAAAGTTGGCTCCTTTGCCTTCCAACACGTTAAGATATTAACATTACTAGGGGATCTCGGCTGTTGAAGATAGTGTTCGAGTTCTTTCCTCCACTTTTCATACAGAGATGACTGACTAGGGGTAAATTTAGTAAAACCATTAACTACATACATACCAATCACGCCATTCCGGGGTTGGCAGAGTCACTAAGTTTCACTCACAAAAACATATTTGTGCACCCAACTCGGCTTCAATAATTTCCTCCATACTGACCTATCCTTGAAAACCTCTTTTGCTTCATTTACCCCCATACACTGTTTCATACACGCCCTCCTGTTTTTAAGACTCTTAATATTCCTCCTCCTAAGAATTTCCTCAACCACATTCAACCGCAACTTTCTCGGACTACCTCTACCTCTCGCACCATTCATTCCACTCTTATCTACCTGTTTCGTTATTCGACTCTCATCCATTCTCTCAACATGGCCAAACCAACGAAGCACACTCCTTTCATACACGTCCATTACTGGAGTTATACTTACTCTATGATCTAACCCATTCATTCCTGACCCAATTCATCCTACTTTTGCTGCAAACACTCCTCAGATATTAGTGTACATTTCTCGGACTCAAGGCTATGCCTTGAGAATGGGTAACGAGTCGGAACCCGAAACGTCGGCTGCTTATGACTATCTTACCCCGTGGCGAGCCCGAGAAATGTACACTAATGTTATTCGCCGGGAAAGTGTTAAATCATACACTCATCAGATAACTCATGCCCACGGCGTTTAGTATACTCTTATGTCCATCCTGACATACCCATGTTTTACTACCATATAACAAAGTGGGGAAAAGTACACTTTTGTACACGGCGATTTTCGCTTCCTTAGAAAAGCACTCATTCCTTGATATACTCCACATGCTACCTACAACTTTCCTTCCAGCATTCGCACGTCTCTTTGTCTCTTCATTTATCCGTCCGTCTTTCGCAAACATCTTACCGAAGTACACCAACTCATCCACCTCCTAAATTACTTCACCATTCGCCCTTATTGTACAGTTATTCTCCCCATTCTCCTTATCAAAAACACTACTTTAGTCTTGCACGCATTTACCCTCAATTCCATTCTCTCTGTTGATTCACAAAACTTATCTAGGAGTTTCTGTAATCCCTGGTGGCTCTCTGAGATCAAAATAGCATCATCCGCATATAGAAGAACTCGCACGTTAACATTTCCTATCAAAACACCGTCGTTTTCACTACATGCATCTCTAACACATTTATCCATAAATACATTAAACAGCTATGGAGACATTACACATCCTTGCTTTACTTGTTTTATTGCAAACCAAACACTCAGAACCCCATTAACTCTCACACTTGCCTTACTATTATCATACATTGCCATCATAAAATCCAATAACTGCCCATTCACGCCATAGTCCTTCAAAACCTTCCACATCTTCTTTCTATTTACCCTGTCATATGCCTTCTCTAAATCAACAAACGCACAATAGACTTTCTTTCGGACGGCCATACATTTTTCTATCACTTGCTGAAGCGCGAAAATCTGGTCACTGCATCCTCTCCCAGGCATGAACCCACACTGCACACCCCATCTTCTGTCAGTAGCAATATTCCTAACTCTTTCGATTAAAATTTTGCTGAACACTTTTCCCGGAATGCTCAACAAACTAATGGCCCGATAATTATTTTATTCGGTCTTTCCTCCCTTCCCTTTGTACAATGGAACGATGATTGCATTCTCCAATCCACTGGAACAACAGAAGCCTTTAATCATAAATTATGTAGTTCACATAGCCGAAAAATGAGTAAATTACACCCACTCTTCAACATTTCACTGAATATCCCATCTATATACGCCTGCAGCCTTCACATTTTTCAATGCTCTCACAGCCATTATGATGCCATTCTCGCTGATCTCCTTTTCCATCATTACATTCTCGCATACTACTTCGCAGGGCTCATCCTCAGCGCCTGCAACATTATTGTATAATTCTTCAAAATACTCCCTCCAGCAGTTCCTGATTATGCTCTCATCCAATATGAAGTCTGCTCTTTTGTTCTTTAACTGAAAATAAATAAATGGACGATAACTCTATTGAAAATTCAAAAATATTTAAATAAAAATGTCTGATATCAAGTTGATTTTTCCGATCTGTATAGTCAAAATAGTTTAGGTAAGATAAGTTAATCGACAAGGGGTAAATAAAGGGAAAAGTTAAGTCGAAAGAACATACCTCTCAGTAATGGGTCGTGGCTACTCATACAGAGAATACACATCGAGCAGGTCGTCCTCATCACTTCATACCAAAGCAGACCTCTCAAAGACTCCTTTGATCCATTGAACGAGTGGAGAGCATTCGAGTGGAATACTTATCGTCATAGACTTTGGACATTTCTTCCAATTTCAATAGGGACTTATCCTGCATCTCTTATCCCCATGGCGTCATGGAGAACGTTTCACATTAATGACGAGGATTTAATATTAATACCGCGCAATAAATAAATCCAGTTCGCCAGGCGGTAGTGCTTTAACATCTTGTCCCGAGCAGCTTGATAGGCAAGCAACAGGTCTTCACCACCTTCATTTCCTCCCCTCTTGTTGTCCAATATTTCCACCATTTTTCTTAAATTATCTACATCTACATCTACGTCATACCCTGCAAGCCACCCAAAAGGTGTGTGGCAGGGGGTGCTTCCACATCAGGCATGCATTAATTTTACGGCATAACACCGAAACTACATTGAAACCAGCGTACCACACATGCAACGCGCCCATTAAAATATACTAACCAAGAAACATTCTATCGCCAATCGTTCCAACATGCAAGGGGTACCAGAACTACTACTACATATTCAAAATATCATGCATAAATAAGAACATCAATATTTACATCATGCATAGATAAGAACGTAAAATATATGAAGAAAGATATCTACAATCTAGCTAATGTCACTATTCGCACTATTCATGACGACGATCACAGCTGTTATGGTCCCGAATGGTACGCAGAAAAATTGACATTTTATACCTATCGGTTCTACAATCTAGCTCTCTAATTTTATTGGCGCGATCTAATCTGCCGTAGTACGAGGGGTTTAATAGGTTGTTTTTCACGTCGTCAGAAAAGTGTTTTCCCTGAAATTTTGTTGGTAGGTTAAGCCTATAATTTAATCTACGCTGTGATAGCGATTCCCATCCCAATTCTTCTAACAATCCAGACACACTGGCAAACTTACCGCAGCATCGTTTCACAAACCTAGCTCCTCTTCGCTCCACGCGATCTAGTTCCGATATCAACGCCCCTTCATAAGGATCCCAAACACTAACAGCATATTCCAGATGAGGCCTAACGATATAAACATAACAACGTTCTTTCACTTTCTCATCACATTTTCCGAGTATTCTCTTGATAAAGCCTTGCTTCCTGTATGCTTGACCGCATATTTCCCGAATGTGTTTTCCCCAAGATAATCCATCAGCCAAACAAACCATCCATCCAACCAAGCTCCATCCAACCAAGATCCATCGACCAAGATAATCCATCAACCAACCATTCCAATCAAGATAATATCCATCAACAAGTAAAATGGGACGGTAATGAGTGGAAGGATGATGGTATTTTTTCCTCCTAATTCATTCTTTAGAACTTTAAAGTTTTTTTAAGACTTTGTGCACTTTTTCAAGCAGTGCCCATTCCAAACCACTGATTTTGAGGCCTTTAAGGTCACTGGTACTATCGTATATAGACTCGAAACACCTCTCTTCACGCTAGGTGCTGCTCCAATCATATCGTTTGTTGAATTCGACCAAGTTGAGACATCTATTACAGTGTTCAGCGATGATTCCTCTGCTGCTTCGCAAGCGCTAGGGAACCCAATTCGTAACTGCTCACTTTTTCATTTTTTAAATAAGATTTTATTTTGGCAATTGAAGTTATATTTCTTTCTTCAAATTCGATAGTTTCATCATCAATGTCAACTACCTAATAGAAGCAGGACTTCTGACCCTTGCTCAAGAGACAAATTTCATTGCTGAAAAGAAACGAAGGCCTAGTCATTCTATCAGCAGACAAGGGGAATGCAACTGTAATACTGGACAAGGAGGAATATAATAAGAAGATGGAAGAGGTCATCAAGAAGGGCCCGTACCGGAAACTGGCACGCGACCCAACTTCCCACTTCAATAGGATCGCAACGGAGTCCATTGAAAAACACATTGTTTATCCAGATGAATGGATAAGCTGATACTACAGGACCCAAAAACTCCCTGCATCTATGGTTTGCCCAAGATTCATAAGGAAGGTGTACCATTGACAATGAGACCCATCGTCAGCGCCATTGACGCCCCGACGTCGTGTAGACGACCTACAAACTAACGAAGCATTTAGCAAAAATACTACAACCTAGAGTGGAAGAGGCAAAATCTTACGAAAAGAACTCACAAAATTTTCTCCAGATCATCAAAGATATTCGAGTGAACCAGTGGGACATCCTCGTCAGTTTCGACGTGACGTCACATTTTACGAATGTACCTGGAGATGAAGCTGTTAAAATAATTTAAGAAAAGTTTGATAAGAACGTCGCTACCTTGACAGAAATATGCCTGAACAGCACCTACTTCCGTTGGAGAAACCAGTTTTACGAGCGAATTTCCGGGGCGGAAATGGGATCTCCTATCTCACCAGTGGTGGCCAAATGGAGAACATGGAGAACCTGGAAACGACGGCGCTTCAGAAATCAGAGAGCAAAATCATGATTTGTCTACGATATATTGACGACACTTTGATAATTTGGACGCATGGTCACCAGAAGTTAGAAGAATTTTACCATTATTTGAATAACCTAAATAGCCATATTAAATTCACCATGTAAGTAGAAACAGATGATAAATTTCAATTTCTCTACATTCTGGTTGAGAAAAATGACAACGGAACCTTGGGACACGCCGTTTGCAGAAAGCCTACGTCAACGAACAGATATCTCCATCCCAGCTCTCACCACCACCGTGCCCAGTTAAACACTGTCATGAATACTTAAATTGAGCGATCTATTCGGCTGAATGATTAAAAAAACTTCCCTGCAGAGAAAAAAATTAAAACTCCGTGGTGATCATTAGAGACAGCTCCGTCTGGGCATCATACCTCTACCTCCACTTAGTCAAAACTCTCCTCGTCCTTCTAGGTGTGGTTACCTCCGTAATAAGTTCAGCGGCCGCAATGTCTCCTTCCTCCCTTAGTCTAAGAGAAGTTGCCAATGCGAGCTCCATAGCAGAGGTAGACATTTTAATATTATGAACTTTTTGTCTTTTAGACCTAACAGAAGAAGCACCAAATTCTTTCTCCAGATCTCCAAAGATCAAAAACCATGTTACTAAATAACTACGAAAGACATTTATCGGAAAGTACTTACCAGTCGCGGCAGAAGTACTTGGTAAGTACTAACTCACTGTGTCGGCAACGTTGATTGACTCCGTGAGCCATGCGTTGTGCCGAAATAAAAATCGCCCAATATTCCGCTAACTTCTCTCCCACCTTTCTGGCAGGGCAACAAAATATTCATAAAAAAAAAAATTCAAGGAGGATTCTCGGAACATCCGCATGTTGCCCTAAACCTAATCTTCTTGACAGAAAATTTATCAAATATTCTTTTTTGTCTGCCAAAGATTTCGCCTTCATCTCTATGATATTTTTATGGAGCTGAAGACGCGTGATCTTATTTGAAGGCATTTCGACAGAAAACTGTGGAAAAACCTGCGTAAGGTCCAATAATTTAGGAATATGTAATAAGAAAGACGAAATTTCCAATAACTGTTGGCCATAAAATACCAGAATGTCGACTGACTGAAAATGAACATCGACTTAAATTGACAAAATATATTTCAGGACATGTTAGAAGGCTGCGATGATTAGACGCCAATAAAAAACTTGATGTAGCGAAGAACTAAAAACATAGCCTACCTTAAGTCAGTGGTAGATTGTTGAATAAAATACGACTTTGTCAATCGCGGAGAAAATGTGAGGGTAACAATTCCAATCACACGCAAAACACCCCAAGGGCCAAAACACCAGAGAAGCACATATTTTGGATTCAATGCAGCACAACACTTCTTTACCAAACTAGAACTGAATACTAACATTCAATTCTCAAAGATAGAGAAGAGTCCACTGTGTAAATTCCCAGATAAAACCGGTAAAGGGTGCGCGGTATCATAAAAAGTCCCTTTTCTCGCGACCGTCCTTTTTGAATAAGGCAGAGGGTGCAGGTGGCGTGAGGGTTGTAGTATACAGGGGTGGGAAGGGAGAAGAACCCTACAAGCACGGATGAGCCAATGGCTGACATAACAATTCAACGCAATGAAATAACTAAACAACTCCGTTCGATTACAAGTAACAAGTCCCCAGGCCCAGAAGGAATACCTGCACGCGTGCTCAAGGAGTTTGCGTCACAGATAGCATCGTTCTTAGAAATTTATTTAGTAAATCATTAATCGAAGGTAAGGTGCCCCAGGACTGGAAAATAGCCATCGTCACTCCGATATTCAAAAAAGGAAATAGAAATGACCCAGAAAATTATCGGCCTATATCGTTAACATCACTCTTATGCAAGATCCTCGCGCACATTGTAATTAGCAATTATGAGTAATACCTGGATAAACGTAACTTCTTACATAGCAGTCAGCATGGCTTCCTTAAGGGCAGTTCCCGCAAAACACATCTTGCGCCCTTCCTTCATGATATCCTAAAATCAGATGAATCGAAAAGGAAGTCGATACGATATTCCTTAATTTCAAGAAGGCAGTCGACAAGGTTCCTTAAAAAAACTCATATATAAAATGCATCGACGCGGAGTTAATAGAAAAATAGTGAATTGGATAAGGAACTTCCTCAGCGATCGAAAACAAAAAGTAGTTATAGATGGTTTTAGCTCTGATATGGTCGGAGTCACATCCGGTGTTCCTCAAGGAAGCGTGATCGGCCCTCTTTTATTAATTCATTACTTATATAAATATTTATACAAAAGAAAGTGTGAATGTGCGGTCACTTCTAACTTCCAAACCACTGCATGGAAAGACATAAAGCTTTGTAGCATGGTTCATTATGTCAATCGGAAGGTTTATGGCTACTTATTGTTTACCTAATGGTCTCCGGTTGGACTCCAGACGAGTAAAAGCGTTTCCATAAGAAATACATGTAAAGTTCATTTTTTGGCATTCACTCCTTTTTTCCTTTTGCATATTTATATTAGTAACAATGGTCATATACAAATTCGCATAAAATGACAATTGGAAATAAAAATAAATTAACCTTCTAATTATTGCAAACGATTGTTGTTTTTCAATTGATTCAATTTTTTTGAAAATTTTGAAAAAACTCATAAAATTGCTGAAAATTCAGCGTTTTAACGGAACGTTTTTGTTTTTTGCTACGTTTTTGGAACGATGTCCCCTTGATGTCGTTAGCATTGTTGAAGCCGAATATGTGGGAATATACGCTGGATATATGCCCAGAACGTATCAATTGAGATAGAAGAATCCATAGAACCTATAAGAAATCCATCATACGCGATACATTTCGATTGCTATAGGTAGTTTAGATCACGTGAATCGATTATTCGAAATAGCGGTTGGCATGGTCCTCCAACAAGCTTTACTCTGTACAACAATATTCAAACGTGGCTCGAAATAGAAAGGTATCAATAAGTAGAAGGTCTTCTGCGGCCAAGAGATCGAGCACATAATGAAATGGCGTAACTACTCAGCGACGCGAGGAGAGACTCTCTGGCCAGCAAGACTGAATGGCAGCTTCGCGCAGAAATCAGACAGACGTGCAAAATGAAGATAGGTTACGGCGACGACGAGAGAGAGAGACGATGAACTCGGGAATCGCAAAACTGCATGGCTTCGCTCTCTACTCGAATGGAACGTAATCGTGCGACAATTCTCAATTCAAGGCGAAGATAGGAAGTCAATGCGCAGAAAGCACCGTTCAATTACAAGCCTGAAGTGGATTATCATTCACATACAAATATAATCATCGGTGATATGGATTCGATTTGCCGTTACCGTGAGTGACGCTCGAAAAGTTTCGGCTGCACGTGCGTGAATGTGTCGCTGGAATAGGAAAGTGTCTCTGCCATCACTATGAGAATCTCCAGGGCCAAAATGCTAGAGGAGGCAACGAGAGAGTGAGTTAATGGAACCAAACTAAATCTAGCTAATATGAAAAAAATCTAATACTGCTATTAATAGATAAAAATGTAATGGTGTCTATGTGTCTGTCTGCTGCTCCATCACGCAGAAACTGCTGGACCGTTTGAGATGACATTTGGCATGTAGATAGAAAATATATTTGGTCATAAAATAGGCTATCTTAAAAAGCCTTTAGGGCCCTCAAGGACCCCCCTGTAGGACCCTGGTGGTCCATGCTAAGCATTGGGCTCGGTGTAGTAGTTTCATTTTTTTGCTTTTTAACAGTATATTTATTCAAGATAGAGGGCTGGGGTATCTTTATCGGGTGGCTAAATGAAGGAAGTTTCTAATCCTTTCAATCGATTTTCTTTTTTCCTTCGTATCTGTCTGAAAATCATCATTTTGCTTAAAAATACTTACATTTTCTTTGAAATCAAAAATAACATATTTCCTTGACAACCAGAGATTTGATTTTAAAAGGATATTTGCGCCTCTAGCATTTAGATATAACGTTAACCTGCTGGCCCATGATAGAACATATAAATAAAATCTGTATAAGAAGGGCAAGGAATCCCTAGATACATTATCTCGGGGGTAATCGATAAATTTTATATATACTTACAACCAATATACTCTTCAATGTCTCAAATAAGCTCTCATAGAGGCACTGCATGCTTATGAGAGAACACTTACGTAGTAAACGATACACATAAATACCCTGGTGTCAGCATCTCTAATACAGCGAACATTAAGTACAAGATAGGTTACGTGCTCCTCAAATAACCACGCTACTGAAAATTTATCAGGTCAGTTAAGAAACAATAATATTGACTTTTCAACTGCAACTCACTTTATTTCATTATTGTGAGGTTGTATGAACACATGATTACAGTCTTACATTGGCAGCATGACAGAAAAATGTCACATACGTAGTAGGTTTTTTGGTAGTATGTCATTAGTCGCAGGTACATCAACTTTTATTGGATAACTTTAAGTTTTAATGCTTCTGAGTGATAACTCACCCCCACCACATACCTTTGAGGTGGCTCGCAACGTATCATAGCTCCACTTATTACCCTGTTAGCCACCACATGGGTGTTTGGCAGGGAGTGACTTATCACCAACATGAACTACAGTGAAGAAATTTACTTTCACCAACATGCACCACACAATGGGTATGCTACAAATACAACTAAAATAACCTATCATGTAACTACGTAAACGTGACACAAGAGTCATGCACGGAACATGCAAAAATTGTTGTTAGCACTACTCGGCAGATTTAGAAAAAATGCATCAGGGGGTATGCGAATTAATCAGGTACACTACCTGTAAAATAACCTTCTTAGAAGTGTCAGCGCATCCATTATGGTCTCTTATCGATCGCGAGAAAAAAGACACTTTTAAACCTTTATATTCTACAATCTACTTCCCTTATTTTATTCTCATGCTCTGATCTACCGTAAGTACATTGGATTTCGTAAGATATTGAAAAATTCGTCGGAAAATAAATCGGTTTTGAATTTACATAAAAGATTGAGTCTAATTTTCAATCGACGATCCGAGAGCGATTCCCATCCAACTTGTTGGCTGAGGTCAGCAACACTTACGAGACTAATATAACGGCCTTTCACGTATCTTGCCGGTCTTCTCTGCACGCGTCCTCTGTTTTTAAGCCTACCTCACGTGGATCCCAAACACTGGCAGCGTATTCTAAGTGGGGTCTAACAAGGGAAAAAAGAGCTGATTTCTCTAACCTGATCGTCGAACTTTTCAACTACTCTTTCAACAAATCCCAATTTGTAATTAGTCTGACCAGTTATTTTCCGAATATGTTTGCTCTACAATAGATCATTAGTTAGTTTTACTCCGATGTATTTTACAGATTCCTCAAATTATAATTCGGTACGCTGTATGTAATACATAGTTGTATTGAGAAGAGAATTTTTCTACACTATTCACTATTCTAATACATTTATTCAAAAATGTCATTCTAGCTGCTACGCATGACTCCACGAATTTATTGCCTCGAGGTCCTCTTTTATCCCTTCCGTATCATTATTGCCACGGATTTCTCTGTATACCACAACGTCGTCCGCTAATACTCGAAACCTGCTCTCCACTACTTCACCAATATCATTGATAAATAAGGAATAGAAGAAGAGGACGTATATCACTTCCCTTTGAGACACCCGAAGTGACTTTAACCTCTCTTCTTAGATGGCACCGTCCAATAATCCGTCCCTCATTCACTCCAACGTGATTGCAACTCCAGGTGACGAATATCTTTGCTCCGAGAATGTCCATGGAAGAAGCGTGCGGCGATGTCGCGTTCGCCCTCTTTCCTCAAAGTCTCCCGGATCATTCATGGCGGGAGTATTCCCGAAAGAGCGTATCATATCCGTCAAGTGATTGGCGAGGTGGGAACGAACTCGTGTGGGGACCAATGGGGGAGACGCTCAGACGGCGATTTCACGCTCGGACCAGCTCGAGTCTTTTGTTTTGACGTTCGCGCTGGTTGCCCATGCTGCTCCTCATCACGCTGGGTGAGGGAGGATGGTAACTGCCTTCGTCGAAGGCAGTCGGTGCAGGGGGGGCGGGGAGGGGCGGGTCCGAGGTCCCCAGGAGGAGTAAGGGGGGAGGGGGGTAGTGGGAGATGAGCGATAGCTGAGGAAAGCGACACCGGAAACTTTTGTTCTGGCGTGTTCTTTTTCCATAAAAAGCGGCTGATTAGCTCGCATTCCTCTTCCCTTACAGAACACAACACGCTTTACAATCATTAGTCCTCTTTTGGACACGCCTTGTTAAACTCATTGACACAGAGCTCGGCCCACACGGTCGAAAGATAAGTCCTCCCCCTCTCCTCCGTTCTCCACCCACCCCATCCCATCCTCCAACCACCCCTCCTCGCGATGTAGCCCCGCATGTCGCCCATCTATTAGCGCCCATTCCTCTTCCGCTGCCTTATCATCCACGGTTGTCAAGGAAGGCCCCGGATGATGGATGCCCGACCCACCCCTCCCCCCTTTCCCTCTCGCATCCCAGAGATCTCTTCTCAGAGATGGGACGAGCAACTCTAGCCAGGGACCACCCCCTTCCTCTCCCTCCTCCTCCCCCCTCCCTCCGTCCCACCCTTCCCTTCCACCCTCCCCTGGTGTGCGAGGTCTTGTGTCATTCTTGTGCGAGTGTGTGAACTTGTACATACACAGAGTATAGAATGTGGGTGCACGTTTGTATGGGCGAAGGGGCAACAATGGAGACCGAGGGGGCGGGGGGGAGGGAAGAAGCGGGGGGGGGGGGAGGGCAGGTCACAACGGGGGAAGGGGAGGGTGTGGAAGGGAGGAGGGAGGGAGGGAGAGGGAGAGACATAGGCAGGGGGACAGACACACACACTCGCTCAGCATTGTTCCCATCTCCAGGTCATCAATCACTCGTCGTCGGGAGGGCAAGGGGTGGTCGGAGGCAGATGGGAGGACGGAGGGGGGGGGGGAGGGGAGGGGAAGGGACGGTCTCGAAGTCGATTGTGGCTTCCCCCCTCCGTTTCGGACAGAAACGTTTCACTCGCCCCCTCTCGTGGCAATCACCTCTCCAAATTAATTGGCGTTTAGAAAATGTCCCCCCCCCCCCGAAACAAATTGCGCCGTTTATCCAATGAAATCCGTTCATTTCTTTGCTCCGACCGACGGGAGACTCAAGCGAACCCTATATCTGGCCTTTCTATCTCCCGCCTCGTACGTGGACAAGTCTCCCGAATTCACTCGACAATTATAAGTCTGTGAGAGCTTCACATATATCACAACTCGCTCTCAATCGCACTCTTTCGTTCAATGCAACGGTAGCACAATCGCCTCATTTCTACCGCCACGTCACGTCCGGCGGATTCCGACAGCAGAAAGGCGTAGATCACCTCGGTCCACCTAACAAAAATGCTTCGTGTCTCACTTGGGGAAGTCAGTCTATAGTTTCGTTGCTTTGGCTCGCTGAATTGCTTACTCAATGAAATCTTTTCCTCAAATTCATCTCATACAACGGATGATCTTCGCGTTTTAGTCTTAAAATACGTTACGTTTAAGATGAGCATTGGTGAATGAGTTTTGTTTTGGGATTCTCGCGGAAGAAAAGTGTGCGATGGTGGAAATTCCTTTCTCTTGTTAAGGACAGCGTTTACTTTAGCTGACGCATTTTTTTGTAAAGCATGCAGGGCGAAAATATTCATGATCTGCTTCACAGAGTCCCTTAAAATCAGAAAAGCTTGCGGTAGTAATTTTTTTTGCGTTTGTGTTTATCCCGCCACAGGCATGCGCGGCGGGATGTCACAGAAAGTCCTTCATTACGAGGGCACAACTGCTGAGGGATGTCCCTCAAACCCTAGTTGGGGTATCTATGAGTGACTTTTAACATGAAACATTAAGCCTCTGCCCCGCCCAGAGTAAGGGCGTGGGCCGTGGTCTTCGAGTCGCCGAAGTTGCTGATTCGCTACGCGACACTACACTAATCCACACGTGCTCATTTCATGGCCAAATTGTCTCAGGCATCGATCTTTGAAAAGTATCTGTCTAGAAGCAATCTATTCAATGGAAATATTTCAGTTTTAACTCCTCATTAAAATTGCTGTTATTTGCAGCGCCGACTTCGTGGGCTGAGTGTTAGTAATTTGTGGAAGACCGTGATGTTATATTTAAAGTAATAAATCTTCAAAATGGTGCTGTGTGTGTATGTGTGATGGTGGGTAGGTGGAGGTTCTGCTTTTTCACTTAATTTTCATCGAAATTATTTCGCCAAAATATTTTTATATCCATCCTCTCAAAGTGCTTATAGTGTGAATCCCAGCACGACTCGTTTTTCTTTGAAACTAGCACTGTTTGGCATCGAACATTAATATGGAAACTGAACGATACATATACATCGTGACACCTTCACACTTCAGATACACCGAACTTAGTCGCTTCAGGGTAATATTTAAATGCAGCTCAGTGGGTGAAGCTGCACTGATTTCACAGGAAGTCTGGAATGGGATATATTTTGCCAAGCTGAGTTGCTCAAAGCTACTCAAAATCGTTCAGTAGAGCCGTGCAATACCGTTAACAGTCTTGTTTTGTTTATCTACATCTAAGAAATACCGTGTAAGTCACCACTGGGGTGTGTGGCACGGGGTAATTCCACACCAGGCATGCAGCACTCATCCCAGTTTAAATGCGAGCCGCACACGATCCCCGGAATGCCAGGCGCAGGCCAAAAGCAGTCGGGGAGACAATACGCGGTCAGACTAGGAGAGTGATACGTAGAAGAACATGCTACCATGCAGTACACTAATTCAGATATGACTACTGGTTATAATTACTGCTACAGACAAATAGTTCCACAAGGAACAAATTCAATAGTTTCAGCCTTAACTTTGTAAAACTTTTTCATGTTCAGGAATTAACAAAATTTCCCAGTTTTGTTAATTCCTGAACAAATTCTACAAGGTACTAAATCATGCAAGAGCTATATTACGCCGGAAATTGCACGCGAGGTTAGTAACAAATGGTGATGTTAGGATATTTAACACTAGTACAAAAACTTATTTAACCTAGTATCAGTACCCTAGAACTGATCTATCGCCACTATTAAGGTCCCGTATTGTAGGTGGAAAAAATGACATTTTATATCTATCGGTTCTGTGGACAGTTTCCTTAATCTTATGCCAGTGATCGTTCCTAGTTTACTTTCCAGTTTATCCGGTGAACCTATTTCAAATTTTTGCCTACGTGACGAGACTACATAATACTTTCAGTGTCCAACGGCCATTCTTCTCTCTGATCGAAATATTTCTAAATGCGAATCCACGGAGAATTCACATTCGATGAATAAAATTCACTTCTGGAACGTTTTACGAAACCATGCTTTCGCTAGTGAACTAATCGCTCATATCTCCGGCGACGGTGTATTCCTTTTTGCAAATAAACAAACAACAATGGCTGTAACCATAGTGCTCATTTAGAAATGGGCGATTACAGTCCATGACGTCGTGTGGGCCAAGCATTATTCGGCCCTCGCGCCGAGTGGTCGTGCGTTCACAGCGGTGTTTGATGTGGCGATGTGCCTCCCTTTGGCCTCGCGAGTGACGGTGAACTCAAAGTCTAATGCAATCAATGCACGCAATGCAAGCAATGATTTGAGCGATTCGTGGACTCGCATCACCCCTGCTGCCTCAAGATGACTTCAGTTGGCGTCATGGCACTCGAGGATCCCGCAAGGCTTGGATCTGTCTCTCTCGCTCTTTGGAGATCCGGTCAGGATACAGACCCCACCCACCCACATTAGGATCCATGAGCCGAACCAGCGGATCAGAAGACCGATTCCCAATCCAGTGGCTGGGTTACTTGAACGAGTGAAATGGATTCAGGAGGCTATTGAGGGAGTGCACTGGCGCCAAAGGTAAGCATTACCGAGCATGCGACCACACTTGACCACTCCTTCCTCTATTGCCGACTTAAATGAGAAATTGCAACGTTTTAGCTGTGAAAATGCTGCTGGACAAGAAACACGTGACATTCCTAGAATATCACCTGAACCGAATCAAACGATAATATCTGCGAAATGTTTTGGTAATTCACGGAATTCCTTATATTTCCAGTGAATCACTAGAGGATTTACGTGTCCAGGATAGCCCTCTTTGGGTTATCAGTTTGAAGACAGTGTTACTGATACGAATGCTTACAGACCTTATGGGGTGTGCGTCAGAAGTAGATCCTGGGTCTTACGGAGCATTTCCTGAATAATAAGGAGCATCCCCTTGTGTGACGTCAGGCGGATGGATATTCTCCCGTTTGTCCTTTGCTGTTTTCATCCACCTGACGTCATAATCAGAGGAACTGTTTTGTATGAGCCTTCTCATTTGCCACGTTCAAACATTCAAACGTCGCCCTGAGCTGACTTGGTCTACGTGTGGACAGGTACTCGCAAATTACTTGCACCCACTTCGAGTGGTTCTTCAAGCCAGAAAATCTCAGTCGAGGTCGTTTAGCACTTAACATATGCGTCATCAGATGGTGCCGTCAAAATTGTGCGACGTCAGATTATTGTGCGATGATTGCTGAGCACATCACGAGCTCTACATGACTTTAACGCGCGTAACATCAAAATAAATCTACGTCCCACAGATAGAGGGTTTTAAGACTCTTAATGCTCACCTATTTGCATCGATTAGCCTGTGATAACAATCAAAAGTAAAGTTTATTTTCAAACGTAAAGGAGTCAAGGAGTGGGAGGCCGTAGTTTGGGAGCGGTATGGGAGGATTAGAATTAGAACAGGTTGACAAGTTCGAATACCTGGGGACACAAATTACTTGTGACGGAAGACCAGACTGAAGTGAGTCACAGAGTCCATAAAGCAAACCAGGTATACCATCAGCTTAGCAGATCGATTGTGGGCCAGAGAGAAATATCGGAAAGACAAAGATGAGGGTGTATAAAACCATTTTTCAGCCGATATTTGCTATACGGAACGGAGAGCCTAACCCTACTCGATAAACACAGGAGTAGATTCCAAAGCTGCGAGATGCGATACCTCAGACGTGCTGCAGGACGCACTACATCTACGTAATACCCTGCGAGCCACCACGAGGGTGTGTGGCAGGGGGTGAAGATCACCAAACAGTGATCGACTAGGAGAGATCGAGTGAGAAACACCACAATCAGAGCCCAATTCCAGCAAGACACAATCACAGAATTGATGGAAAGAAAAACCTTGGGATGGTATGGTTACTTGTGGTTGGGATGAAGGAGGAGGAAAGGAAGCCAAGAGAGGTGATGGAGGCAATAGCAGAAGGAAGGCGAGGAAGAGGACGACCAAGGCTGGAGTGGGAAGAATATGTGGAGAGATTGGCAGCCCGGCGTGGAAGGAGCATAAGTGAAGTGAAGCGACTCGCTCAGAATAGGGTGGAATTTGAAAGTGGCCGAGGGACGCCTAACAGCATAAGGGGACTAGAGAAAGAAGAAGAAAAAGATGGGGAGGGTTCCTGTCCGTGAGAGTCATTGAGGCTCTTCTATTCAGTCGGAAGAGGACATGCGATGAAATGGGAATCGGAGGAGGACCTTGATAACTGCCGAATGAAGTATCCAAGAATACAGGAAAATCATGAATACGCCACGTGAAATGCCAATCGCTTTGTGGCCATCTTGACGAGTTTTGCTTCTTCTTCCAGGAATGCTAATTTGATGTCATCTGTGCGACAGAAGCTTCCCTTAGAGAGAATATAACTGATGAAATGGTCGAGGTCGACGGGTTTAATCTTTTCAGACGCGACGGAACCGATTTAGGTGGTAAGGGTGTGTCATCTTAAACTTGCATATAGGCACGCTAAACTCTAAATATAAGTCTCCTCGCTATATTTCCAGATACCTGCGGTCGTCATAAACATGAATCCTTAGTCTTGGAAATCCGCAGCGCAAATTCTCCTTCTAAATTATTGTTACGTGCTTTTTTATCAACCTTCTCAAATGGCTCTTCCAACTGATTTTCAGTGATTGTTTTTGCAATCATCTCCGAATTAAAAATCGCTATGATACTTGATGACTTTTACGCTGATATTTTATGTAATAATTATGATGGTACACACACACACACACACCGAGGTTTGTGCATTGTATCAATCTCCATATTGGAGAATACTAAGCAACGAACCATACTCGCACAAGTCACAATCCCATAGATATGGTTATTTATTAAGAAAATTGTCCAAATATTGTCTAACCCCGATCCCCATCCTTTCTGCCCGCGGATTAGCCACGGTCACATGTGATTCCAAGCTGTTATGGCCTTTCACGCCCCTTACTTTCAGATTCACTGACTTTAACCCCCTCAATTCTGCCCATAGGTATACATCGCATAATTTTACCCCCACCCCTTTTATACACACAACGTAAGTACCGATGCCAAATAAGCTAGTATAATTATCGAAAAAAATGTAAAGCCTTAATTTTGTAATTATACGCAATTTTATCCATCACGTGATCAGTCCCCTGGACTAGCCACGTAATGCGGATTGCATACACCGACCATCCCAATTGTGTGTAGTATCTTCATACTTTGTCTTTTATAGCAAATATTATCATAACTGACACAGAAATAACATTCTATAGGGCTATCGATGTTCAATGCCTATTATTCAATGAATAACATTTTGAAATATTGTTAAGCTGAAATGAAAATTTTGGAATGTTTCACTCTCAAATCTTTTCATTTGGTAGCGTTTGAGAAACATGCATAATTAAGTGCCTTATGGTATGGATTGTATATTACAATTCGTTGTATATTGAGGGCATAGGAGAGGGAATGAGAAATGACTGAAAATTGTTGGAATGAGCGAATTATGTTGTCCGTTGCTGGCAGGAACTTATACTCTAGTCGTTGTGCTTGATTTCATACGGGTCTGACGTCGGGATTTTTTAAAAAATAACTCTTTCCCGGTTTCAGGCCTTTAGAGATGCACTTCCTAAAAAATATTCTTTTTCTTGGTTCGACAAAAACCTTCCCACTGCGAGGACCACCCGTAGGTGTCGGCCTTCCATTGGTTTTCATGAGGGTGGAGTCCCATAGCTGGCCGAACTAGGGCCGGCTCTGCTGCGTGCGTCTGAAGGGAGGCCGAGGAGAGAGAGAGAGAAGAGGGGGAGATGGTACATATATAAATACAATGGTAAGCTCAGGGTATAATTTAGAAGTCCTGATCAGTCACCGACCACTTCGGAAGGACCAAGAGCCGACACGTGTCTTTTCTCGGCGGTGAAGTGATGACTGAGAAACAGGTTATGAAGAGGAGTGGGGACAAAAGAAAGGACATCACATATATACTCCCCCTATTTGTCTCGTTTTTCACACCTAATGTCCCCTAACCCTTCTCAATCCTGCCCCTCCTGAACCCTTATAAGTATCTCCCCAAATCCATCGCTTCCAAAATCGCTAATACGTACAACGCTAAATGCTGCTAGCTGCCCAAGGTGATGAAGCAATGTTAAAAATATTTGGGAATAACTTTCTTTATCAGCGGAAAACTAAAAACGTATTCATTTGGATCTCAAATAATAGATCTTACGAAGATTTCCCGCTGGCTCTTCCAGATAATATTTCTACGATTGGGACAAATACTTTGGATATGTGTCTGCGAAATTGAATTAGTCTCAGATTATATTATTGTATATACCATAATTACAACTCGAAAGAGCCGTGGAGAAGAATTTTTTGACCAAATATCAAACGAACTTTCCAAATTTGCAGTAATCATTCGTGTCTTAAAAAAAACCAACGAGTGATGAGTTAAAATCTTATTTTAATGGATAACCCAAATAAAAATGTTATCCTGAAAAATAAAATCTTCTCTTCTGAGAAATTAATAGAGAAAAAAGCAATTATTTCCTTATAAAATGTGTATTTTTACACCGAAAATTAAAAAAAAGCTTATGTTATATACATATATATTTACAATAACGGTATTTACAAAATGTGTAAATTATATATTTACATGTTTTTGTGAGAGGTTGCCAAACCCTGAACAAAGTGCAGGAGAACCCTCACAATCAGGGCACAAATATGCTGTCCCCTTTCTACGCCCTCGGGTAAAACAGTATTTACAGCGGCGATAGGACTTTTGGTTGCTGCCTTCCGAGAGTATGATTCCATGGAAATGGGTTATAGGTTTAGAGGACGCAAGCGGTTAGGATCAGGAAGGTATGATGGTAGAATAAGGGATATAATGACGGAGAGCTGGAATTTACACAAAGTTAACTTTTCGGGGGGTTGCTGGTAGAGGAATGAGCTGTTGACAAGAATAAGGTGAAATATATGGGTTCCCAACTTCTTGTAGCAATTAAGGGTCCTTCTTCCAATGGGATAATATGCCATCATTTGATCGAAGTGGTCGATTCCATCCATAAACTCATTGAACTTGACAACAGCCTCTGGCTTAGCAACGACCCAGTATGCTCTTCGGAAATTCACGTCAACCCTGTGACTCCCGTATTCGGAACTGATTATCAGACGTCCCTTTTGTTATTCCACTTCAAGAAGTAGATTCTATCTTCAGGAAAGGCATCCATTACTTCACCTCGTTTCATTTTAATCTTTACCACTTTGGGGGTGATGCCTTTCCTAATTGTTCTAAAAGTTCCCATGCAATACATTCTCCTTTGAAGCACCTCATGCATCAAATTGACGCTGGAGTAACTATTATTCATAAAAATGAATAGCTCTTGTCCAAACGACCATCCACTAATGTACAGACAACGCGACCAAAATGTCCACGTCTTCCGAGTTCGGAATCACCTGCTCACGTGTACTCAAGAACTTTTGGAACAAACCCTGAAGGCTCGGTCACCATATACAGTTTGTTTCCGTACCTATTCTTCTTGGACTTCATAAAACTACGGTATCGCAGCCAACCCCTCTAACAAAGCACAGTCTCGTCCATACAAAGATTGCGGGAAGGTATGATTCGGGTATGAAGAATAGAATGAAAGGAATCTAGAAAAGGATCTTCATCCATGCAAAGGAATCCATAACGACTCATGCATTGCCGGAAGCAAGGAAGGTTAAACAGTGTCAGTGCTCCAAGAGTCAAATATAATGTTTATAGGAATACCCACCATGTGGAACAACAGGCTGATGTAAGTTAAAAACCCATCATAATTCAGTTATTTTCATTTCGCTGTACTTGCTTTGGGAGACTCAAGAGTCTGAAATAGACGATCAGCGACGTTGTTCGTCCTCCTTGTCATCCTCGGTCTCTTCGGCGTATTCTGAAGATTTCGAATCGCTCTCCTCCAGAACCTCCGTAACCTCTTCCTCCGTGTAAATCCTTCGTGAGAAAGAGAAAGCCTCGGAGGGAAGAATTAGAGTCAGAGGGTGGTATTGCCTAGACGCTGAAGACTGTGGCGCTTCCATTGGCGAGGAGGGGAAAGGAAATTCTTCGTATGGCAGCGTCGCCTTTGTCTGAAACTGGGGTATTTTCCTTTTTTCTACTGTTTTGCGTACCATCTGTTTACTATTATTAATAAATAACCAACATGGATTTCGAAAGGGTAGATCTTGCGAAACCTAATTGGCCCTCTTCGTTCATGACGTCTTGCTCTCGGGTGAAAATAATGTTCAAGTTGACGCGATATTCCTCGATTTTAAGAAAGCTTTCGATAAGGTACCTCAAGTTAAGTTACTCTCAAAACTAGAGGCATATGGGATAGATAAAAACATTATTAGTTGGATTAATCAATTCTTACATGGGCGGGAACAAAGGGTTGTCATAGACGGTATCATATCAAACACAGCGTTACATCGGGTGTTCCTCAGGGAAGTGTAATTGGTCCACTTATATTTCTCTTGTACATAAATGATATTAGCAACGTTGTTAAAAGTAAGCTTAGACTCTTCGCAGACGACGCGGTTGTGTATAGGGATATTAACAATTTTGAAGATAGCGACTCGTTAACAATCGACCTACTTGCTATTAATGCTTGGTGCGAAAAGTGGCAGATGGAACTAAACATAAAAAAGTGCAGAGCAGTCAGCTTTTGGAAAAAGAAAAATAGGCTAGGTAGGGCTTACAGAATTAAAAATACGGAAATTATTCACGCCGAGTCTGTTAAGTACTTAGGGGTCACAATTACTCACGACATATCTTAGGGAAAACATATTCGGGAAATATGCGGTCAAGCATACAGGAAGCTAGGCTTTATCATGAGAGTACTCGGAAAATGTGATGAGAAAGTGAAAGAACGTTGTTATTTTTCAATCGTTAGGCCTCATCTGGAATATGCTGTTAGTGTATGGGATCCATACGAAGCGGGGTTGATATCAGAGTTAGATCGCGTGCAGCGAAGAGGAGCTAGGTTTGTGAAACGATGCTACGATAAGTTGGCTAGTGTGTCTGGACTGTTGGAAGAACTAGGATGGGAATCGCTATTATAGCGTAGATTAAATTATAGGCTTATCCTCCTAACTAAATTTCAGGAAAATCATTTCTCTGACGACGTAAAAAACATACTATTAACCCCCTCGTACTACGGCAGATTAGATCGCGCCAATAAAATTAGAGAGCTATATTGTAGAACCGATAGGTATAAAATGTAATTTTTTCCGCGTACCATTCGGGACCATAACAGCTGTGATCGTCGTCATGAATAGTTCGAATTGTGACAATAGGCATATAGTAAATCTTTCTCTTTATATTCTCTACGTTCTTATTTATGCATGATGTAAATATCGGCGTTCTTATTTATGCATGATATTTTGAATATGTAGTAGTAGTATTTTTTTTAATGATAATAATTATAATTTATTTACTCCCAAAGAATTTTTGTTACACAAACTGGTAACAGCAAGGAAGAGGGAGCTTTAGGTGGTCTCCAAGGTCATAAGACCATAATTGAGCCACCAGCAAATTACAAAAAATGTATACCATAAAAATAAACGCAGTAGCTATTACATAAGTATTGTTACAATGAAATACCATCAAAATAAATGCTCAATTTTTTCTTGAGAAAAGCCATTCTTTGGCAAGTTTTAACATTTTTTGAGAATTTAATTTTTTTTATTTCAGCGGGCAATAAATTAAATATCTTTGGCACCATATAGAGAAAGCAACGTTTATATAAAGTTAATCTTGGTCTGCTTGTTACAATGTTTGACTCATTCCTTAGATTATATTTACAATTATCAGATACACTCGGCATATTGCCACTTCTGGCATAAAACAATTTTAAGACTTTAAATAAATACAAATATCTTAGTGGCAACAATTTGAGGGCCACAAACAACGGAAATGAGTGTTCATAAGAATTTTTGGACAATATTACACGAATTATTTTTTTTTGCAAGACGAGTGCACACTTAAATGTGTTCATGTATGCACTGCCCCAGCAGATTATACCGTAAGAGATTTTGGAATGAACAAGAGCATGATAAATGGTGTTTTTGACCGGAAGTGGACATTTGTTTTATTTGTAAATAAAAAAAAAAGAAGTAAAATTTGGACAAGGCACTTCTAAGGCATTTGTTTACAGTAAGTAAATGTTTATCCCAGTGAAGATTACTGTCCAAAATTACTCCCAAATATTTCATTTTATTCACTCTCTCAATATCTGGACAGTTACAAGCATAATTAAAACAATTTGTAGTATGAAATACAAACTTACAATTAAAAATACTTGTATTACAGATGTCATAACATTTTAACTTCGTCTTTTCACTTAAGTGTAACCGTGTAACCCATTGAAATCAAACCATTTTAGTAAGAAACGTAGATCCTCTTTAACACATGTTTCAGCACAATTCGAATTAGGTGCTGAGTAGCACAGCGCTATGTCATCAGCAAAAGCTGTGAGTTTACCATTGAATTTATTTTCACACAAATCGTTTACGTAAATCAGAAACAGAATATGTCCTAGAACAGAACCCTGTGGAACTCCCGTCTCAATAATTACATTCACTAAAACAATTATTTACTTTCACACATTGTGCTCTCGTTGACAAATAACTTTCGAACCACTTTAGTGATATTCCACGTATTCCGGCTTGCTCAAGTTTCATTAATAATACTTTGTGCGAGAGTGTATCAAATGCCTTAGTTATATCTAGATATAACCCAATAGTCCGCATGCTTCAAATGACTGATTTGTATACTTCGGTCATATGCTTCTCTAGAGCATCTTCAGTTCCTAATCCGTGTCTTAATCCAAACTGGTTTTTGCTAAAAAATTCGGTTTTATCTAGGAATGTCAGTAGGCGGCTTTTAACAAGTTTCTCTAGAATTTTTGCAAACACTGACAAAAGAGATATCGGTCGATAATTCGTGATTTGCAGTCTGTCCCCTTTTTTGTGTAATGGTATAACAACAGCTTTCTTCAAAGGGTTCGGAAATACGCCATTGATAAAACTTATGTTACACGCGTGAGCAAACACCGGCGCAACATCGTCAATGACTATTTTCAACATTTTGGTATCTATACCATCTTGTCCGGGGGACTTGTTACACGAAATATTTTTTACTAATTTTACAATTTCGATTGGCACCACTGGTTCTATGAAAAAGGAAGTCAACTCACTTTTTTTAGCACATGGGTTTTGAGTACGTGCCCTGTTCTCATCATTACATCTTACCTTTGCACATTCAAAAATTTTGTTGAAGTAATTATTAAATTCAGAGGCTAAATGTTTTGAATCATTAATAACAATTCCATTTAATTCTAACTGCATTATCGAACGATCTATTTGTTTTTCACCAATTAATTCCTAAAGCAATTTCCATTGCAATTTAATGTTTCTATTTGCCTTATGAAATTTTGACATGTAGTTATTAGCGTTCCGCATGTTTTCGCGCAATTTGTTTCTACACGCATGATATTCATTTTTTAGGCTAACGTTGCTTGGATGTTTTCTGTATGTTTTGAAAAGGTACTTTTTCCTCTCGATATATCGTAGGAGATTTCCCGTAATCCACGGTTTTAATTTAGCGTCTTTTTTCGTGTGATTTACTTTATATTTTGCAGCTTCGAGACTAGTTTGGAGAGAAAGCAGCATAAGCAAATATGCATTAGATGCATCGTTTTCACTAAACACAGCATTCCAAATAGCACTTGTTACGGAATTTTTAAATATGTCATGATTTACTCTCGTGGTGCATGTATAGTGTGTAGGATTATTTACACAAATACTTTAGCATTCATTAGCAGAGATAGTGAGCGATACCAATGAATGATCGGTTATTCCTAAATGTAATACATAAGGTAATAGCGTATAATTATACAAATTTGAAAATCTAACAAATACATGGTCTAAACATGAAGCAGAAATGTTCGTTATCCTAGTAGGCTGAGTAATCAGACAATTTAGACCGATATTTAGTGAGGCAATATGCCGAGTGTATCTGATAATTGTAAATATAATCTAAGGAATGAGTCAAACATTGTAACAAGTAGACCAAGATTAACTTTATATAAACGTTGCTTTCTCTATATGGTGCCAAAGATATTTAATTTATTGCCCGCTGAAATAAAAAAAATTAAATTCTCAAAAAATGTTAAAACTTGCCAAAGAATGGCTTTTCTCAAGAAAAAATTGAGCATTTATTTTGATGGTATTTCATTGTAACAATACTTATGTAATAGCTACTGCGTTTATTTTTATGGCACACATTTTTTGTAATTTGCTGGTGGCTCAATTCTGGTATTATGACCTTGGAGACCACCTAAAGCTCCCTCTTCCTTGCTGTTACCAGTTTGTGTAACAAAAATTCTTTGGGAGTAAATAAATTATAATAATTATTATTTAAAAAAATAATAAATAACTACATTTGCAGCGTACTGGGGTTTCGGTTGTAAGAAGATTGATGCAATGGCGAAAATACAGAAGTAGCTTACAAGGTGCGGAGTGGAGTGCCTGATATTTGGCGCACCCGAGAAGTTCGCGGGTAATGTTTTGCCTACTTATGAGGAGACGATGAAAATGTTTTTGTACTCTCGGTACATTCAAGAAGAAAGTGGAAATACCGATACTTGAGCCGGGAATCGCGGAGACGGTGGCTTATGCCATTGAAGACATCTGGAATAGATCCTCTCTATCAGTTGTCGGTCATAGGCAATTTGTGAGACGAATTATTCAATCCCATGGAAAATACCGCAATATTCTTCGATCTGTCTGCAAAAAGAATTTCGTTGATCTGAAGCAAGACTTTCTTCGTCACGCGTGTCAGCTTTTTGATGTTGTGGCATGTAAATTCTCCAGTGGAACTGATTGAGTTTGTGATAATTCCACCAAAGTGCCATTTTTAAAACGTGAATTCCTTCAGGACTAGAGAAGTGATATAAAAATTATTATCTGTGCCATTGATGTCAAGGAAACCAACAAGAGGAAGAGGAAGTGGAATTAATTAGAAATAAAAAGATCATCAGAGTGATCCACGCTACCTGAGCGAGAAGTTTCTGAGATTTGGGAAGACTCAAGTGAAGAAACGTCTGCAGATGAAGAATTACTATTTGCAACGCACTATTTGCGACGCAAGTGATGCTGATGATTTTTTTAAGAAAAAGGTGGGTGTAAATAATTTAAATTTGTCTAGATTTGCGTCTGCCTGTGACAGATTCTGTGTATCGAACCGAGCTGCTGCAGCACTCGCATCCGCGCTTCTAGTCTTCTAGACAAAAATGCATCTCGTGTCTTCCCCTATGAAAGTGATAAAATACTAAAAATTATCTTTCCATGAAGCGACTAAGTAGTAATTAGATATTTTCCCAATGGTCATTTGTATATCCTCATAAATCCGAAGAGTAGTCAATGGAGTACAAATTAGGAATCTGCGCCATCAAAGATTATACGATTGCTACGTTCCTAAAGAATTTATTCCTCTTCAAATGTGTCGTATTATTATTGCTTCAATGAAAGTTAACGTTGCGAGTGCCCCACATGAAGATATTAACAGACTATTAACAGGGTCATAAATTTTATCTCTTAGTGGTAATGCATATTCATGGATTTTGGAAAGGGAAACTACAAAGCTTTATTTAGAACGAGTGGAAAAGCTTAAAATGAATTCGTAAAATTCTCTCAACTTGAGTCATTTGTGCACGTGACCACAGTAATTGATCATCGAGAATTAAGCTGGTATGTACGTAAAGGATGAGGATGTTTATTATTAGCCTCATAACCAATCCATCCCCCTTCATTCTCGATATCCTGACCAATTCTCTGTGACATGGAGTTGTCCACATTTTGGCATCATCTTACTTGGTTCATTTCCCGTTCTTCCTCCACGATTTTCCACATTGCATCTTCATTTTGGGTTGTTCCGTTTGCGGGGGTCGAAAAATGTTTGTTTCACGCATTTTTCTCATAATGAACGATGCGCTCCGTGCAGCCCGCTCCATCTATGCTACATGCTTTGTCTTGAACCATCTCCTAGAATTTTGACATTTGTGAACTCGCAAGTATTCCTAGTTGCGGACGAAATATGAATATTGATAATCATTTGAATAAACATCGTTCTCATTATAGCGGACAATTTGATGATTTCCCTTTAATGGTAGTGAGATATAGGATTTTTTACATTTAAACACCAAATAAAAGTTCAGTGGGTGAACGTGGAAGGCGCAACACCCATTCGGGTAATTTTTCAACAGATGCATTTGCCTTTTATAAACCTACTACCCGATTTCTCCTCCTGGGAAAAAGATGAGGCATACTTAAAGGCTAATAAGGTCTTTTTTCCTCCAAGAATTTACAGAGAATCTGCAATAAACATTGAAAAAAATCTCTGCTTGCGCTGTCTGTTCTGCTTATCCGTCTATCGACGCTCGTCTAAATGAAGTAGTCATCAGTAAACCTTAGCCAAGTTCCGGGTGGTTTACCTTTTCCGGAAACTAAAATATCATGAACAAAAATACCTAATTGAGTTTCGCAAGACCGTCCCTTTCTGAACCCATGCTGGTTTGTTATTAATAAATCCTGGCTGTCGAGGTGTCCCATTATTGATGTAACTATTATATGCTCTATAATTGTACATGATAGTGACGTTAATGATATTGGTCTATAATTACATGGCTGTTCCCTATCGCCGCTTTTAAAAATAGGGGTCACGTTTGCTATCTTCCAGTCTTCGGGAACCGCGTGTTCTTCGAGGGATTTGTTAAATATTACTTTAAGATACGGAGCCATTTCGAGAGCTAATTCTCTATACACACGAGCTGGAATTTCATCAGGACCTGAGGACTTGTTCGGGCTAATGTTATTTAGTAAGGAAACGATTCTGCTACAAGATATATCGATCGGGGGCATTGGTTGTTGAAATCGGTCTGGTATGGTTTCGTGCAAACTACGCTTAGATTGATTAAAAACGCTCTGAAAAAAATAATTAAACAAATTAGCCTTATCTAAACTGGAAGTTACTATTTCGTCTCTATCGTTTTTCAAGGAATTAACCGTTGACTTTTTAGTTCCCTGTACTTCCCTAACATATGACCAAAATGCTTTCGGATTTCCCTCTAGTTGTTCTCCAAGTACTTTTCTCTTGAATTCGCTAAACGCTTTTCTAAGGGCTGTTTTTGCGGCTGCTTTACAAGTTTTATGATGCTCGATAGTATTTTTTAGGTCGCTATTAGCTACACTTTTCTTCATTTTTCTTAGTTTCACGTGGCTAACTCGTTGGCGTTTTAAACATTTTCTAACCTCCGCGTTGTACCACCTTGGTTCCCTATTCTCACTCTTATATTTATGAGGTATATATCTATTGACAAAAGACCGCGTAATTTGGAGGAACTCTTTCCATGTATTGTCTGTATCACTATTTTTGCTGATGTTCCAGAATTTTCCAATAGAAGTCTTTAAATCACGCCTAAATCCGTTAAAATCTGCTTTACTAAAAAGGTTAATCTTTCTTTTTTATTTAAAATTTTTTTCAGTATTGAGGGAAAATTTTACGTGCACTACCTTGTGGTCGCTTATTCCATCGAAATTTTCAACTTTAATAAATTTTTCAGGGATGTTTGCGGCATGTAAATCGAGAACATTCTCCCCTCTAAAGTATGCGTCCATCAAAAAGATCCTAGGAAAGTCGACCACAATAAATATGCCTTGGTGGTGGCAGATGAAGATTTCAGCAAATATACCGTGTTAGGTGGGATAGTGAATATTTTTTATTGCCAGTCTTTCTGTAGAAATGATATCATTCGACGCAAGAACCATGCTGAAATAAACACAGCGATACACCGCGACTGAATGCGTGAATAACATGAGAAGAAAGCTCGAAAATGAGGCGAATGATGACTAAGTTCTAGGCTCCGGTAAATGTGAGTTCCATTGCGGATTTCAAATATTTGCGATAGACGATGTCTTCCTCAGTGTTGCCTGTTTTTTGAATTGTGTGCAGCTCCTCGAAGTTCCCAAGAATGCCGCATTCTGGCGCCGAAAAATTTTGCGTTAATTTCTTCCGCCACTGTACTACGATACTGGTGAACATATGAAGGCTGATAAATTACACTGCCAGTCACAATTACAAACAAACAAAATTCACTGGAATAAACATGACGTCGTTATCATTTTTTTTAAATTAAAAACTCAGCATAAATAGCTTCAACTGACATTTGTTTCGATACTAACAGCAAGAAAAAGTAAATTAATATTATATTGCAATTGTCAAGCAAAACGGGCAAAATATATGGATAAAATAGCAAGCTTTCGCATTGCAGCACTAGGAATGGGAGCGAAAATTGGCTTACCTTACCGTCAAAGATAAAAATTTCCCCCGATGGAACCAAAGCAGGCACCTGGGAAGGATCTTCAATTCAAGGATGCTAGATGTCTTCTAAACCCAGCAGGGGTGTTCAAGGTCACAAGGAGCCTAAACTATCCCCCTAATGAAAGCTGGAACACTCGCGGTACCCATGACGTGATATGACGTCATGCCGCACTCAAAGGGTGGAGACGTTGAATCCCCCCGATTTCAATGAACTCTTCTCGAAATCAATTAGAGTTGTGTTGTCAACTCTCGTTCCATCGCTTTTAAACTTGACCTCTTCCTTATGCCCGTTATGTCCAAATCACACACCCCTCTCACCCTTGAAAGCGTCCGCTGGCCTCAAAAAGCCATCCAGCTCCCACTGATCTGAATGAGACCTCCAGAGCCAAAGGGGACAAAGGACGATGCTGAGTGTGTCGCGCCTGCCGTCGTGCTGGTTTACATGACCAGTTTCAAAAACTCAAGGAACTCCGGATCCGCGTAAAATCATGCATCCAAGATGGTAAACGTCTATTTTATTCTGCGAAACTAACGGTACTGCAACATACGAAATTGAATCCTTATTCTGGTTCACCGACCGTACGCCACCTTGTCGCCCAATATTTCTGTTGACCAATTGATTTGTACTTCACATCAGTAGCAAACAGTGACCAGTTAACTCTTAACCCCCCAATTATGCGGAAGATCGATTTATTATTTTCAATGAATGCTAGTTCTACTTTGATCAAGTGACTTCTGAGACTTTGATTAAATATTTGTCGTTTCCTAAATTTGGTGTGACAGGTTTTGTGACATTCCTATGAAGATTATAAACTCATAAAATGCTCTTTCCTGCCATGCATCCCTACAATATTAAAATACTCGCTAAATTACTCGAAATTTCCTCCAACCAGGATTTGGCTATTCGTGTCCCATAAAGGATCTAAAAATTCCGAACTTGTGGAGGGTTACGTGGATCAACAGTGAATTACACGTAAGTCAGTGATATACTATGATGCAAGTAGATTCAGATTCATGCATGGGCCACAGTGCAAGAGCAAGTAGATCGAGTCATCATTTCGTTCTATTTAATTAAGACTTAGGAACCGAAAGTAGGTCGCAGCGCCACTCAGGAGCGACTGTGGTAAGAGAGTAAAAAATGAGCACCCGTTGTGAATTATATACATATATCCACCACCCCCGTAAAACTTCCGCCCGGTTATCATTCTTCATGCGACATCATAACTTCTAGAGAGGATCATTCTCCAACAAGACTGGAGATATTCAACTTCTAATGGAAAATTTGACTCCCTGCAATCGGTTTTGTACATGGATTCAGGACTCGGACAGCATTAGTAAAAGATGAAAATCGACTCTCACTGCATTAACGTATGGCAGCGGTTTTGATCCTTTAGGTTATGTTTCTCGAGAAGTTTCTCTTTTTAGCTCGCAGTAACTTATTAATGATGAAATCTCGCGTTAAACTCAAGAAGATATGAAGTGGCAGGAGGGGTACGGAAGAAGAGGAATGAGCGAAGGCATAGGCGAACTGGGGCGATGATGGAGGCGTATCGCGAGCAGATTAATAAATTCGTGGGCGCAGATCGTGGAGTGTGGTAAGCGGAAGGTGATTGGAGAATTTCGATGAGAGGAATTGTAGAGGTGGCGAATGCAACGGTAGGAGTGTTAACTGAAATTAGAAAACCGTGGGTCATGGAGGAAATGACATCGGAGATGCAGGAGAGAGGGAAACGGAAGAGCGTAAACTCAGAGCTTGGCAAGAGGAAACGCTGGGAATGGGACAACAGGACTGGTAGGCAGCTCCCTCCGTGAGCGGGGGCGTGTGCCCATCTCCCTAAGGGTAGGGGCTCCAGGGGTAAGTGTCCTAGTCTAAAAATAGCTCCTTGGTGGAAATGTTTTTTTTTCATTCACTGTTCTCCTTTGCCATTTGAATGGGAGAGCACTGTGGATTTCTTTTGTTTCAACCTTTACACTCTTCCACTCTCCCTTTTTGCCTTTCTCACTTGACCTTTCCCAGCATCTGGTTGTTGCAGTCACAAACCCAAAAATGATCCATTTCACCTTCACTCTACTTTACTGTACTTTCACACTTACACATTTGCAATGCTGGTAACCTAACGCCCCCTGCCACACGCCCAAGCTATAAAAATCCAAAACTACTACCAAATCATGAAGACAGAGATTCCACATTCAACGCACTAAATCTCACTCTTCTAGCTCAAAAATTGACAGAGAAAGAAACAAAATGGATACAGAATGACTGACACGCTACAAAATTAATATATCTAGATAAAAAGAGAAGCGAAGGAAGCAAGAAGAGCACGGTGCAAAGGACAGATCGATTTCTCAGAAAATTTCACGAGGAGAGAGGATCGGATTCACTGTTTAGGAAAGTACAGAAATTCACGGGCGGTGGCATGGGAAGGGGAATAGCAACGATAACTGAAAAGACAGGAATTTTGAATTAGAAATCCAGGATAGGTAGAAGGAATACGTCAAAAAACTGTATGGTAAGAAAATAAGGTCCAGTGGGAAAGGGAAGACGACATCGATAGAGATGACTTTGGACCAGGTATCCTTCCTAGTGAAATCGAAAGAGCACTAGAGCGCCTTGGATCGTCATGACGCGCCCTCGGAGGGTTTCCTTCGTTGGGATTGGCACCCTCCTCCCCACTCCCTTCCTCCCTGTCCCTCCAACCATACGACTCCCCTGAAGGAGGCGACTGCAGTGTGATTGATTGTCTTAGAATATTACCATCATTTTTAAATCCTCCCACCTCCCAAGTTGGCACGTTTCTTACGCCATCTTCAATTCGCAACGCTAATTATTAAAAGTGACAAGAGGTAAGAGTCATGAAATATAATGTACAAATGAACCCTCAGCTTTTTCGAAAGCTTAGCCAACAATAAACATTATGAGCGAATGAAGTATGCTCTACAGTTTTCAATGTCGACCGAATTCACGACGAACGTTAAGATTTTAATTGAAAAAGTATTTTCCTTACTTGTAATTTTGTTGCATGTCATCGCACCGTTGCTTCAGGCACTTTGGAAAAAGTCTCTCAACGTTTCTGCACTCGTATTTCAATATAACTTGCATTTTCAATATTAGTGATGACTGTCAAGCTTTTGAAAACTTGAAATGGTCGCCACAAATAATACGTTGGACACCTTGTATCGCAGGTAAATTAATTGACATTTAGAACACACTTTTATCACAAAATGTTTGAAAAGATGCTGCAACTTGACAAATGTTTAAGTTGCCTATCGATAATTGCGTTTTTGTCGAGGCAAATATGTTAAAACATACAACATTGCATCTCTATCTTTGTTAAACTTTCTTGTAATCCATAAGCATATTCATGGGTGCTCCCCAACGTGGTATGCAAATCAATCTCCAGCAGTAATTATGATTTTAACTCATTCGTCACAGAATTCCCCGTTCTCTCGACACGGCAACAACTCCCGGAATAGACTGATCCGGGAGTGAAATGTTCCACTCCATTGTCTACGCAGATATCCTCCCCCCCCACCTCCCCCGTAGATAACCACCCCCTCCCCTCCTCACCCAATGAGAATAGTCACAAGTGGAGCAGGGAGTTGATTGGGGGGGGGGGGAGGCTGGCACATGGTCGGGAGGAGGCGAGCGCACTCTATAGAGGTCGAATCGTGTTGGCGACCCAACCACCACCGCCCCCTCGCCCCCCTCGCCCCCCCGCCCCCCTCGCCCCCCCGCCCCCCTCGCCCCACTCACGTAACCGGTGTTTACGAGTCACAAGGGGGCGTTAATGGTTTTTCTCCGGTTCGTGGGTGAGTGGCAAGGGGTGCCACACCGCCCCTCACCCGCCCCTCGTAATCTCACGCGAAGGGATTGCGTGACGGGGGAAGGGGCAGGGGGTGTGTGCTTGCGCACGGGCGAACCCATTAGCGGGAAGTTGGCAGGGGGTGCTTGTTAAGGGCCGTTTAATTCCCCCCCTCCCCCTCACATATCCCGTTGCAAGTCCCCAAATCGCCGGCACCGAATCGTGTTGTTATTCGATGCTGCATTGCTTCCCCAGAGTTCATCTGTTTTTATTCCGAGTGCATCCCTCTGGCGGCGGCAGTGGGAAGAGAGAGAATCGTGTGGAAGATCCCTCGCTTCTCCTTCATTGATCTTTGCTCACATCGCATCCTCATCTCGCGAGGAAGAGCTCTGGACCGCAAAAGTGATGCAGGAGTCGTCGGGCCATCGGTCCCCCGTGACATACGGTTTTCGTGCTCGTCGATGGCCGCAAGGCACAATCGCCCGTGCTCGTCGAGCCTCAAGTGCGCTCAATCGCTATCGTCTCCTTGGGACGCGCGCCATTCGACGGTGGAAATGTGCGCAGGAAATGGCGTACAAAAACACGAGACTCGTCTCCCGCATTGGCGTTGATAATGACAATTCACATGATTAGCCTATCTATTCCGGTATTTTCACCTTAACCTCGAGTACGTGAAGCATTACTGTTTCTTAGATAAATATTAATCTAAATATAGGCGGAGGATTAAGGTAAACATTTGCTGAGTAAATACAATCGTCCTTCGAGAGGACTAAAGTGAATGAACCAATGTCGGGCTAGCCATAGGATGAAACAGCGGATGGACGGACGCCGTCAGTCGAAGGGCGACAGATGAATATCGTGGACGGACGTGGCCCGGCGAGCGAGTGAACGAGTTGCGGCAAACGGAAGCGAGCTCGAGGCGAAATCAAAGCCCGGGACGGCCAATCGAATGCACACGGGGAGGAAGTCAATTGAGCCACTGGTGGCGAGAGGCATTCGGAGTTCATTGCGAAATCGAATTAAAATGATTCGCGTCAATCCCGTAAAAAAAATCCCATATGATGCGCCTTCTTGAAAGATAGTTTAAGTTGCAAATCGGCTGATGGTAGACCCGTTTCATTCTCGGCGTATCAATTGCCCAAAGTTCGCTTCAGTCTCCTTCTGGGTGAGATCATTTACTATGGCCGACGTTTCGATACTCGAGCATCGTCCTTTAGGGCAGAGGTGAATAACATGCACTCACCTGTCAATGCCATTCATTTGCCTCTGCCTTAAAGGACGATTCTCGCGTATTGAAACGTGGCCATCACGGACCCTTTTCCCGCTTAAAAACCCGTGCAAACATTATGTACCTCACAAAATATTTTCAACGCCTTTCCCAGAATTCCCCGTCGATCCGGCACCTTCTTCGATCGGACGTGTGATTTCGTGAGTAGCATGGGAAAAGTGTAGGGGAGAATTACAATAATGTGTTCACTTTCAAAAATGGTAGCGAACGCAGGTCACTTAATTCATTATTCCATCGGGAGGAGTGATTTGATACGAGAGGGGGTGGATGGGGGAGGTGGTGGAATGGTGAGCAATTGGGAGAGGAAGAGGTTCGAGTGCCCGGGGGGCCGAGCGGCGGCGAAAACCCCCTCATTCTGTCCACAGATGGCAGCGAGATCGCCGCTCTCTTCTCTCTCGACCGATGTGTAGTGTGCGCACACGGCGATCACGGAAGGGGAAAGGAGGGAAGGAGGGTGTATGTATGTGTATATGGACGGGGGGAGTTAATGACGAGTGCACGCGGGGGGGGGGAGGAAAGAGGGGCGTCCCTCCCCCCCCACACCCCAACAACCCGCTCTCTGCATCGCATTATTTCTTCTCTCGCCCAAATGATACGCTGTCTCTCTCTCTCTCTCCGCGTTTCCCGGTGCGCCGAACAAAACCGCCAATTTTCCCTCCGTCCGTGGACACGACGCGCGATGGTTGCGTCCGCCACTCCATTCCTACCGCCACGCCAATCCATCCGCCACGCCCTCCCAACCGTCAGCATCCGCCTGTGTTTCGTCTCACGCGTGAGCACGAAATGGGCTCGGGCTCATTACACGGATGAATATTTCTCACAGTAACAACTTTCTTCACATGGGTGTGTTGCAAACGAATGGCTGGATTTAACACACACACCCACCCACTCAAGTTGAGGCTGAATCAATAATTACACACAGTTCCTTGCTGTTCAACAGTGAAATAAATCAAAGGGTTGAGATGGTCGATGTTTGTTTGACTTTCTTTGTTCTGGGGTAGAAATACATTTGATTAGCATCCTCATCGTATCACTTTGTATTCGTTCAGTCTACTCAATAAAATCGTAGAACGAAGTTTAGCAAAGAAAAAAAACGAAATCTTACAACAATTCCAAATCGCAAAGTAAACCTCAAAATCCGATTAACAAAGCAAAAACAATGGCAATAGAAAGAGGTCGTGAATAATTTTTCTTGTAGTATTTCATCGGCGAAATCAAATCTAAAACTTAAGTTTATTTTTAAAATCTTAACACCGCGTTTTAGAAACTGCATTTACTGATACAGCATTGTAAGCATGCATGAGATAAGCATGTAAATATGCATTGAATTTATCGATTTCCCGCCTAATCAATCCATCATGGGGCACTTGGGACCCTGGGCTCTTGTGATACAGATTTACTTTCGACGTGATATCATGGGCCTGCAGGAAAACATGTTATTTACATGTTAGTGGCGTAAATATCTTTGAAGATCAAATCTTTGGTTGCCAAGTAAATATGATATTGCTGATTTCAGAGAAAATGTGAGATTTTTCAGCTAAAAACATGACTTTCACACGAATACGAAACGTAATAGAAAATCAATTGGAGGAATTTGAATTTTCATTTATTCAGCCATCCGACAAAAAAGTTCCAGCTCTCCATCTTGAGTGATAGTACTTTTAAAAAGCAAAAAATATAAAACCACTGCATCGAACCCAATGATTAGTATGGACCGCCAGAGGGGCCTTTGGGGGGTCTTGGAGGACCCTGAGGGCTTTTTAATATAACCTATAGTCACAGACATGTTTTCGATCTACATGCCAAATTTCACCTCAATCGGTTTTGTAGTTTTTGCGTGATTGATTGCGTGATATATATATATATATATATATATATATATATATATATATATATATATATATATATATATATATATAACTACACTTAGGATCACTCGTGTGACGAATATATAAACAGTTTGCCACAGGAAGGCAGACGATAAACACAGAGGAAACAAAAAAATGAACACACTCACAGAGAGTTTCTTGATATTTCGGTGCCACTAGCACCTTGGTCGCAAGAACGTAGAGGATTTACGTAGGAGAGTGGAAAGTGGAAAGAAAGTGGATAGGAACACATAGAATTGACAAACACAATGGTGGTGTGAAGATGTAATGATGGCCGATTCCAAGCGGAAAAAATTCGACTGCACCGGGAATCGAACCACGGATCTTGGGATTTCGCGTCCGAAAATAAATAAAATAAATACATAAATAAATTTATTTATTTATTTTTATATTTATATATAAAATACGTAACGAATGATTGCATCACATGCTTCAACCTCTCTGGAGTGCTCGAAAGTATATCTTTTTCCCCTTACAGAAAAACATTCACTCACTATCTGCCCATAGATCTGATTTGGTTGCGTTGTCCGCACTCTAGCATACTAGCGTGTTGCATCGAGCGGACACACTCCGCTCTTTGAATAGGGCGAGTTCGTGAGGCGATTGAATCCACTGGGACTGGAGTGGCACACCAATGCTTCGGACACGAGGGAGCGGCCGGGGAGCAAAGAGACTTGTAATCACAGGTAAGTTCTAATGGTCACCTTATTTTATTATTTATACCAAATACCTCTACGATTGAGTTGCAGAATTGCCGCCATCTAGAGAGTTTTGTTGAGAACTAGCTTCGATGATGACACCGAACGGCATGTTATTTACCAAGACACCGGCTCGATCACCAAATCTACAATAATTGTATTGTACTTCAAAATTTGAAAAGGACTCTTTAAATGTTGGGACTGCTTAAGCGTCGCAACTTGAGGTTTTGCTCTTCTTTTTTCTTCATTTTTATCATTACGAGTATTTTATGAACTCGGTCAAATAAATTTCTGCACTGAGAATTATATTCAAAGCGTTCGAATGCGAAAAATATAGAGATATAGGAAAAACATTTTCAGACAAAAATGACAGAGATGTGCATATTTTTTACGTGAAATTAATCCAGGTCTTTCGATTACTTTATCCTGAGGATTATCGTTCGCAAGGCACGAGAACATTCCATCGAGCTGAGATGGGCGTGGCGTAATTCGTCGAGTCCGCCAATCGTGTGCCCTGGTTCCTAACAGCGAGAGTGAGCGTATTTGCGAGAGCGAACGGCGAGAGGGCAGCAGCGGCGTTGCTGAGAGCCAGGTGCGACGAAATGCCACCAGTCTCCCCCCCCCTCCCCTTTCCCTCTCCATTTCCTCCCCCCTCCTTCCCCCTCCACTCTGAACCCCCCCCTCCCACTGCCACACTCTTATTTACTTTCAATCATCGCCGTGTATCCAGCCTTTCTCTCCCCTCCACCTCCAACAACCCTCCCTCCCTCCCGCCCCCTTCCCCTCTGTCCTCAACCCCGACTCCGCTCTATCTAATGGAGTGCTAACGCGCGATGCTTTCGTGGCGTCAAATCCTTTCCCATGGGAGGCGGCAACAGCTACTACCACAGCTGCCGCCGTTGTCGTCGGAGGGGCGCTACCGTGAAGAGGACAGGGCAAATTATCTTCCGACAATGAATGGACCCCTGCGGAAGTTAATTGAAGTTCCCTATTGCCTATCCTCATCAAAATTTCCCAGAAAGGTAGTTGAAAGTACTCTTTTCCGTCACACGGTCTCATTAAAAGTTTCAAAGCAGTGAAATTCAGGAATACGACACAATCTGTGCCCCGTGTATTGTGAAGAAATTTACAAAAAAGGTAAATGATACCACTGTTTATCCTCTTTCACGTGAAACCGCTAAAAACTGATGTATAATGGTTGAACCGCGTAGTTTAACTCTCGTCAAAGCAAGAAAATACGATTAATAGAAGTGATCTAATAACAATCCTTTCCATTTTAAAGAATTGACCTTTTCTGCAGAGATTTTTCATTGTTCACGGAGCTAACTTTGGAGTTCATGTTCTACATCTTCCATCCCCCCGCCATTCAACGGCGTCTAAGGATGAATGCTTTGTTTTCTATAGCAATTTTCAGAAACGTGCATCGAATTCTACCCAATGCATCAATGGGAAATCAATGATGGTATGAATTCTTTCGAAGAAGTCGAAACCTCACTCGGTTTGTATTAACAAAAGTCTTGGAATTACGGCGCAGTTATTTTATTCTCACCATCGTGTTTGGAGATTATTTCCACCGAGCAACCCCTGACACTCTTTCAAAAGGGAAATCATAAACGCTGACGGGGTAAAATGAGGAGCGTGAATATTTGCCTTATTATTCATTCGCATATTTCAGCTTCAATGCACGCAATTCATTTTCATCTACGAGGTGCTGAGAAAGCCGTCGCTAGTGTGAGTGGCACGAGGTGATTCCACATCAGGCATACAGCTCTCGTCCCAGTCCGAATCAGACCATCGCCCATTTCCCATTGGCCCTAAAGTGCGGAACAAAAATTAGCTAGGACACAAATGCGCGGTCAAACTATGAACTATGAGTGTGCTGCTTAGACGAACACGCTAATATGCACTCCACTGTTTCGTGTACAACTACTGATTAGTGTCAATAATTTTATGAAAACGTCTAGATCCTAAGTAATGCAGGAAACAAAATCAATCCAAACATTTCAAACTGAGTAAGGTGTTAGTAAAGACGCAAAGTTATTGACACAATTGCTAAGTCTACTCTATTTGTTAGGGAACGGAGGTTCATAGAATCGATCCATCTAAACTACGGTGGTCACATATTGCACGCGGAAAAATGGAATTTTTGATCCATCGCTTTTGCTCTATGCTTCTTCCATCTAATGTCAGAGATCGTTTCTGCCGAAATACGTTGGCTCTAGCGAAATGTGTTGAAGATCTGGCAGAAAATCATCCATTTGTAACCTGCGCCAAACATGTAATTTATGCTCCCATCGATCAGTCGGAGATTTTCGCCTTAAATTTAATAAATATATGCCCTGAAAAATAGCCTTTAAACAAAAAATCTAATGTAGTACTCAAAATGATAGGGCAGCTGTCCATCGAATTTCATACACGAGCCGACAGCGCAAGCCTCGCTACTGTGCGGCAGCGCGTTCGACTTTGGGAGGCATTTGTCCCATCACACCATTTTAGATATTACGGGCTTTCGAAAGTGGTCGAGGCAGAATACATCTCGTCAATGCATTCTCAATCGGCAATCTCCGAAGCCTCTGCCATTTCTTGGAGACTCTTGGAAACATATGCACTGAGGCGGGAACATTCCTTTTAAGCTATTTTTAGAATTTTCGCTCCGAGTGAATTTTAGGAAAAGGTTGAACTTTGTTCTGATGAACGAAATGTAGAGCCGCTTTGCATTTCAAAGTAAATTTATTTGAACACAAAATTCACTGTGATGATTCAGTGTAAGCAGTGTTTTGGTACGAATGTATTTGGTTAAGTTTATCATGAAAATGTCTTGCATGAGAGTGGTTCAACGCTGTGACAGGATTAATCACTGTCACGAAGTCACCCCATGGTATTTTGCCATCATTATTTTTAATTTTAGGGTTCGGGGAGTCTAAAAAAAATGGAAGGAAGATTGCATCACCTCCATATCGCAATTTTACGAAATATCTGGCGCAATGAGGATCACAGAGAACTCTTGGCAGGGAACTCAAACCTCTGATTCTTTACGTAAAAGTGACGCAAAGTTTGTTGTGTATGAAGAATTAGACAAAAGTTGACACGACACAGACTGATTTATAAGTCGACGTCATTCACGGAGAAAAATGAAAAAAATTGGGGTTGATGCTTTTGCATTATTGAAGGTAAATATTATCTAGGAATTATATAAACCCAAAACAATAAACAAGGTACTTCAGTAAATGTAATTAAGCGATCATGCAAACACTTACGATGGCTTAATGATAAGAGAAAAATCTGGAATCTACATATAGGTAGAATTAGTGAACAGGAGGACAAAAATATATTGAGTAGTGTACTCTCCTGAGCAAAGAGGTAAACGAAACCGAAGGTCTACCAAAATTATTTAGCGTCTGTTTTCGTTTTTCATTTAGAGTCTTAAAGTAACATAAGTTTAACATTGTCACGCAAGTCAACGTATATATACTATAACAAAGGAAAATCTGACTATGCAAAGGAGTACAATGAGAAGGGGTAACCTAAAGGTAGTTATTCAGTGAAGTATTATTTGTCCAAATAATGATTAGTTATAAAACTCATCGACCACTAAAATATGACAAATTATTATGACCCTTAATATTATACTTTTTAAAAATGTGCATTCCTACATTCAATAGAAACTTTACAAAAACATTTTTTTAAACTGTCACTAAGTTCGGTTTACCGTACCGAATATTGCTGGAAAATGAGCTGTAAATAAGTACTTGACCTTTCCGTATTTTCGGTACTCAACTGTCAAATATACCAGTGCTCTTCAATATTAAGCTGCTTCATCAAAAGTATTAATGAAATGTTTCCGATGAACTAATCAATGGCGGAGAGCCATTGGATGACATTCAAATCATGCGTGAGAGAGAGCGAACTTCGCGATGCACGTCCACGATGACCGTTTGATCGTGCTCTTTCGGAGATACGAATAGAGAGCTCTAGCGACGAGGTTCAAAAGGCATTAAAAAAGGTAATTAAAACGACGATCAGGCGCCACTAATAACAGATGAAATGGTTCGGTGTTCGTAATCCAGTCGGTGGCGGTCGTTTCCCTTTCCTCCTGCTTCGTTTTGCGTCTCGAATATCGTGGGCGGGTCTTGAAGAGACTTGAACTTCCATTATACCGTGGAAGTTTTCTCGGGCGTCCATCTCGAGAGCTGCTTTGAAGGCTACATTTCCATATTCGCATTCTCCTAAATCATTGAAGCTAAGAGCGCGATGGAAATAAATCTGCGACAAAGACAGTCATGGTATCCATGCCAATCGGGACACTACTAAATCGCATATTTCCAACATTTCCATGTCTAATTCGGTCCTTTCCAACATTTCCAAACGACAGGAGTTGTCTGAATATTGTTCCTCAGGATGCACTGCGACCATGCAAAATTGGTTGCATCTGGCGTAAATTTAGGGTCTCAATTTTTGTTAAAATGATAACCAAAGGGATTCCATAGCCTTTCAGTGAATATTACGGGACATTGTAGATTCATTATAATATAGTTTTTCATTCTTTTGCTTATGGAACTGAGAGGCGCCCTGTAAACGATCACAATTGATATGCCTTTAACTTGATTTTTGTTTTTCAGCTTTAGGTACATCTCCATGCCATCTACATGTCATAGGTCTACTTCTATTCCATCTGTATATTAACGATATTGGTTAAGTGGTATACAGTAAACTCTGACTGTTTGCAGCCGATTCTGTGGTGTACAAGGAAATCGGTAGGAAGCGTTAAAGTAAGACCTCTAGGCAATGCAAGCGTGGTGCGATGCATGACAGCTAGAATAAAAATTCTGGAAAAGAAAACTCACCTCAGTACAGTCATTACGTACAAAATACCTGATTAGAGACAGTAGAATCTGTAAAATACATCGGAGTAAAACTAACTAATGATCTATTGTAGAGCAAACATATTCGGAAAATAACTGGTCAGACTAATTACAAATTGGGATTTGTTGAAAGAGTAGTTGAAAAGTTCGACGATCAGGTTAGAGAAATCAGCTCTTTTTTCCCTTGTTAGACCCCACTTAGAATACGCTGCCAGTGTTTGGGATCCACGTGAGGTAGGCTTAAAAACAGAGGACGCGTGCAGAGAAGACCGGCAAGATACGTGAAAGGCCGTTATATTAGTCTCGTAAGTGTTGCTGACCTCAGCCAACAAGTTGGATGGGAATCGCTCTCGGATCGTCGATTGAAAATTAGACTCAATCTTTTATGTAAATTCAAAACCGATTTATTTTCCGACGAATTTTTCAATATCTTACGAAATCCAATGTACTTACGGTAGATCAGAGCATGAGAATAAAATAAGGGAAGTAGATTGTAGAATATAAAGGTTTAAAAGTGTCTTTTTTCTCGCGATCGATAAGAGACCATAATGGATGCGCTGACACTTCTAAGAAGGTTATTTTACAGGTAGTGTACCTGATTAATTCGCATACCCCCTGATGCATTTTTTCTAAATCTGCCGAGTAGTGCTAACAACAATTTTTGCATGTTCCGTGCATGACTCTTGTGTCACGTTTACGTAGTTACATGATAGGTTATTTTAGTTGTATTTGTAGCATACCCATTGTGTGGTGCATGTTGGTGAAAGTAAATTTCTTCACTGTAGTTCATGTTGGTGATAAGTCACTCCCTGCCAAACACCCATGTGGTGGCTAACAGGGTAATAAGTGGAGCTATGATACGTTGCGAGCCACCTCAAAGGTATGTGGTGGGGGTGAGTTATCACTCAGAAGCATTAAAACTTAAAGTTATCCAATAAAAGTTGATGTACCTGCGACTAATGACATACTACCAAAAAACCTACTACGTATGTGACATTTTTCTGTCATGCTGCCAATGTAAGACTGTAATCATGTGTTCATACAACCTCACAATAATGAAATAAAGTGAGTTGCAGTTGAAAAGTCAATATTATTGTTTCTTAACTGACCTGATAAATTTTCTACATTGTAGGTTATCTCAGTGCAGCGTAAAAGTTTATCTACTATCAAGAGTGTTTTACTTGGAACGAATTGCATTTCTTTCAACGGAGGACGAATAGGTATATGACAGCCCTATGCAGATGAGGCTACTTAGTCATACAGCAGATGAAAATTGAAGCAGCCGATTACCGTAAGTTGCGTTGATTTTTAATGCAGATGTGGAAAATAACTAGATTTGAACATTAGAGAGCTCTTGTAATGAGTAGTCTCAGTGTTCTCCGATGCGGCTCGGCTTAGAGGAGGTTCAACGGTTATTCTACATTAAGCGACACCACAGTGTGCCTCACTGAGAAACCCTACGAATATGATTTCCTTTGCGTCAAGTCTTTCAAGCCAAGATCTTTTCATAACCATACGGAAAACTCCGATGTTACCCAATAAGTAGGTACATGGTGAATTTTTTAGTCTATTCCGACGCAAAAGGGCTGATGGCAGAGATCAAGCATATTTTAGGGGGACTGATTGTGAGCAGCAACCGGAGGATATGGGTAAGGCTTCCTTGAGCCCCGTATGGATTCAGAATCCCTGCGTAGCCTTAGGGAAACATCCTACATGACAAATGCGCAACTTCAGTCAGCAGCCCGAGCCGAATATACGCGCAGAGATAGATTATTAGACAACCGAAGTAGCCCGAGAGAAACATAGGTGCCTGCTACCGTTGCGAAGCAGCATAATAGATTTCAAAGTGAAATGCATGGTTAAAATGAAGAGCACTAGATGTTGTACTGTCCACTATTTTTAATACTGAAAACTTTACAACACTTCTTTTGGCATAAAGTGCCGAAACACGTGCTGTAATGTTTTCAGTATTAAAAATAGTGGACAGTACAACATCTAGTGCAGTGTACCTGATGATGACCAATAAAGTGCCGAAACACGTGTTTTATAGTTTTCAGTATTAAAAATAGGGGACCCCACAACATACAGTGCTCTTCATTTTAACAATTCAGTTCCACAATATCTCGCCAGAAACTATTGACTTCATTTGAAATGCATGGCTTGAGAATCATTTGCGGTGTACGCATAGTAAATAGAATGGCATACTTTTTGAATGCTTTATTTCCGGGCAGTCTTAATTTGTTCTTTTATTTCTTCAGCACCGGCGATTGTCCTTCACTTTTTAATTTCATTTTAGCGATGGAAATATCATCCAGCCATTTCCATCGCACTACGTGTCCAATTTTATAAGGAACTTTCGGTAAATTTCCTCATCAGTACTCAAAAACAAAACTTCTTACCGTTTTCGAGAATATTCGGGCACTTTAACACTTATGAAAAGCTTTAGCCTTCAATAATCACGATTTTAAGGATATCATTTTTGTTTCATTAGCCTAAGTGAATGCGTCATATTGTTGACAGGGTAAATTATCTTTTAAAATGATAGCAGTAAACTCTACACGTAGTAATTAAGATCTATAATGGGTCAAAGAGTATCATTTCATATTATAATGCCCAAAACCAGATAAACTCATCCTTAGCTGAAAGGAGGTCCAGCTAAATTGTAGTCTACTGATATGATATGAGAATTAAGGCATAATCATGGGTATACAGGAGACTTACGCTAATTTATCGTATGTTCTTATTTATTAAAAACATAATCCCGAAACTTAATTAGCTACATTAATCTACCTTTCTAAAGCTGTATAAAATGCAGGAACTCACAGTGTACCGTTGGAAATCAATGATAACAGTTCGTCACTCACGTAAACCATAAAAATAGGACCATTTTTTTCACCCAACAAAATGTTTCCTGTGAATCATAGTCGGCCCAACATGGTCATAATATTGGTTAATATCATAATTCTTATGCTGCCTTTTCATTTTCACCTTCATCGTAGACCGAAAGTTGGCCGATACCCGAACCCTATGTCATTTGTAAACAATCAGGTTTACAAAATAATTTGGAATAATATAGTTCAAGTCTCTCCTGTGAGACCTAAGCATACTAACCTCTCATGATATAAAGACTCATTTAAAAGCAGCTTTTATTCCTCAAACAGACCCTGCGCACATGACATCACAATTCAAAACAGATCGCGAGCAAATTTGATGTACGCTAAACAACAAAAGAACGTTGATAATAGCATCCAATTTTGCTGACAAGTTTTTCTTATTTCCAGTGAAGGTTGCAAGCATGCGTGTTATATTTCATTTTTCATTGTCTTTCATAAAAATCTTACCTTTAAAATAATTGTTTTTAACGAATTCAACAACTTGGAACAAAACACTTGGCCTTGGCTTTCGGTAATTTATTAAAATGCGCCGGCAGGTTGCAAAACATATCGCCTACGCGCCTATCGACGCTCCATTAAGCGTCGTTAGTGTACACTTTTATACCTCGATGTGCAATGACTTCAGCACTTTGAATGGAAACTTCCAAAGACAAATTGAATAAGATAATTTAGAATATTTCGCTGACCACATCGTACAGAATCAAATCGTTACTCTGTTAAGAGTTCCATATTCTTCAAGCAACATAAACTTCAAATCAAATGACTTTTTATCACATCAAAATTAATTTTGGGGTGTTTTCATATTTTTTATATTTTTTGCAATTTTTTGCATACGCTTGCACATGGATTACAGTATTAACATATCTCTTTTGTTTATTACGTCAACTATTTTTAACCAGTGGTAGAGTACTTAGGAAACGTTGTGGTGTTCAACAAGTGAATTTTAAATCTACCCGCGAAGCAATCCTAGAGTCCTAGGTCCTAAAGATAAAATTCAAGTTGGCTTCATTTTTCATGTCTATGGAGTTCGATAGTCGCGAATAGTTCAATAAAAAGTCAAAGATACGATTGACTCATAAATTAGTATTCCACTGGATACAATAATATGTACATGTAATTAAACATTCGAAATGCATGCCGAAAATGACAATGACACAGTTAAGAAAACTCGGGTCCAATTTATAGGAGACAAAATTCGTTCGGGCTCACGAGAAAATCCGTTTATGCTTATTTACCCATATATTCCCGTTCATTTCACTGGAGTACATCGCCCGTCCAACGAAATAGTCCGACTCACAACACATCACATACACATTGTTTTCCACGTATTGTTTTCACACACAAAATCCCGGCGGAGAAACGAGTCAATTCTAAGTTTCCATGGCGCCGCCACACACGAGCGTCCGGCCGTTGAAGTCTCTCGGGCGTTGAAGTCTCTCATCGCCACATCATCTTCCCTTCGCCCTTTTCACTCCCGTCGGTACGGCACGCTCGCTCACTCTCACACCTCTGAGCCGGAGGAACACGAGGCTTCGTCCTCTTCTTCGTCGTCGTCCTCGTCGTGGGCCGCCGACTCGGCCAGGGGCACTCCCGCCGCACCGCCGCCGCGGCCTCCGCCGCCGCCGCCGGGGTCCGCTGCTGCTGCGCGCCTCGCGTCCTCGCCGTGCGTCTCCTGCTTCCACTTGGCCACGTGGTGGGACTTGCTTCCCTGGTTGCCGTTGGACGAGGAGGAGGAGGCCGCCGCGGCCGCTTTTGCCTCCTCCTCCTGCTGCATGCGCTTGTGTTTCGTCCGGCGGTTCTGGAACCACACTTTGACCTGAAAAGGAATACAGAAGGAAATCAGTTAAAAACGAAGAGAACATTTGCAAAGCGGAAAGCATTCTTTGATGTTCAAAAAGGCATAACTTGGCACATGAAGGGAGTTTGAGTGAGATATTTTCCCCAATCATTTGCAGAGACTTAGATACAGACATTCAAATATTGTTTTTTTTTTCTTTTCGTCCAGCAGCTGCAAGAAGCAGAATGTAAATATTGTTATATCCATGGCACAAAATTGTTTTATAAGACTGAATATTTCAGAAATTATCCAAATATACGTATTTTAAATGTCGGTATTTAAATTTAAAATAAAATAATTAATTTTTATTTAATTTTTTCGGCCTTACGGGGAAAATACATTCACATCGGATGATTTTTTGCGATTTTGTAAAAACTACTGCGGTGACAAATTGACTTATTGGTAAAAATTGTTGAGAAAACGCACACGGCACCCTGTTAACATTCTGACAAGATCTTGGTGCTATAAATTTCTTATTTTTCAAATGAATTCTCCTCGGAGTGCGTGCCCTAACAATTTCCCATGTAAAATGGCAGGTATCTGTTCAAAATATCTCGGAACGTATTGAGGTACGTGGCAGATATTTTGGTATATTTGGAAAGAATAGAAATGTATTCTAATGAGACCAACTTCATTGAATTCTAGGTGAAATGATATCTTGCTCAAATTCCATTGAGCCATAGCACCTGTTCTTTTCATGAACGTTAATCATAGCTCTTCATAGAAAGACGTGCAGCATTTATTTTTTAGCACTGCACATATTTACTTGAAGAATTCGGTCATGCAAGGACCCAGTGGTGCCAAACGCCATTGAGGATCGATTTCATGATTACTTTTCAATTTTGGCGTCTGTAAGAGGAACAGGTGGGGGCAAATATAAAGGGCGCAGTGACTAAATTAAGACGATTCGGGTGTCATTGTGTGGAAACGAAACGTTACAGAGAAATTGGTGCGAAGGCTTCCGCGGTGCTGTGATGATAAGGGCCGCATTCTTCTGGGGTTTTACACCGCGTTGTTGTTCTTAAAGACAATAGTTTCCTTCTTCGACCTAAAGACGCCTGCTGGAACGCAGGCGAAACTGTTGTCTTTAAAAACAACAATGCGGTGGAAAACCCCACAAGAATGCTGCCCTTACCATTACAGAGAAATTATAAAAAACACTCAAACTCCACAAATTAACAGAAGTTAAGGAATATGCAATATTTTTCTAATTTATGAGTGGCGCAGTGATGATAATTTTTTAATGCAATGCACGCTGGCCGATCAAAGTTATTGGGATCGCAGTGTGTCATTATCATATAACGAAGTATAGACAATGATTATTTCTTGTGTGAAGACGTTGATTTTTTAATCATTTTTCCGAAAAGCCTTTCATTAATCCGTTGTATTGTTGGGCTATCAAGATTCTAAACATCATAAGAATGCGGCTGTTTTGGTGCAATGTAATCATTACCCTTGGGACTCGTTGGCTACAAGATGACCTATTCTATAATTGACTTCAAATTTTAAAAGAGCTTTCATTTCGTTTTTGACAGCAGTTGGTCGGTTAGTTGAGGCCAGGGATGTGAATTGGAGAACGTAACAGATTTTAATGCCGAGGAAATATATACCATGCACTTTTTTAAAAACCTGCCCTTGACGATTTATTTATTAAGCACCTCGAAGTACTTGAGTGGATTCATAATAGCGAGCGGTTTCACCGTCTTCCATGGATATCGTTTTAGCTTATTTGTTTCAGCTAGGTGTCTAGGCGCCATAAATGCACTAGCTGACGGTCGAAATATAACACAAAAGATAAACACAAATATTTCACCTACATCCCACCATTTCACGCTTTTTTATGGAATCGAGAGAGAAAAATCACGGATTCCACATTAAAGAATTAGGTTTGTCATGTTGGTATACAATTTCTAAAGATATTTCATGTAAGCAGTTGAATTACTTTGCCATTTTATCACAAAAGAATATTTTTTATAGCCCATAATACTCTCTCTGAAAGCGTAGAGCTCTATTCCTTGTTCCTCCAAATCAATATGTGATAACATATCCGACAGCATTTTACGACTTGAAGCACAATCGACGCGAAAAATATGAATGGGCGGTCGAAGTTCCTCAACAACAAAAATGCGGCGATTCGTCTCACGCCGTCCTTGGCGATGCGAAAGATTATCCGCAATTGGAACACACACCTTCACGGAGACATTCCAATTACCCCAATTCATTTACTCCAACGAACGCTACGGCCATTTAATGAAACTCTATAATGAGCTAACGAATCAAAATAACAGTTATTCGTATGAAGATACGTTTAAAATTATAACAGCTCCGGAGTATTTCCATTATAGTGATGTAAATTCAAGTTGATTTTTAAATAAACCATTAACCTTTGATTTCTCCTTCTTTCCTCCACTCTTTAGAGTGTCTTCGGAGATTTTATCTATTCCGACCCCTTCCTTCTTTTCAATGTCCCCTAATGTTCTTTCGACATCACCACCGAGAGGAGTCTGAAGCTAGCTTGCCTGAAACGTTGTCTGAGTGCCGAGAGGATGTGCGTGGACTGGAGTCTTGGAGAAAGATGTGGCTTAAGAGATGAGTGAACCGGGAGGAGAAGAAGGCTAACTAGGAAGTTTGGCACGTGGTGGAATTGGGAAGGGCGGTTGGTCGGGGAAGGATTTAGGCGCCGTAATGGGTGGTTGAAGGTGAGGCGAGAGAGAGGGAGTGATTGTTGCTTGAAGAGAAGTGGAGGAGGCGGTGAGCGATTCAAGGAAACAATGAAGGGGTGTGAAGAGGTGACGCTCGAATGAGGAGCCCTTCGTACGTTTGGATGAGACTTTTCCATAAATGTTCCAATCGGCTCGTGGGATAGGCAAAGGTGATGAACGGAATAGTAACTTGTAATTATATGCATGGAATAAAAAGAATTTAATTTCAAATTTTGGGCAAAATTTGACAACACATTTGCAATATGAATGCCAGAAAAAATTATCCGGGCAATGAAAATATGCCCAAGCTCCGTCATTCACACTCTTTTCTCGTCCACACGTGACATTGGAGATATCCGATAATTAACAGCCATAAAGTTTTATAGTGAACGGGAAAGGATTTTAAAATTTCGTTGGATTGGGGTTGAACTAGACGGTGGAATATGGATACACACCAGAGCCGTAATTCTGTTGGCCGCGTAAATGGCATGGCGGCTACAACTTACCCTCCACAGCATTCCGATATTCAGCGCTGTATTCCAACGGTATTAAGCGATGTCACATTGGTTGCGTTCAGCTGACTCAACAGTTGTAATACCGGTTATAATAATTAATCATCGAAGTTTCAATTTATCCAGGCAACTTAAAAGTATTTCTTTTTCTTGAATTGTCCGTTGCAGTAAATATTTCTTGTGTTCTCGACTTACACTCGAGTATTAGGAGTCAATACTCGACGATTTGAGGGAGCAATTGGGGATGAGAATTAATAGCTTTATGATACGGTGATAAAGCAGCAAGTTAGCCTTTCAGCCTATTTTAGATTCTGCGCGGTGTAAGCATACGCCTTGGGTTGTATGTAATTATCGTATTTCGTGAAAAAGCTGAGTGAAAGTCGAATTATTCTAGGCCAATTATATTTCTTGAATCTTTTTACATAAATAAAAAAGGATTTTCTCAATTATTAATTGTCAAAATTTTAGGCCGATTCTCTACAATTAGGTACGGTAATCAACAACATCTAGCAGCCAATCACATTGAGAGTACAGTCATTTGATCAAAAATGAATATGTAGCCAGCAAACAACGGGGACCTTGAATAAAAGTGCCCAGTTTTTACATAATTAATAATAGCTTTTTTATTAATGAAGGCACAAGTCGAACATAGAAAACCAAAGTTATCACTTCCTTTGTAAAAACTTGAGTTTCAATGGCCGCGTTGAATACAGTACCTTCCCGATTTTCTCTCTTTTGCATGAAAATACTAGCCACTGTCTCCGTCAAGACGTTCAATGTGCCAGCAATGATTCCTGATCATCAACAGAATGATTAAGCATCTGGGGAAACTAGACTTTGTCACTAAATAACTGGATTTTGATGTCAATGGCTGACGATTCCATATTTCCGAGCCACAACAACAAACGGCAGCCATGACATTTCGCCGCGAGTGCTCCAAAACCGTTCCACTGAATCCAAGTTGGGGAGCGTCTGTGGCATCAGCGGAACGCTGTTTGGAGGCGTTTGGAGCGGGTGCGTTAGGAAACATACGGAGTGTTCGCTGGAACGCACCCGGAATCTCTATGATTACTCACCGCTGAGATAACATGTTACGGATAAGACGCCATGATTTCCCAGCAATAATTTGGTGAAAATTGTCCGAAATAGCATCAACATAACGGCGCCCATGAATTCAACTGATATAGTGTTAGCACTCACCTAATAAAAAAAACATGATTCGGAAATCCGTCGGCGGTTAGGTTCAAGCCTATTTTGGAATAATTTAACGAGTTACTTAGAGAAAGCTTACTTATACAGTAGAGTGGAATAAGTGATAATCTCCTCCATGCACCGATAAAACGTGTATTCCGAGATTAGACTGAGCATTTAAAAAACCAGTGGGCCATATCCTCGTCCGTGGAGTAAAGAACAACCAGATGACGGTGAGCGGTCATTGCCGGGCAATTCGCACGCAAATTTAAATAGCATGATCGAAATTCGACCCAAATTACTTCCATTAGTCGATGAAGTAATGCATCGCTTTCCCTGCATATTCCCATCGTTTTCTTTCCCACGTTTCCATTCTTTGCGTTCTCTAAAATGAGGCATTGCGTTGATAATCGGCCTTCAAAACAATATTGTACAGGATTTTGAAAGACGACAAACTAACAATTAGGGGAAGATCATGCACCTTTGTCCATGCTTTCTATTTAAAATGAATCGTTGATTTTATTAAATGTTTCTCATGGGAAAGCAGTGTTTCTCGGGCATAGAAATTGTAAATAGTGGGGAAAATGGAGTCCCATGCGACGAGGATATGCGATAAGATGCTTGGTGGCCTGTTATTACAGTTTATTAATGAGTTTCCTATTAATTATATGGCACTTGACATCAACGTCAACTTCCAGTTTTCAACGGTTAAACCATTCGCTCACATTTTTAACGAATCTCAGCTATTTGCAAATGTGATAGTAAAACTCGCAACCGATCAGCATATCAAACCGCTCAGCGCGACCACTCGACGTATCCGGAGCCAGCAGTCGCCGTGCTGCCCTCGACGACCAATCGGGAGCGATGCGGCAGCGGGAGACATTGCGGCATTGCGTGCCACGCGGCAAAGCGACGGGTGTCCACGGTAGCGATGTTTGGCGTCGATGGCGGCGCATCTCAAGCGGTGCGTGACTGTGGTGCGGCCCGCGCGCCTCTGCGACGGAAGCGCCCCCTTCTCGAGCACACGACGGCAAACATCGCCCACCACATCCCCCCCCCCCCCCCCCACACGATGAACCATTTCTCCTCGTCGTCGTGCATTCGCGACTGCAAGCGAACCCCTCTCTCTCTCTCTCTCTCTCTCTCTCTCTCTCCGCCACCTCCTCTAACCGCCCCTCCCCACCCTCCCTTCCACGCTCACACCCCCAGCTTCCATTTGCGCAGGCTCGAAGCCGGAAGAAGAAAGAAATGCAGAGGAATGCGCCGCGCACTTCGCTCATCCCCACTCCACGCCCCCTCGACGGGCAATCGATGGCTCGAGTGCGGCGAATCCGAGCGCGGCACCCAGACAACGGCACCATCTCTGCAGGAAAGCGGTGCCACTCACCCGGAAACGCGTGCGTCCTCCCCATTCGACACCATCGGAAGCCCCCATTCGACGTCGAATAGCGCTGGAGACGACGACTCCTCGCGGGGAGGCCTCCGAGGGACTAGACATTCGACTCGGCCTCCATTTTGTGTGCAATGGGGTGTCGCTTCCCCTCCCCCCCCCTGCACAACTCCCAGCCCCGCACCCATTGTACCCTGCCCATCGCAAAACCTCTCTCTCTCTCTCCGGCTCTCGTCCCTTCGAATGAAAGGAGACTACTGAGCGGGGGACACGGAAGGAGGAACCGTCCAACCGTCGCCTCCAAAGCTAATGTTAAGATTAAAGCGTCGTATTATTCCCATCCATTATGCGCGCGTTTCCCCCGATATGAAGCGGCGGCCAATTTGCACTCCCATCCGACTCCACCACCCCTCCCTCCCGTCCCCCCCCCACCCCTGCAATGATTTACTCTCCGCCCCCCCTCCACCTCCACACCGCCCCTCTAGCACACAATCCTCCTCACCCCCCCAATCCACCACTCCCACCCCAGCGCCTTCCCCGGCCACCGATCGAATCATAAGCGGAACCCGTTCAATTTACAAACCATTTAGCGCTGAAGTCATGGAGTGTGAGGGCAATAAGGGGGGGAGAGGGGTTGTAACGGGCGACTCTCCCGTGAGAGCACGACAGGGATAAGAGGGGATAACCCAACCCCACCCCTCTCCAACCCCCCCCCCACCCTCCTCTCCGAGCATTTGATTTCATCCCTGGTGGGTGTATGGCGGGGGCTGGGGGAGGGGAGGAGGGGTGAGCAGCATGGGGGTGGGGGTATTGTGGAGCGTTGATGAGGCGTGGTACGTTGGCAGTCGTCGGTCGCAGTCGTTTGAGGAAGCGTCGTTTTCCCCTCCCCCAACCTCTCTTCCATCCCTCCCCCGCCAAAATCTTCCTCCCAGATCGTCGCCACACGACGAGAGAAGGTCGGAAACAAACATATACCGCGGACATCCATGTCTGTCTTCCGCATCGCTCTTACTGTCACTACGGTCCTTTTGAAAGTCCTGTTTTAACCTGCGGATCGATTCTGTAGATAAATGTCATAAGCGTCATAAGGGTGATAGCTATGACGGCTATGACGCTCGAGCGATTCTATAAGCCAGCGTCATAAGGCTTATGGCGGAGTAACGGGGTAACAAACTTACCTCTTAGTGAGTTGGTAACAATTCGTAAACCAGAAGAACCAAGGGAAATCGCCGACACATCCTTTGACCTATACAAAAAGTTGACGAGGGGCAACCGCGTCAACTATTGTCTCAGAACTATCAACAAACAGCTAAGAATTCTTTTAAGTACTCATGTAAACAACAAACGAGCGTGTTTCATGCTTGAAAATACATTAAACTTTCTGTTAGCTAGTTTCTTATCATATAAGTTAAGCTGAACAGATAATATCGTATATCACAGTTAACTACTACCAAGTGCCCATAATTTGAATGAAATCGCATATTAGGGATAATTGACCAGCATTTTTCGTATAAGTTTAAAGATCCCAGAGAGAGGTCTCAAAGTAAACAGACTGTCGATATTTGCAGTAAAATACGGTCATGTTTTTAAGAAGTGTAGCTGAAGACCTTTGCATATATTTGGGCATGAAGTTATACACTATTTCAGAGTTTCAATTGTATAATTATGCGTGCAAATAAGTATAGTTAGTGAGAGCAGTAGCAGAAGTGAGCCGAGTCCATTCACATGTAATTATCATATACAGTTTTCCTATAATCGTCCATATGCAGAGCGTGTAGTTTGAATGGTGCAATAGTATGCATTTGCGTGCAAACGAATAGAGTTAACGGGAGTTGTGGACAGTAACCCATGCTCATTCACATGATATGCAATTTTACGAGCATCGTTCATGTGCAACATGTGTAATAGTAATGAAATGAAGTGAATTTCATATCATAAAACGAAGTGAGAAATCCGTCCCATAACTCAGAAAACACATCGAAGTAACATAATAAGTGTCTATGCACTTAATCGTGTGAATCAGAATTTTGTATGGAATAGTTACGCATACACAACATAATATCGCGATTACTCCGAGCAAGTTCCGCAACTATTCTAAAGGCAGATACAGTAACAAGAGGTATAGAGATAGAATTCAACAGTCGGTGACTCAGTGATGGTCACTTAAGCGGTATAATTTCGTGATATCCATGTGTGTTTAGCATGTATATTCTATGATGTAAAACATAATACTTCAAATGTATTCGTGCAAAATGTATCGTGCACACAAAAATTAGAATCTTATTCTACCTACAGTTTTTGAGTTCCTCATTAGCAAGAGTAAATATGATGATATCTTATTATTTTTCCATAAAAATATGCCGATAATGGATTGTATATCCTTCGTAGTTGACGTAAACACTCATATCGCGTGACCTTATGACGCCTAAAAAGGGGCTATTCAAGCGTCGTACGTTATGACGGCTATGACGGAGTTATGACGCATATGACATTTACGGAATCGCTCCTTTTCGCCAGCTGTCATAGCTATGACGTCCCCGTCATAAGAGCAATTGTTATGACGCCAATGATATTACAGAATCGACCCGCTGGTTTCCATTTCCGTCTGGTTCGATGTTACGTCTCTGCTGGCGAAGACCGCCGGAATATTTTTCCTGGTTTAATGCTATTAAAATGGAACATAAATGCACATATTTGCGTTTTTGATAATTTAAACACGTTTATCTCATCTTGTGGAGCATATCAAGGGATTAGTGCCTGTCCAAGGAAGCGAAAATTGCCGTGTACAAAAGTGTACTTCTCCCCCCTTTGTTGTATGGTAGTGAAACATGGGTATGTCAGGATAGACATGAGAGTAGACTAAACGCCGTGGGTATGAGTTATCTGAGGAGTGTTTGCGGCAAAAGTAGGATAGATAGGGTCAGGAATGAGTGGGTAATGAATGAGTGTGGGTTAGATGCTCCAGTAATGGACATATCTGAAAGGAGTGTGCTTCGTTGGTTTGGCCATGTAGAGAATGGATTAGAGTCGAATAACGAAACAGATATATGAGAAAGAAATGAATGGTGCGAGAGGGAGAGGTAGGCCAAGAAAGTTGTGGTTGAATGTGGTTGAGGAAATTCTTAGGAGGAGGAATATTAGGAGTCTCAAAAACAGGAGGGCGTGTATGAAGCAATGTATGGGGGTAAATGAAGCAAAAGAGGTTTGCAAGGACAGGTCTGTATGGAGGAAATTATTGAAGCAGAGTTAGGTGTACAATTATATATTTATGAGTGAAACTTAGTGACTCTGCCAACCCCGGAAGGGAACAGCGTGATTGTTATGTATGCTTGTATCATCTCATCTTAAATAACAATTTTTTATTATTTGTTTTTTAATTAGGCTAGAAACACGCTTAAGACTGAACACCTAAGCAAACAACGGAATTAGAATGGTCACGAATACCAGGTTCCTTTTAACGTCGTTTTGAGTATCGTCGTTCTTCTTCGGCACCCATCTCCTGACGTAAGTGTAATTCTATTATGGCTCACTCCCGCGAAATATTAATTACGCCCTCCTCTCCTTCTGACTCCCCCTATCCGGGCGCTGTGGATATATTTGAGCGCCGATTAGCGGGAATGTCTGAAAGGCCGAGGATGTAAACGCACTCTCAATTGGTGGGATATGCGTCCGATAAATTGTCGATTCGTGAAATTATAAGTCCCACTGCGTACGTGCGTAATTAACCGTCAAGGAGTCATTCGCCACGAATTGGATCCAGGCGACATCTCCCTTTCGAGGTTCGCAACCTCTTCGAGGCTAAATGGGCCTCTTCATCCGATCGCGTGAATTTCGGGGAGACTGTTTTGGAACGAGATGTGTCGTGAGGTGTTAAACGTGCATATTCGACGTGCACCACGGGCGCACGCTCGCGCGCCTCGCTTCACGATCTGAAGACGAAACGCGTCAATTTGTGTGCTTGGCAATCAGTTTTTAAAGTGGAGCGCGTTCCGCTGCGAGGCTGTGAAGCGGATCTGGGCTATGCACACTGACTGGAATCCATTCGCCTATTCGGCTGTTGGCGTCGGTGAGATTACGCGACGAGAACTCGCGAGACCCTGGTTCGTCTTTGCCATGAATTCCACAGTTTCGTGAGTCTTTCAGCTGGGAGATACTCAGGTCTGACGGTTTGTGCAAAATATTCAAGTCTCTTAAATGTTGCGAAGGAGCGGGCTTAGGACGAAAATGGGGTCACGGTGTGATCTTTGGGCTGGAGGTGATAAATAAAGAATAAAAAGGATGAACCATACAATAGGCCACATACGCCTCTTGTAAATGCGTCGTTTTTGTTACCGGGAAGACATAATTTTCCCCATCTTGCTCCATTCGCAGGAACTCCGGAGCGCGGAATATCCGTTTTTTGGACTGCGATGTTGCTGGGACCCAAAAGGCTCAATACTGACTGCGTCGGTGAGTCTGTACCGCGTGTATTTCGGACAGTTACAAAAATAATTTTGACGCAAGAATTCAAGGCAGAAATATGTGACGAAGGACGGAAACCCGGCGCCATATTCCAATCAAGAGACGCAAAGGCTTAACTTTTCATCCGAAAAACAGAGAAACTACTTCGATGAGATATCCTAATCAGCGCGTAAATGAGGGATGGGTAAACGGATTCAACTTTCAGCCGCCTATAAAACTCGAATCCTGGGCTTCTGCGAGGAAAGACGCTTCTGCTAGCCGAAGCACCTTCCCCGAAGAAGAATAGAGCCTCTCGCATCGCCAAAGAGACTAGCGTGATCAGTAGAGCCGGCCGCGCAAGAGCCTTCTCCGATTTTCCATGAGACACCCGCAATGAGACTCACCCAAACAGGGAATGGACTCGCGAACGGTTGACGGGCGCCAATGCAACCAACCGATAGTCGCCAATGCAGACGACCCCGTGGCATTCATTCTTGAGTGAAGTCGAGGGGGCTTAAGCAGCGTGGCATTCATTCTGGGTGATAGTCGAGGGGGCTTAAGCAGCGTGGCATTCATTCTGGGTGATAGTCGAGGGGGCTTAAGCAGCGTGGCATTCATTCTGGGTGATAGTCGAGGGGGCTGAAGCAGCGTGGCATTCATTCTGGGTGATAGTCGAGGGGGCTTAAGCAGCGTGGCATTCATTCTGGGTGATAGTCGAGGGGGCTTAAGCAGCGTGGCATTCATTCTGGGTGATAGTCGAGGGGGCTTAAGCAGCGTGGCATTCATTCTGGGTGATAGTCGAGGGGGCTGAAGCAGCGTGGCATTCATTCTGGGTGAAGTCGAGGGGGCTGAAGCAGCGTGGCATTCATTCTTGGGTGAAGTCGAGGGGGCTTAAGCAGCGTGGCATTCATTCTGGGTGATAGTCGAGGGGGCTGAAGCAGCGTGGCATTCATTCTGGGTGAAGTCGAGGGGGCTGAAGCAGCGTGGCATTCATTCTGGGTGATAGTCGAGGGGGCTGAAGCAGCGTGGCATTCATTCTGGGTGATAGTCGAGGGGGCTTAAGCAGCGTGGCATTCATTCTGGGTGATAGTCGAGGGGGCTTAAGCAGCGTGGCATTCATTCTGGGTGAAGTCGAGGGGGCTGAAGCAGCGTGGCATTCAATTTGGGTGAAGTCGAGGGGGCTGAAGCAGCGTGGCATTCATTCTGGGTGAAGTCGAGGGGGCTGAAGCAGCGTGGCATTCATTCTGAGTGAAGTCGAGGGGGCTGAAGCAGCGTGGCATTCATTCTGGGTGAAGTCGAGGGGGCTGAAGCAGCGTGGCATTCATTCTGAGTGAAGTCGAGGGGGCTGAAGCAGCGTGGCATTCATTCTGGGTGAAGTCGAGGGGGCTGAAGCAGCGTGGCATTCATTCTGGGTGAAGTCGAGGGGGCTGAAGCAGCGTGGCATTCATTCTGGGTGATAGTCGAGGGGGCTGAAGGAGCGTGGCATTCATTCTGGGTGATAGTCGAGGGGGCTGAAGCAGCGTGGCATTCATTCTGGGTGAAGTCGAGGGGGCTGAAGCAGCGTGGCATTCATTCTGAGTGAAGTCGAGGGGGCTGAAGCAGCGTGGCATTCATTCTGGGTGAAGTCGAGGGGGCTGAAGCAGCGTGGCATTCATTCTGGGTGAAGTCGAGGGGGCTGAAGCAGCGTGGCATTCATTCTGGGTGATAGTCGAGGGGGCTGAAGCAGCGTGGCATTCATTCTGGGTGAAGTCGAGGGGGCTGAAGCAGCGTGGCATTCATTCTTGAGTGAAGTCGAGGGGGCTGAAGCAGCGTGGCATTCATTCTTGGGTGAAGTCGAGGGGGCTGAAGCAGCGTGGCATTCATTCTGGGTGAAGTCGAGGGGGCTGAAGCAGCGTGGCATTCATTCTGGGTGAAGTCGAGGGGGCTGAAGCAGCGTGGCATTCATTCTTGAGTGAAGTCGAGGGGGCTGAAGCAGCGTGGCATTCATTCTGGGTGATAGTCGAGGGGGCTGAAGCAGCGTGGCATGCATTCTGGGTGAAGTCGAGGGGGCTGAAGCAGCGTGGCATTCATTCTTGAGTGAAGTCGAGGGGGCTGAAGCAGCGTGGCATTCATTCTGGGTGATAGTCGAGGGGGCTGAAGCAGCGTGGCATTCATTCTGGGTGAAGTCGAGGGGGCTGAAGCAGCGTGGCATTCATTCTTGGGTGAAGTCGAGGGGGCTTAAGCAGCGTGGCATTCATTCTGGGTGATAGTCGAGGGGGCTGAAGCAGCGTGGCATTCATTCTGGGTGAAGTCGAGGGGGCTGAAGCAGCGTGGCATTCATTCTGGGTGATAGTCGAGGGGGCTTAAGCAGCGTGGCATTCATTCTGGGTGATAGTCGAGGGGGCTTAAGCAGCGTGGCATTCATTCTGGGTGATAGTCGAGGGGGCTGAAGCAGCGTGGCATTCATTCTGGGTGATAGTCGAGGGGGCTGAAGCAGCGTGGCATTCATTCTGGGTGAAGTCGAGGGGGCTGAAGCAGCGTGGCATTCATTCTGGGTGATAGTCGAGGGGGCTGAAGCAGCGTGGCATTCATTCTGGGTGATAGTCGAGGGGGCTTAAGCAGCGTGGCATTCATTCTGGGTGATAGTCGAGGGGGCTTAAGCAGCGTGGCATTCATTCTGGGTGATAGTCGAGGGGGCTTAAGCAGCGTGGCATTCATTCTGGGTGATAGTCGAGGGGGCTGAAGCAGCGTGGCATTCATTCTGAGTGAAGTCGAGGGGGCTGAAGCAGCGTGGCATTCATTCTGGGTGATAGTCGAGGGGGCTGAAGCAGCGTGGCATTCATTCTGGGTGATAGTCGAGGGGGCTTAAGCAGCGTGGCATTCATTCTGGGTGATAGTCGAGGGGGCTGAAGCAGCGAGCGCAAATCGAATCTTATCGTGTGCTTTAGGACTTTGCGCTTTTTCCATTCACACACCCACGCGCGTAGGCAGTGTTTAATCAGTGGAGGGTGTCAATTTGTTTCCGCATGGATGTCTTATGTTTCTACTAGGAGAATCCTGAGATGATATCACAGATGTCCTCTGTTTGATTTTCGGTCCAATTCTTAAGTAATTTTCCAATTTTGAATCGAAAATAAGGATCCAGGCGTTGAGTAATAGAGTATCAAATATTCATTTGAGTGGAAACGATAAAAGGTTAATTTGCAGAGAGTCGCAAATTGGCAGTTATGGTTTGAACTTCCCGTCTCGAAAGTGACGTAGTACTTCACCCACGAATGAGAGGGAAGATGGGTCAAAAGTTCAACGAGTAGGTAAGCCTTCGTTCCCCCCCCCCTCTACATTCCCCCCGTCTTGTTCCCCTTCCCAAACTGGCGGATGTTTCCACGCGTCGCAATCTTCAATGACAGCTAAAGTGATCATTGCGCTGCGCAGCGGACGACTTTGGGTCACAGGCTACTGAACTTTCGAAGTCCTGCGAAACGGGAGAGGAAGGTTGTTCAGTGCGAAGACTCAGAAAGCCCTTCCGATTGCTACGCATGCCCTTTCACAAGCGCTTCGAGATGGGGGATGATTCCCTACCAATGTCCGGTCCCGTTTCGACTAGTCTATCAGTGAGACCTCTATATAAGAGCCCTTGGTAAAATTATGGCGATGGTAATTCGAATTGTTTAATCGCATTAGTCTCTTGCGTGTGCGCGCCTCTTGCTCTTCCAGCCGAGTACTTGTGTTTCCCTTCCTCATCCCCTCTCTCTCGTTGCCTCCCATTACCGCCTCCCCTTCTACCACATACCCTCCTTTCCCTTGCTCTGGTCTGCGCAAGGAACTTTAGCGTGAGCCTCGCACCTTTCCTTTCCCGTGATTCGGAGGCGACCATGGAACGCGAGCGACTGGCTCCCTCCGCGACCGAACGGCTCCCTCCGCGACCGAACGCATCGGGAACGGCGCCGGCCAATCACTCACACGTCGATCGCGACCGCCGTTGGCCGCCGCGCGGCGTTCCCGGCGCTTCGACGACCGAGTGAACGGTCGGTCCGTTCTCCCCGAGGCGCGCGCGTCACTCCAACGACAGGGCGAGAAGAGGAGGCAAACGAGAGCGATCATCTCTCTGGTGACAGCCGAGGTGAACCCGTTCGACTCTCGGCAAATGGGAAGATGGCTCCGGGTCCCGCGGATCATCGCCTATGCGCAATCAAAATATGCAATCGTCTCGATTTCTGTGTGAGCGGTCATTCGCGCGCGCACTGAAGCCGATACTTGAAGATGTGGATGTTCGCGTAAAATCTGCATAATTGCGGCAGAAAGCGAGCGTCGCTTGCTGTTTGGACGACGTGATGAGAGTAAAATGTCAAACTGGTTAATCCGTCGTTCGGGTTCATGTTAAAACGATATAACACGTCGACAAGACTCTATGCGCTATTTATTTACATGTCTCGTGAATTTTCATTTTGTTTAGAAAGACCCTTATTACCATGTCATGACAAATATGTATAGCAAATATTTAACTTTTACGATTCCATTTGTAACGTCGGCGCAAGACGGACAAGGAGCGTTTCGGGAGAGCAGCTCCTCAGTCCACATTATTTTGTAATGAATGCTGACAGCGACTAAGAGATATCAAGGTAACGCTTGAAAGGTAATTCCACGACTTTATTCCCAAACAGAATTTAATTATCATCCACCAGTCCTCATTAAGAGAAACCAAGGTTAAAGGAAACTTATCAGACTCGTAAAAAAATTCGTAAGCGTAATGGCTGTGAAGAGAATAGAGAAAAGAGACAAATTATGGATAATTTTCTCTTTCGCACGAGCGAAACAGTTGTTGATGACTCACATACTGTCTCTTTAAAAATGATCTGAAAACATTCACCACTTAACCTCGATGCATTTTGTCATCGGAGGGTTAACCTAGCACATTGCTCCCCTAAGTTCTTTACGTTGTATCTTGAATACGGGTCCATACATCGTCTCGGGTCAAGAATAGTTTAAACTGAAGCTGGGCACGCGAGGTCCTCGATCCAACCGCAGACGCCAAACTTATAAGCCACGACATCTGGAGTCCTCGGAGATCAATTCTGAGCTCGACCGCGTCCAATGCGACCCACCGGGAGCATTGCATTTGGTTGATTACGTGTTAGGGAACGGTGACAGCGACACCATTTGGTTTGCACACCCGCAGTCTCGTGACCAACCACACATACCCCGTGGCAGTAATGGTAAACTCCATCGAAAACAATTGAAGGCACGACTCTCTTGAAAAACGGCCCAAAACAATTCATTTCTCGACCGTCACTTGCTGGCAGAGGATTCTGATTCCCAAGCAGCCACTCGCATAAACTGCAGCCGTCCGGTTGGATATGTCGCGTTGAAGTCGCTGTAAATGGAATGGATGCAGGCCCTGCCAGTGGCAGTGGTCTTCTTGCCTTCGCCCACCGAATCCCTTATGACGCGTGCTTCTCCTTCTGGGACTCGACCGAGGACGAAGTCCAGAGCGACGATGACCATCTCGAATCGCATTGTTTGAGAGTCGGAGTAAGTGATCGCAGGACATGCGGACGAAGGGCGTCGTCGCGACGCTGACGCCAAGGCAAGCACTCGGTGATCGGAGAGTCAGGAAACTACGCGGTACTCGACGAGATCATTCCCATCGCAATGCACGCGGAGGTGTGAAGCGAGGCAGTCTTCGTGCTCGGTTCACGACGGAGGAGGGACGCCGGAAGCACAATTGATATGCACAGGGTCGATCATGTCTCCGGGAACCCTCCGTTTATACCCGCATCGTATCGACCCCGCACTCAAGAATCACCCTTTTATGCACTGAAATAATTAAGGGTGAAAGGCTAGTTTGATCACCTATTCAAATTAGTTTCTTAAACGATATATCTCATGGGCGGTCGATCCATTCTTGACGCTCGAGGACTTGGGTTCCTCGCTGGTTGAATGTTAACTCCCTTCACAAAATGGCCACCATCCGGGTTTTACTGTTTTACCGCACTTTCCGAAGCATACAAAGAGAAATGTCAAGGTTAGAATGATAAAGTTAATTTCTTTTTCGGTAAAAAAAAACCGTGCATGTGGTCGACCTGTGTGGTCATGGAATGGTATGGTTTGAGATGCCATATATCCGCTGAAAATTGAAATAAGAAATCAATTATACCACTTCGAGCAATAAAATGACATTTTCCCATTATACTATGTCTGTCATAATTTTTCTAAGCTCGGATTGCCAGGTTGTAATAACGGAGAAGCAAGACGACCTTTGATACGTTAATGATGATCAGAAAACTTCTAGAAAATGAAGCCGCTGGTCTTAAGTCCGTTTCATGGCCACTCCGTAGTCCTCGAATGGGAAAGATAAAACGATAGACATTGAACGACAAACCGTGTCAGAAATGTGAACCTAAAGTGGTTCAAAAATACGTCATCGAGAATGATATAAAGGACTCTCACACTCGCAAAGCAATAACTTAAACCAATTCAGAGGTAATCAAAGCAAGGATTCACAAATGAGCGACGCTTAACGCATTTAATTGACAGTCTCCGGTGTGTGTGTGTGTGTGTGTGTGTGTGTGAACGAATGCTTCCACGATTTTGGATGAAATGGCAATTTTTAGCGAAAACGCGTCATTGTGGCGACTCGTTTCGGCTTATAGTTGGCCATTTTTAGGCGATCCTGTTTATATTGTACAGCGTAATACGCCTTGGTTTACATTTGCTGTCACGAGTCGAGAGTATTTTGGGGGTGCCGATGGTCTATCGTAAAGGGATGAAAACCCCGTCAACGCGGCCGCCTGAAGACTGATCGCCGTCATTTTTTGGCGATGTTATTTAGAGGTGAAAGAGGAGATAAGCCGAATGCATACGAGAGGGCTGTTTTAATACGATCTGATGCTCTTTTTTGCCACCCACCGCAACAAGGTCTGCGTTTTGGTCGGCATTTTGTCCCCCAGCATCATCAATAAGACGGATGACTGTCGATTAATCAGCCCCGCGGACGATGGTCGCAGCGAACGTCGCTCAAAATGCCGCGCTTGTCTCGGACGAGGACGAGAGCTCAAGGAGAATATATTTTCTGGCGAGTCAAGGATTCCCAATCGGCCGCCTGGAGTTGTTGAAACATAATCTAACCAAACAATTCGAGTCCCAAATTAAAGCAAAAATAATAGGTACCTATGTGTAGAATAGTATTAGAATTAAAATTAATATTAGCAGAATATCCATGGAAAATGAACGAAATTCAAGGAGCGAGATCAAAATGCAGTCATCTCCGCTCTCTTCCCCACCGTTAAATTTCAATGCCGTCAAAATGCTCGGATGCTCGGGTGAACTTGACGGGCGGGCGGGCGTTTCCCCGAGCCGGGAGGGAGACCTTCCCCTGCCGGGCAATCGGTCTCCCGCTGCCGCCCGCTCTCGACCCAGCCTCTGTGCCTTCCCGCATCGGAGTGACGTCTCCCGTTCGATTCCGATGACATTCGGTCGACACGAGACGAGAGATAGTCAATTGTGGATAGTAATGTTTTTACAGGGCTGATTTATTCACCCACCTAGTCTTTTAACCTTGCAATATCAGCTAACCATTCCCTTATCAATAATTACATTCATTCCACTCCTCCTCACTTCGGCATTCGGGTCCGCTTTTAACGGCACCCTCAGTGACATTTCTCCCTTAGAGTCCTTATGTTGTACATTGGTACTTACCAGTCCACGAATAATTGCAACCGTGGCCATAAAGGCCACGTGATTGCGGTCTGGCTTCCGGTTGTTTGGAACGCTTATTCCCTTATTCGTATTTTTTTATTTAGATTTTGCTGCACACTCAAGTTATGATGTTCACCAAGAAGAAAATCATATTCTCTTTCTTTTTTAAATGCATGAGCTGTTGGCCAACCGAATGGTGGCGTTTCATTGGTTTGCTGACCAGCCATGTTGTCAACCATTAGTTCGGGGATTGGTATTCCGAATCCACATCAACTCCTAAATCGGCCTATGCATGCAACATGTCTATTTATTATAATCAATGTTCATTTGAAGTGAAAGCTGTTTGTACCAAATGTCATAAAAAAAGTACCAAATGCTTATTTGGTTCGACAGGATTAACGAACCTAGTGTCATCCTAATTTATGGAAACCTGCATCACGTATATTTAAAATCTCCCCCATCGGATCTCCGGGCGGGAGACTACTGGGAGAGGTACGTCAGTCAGTAAGGACAAGTATATTTAAAAGAAAAATGTTTGACTAAAAGCGATAAAAGTACGATACCCGGGATGAAGGCAGCTCGTAAAGTGTATTAAAAAGTGAAGGTTTGTCTGGGGAAGCGAGATTTGAAGCGTACACAGGGGTTCTCCTTCTGGCATTATATTGCAGCGAAACCTGGGTACGTCAGGCTAGGCACGAGACTAGGCTAAACGGGACAGGGGAAATTTGGGGAATGTCTGTGGGTGTGACATTTAGTATCGAGAGGATTAGGAATGAGTGGCTCATGAAAAAATATCGGTCGTATGCTCTAGTGATGGACCTGCATGAATGGAGTGTGCCTCGTTGGTTTGACTGCAGTTCAAGTACAGGAAAGAGTTGAATAACGAAACGCACATATAACCATGGAATGAACGTGAGGGGTTGGCCATGAAAACCATTGGTACACGCGGTGGAAGAGAACCTCAAGAAGAGGAATATTAGAACTCTTCAGATCAAGTGAGAGAGAGAATGAACGAGGCGATATGGAAGGAATAGAGGCACATGATGGGCCGGAGCAATGATTGTATAAGCCTTTTCGCCTTTCTACGCAATACAGCAATGACGAAAGTCTTCGACATCGCTCAACCGAATCGTCTGCGGTGAGTATGCCCCGTGAGAATATTAGTACAACACTTTTCCTCCTACATTACTTAAAAAAACATAAATCCATCTTCCGGCAGAACTAAACTTTAAAACAAGAAATCCCTGCTGAGGAAATCCTGATTCTATTTCGGCCTTGCTCGTGGAAATATGTTGAGGGACATTTCTTTTTCTGCGCAGCATAAACGCCAGCTCGCCCCATTGAAAACATTGTCGAGCGCTCTCATTGAGAAGTTCCAAGTTGGACGCATTCACTAAGCATGACTGAACAAGGATTTCTACGACTTTAGGACCTTAGCAATGTGGACTTCGTGGTCGTGAGAATGAAAAGAGTCACTTCGTTCGCGACGTGTGTTTCATTTTCTACGATCCGGATCTCGTCTTAGGGTTCCCGAAGAAATCGCGACGCGACGACTTCGGATTGTAGGCAATGAAACCACGTGGCAAAGGAAGTTTCTTTTTTCATATCACAGAATTTGGAATAAAGTGGTGCAAGTAGTCCCCAGAAAACTGCAAGTTCAATTAAGAGTCAACATTTTTAATACAGTAGTCACATAAGTAAAATTGAAGTTCTTAAGACTTGAACCCCGACGCTTTTTAACAGTTCTTACTCTGAGATCAGAGAGATACGCCCAGAGACATTTGGAAACCCTATCGCTTATTCCAAGGATTTGCTAACACGCATTTTGGCTGAGTTTTAATAATCTTCTCCAACAAGAAGTATTTCAATCAAAGATAAAATGAAATTTCCATTAATATATTATTTAGATATTTATTTATGATAATCATTAAGAGTTGGAATAATTTAAAATTAAATTATCTAACTCGATCAGATTAGGAAAGCAGTCTGATTGTATTTCTAATCCTCAGCATGGGAGCTCTAAGTAACAGTCAACATGACCAAGTTAAACGGATTCAGATTTATGGCAGCGGAAGTGGATCATAATGGATCAGAAGATGAAACTCAGAGTTGACACACGTAGTGTAATAGCATGGGACAAAAGCGCCATTCTGTCGTATTCGCCGAAGCCTCGTCACTCGGACACGAAGCCTTCATCGTAGTCATCCAGTCATTCATCCAGTAGCAATAGCATTTAAATTTGCACAGTGCGTAGTTTTACGATCTTTGCTGGAGTAAATGGCCTCGAGGCTCGAGACAACGCCCTCTCAGACGAAGAATGAAGCACCGATAACTCGCACTGATTTCTTTGACGTAGGTACTTATAAGTTGGTTATTCTTTTTATTGAACGGCTCACGTATTCCACAGTTTCTTCTCCATAACTTTACGCCCGAGGAAGCAGCCAGTTTATCCGTGGAAATTAAGCTCAAATTTCGAGAATTATGATTGGCTGAAATGAATATTAGAAATCCGTGGCTTCGCTAATGATTATGTGAAACAGGAACAAATGAAATAGAGACGTGCTTTAATTTTAATCTGTTTTTTCTGCCACGTCTCAGTTTCACCAATAAACATGAATTAAGTACGTGTTTGGTCAAGTCACCGAGTCCTGAGAGAATACGGGTGAAATTAGACTCCATGCGAATCAGATTCATGATTTTTTAATTCTCAATTGATGATACGTTCCCCGTCCTCACCATTTTTGTCTCAATGCGATAACTTTCTCGTGCTAAAATTCACTGTGATTTAGCCGAAAGACATTTTTGTCGGGTTGGATGAGAACGGGAAGGAATTGCCTATCTGAACCTTAAACTTGGTTCTTTTTCAGCGAAATTGCAATGAAGTTCTGTTTTCTGTGCTTATGGAAGGAGCCCGCCGCCCCTTCCATCGCTCTCCACCGCCCCCTCCCCCCAGAAAATGAATCCTGGAAATGTAAAGAAAATGATGCGACTTTTAATGAACTGATCTGGGTCGACAGAAAAATAATTATAAAAAAATACTCCAACGGCCCTATCATGTTGTCACATGTGTCGCATTCACTTCCGAGTCACCGGGGCGAGCGTGAGGTTTGACTGGCGGCGCCGTAGTGTCGGGAGGAGGGTGTGTGGCGGCGCGGCATCCCACGCCCGCTTCGCATGGACGCCCGGGCTCCGTGGTGCGAACGTGGAATCGGTATGCTGCGCGCTCCGCACTTCGGGTGCAAATATTCCCCCAGGTGTGCGGTGCGTTCCACCTCACACAGAATCCTCGACGCCATCCTCGTCTCTTAATGCCGCATGCCTCGTCCTCCCAATAGAGGCGCTCTTTTGCCAGTGAACCATGATTTCGGCAGCAGCGTCGGCCAGGCGAATGGCCGTCCTGAAGTCCGAGTTTCCTTTTTCCGGAGTTTGTCGCCAGGATGGCCGAGATTCTGCTTCGATAGGAGGTCGTGTTCAGGATGCATCTCGCACCACGAAGAGAGCACCATTTGCCGCGTGCACCACCGGCGGCGATCGGGCTCGCCTGCAGCACACAATGCGAGTTGGGTTCCATTCAGGGCTTTTCTCCCGCCAGCTCCTTCCACTCTCCCTCACGTTTCGTATTTGCATGCCACGCCCAACTTCACCAGGGCCCAAAGAGAGGTTGTGAGTGGCTATTCCGTTCGTTAATAACAAGACTGCGTCCATGGGCCGGCGACAGCCGCTACCAAGTACTATTAGTCCGGCTGACGTACCCGGGAGTCCCACCGAGATTCTAAAATAAGAATTATAGAGCGATTGTATATATTGGGTCTAAAATAAGAATTTCCAATATTTCGAGGGTTTTTAAGAATCATGTGCATGTTCTGCTACTCCTCGATAATGCCAATCACTCTTTCCGACCTCCGACCCAGCCGGTGGCCTTCCCTTAGTTCAAATCCTGAGCACACCCTCGCTCGCATAGATACGCGAACTCTACCTCAGGTCACTGATACACGTTCTCCTTTTTCATCGGAGTTGGTTGCTTTTATACAGTAATATACTCTACCTTACTGAAATGAACCCAACGAAACTGAAGATTTCGCGGGGAATGCGTTCGAGGACACGGCGTTTAGCGTTTATCCCCCGTTTGACTGACGAGACGAGGCATTAACGAGAGCTGTTTTCTCTGGAGAGAGAGAGAGAGAGAGATCATGCTTTGGGAATCCGATGATGAAGGAACTACAGCTTTCACTTGGCCTAATCGACTCCAATTTGAATCAAATCGGCCGGCGGGGGCGCCCATTTGACCGCCGCCACTGGCGCGCGGCCCTCCGACGGCGCGGAGCCGCTCGCCCCGGGGGGCATCCCGCCGAGGCGATTATACGCCCGTTGCATGCGACGCCATCCATACTCAGTTGTGAAATTAAGAGCGAAGATGAATTCCAGAAAATTTCATCTCTCTCTCCTCAAATTGTAGAGAAATGGGTGGTCATTAAGCGACTTTTCATTTGAAAGGCCATCTAATCGATGCTCTTTCGATAAATTCTCTGTAATTTCAAGCGATTGTTGATCTTATCACAATATTATGGATTAGGCAAAGTTTACGCCATGAGGAAAGAGAATATTACTATGCAAGTCTAGTCAGTGTTTGCTAAAATTATATTTTTGGCACACTACTGAATATTCTATTTTCCTCGAGCAATACAAAATGAATGCCCACCCAAAAACTAAATTGCGTCGATCAACTGGGAGAGGAATTACTGCTATCGTTTTGTACGGGAGCCACGAAATGCCAACCGTTTCGAAGATGTGTTATATGATGTGATATGTGACGAGTGACGGGGCTCACTGGAAATATTCCCATTTCTTGCTCGTGGCTAGATACGGTGATTTCGGATTCGAAGTAAGAGAACGTCCTGAGAAATAGTTTAACACAGCGTATGTTTCTATTTGGTGTCATTATTCTGCAGAGTGTTCACGGCTTAAGGTGAAAGTTGACAGCGAAAGATCGTCATTTGATAAATCTGTACAGCATCCAAATTGTTTAATTTTTCATGAACAGGCAAGGCCTTTTTTCACTAGTAATTATGTTTAATTGGAGCGCGTTCATAATTTGTCCATCACAAAGACGCTGATTTATTCAACTATTTCCTAGGAGATTTAAAGATACAATTTGTACTACTGTACCTACTTTTCTGTATCATCCATTATTCATTTTATTAAAAAAAAACTTCCGTGTCCTCGGCATTAAGTCCCACTTTTCACCTTTTAGCCTTTTCTTTCCACCCATCTTAATGGTCGTCATTTCCTTCCCAGTTTATAAGTCAATCACGTTGGTGAAAAATAAACCTTCCCGTTTACATCCCAACCCCAAACCTCCCTTAAGAGGTTCGTAATATATTACGTCTTCATCACTTATCTGGCATTTCATCATCGATTATCTCCTACTGAGCATCAGTAAGTAAAACGTATCATTATTTTACCATCTCCGTCCTGTCCCCGCATTCTAGCCAAAGGGTTCTCGTGGTAATAGAAAGGATAGAATGGTACCCGATGGGACCGGTGAGGACCGTGCTTTCTCTCTCACCATCGGCCGTTGAAAATGTTGAGGAGATTTTGCATTGGAGGAAGAACTAATCGTTAGTAAATACGAAATAGCTGTGTACGTAGTTGTGTAAAGTAGCATTTGAGAATAGAAGAGTTAACTTTCGACGGTCCGTGGTAATGATGAAAGGTGAATGAATGTCGATTGCATTGGAAGTGTGAAGTATCGCTCATAATCACGTCCGACTAGATACCCTGAGTCGACCGCGGAAGTATATTATGAAAGTCGACACAGCTCTAAGATTTCACGTGCTTTCTTTCCGAGATCCACTTAAGCGATCGAGTTTATAAATAATAATCTGCCGGGCATCATCATCATCATTTTCCACCGTTTATATACCCGTCGAAGATTAAGGGCTCGCCTCTCCGCCTCTCCTCCCGTCTGGGGGCAGTATAAATATTTGACGATCGCATTTGTGGCCGCTCAATTACGGCATTGGAACTGGTTCCCGCGTCCGGCGCTCATCTGACTGAGTGTTGTGCAGGGAAGGGGGTGGAGGGGCGGGAAGAGGGGGGGAGGGAGGGAGGAGGGAGGGAAGGGAGAGAGGGGAAGGCGGATCGCCGCGCCGCCATCTTGTCTCTCGCGATGCCGTGCTGCACCTTGGGATGGGGAGGAGGGGCGTGGGGGCGGGGGGGGGGGGGGTGAATGAATTGTGGGAGTAGTAGTAGTAGTGAGGGCACATATAATATCGGTTGGGAATCATTCGATTGGTCTCGCCCCCGTTTTGCCATATTATTTTTATCACTCCATTTAAATCCACACGGGGGGAACATTGGAGGGGGAGGGCGTCACAGCTTCGCGCCCCTTATAACCCTCTCCTTATGGGCCTCTCCTTAACAACACTCGATCATCCATCTGCTTATCTTTCGCCTCAGTCAGAGGTAGGATTGCCTGCGAGCAGATGCGTTTCGCAAATGACGCTCGGGAACAGCGTTGCCAGATGACTCAAGTCCTGTATCGCATGGGAGACGCAACATTAGTTGTGAGCGAGTTATGAGTTTACCTTGTTGAAAAAAGCTCACCGGGCCAACTTCTTCTTTAACTAAAGGCTCCGCCTTGTTGCTGCCACCAAATGATCCCGTTTTCTGCAAATCTCTTAAACTGCCGATAATTTTCCGTCCCCATCAGTTCTCGTGCCCTGTTCAGGTATATTGGTCTTCCTCTACCTTTCTATCCCCAAACACCTTCCCCTCCATCACATTGACAAAAGATCTATTGTGTCTCAGGAGATGTCCTAAAAATGTTATATTTCTTGTTTCTATGGTGTTGAGTAGGGTTCTCTTTCCATTTATTTCCATAGAAACCTCCTCATTACATTTCTTTTCCGTCAGGGCTCACCTTAAGCATCCTTCTCCAAATCCACATCTCTGCTGCTTCTAATTGTTCTTTTTCCCGTTGCCGGAGGGTTCAACTCTCGCTTCCATAGAGCAAGGTACTCCAAAGGAATGTTTTTGAAAACACTTTCCGAGTTTTGATATTCATATGCTTGTCTTTTAGAGGATTTCTCTTATCTTGGAAGGCCTGTTTTGTTATTTCCACCCTTTTCTTTTTGTCTGCGCAACAACTGCTATTCTCAGTAAGCATACTACCTAAGTAGCAAAATTGTTTCACTTGTTCAATTTCCTCATTTTCTATTATAATTTTGGGTTCTCTTTCAATGTTCCTTTTACTCACTTCCATCAGTTTTGTTTCCTTGGTATTTATTTTTCATTTCTGTCTCTTAAGCGATGAGGATGAGGATTTAACATTTTATTGATTTCTTTAGCAGAGTATCCAATTACAACGATATCATCAGCCAATCTAATACAGTTGATTCTCACGCCGTTTATTTTCATCCCACTTGTTTTTTCTTTCATTTTATTTATAATTTCTTCAATGAATATATTGAATTAAAATGGGGAAAGCGGACACCCTTGTCTAACTCCTTCGTTATTTTCGCCCTTCCTTCAAACTCCATTTATATTGATGCTATCTAGACCAACTGATTGACTGTATCTAAGTTCTTACGATCACCACGTTATGTCAGCCTAATGCTTCCAATCTCCAAATGACTAATGACCGAAAATGGTGAGTTCTGCTCGTGAAACCACCCAAAACTGCGACTGACACAAATTGCTGAAGTTTGGTAACATTTTTAGTGCTCAAGTTGCCCACTCCACAATAAATCGCCGAAGGTGGCAAACCCGCTCAGAAAGTAAAACTAAATGAAGCGCCACGCGGGAAAATGTGTGTGGCGAACGACGATTTTGCAAACCGCGATGGCCCAAGTGTTACAGTGCATTGATCTCTTCTGGTGAGCTTTGTTCTTTTCTCAATTTGTCGCAGTCAAAGAAAGACTGTTGTACGCCTCCCTCCCTAATTGTCAGCTTACTTTGTCGCACAAGCATCTTGTAATTGGGTCACATTGAAGATACTGTCTTCCATTCGGCCATTGTGCATTGCGTGCTCAATTTGTGAACATGTCCTTATCATTTCGCTACGATTAGCTTTAAAATACACATAAAAGTTTCTTCGATATCATCAGGATGTGGATTGTGACTACCTTTTTTTTCTATTGAGATTCATAACAGAGAGTTTTGTTCGTAGAATTCCCCTGTGGCGCCATCATCGATCGTCATAGACCGATTTGAAGGAAACGATAATTTTTCACTTTCATTTTGCATTGCTGTCATATTAATAATACTTTTATGAGATTTAGATGAATTCATATGATATGTACACCACGGTTGGGTGAGCTACAAATATGTCGCAGCTATCGAGCTCCTGGAAAAACGTGACACCTTATCCACCAAATGCATGTTGAACAAAGCATCAGCAACTTTATTCTCCACAAACTGAAATAACTTGCAGCTACACCACAGCAACTAACAAAAAGAAGTAGTCGGCTTCTTTCAGCCAATTTAGTTTTACTCCAATCATAAATGATAAAAATAACAATTTGGACATTTTCTTTGACTCCAGGACTGCATTTCTAAACTATTGAGGTTTAAAATGTTGAATTTACACCGATATTCAATTTAGATTGCATTAATACCTCATAAAACGAAGGGTAAATAACAGGATTCTTCAGTTATCCCATAAACAAATTACGATTTTGGCTTTCGGTCGGCGGTCGCAGATGCGGCGCAGAGAATATTATTTCAATAGCATTGGGTTCACGTCCGCAAATTTACAGCTCTAATTGGCGATACGCAAGAACCCGATAATTTTGAAACCCAATTTTTTTAGCGCATATGTGACAGATTTTTCCTCAGGGTTATTATTAGGTACCTTGATATCCGAAATAGATACGTTAGTTATTAAATAAATAATGAAACAAACTACTATGTTTACAATTGATTAATCTGAAGAATTTATTTAAGAAGCGAAATAACGAATGGTTCTTGAATTTAGTACAGATTCCAAACATCGCATCGCACGGATCCCAAAGACCGGTTTATTATATCTCAGAACTGATTGCTTAAAAGACACCCATAGATAACTGGAGACATTTTTAGCTTCCCTTTTGCTTAGTGAATAAAAGTACGCACTTTGCTAGGGCGTGTTAACTCCCGTGCGGTGCGATTCAAGACGGAGATAAAAGCGTTCCATGATCTGCACCTGTAGTTTGGACGAGAGACAATATCCATCGCGTTCTCCGTGTCGAGCCGATTCGACCGCCGACGCGACATTCAATGATACACATAGTATTACAAAATATGTCACGTCTTGTCCCGAACAGAGTCGCATTCTTACTCTAAAACCCAACTCCACGGAATATAATTTTTTTGATAAAAAGTGCAATATTCTCAGAAATACGCTACGTGATATGTAACTCTGATTTAATTGAAACGTAAACTTCTGAAGAGAGAAACGGCGAAAATAATTCCAGCTCTCTCGACGAACGGCGCTCACATCGGCTTCAGCGGAGTGGGGACGACGCGACGAGCGAAAGGCGAAAGTTAAACTGAGCAACGGTCAGTCGACGCGAGTTGACGAAAAAACAAAACTAAATCATTTCCGTTTCATCTAAAATTATATGCATAAGTCGAGGATGTTGATGTGATTGAAACATATATTTAAAGTTATCTAGCGGAGAGTTCACGGTCATTGATTCTTTCCTGTAGTCGTGATTTTCGGTGGCAGGTATCGACCGAAAACATTCAAAATATTGTCCATACGTGTCAGAGTAAAACTAAAAGAATTACCCTGATCTGCTTCCAATCCATTTGGCATTCGGCGACGACTAACACTGATCGCATTGAAATGAACGTTCTATTAAAAAAGAGTGGTAATATCTGTTGCGTCTTCGACTCTTACCGCAACTCTTAATGTTGGATAACGGAATAATTGTATAATCACTACAAGATCTAGTACTTAGTTTCAGCGCCGGTTGTCAGGCTTCCCTCGACAGGACACTTATCACTTTCTTCTGATCACTCAATTAACGCGTTAGACTAGTGAAACGACGGTGTAGCTTTGGAGCGAAAATGTTGATATTGTGATGAAAAACACTGAGGAGAATGACAAGGCCATAACTTCTCCGTTGATCTCATTACAGCGGAGAATACTTTTACAATACATTCTCACGTTTCGCGGAGTTTCGTCAGATGCTTTCCTCGACGCATCACTCACTGCTGTAAAATTTCCCTTCCGCCCGCAAACTGCAAGTGCTTCGATGGCCCAGCCCGCGGATTTCTCACTCTATCTCATTGCGTCTGACATAATCACTGGATCCAGACGACTGGACGCCAACTGTCCCCTCGTTTCGGCGAGATTGACGAGGAGGGATGATTGGCGACGTGATGTCACCACCGACAGATCCAGGAGACGTCGTTTGTCGCGCCGTATTTCTGTTGGTTCCCCCGGCGCCCTTTTTAGCGAGGACCTACAAGTGGGGGAGCGACCCGCCATTGACCCCGCCATTGACCCGGGTCAGTTCGGGAGGGGGCGATGGTTTTTGATAAGGATTTCGTGAACGAGGAGCATAAGGGGAAGAGGCCGGGAGTGAGCCCACTCACTCGTTGTCATCAAGGCGAATTCGAAGGCGCAGGGCCACCGCATTCGGTTCACGATTAGCCCTTTCGTGCCGGACGTCGGCTTGAGCCGACGAGCATTTTCATACGCAAACCACCTGACGTCGGATATTGCTGGCGTGGATTTTTCAACGCAAACGACCCAACGTCGGCTATGATTGTCGCGGGGGATGGGAAGTGACCGCTGAGGTAGCAATGGTCGGAGGTATTCATGCCCTGCCTGAAACCCAGCTTAGCGAGACCCTTGAGCCAGCCCTCGGCAATTAGGCCCGACCCTTCTACTCATTTACGATCCTCATCACAGCAGGAATCCGTGGTAAACTGATTGAATTGTCAATGATTTTTGCAAAGAAAAACTTATTGCATACTCCAATTTTTTATTATTTGAAATGAATTCTTCGTTTTGTTCTGTGCATAAGCAATTTTTAAACGAAATTTTAGTGTTATTATGAACGGATTTCTTGTGTTTAATCCAAAGTACCTTGTGCGTTCACATGCGATGAAATATACGCAAAAAGAGAAATTTTTGTCGTTTCATTTTCTATATCGTTCGTGTTTGTTATTATCAGAATGCTTACCTGCACTATAAAACCTCTATTTTCCGATTTCTTCATTGATCCCCTTAGTAATTACTCATATGCCATTATTTTTAGGTAATGTATCTTGAATAGCAAATACTGTTCTTACGCTGGTGCCGTAATGTTAGCAACTCATTCTGGGTGGAACATTTGTTTGGCTGCCTGGCGATGTCTTTTATAATCTACTTGGAAAAACCTTCCCTTCCACTCCCACGTCTCACGTGCATTTATGCAGTCCACGTATTGAGCGCTAATGACATTTTTGCCGAATTTCTCGATGGTCCTTTAGGATTCTTCGTAAATCGATACTTAAAATGCCATTACCATGGTTTTTCGTGCGTTTTCATGCTTGCATTCCTTTCTGCCTACCTTTTCGTCTTCATTGCTGAATTCTCTCTAAATTTCTAAGAAAACCTTATCTTTGGTAATGTATCTTGAATAGCCAATACCGTTCTTACGCTGGTGCCCTAATGCTAGCTACTCATCCTGGCTAGCTGTAAAAATTGAAAAAGTCCTAACTTTGTTATTATCAACGCTAGAAATCCGTATAAAATTCTACGATGCCTAAAAAATTGTTAGCTATTCTTATATGAATGTAAATAATTGAAAATCATAAAAAATATTTATTTAAAAAAACACTGCTAATGCAATTAGTTTACTGTGGACCCCCGCTAAGAAAGGGTTGGACGGTCGAGTCCGGTGGCCGGGGTAATTACCGGGCGCCCCGTTGAGCTGGGTCCCAAATCGGAAGACGAGGATACCTGGGCAACTTCACCCCTAAAAAGTGCTCCGAAGAGAGAGGTTTAAAATTTTCTCAAGCTACCCGTAGCACGGGAAACATTTTCCACTCGTAGGCACCGGCAGGAAAGGGTTAGAATTCTCACGGCTCGGGCTTTGGGAGGAAACCAATGGTCAGTTGCGTCTCACGGATGACTTTAACTCTCGGAAAATCCTTCGGACGCTGTGGTGATCACGTGATTGACGGAACTCTTTGGACAAGTGGCCGTTGAAGCCAACCAGCTGGAAGCGACGGAAAATTTTGCTCCCGCAACTTTGACATCGACTAAAATTAAGCGCTCTACAGATACAGCGACAGAAATAAATAGGAGCAATAATAGCGCGTGACAGGTATCGATCCGATCCGTAATACCCGACCGTTACGATAGTCTCGAAAGAAATCGGTGTCCAGTGAGCATCGATCATTCTGAATACGGTTGATATGTTTCTCAGACGAGCTGGCACTCGTTAAAAGTACACTTCTACAAAGTTGGAGACTGGACGTGAATCATGCGTTTTGCTCAAGTTGCTCTGGAGGCAGGGTAAAGAGCGCTTTTCCCAGAAGGATGAACCGGGAATAGGAAAGCGGCGTGACATTGGGGCTGGAAGGAGACTCCTGTGAGTTCACATCATAGAATCTATGCATTAGACTCATCGGGCCAATACAACGGCCACACAAGATGAATTCCGCGTCGTCACGTGGCGCCAGAGAGTCTCATCGCCTCGCTATGCATAGGCGATACCATTCATGTGTAATGTCAGTAATTCGAAAGTAGACATTAAGAAATAGTCTAGCATCAGGAAAAATATTGAGCTGATGGAATGGTGAGTTTCTTTATGATTTACATAATGAAAAAGGGGAACACGGAGCAATTCTTATAAACGACAAGGAAGCAAACCAACAGAAGTATTATCGACTGTCGAAGACTTTTACAGCAAAGGTTTAATAAGATTCGAATACTTGAGTTACTAGTACAGTGTCATTTACTTCGAGTGTTCGGAAAGCTTTATGTTACTGCCAATAAATCGCTGGAACTGAGTTAAACAGATCGTTTTCCTTTCGGTCTGCCTTTGGATTGCATTATGGACGCTCTGAATATGCTGTTCCCGAGCACAAGGGGATGAGAATAATGAGAAGAGACGAGGAAGAATTAATCCCGATGCAGATTCTTGAAATATGAGGCACAAAAAAATAACACTATCGAGGGGAGATATGATTGTCGAGATTCAAATGCACCGACTGCTTAAAACACCAATAAGTTGAGATGTTAGGATAAATGCCCAAAGTATTCCATTGGGTACATCAAATATGTCCACATGACTATCGTAGTCTGGTGTAAAAAAATCATCTTGTATCAGCATTCATTAGATAAAGTCATATCAATGTAAGAAAAGAACAACATGGACTTCAACCACGTCGTAATTTCACACCTATGACTCTCTTACGTTGGAAAGGGGCAACTAGAGATATTTAGACATCTTAACGCCCGTTTGTATATCATTCGAATATATGCCCAGACTATCCCAACGGGTATATCAAAGACGCACACATGAGTGTGGCGACCGGCAGCCGCGCACTTGGCCCGCGATGCGGCGGGAGCGCAGCGGTCTGTGGTGCGCAGCGACGGTTAATGGCGGGCGCCGCATCTCTGCGCCTCCCCCCGTCCCCTACACATCCTCCCACCGCGAGCAGATCGATCCGACACGGACAAGTGACGATCGTCGAGGGGCGAAGATTGTCTGGGGCGCCATGCGCCAAAACACGGACACTCTCGCAAAAGGCTCTCCTTTGCCGATCACGCCTCCTCCACGTCGTGTCCATATCATCTTGCCTCATCAAGTAAATGATTTAGCACACCACCATCCCCTCCCCACCGCATTCGTGTAAAGACGACCGCCTTATTTAAATGTAGCAATGTTTATTCAAATCAACCTCGTCCGCCGGAAGGGAAGTTGGCGGGCGGGGGAGGAATCCTCCGGCGAGCGGCTTTCGAGACGGACGGCACTCTCAACCTAATCTAGCGAGGGAATCGATGAATTTGCATCGTGCGGGTCGACACAGATGGAGGGGCCCGCGAGTGGAGAGGAGTCGATCCATGGGAAGAGATCTCCACCCCCCTCCTCCCCCTCTAACCCATTCCCTCCACCCCTCCCCCTCTTCTCTCTCTTTCCTTTTTGTATTCTCTCGAGCATCCCCCTCCCCTCGACCGAGAGGAGCAATCGAGACAAAGCCATGGCAACCGTGTGATGTGTGCACACAGTGGGAGGGGGCAGAGGGGGGGGGGGAGGGGGGGTAGGAATCCGGTTCCCATGGGGTCCAATGGTGCGATGAGTGGTGAGCATCGAAATGAATGAGAGCCGCTGCTGGTTAGCGGGAGTGGAGTGGAGTGGAGGGGGGAGGAGGAGGGGGGGGGAAGTGAGCGGAAGCGGGAGGGGGATGGGTGGGAAGATCGGAGTGAGTGAGTGGTGGTGGGGAGGATGAGATATAATGAGAGAGGGTTCGGTGGCGAATGGAGAAACGAGAATGGAACGAGGATCCGGGGGGATTCGGGTTCCCGCTGTTGATCGGCGGCACGAAGGGGGATGGGGGGATTTAAATCCAATAATTGCGCAAAATCCCTTTTCCGTGTGGCTTCCCTTCCTTAACTCTCGTGATCGGCCCACGATCTCCCGACCCAACCCCTGGCTGCGGGATCAAGGGAGGCCCCCACTCGGCGATCGCCATGGGAAGGAGGCAGGAGTCTCCCCCTTCGCCGGCCCTGTTGGGGGCCCCTTGCAGCCAGAGCGAGTGAGCGAGGACGGGAGATTCCCACACCCTTTCCCCATCGCCGCCGCTCTGGGATATTGAGCCGCGCGCTCTTGGGCCGGAGATGTGCATCGGAGGCAGTCCTATCTGCTGAGGGGTCGGGGCCTAAAGGGGAGCGGGGGGCCTAAAGGGGAGCGGGGGGGGGGCGCGCAGTCCATAGAGCACGCGCTCTTTTTACGGCCAATTGCTCCCTTCCTTCCTTCCCTCCCCCCCCCTCCTCCCTCATTCGCAAAATCAACCCCCGCCCTCGCCCGTCCCTAGTTCACTCGCCCAGAAGGGAAGATTTTACACTCCCCTCCACCCGCCCCGGAAATAAAAAACAAACTTAACGACCCCACCAGCACCCCCTCCCGTTTGTTATTCCTACTCGCCTGCCTTGCAGAATGAATGGCACCGCGGCGTTGCCAAATCGAGGCGTTATTATTGGCGCTGGATGCTCCCTGGATGGACGCCATAAATGGGCTAAATATCACGTTAAGTGGCGACAAATTTGGCGTCATAAAAAGGAAATGCTCTCCGCGTGGTTTCGCAGTAAGTAACTGAACAGTCTCCTTAAGTTTCAGGTTTTTATGCTAAGTATATTTTAGCTTTTACATTTACGGCTTGGATAGCGACCCCTCGCGATGCACTCTCCCGATGAGCTTCCGGTTCATCCCGGGAATAGTTTGTGTTTTCAATTGTCCGTCCCTGGAAATCGAGAGGCATCCATGAATCTCCACTTCGCGAAGTGGAAAAGAGACGGATCCATTTGGGGCTTTATTCGCTCCATTTCTCTCTCTCTCTCTCTCTCTCTCTCTCTCTCTCTCTCTCTCTCTCTCTCTCTCTCTCTCTCGGAGCGAATAACGGATCCAAATTCAGATCGGAGGACTCGATTCAGAGTGCAATGCTACGGCCAATTGTCTGCCTCATCAAACAATAATTGTCTCCGTAGCAATCGACATCCGTCGCAAATCGAGTGAAAGATTTCTCCATTCGAGGTGCAGAAGCCATCGCACATTAGCGCGCGCGCGCTTTCCATTCCTTCCAGTGTCGCACGCCACACACTCCAGCAGCACCGGTGCATTCCATTCGTTCCTGATCAGGGTGTGCACCATTGCGCACCTGGCAAAACAGTTTGGGTTCATCGCTGATGTGATCGAATAAACTGATGCGTCCACCTTCATCGAAAGCGACTAACGTGGATGATGTAAAGTTACTTTAACGCTGACCTTATTATAAGAGAGTAGATCGCACGAGTTCAGTATCTGTTACCGCGTTGCTGTTGTCCACATCCACGCAGTGGGATAAGGCTCGCAGGATGCGGAGGAGAAGGATAAAGAACGTTTGGAAGAGAGGGGGAATATAGGAGAGAGAGGAGAGAGGGAGGGAGGGGGAGCGGAAGAGGAAGGAAGGGGAATTCTGGACGAAAGAGGAAGAGGGAGAGACGATAAGACGGATATCATTGGCTCTCACCCTCGGGAGGAAAAGTAGGATGATGTAGTATCAGAAATACAGATGTTACGATAAGGATCGTCCAAAAACCAACCAATTGGCTGATAGAATACTCAAGTGATGCATTGTGAATTCCCAGGAGTATTAATTGTCGTAAGGCCACGGGAAAGCTCTGAACACCTATCGATGACTCTTGCGAATGCGTGTGTATGTACAAGTTGGCGATATATATTTGAGTTGGAAAATGCTCTGTCGTACTTTCTCCTCCGGCAAGACACGAGTATGTTCTGCTCCGCTCGACCCATCCTAGCAATTGCCGTCGCCATGGTGCTCTTTCACCGGGTGTGCGAATTCCAAAGACGCAAAACGGGCGACCGGCGGACCCCCGACGGCGGGCGAAAATCCCCGACAGGAGATATCAGCTGCTGCCTCCATCCGCCCGGCAGTCCTACCAGACCCACCAAAGGGATCGTTTTCTCCGAGGATGACCGCCATGCCGCAAGGATTTATACATGGCCGACGGTTGGAATCGGAAGGTCAATCATCAATTACTGTCTGGAATAGTCATCGAGGTGGTGCACACATTCACGCGTGCACTCTCCCTCAGGACGTGTGTCAGGGAGTACAGAGGGCACCGCGAAGGAGAGAGATGGAGGTCTGGCCTCGGACGAGTGTCTCCAAGAGTTCTCACCAATGGTCGTCGATTTGCACCTTCCCTTGCACCTCCTCCTCCCACCCTCGTAAACGCCACCGTGCACACGGAAATCGCAATCGATGCACAACATGAACCGCAAGAGCCGTCACAGGAGTACAACGGCCCTTCACTTGAGCCCGTGTCATAGAAACGACCCTAGAATGGAGATTTTCCTTAAAAATCACTCAAACTCGCCTCGAATGGCGATGCGCTCCCCTGCCACGCTCCCTTAGTCAAAAACGTCAGTTGATCACACGAGTGTCCACTCAGATTGAGTGCGCAATTTCCAAAATGTCTGCCACTATCACCTCATGTACGATGAATTAAATAATGTTCCCACAACGATTTTTTACGAAGGTTTGGAATTCCTTTTCAGTAACACAAATCCGTTCTTCTTGACGAGGGAAATGAATTCTCCATGAGGAATATGTAATGCAAAGCGTTTAAATTTTCTATTCATCATATTCTCCTCCCACGCATTGACATAGTGGATCCACCTTTCCTCCAAAAAGTGCCCTCCATCACTACGAATACAAATGCCATGGGCGTACTCCTCACAAACGAGTCAACTTTCTGAGTGTCTACATTCATGTGATCAGTCATCATCACTTTTTTTTCGATTTGTGTCCGAGCATTCACAAAACTGATGAAATATTTAGGGAACGCTTGCTGGAAAATAGGAATTCAAGCGTTGAGTATTCAGTCAGGGAGTGATGTTATACATACCTAATTATATCTTAATAAGCTTCTAGAAGCCAGTATTATTCCCCACTCCGAATGGTGTACGACACATCTTTGATATTTGATGCAAGTTCTCGCCTTGCCACAATTTCATCAATAACTGATGTACAAAAACTATTTTTTTCCGTGTCCCTTAATGTATTAATTTAAGGAAGCATTTGGAGAGGCTATGCTCGCTCGTGTACCTCGTGTCGCTTAACGAGGAAATTTTGGAATTCAAGAGGTACTCGGAGAGAGCATCAGTCTCCCAGTTTCCGGTTTCACCTTTCATTGCTCTCCTGACTTCTCCGACTGGTCAACACAGAATGGCGGACAGAGGAGGAATGGGCGCCGTTCTCATTTGAACGGGGATGATTGCTGCATGCCTCGTGTGTGAAATCACCTCGTGCCACACTCCCCCAGCGGTGGCCTGCCCGGTACATTGCACGTGCCGATGTAAAAGTTGAAGTAACAGTAACTATTTCTTCACTTAAGAGTGCCGACTCCTTACACTAAATGCTCTTTCGCTAAATGCTCTTTACGCCCAAAGCCACGCGTAATTTTTTTCTAATTACTGCTGGCTTTGATTGAGGCGCAGCCACTCTTGTTTACTGGCGATCCACGCCTAAGGTTTTCTTGTTGTGTCATTCATTATAAGTGAATAGGTGGATTAGGATGTAAAGTATTGAATACAACTTCATATGGAAATCATAACAGAGTCAATATTATCTCCGACAAATAACGTATCTCTTGGTAAATATCATTAAATTCTCGCATAGAAAAAATCTCTCTATGTTCAATGCCGAATCTCAATTAGTGGATTCCAAACATTTAACCGTGAAATGCGGGTATTTCCGTTCACACGTGATGCCCTCTGCAAATATAAACAAAATGTAGTACTTTTTGTATGAATAAATCTCATATAAAAAAAGGTCTCGCATGTGTCCTCCTTCCAAAGGTAACGTATGGAAGCGAATCCTGGGTACGCCGCGACTAGCAAAATTGAGTGACGTAACCGAAGATTCTTTGCGACAAAAGTTGCAGGGCGTGGGTTAATAAGTCGTGGGTGACGAAGGAATATGAAGTAAATCCACCGGTAATGGGTGATTATGGAAAGAACGTACTTTATAGGCATACTATGCTGATGGAACGAATGAGAGTAAAAAAGGAAGCAGGCATTAGCTTGAGAAGTGAGAGGCATTTTCAGGTGCCATGGGTGAATGTTGTAGAAGCGATGAGGGAGACTCCTGACCCTTTGAATACTTGATTTACTCTTCGTGTGCTTGAAATGACCTGTGAATTTTTGATCCCTCTGTACGCATCAATTATTTCCAGGCAATCCACAGACACTTTGCGTAATTTCAATTTCTCGCGTTAGAAGACATTGAAAGAGAAAATAGTAACATGTGCCAGCGGAAGGTATCCGTTGAAATTCAACGGGTGTGGAAAACTTTGAAAGTGTTTTATAAGAAAACCACAAACCCTGAAGTCTACTGTCAGGGTGGTGGTCATTTGAGGAGTTCGTAACATACCTCGTACGTTGTGTTCGTTGTAGTAGACACGCTGACCTTTTTCCAGGTGCACGTAGAGATGAGTGACTGCTGGTCCTCATTCATGCACGGGAAACCCAAAACTGGGCCACGCATTCACTCATTTCTGCTTAAATGGGCATGTCATTGAGCATCCAAGTCTAATCTTTGTCGCTTTTCCTGCGAGGGCTCATCTTCTCGCAAAGGAGACATTTCTCTTGTTTTAGAAGAATTTTTTCGAAAAGTTATTTTTTTTTCTATAGTGCATGTTGAGGGATATATTTTTAAGTCCAAGGAAGGGAGAAACAGCGGCGAGTGAGAATCTTGAGTAGGCACCTCGATGATGGAGTGAATTTAAGGTAACTGCACTTAAACACTTTTATACATATATTAATAACTCGTAATGTTTATGGTGTGGGAATTGGTCAACAAAACAGTTCGCAATCGTAATGAGAGGCAGACGGTTCCACTACGTGTAATACATCTGAGTATTAAACGATAATAAACAACGCTGTGTTTTTATGGCAACAGAGGCTGCATTATCATTAGAATTGTCTGCACGGAGGTATTATTGCACATTAAATTGCGTGTGTAGTCCATTTAATTCTTTTATGCGTTAATTTGAATACTTAAAGTGTTCTCTCATATGTATGTAGCGCCCATATTTGAGCCACTTTGAGAACAGACATTGAAGAGCATACTGTCTGTAAATATGCATTGAATTTATCCATTATCCCCCGAAGCACTTCTTGGGGCCCTTGGGACTTCTCATAGAAAGTTTGTTTCTACGTGCTATCATGGGCCTATAGGAAAACGTCATATTTTAATGCTCAATTCGTGAATCTCCTTTGAAAATCAAATCTCTGGTTGTCAATGAAATATGTTATTGTTGATTTTAGAGAAAAATGTGAGATTTTCAGCTAAAAACATGATTTTCAGACTAACACGAAGCGTAAAATAAAATCTATTGAAAGAATTAAAAACTTAATTTATTCAGTCAAGCGATGAAAAAAATTTCAGCCCTATATCTTGAGTTAAAGTACTTTTAAAAAGCAAAAAATTAAACCACTGCAATAAACCCAATGCTTGGTATGGACCACCAGAAGGGCCTTTTGGGGGCCCTTAGGGCTTTTTAAAATGAAATACTTTACGACCAGATGAATTTTCTATTTAGATGTCAAATTTCAGCTCTATCGGTTCAGTAGTTTTTGCGTGATGGAGCAACATACAGACAGACGGACACCGTTACATTTTTTACATATTAGTCAGGATGAGAATGAGGGGGAAAATCATGCAACAATGCCTAAATACAACAGAAGAGAAAACGCATAAAATGGCCGATATTAAAGAACGATATACGAAAGAAATTATCAGAAGGGTGCCAGTTCCCCATTCCTAACATAATCTGGTCATCTGACAAAATAATCACATCATCTGGTCATCTGACATAATCTGGTCATCTGACTTTGCCTTTTCCAAGAGAAAATGGCGAGATGGTGTGTGAGAATGTATGTACGTATGTATGCAAGATTTGTGGCCAACACTCGATCACGATTGGTCTTATTGTATTTCATATTTTACAAACGACCAGAAGATTGATTGAGCATGATCAAAATAATTCTCCCAAATGGATGCCAACATGAAATGTAGTCAATATAACTTTCACTGCTTTAGGTTTATTTCAATTATCTGTCACCATGGCAATCGATGGTTTAAGGACATATGTGCTATCCATTATGAGGAGTTGAAGCTGACGCGAAAATTTCTTTTTATATTTCTTCAGGGTGAGTTTCGTCCTAGTCTAACCCCATTTAAATAGTACTAGCATTGTAAAATTCATGTTGTCCCATTTGCAAGCGTATCCTCAAATATGTGCCAAACAAAATACTTAATCAACCCAATCATTATGCGATGTCCACTTTGGTTATAGAAGTTGTAGCCTTAGAACACAGTAAACATACACCTTGTAGGTGAACTAAGGAGGGTGTTGGCCGGCAAAGTCGTGGTTCAGAGCATAAATATGAATGCTGGAAACATAGCATCTACCTATCACCCTGGGATTTTTCCGTCTTCATCTTCAGATTTTTTCCGTCTTCTGTATTGAGATTAATTTAATAATTGTGCCAAGCCCTCGGAGTACTTAGATGAGAGCTAATACCCCTTGAAGAGCAAATCACCATTTTAATAGTATGCTTTGCATAATTTCGAATGTATTTATATTACCATTCAATTTCAACGAATGTCCTCAGCTGGTAATTATCTGCTGCAGTGCGTTTGAAATATTTCTGACTCCAAGTGTTATATAGACTACAATTTCATCGAAAATTAATTAATTGCGCGGCTGAATGGCATCGCTCGTGGCCTGCTTCACGGAAGCACGTCAAAGGACCCGGTGATAGAAAAATACATCGGTTTCTAAAATCGCTACTCGTCCTTGAATGATAAGAGTTTCTGCGCTTCGCGAATCAACAGCACATAATAACTACTCTCCACTTTCCCGGAACGCTCAATCGAATTTGAGTCGGATTGATGGTCGTCGGCCTGAGTTGCGCTGGCCTACGACCCAGGTTCACGGGTGCACATTAAATTGAAAATCACGGGCCAACGTTTGCCATTTGATCACTATTCATCACGCGCCGATTTAGCATTGGTTGTCTTCTTCCTGATGTGACGTCTGAAAACAGAAAATAATGTCTCGCTTTGAGTTTGAAGTATAGAAAAAAGGGACTGTCACACATTCTATCGGTTCAGCAGTGTTATTTTGTCGCCTCATATCAGTTCAAGATCAGTAGTTTGGGGTTGAAGAGGGACCTTAATGGTAAAGGGACACGATTGGAATTGTAACACTTTACTATGTCCTAGTACTAGAATAGAATGGAATAGCATGAGTTTCATTATGCTCTGGATTTCCCCATAAGAGCAAAAAAAATACATATCAAATTCTGCTTTGAACGAAAAAATAACAAAAAAATATATTATACCTGGCCCAACATCTCACAGTGATGAAAAACAAAAAACTTCACTCTCACAGATGATTAACACTTAATACAATGGAAAATATAACGTATATATAAATGGAAAATAGAATATTAATCACAGAGATATAACAGACAAACAATAATTTCTCAGGTCATTTAGGAAACATACAGTTCTATAACAGGATAAAAAAATTTCATTTACTGGCATATATGCAGCTTAAAGTAATAATTGTATCGTTTTTCCTTAAAAACAGACAGAGAGGAAGAATTTTTTATAGATAATGGCAGGGAATTCCAGAGATTAGAACCAGAGATGAGAAAGGATTTGAGGTAGGTATATGTCCGAGGTAGAGGGTGTAAGGACAGACAGAATATTTATTGCAGAAGAGAGTGAAGAGAAATGACCCAAGTAAATATTTCCTCCGATAAGAGGTTTTAAGCCATGACAAGACTAAGTATACAAGTTGATATAAAAGAGAGTAGACATTGCTAGAATCAATGAACTTTATCACAACAATGTCGCAAAAAACAAGCATCGTTGAGCACGTTAACGATTTTGAAAACTTTAAGATATAATTGACTTAATTGCAGGGAATTACGTGTTTTAATTGTCAGCAATAGCGAAGGATTTCTGCGGATAATTGAAGAGGAATGAACGGCCGGCTTATTGATCCCGCATTCCTCGCCTCGTACCGATAGGTAGACACGAATGAAATGGCGGCATTCTTCGAAAGGGGTGTAAATGACAGTTCACCTCAGAACTACACTCCCTCCTAAAATGAAAATTACAGCTGTCGTATCTGCATTAGAAGAAAAGTAATGTTCCATTCCATGGCCCATGAAAGTTGCAGATTAAAAATAACACCCGCCGACACGGACACTTTAGGAATTAATATTCGCGTGTTTCTCGAAGTGAAAAAAAACTGAGGGAGCAAAGAAGCTTCTTTCTCAAAAATGTTTCCGTGAAAATAAAAAGATTATCTAATGGAATGGAGAGTTATTACTGGAAGGAGGGGTGGGGAGGGCGCGTCTTATCGCGGCTCCGCGTGGACGGGCGCGGCGGCGGCGGGTGCGGGGTGCCGCTCCGCACGCGCATATCGCCGCGGAAGGGATTTCGATGGTGAGCGCGGGGCGGGGAAAGGGTGGGGGACGATGGAGGGGGGGGGGTAGTTTGAGAGGAAGGGGGTGAGTTTGCATCCCGTCGTTCATTGGCTCTTCTTCCCAACCGCCGCTCCCTCTCCCCTCCTTCCCTCCCACAGGGCTAAGCGACCTCCTCCTCCTACTCCCCTTCCCCCCCCCACTCCCCCTCGGGCACACACACTGTAACACACTCGAAGAGGAGGCGGCGGCAAAGACACTCTCACACTTAAGAGTGGAGTTTTATCAATATTATTTTTCAATCTCCCAGAGTAAGCAAGACGGCGGTGGGGCGATCAAATGGAAGACATTGGGAGGGTGGGGAGGGGGCGGGGGGGAACGGGGGGAGAGCGGTCCATTTAGAGAGCGGTGGTGCTCGCACATGGGGGGGGGGGGGATTGGAAAGAGCGCCGTCCCCGCCGCCCCTTTTCGCCGCCGGGTGATCCCTCGCTGGGGGCAAATGCCTCGGCGGGGCACGGATGCCTCCCCCTCCACTCTCGACGACATCACACACCCACATGCCGCCTCTCTTCTCTCTCTCTCCTCGCGAGAGAGAAGAAGAGAGGCTAAACACGACACACCCGCCATACACCCTCCCTTTCCACCCCCACTCCACTCCCTACCATCTTATCACTTAAAAGAAATACGCACACACACCCTCACACAGATTACAGACGCTTCACACGATCCACTCAGACGCATCTGACTCTGAACTATATTCTATATTGTAATAAACTATATTGATCTTTGCTTAATGATGCATTATACATTGTGTAGGCGTGGGCGCGTGGGTGAGAGCAAATAAATAACATTTTTTTTTTAATTTAAGAATGCTCTTCTAAAAAGATATAAAAAATCTAAAAACGGAAATATCTTAACATCGAACTAAAAAAAGAAGAAATTTAATAATTCCACGATTGACTGAAAATTTAGCCAAGTACTGGAAATAATTCAGTTGAAGGAAATTAGCCAAACACAATAATAAGACCACAAAGACGAAAAGCGTGGGGCGCTCTTTCATATTCGATACCGACATAAATTCATTAAATATGAAGATTTTGGAATTCAATGGAATGGAGAGCTTCAGTATACAATTTATAGAAAATCTTCAAATGAACTTAAGTTAAGGTGAAAAATATAAATGAGGTCGCGCTCCATGCTTTTAATTGTGGTCTTAATATTGTGCGGCTAATTTCCTTCAATTGAATTGAATTATTTCCAGCATTAGGCTACATTTTCATTCACTTGAGAAAAAATAATATTTTGTTATTTTTTAGTACGATGCTGAAGATATTTCTGCTTTTAGTTTTTTTATATCTTCATAGAAAAGCATGCTTAAACATTCTTTTTTTATTTTGTATACTTATTACTTTTTAGTCCTAATTAATAACATATTTAAAAACAACAAGGTGTTGAATAAACATTTTATTAACTAGGACTTAAAAAAATACGACTGTTTACTAGAAAGAACATTTTGCTAGGATTTAGACCCGATGCGACGCCTCTGAATGACCTACGGGACGAAAAAGGACCAATTACCACAAGTCCAACGCGATTCATATTAGTGTTCGAATGAACTGGTAACTATGTGTGGTAAAATGAGGTGGTAACCATGCACCGATGGACCCAGGGAGAAGCAAGCTAAAGAAAAGCATGCAATAAATAAATGTGTATGGGTGTGTCTAGAGTTACAGTAAAAAAAAACACAAATGAAAAACACTCAGATTTTAGAATATCCAGTTGGTCACCTGCATCTTCATCAGTAATTGGAGAAGGACGAATGAGGAGTAAGACTTGTAGAGTAAGGGGAAGTGAGGGGAAGTGAGGGGAAGGAGCAGTTATGGGAGGGGGAAATAGGGGAGAGTTGCCAAAGGCCAAATCGAGGAGGAATGATGCAAAGTAGTTATATAGACTAATAAACATTGATGAGAACGGTTGAGCCCCGGTGGGCAGAGGGCATTAAAATATTTGATACGTGAGTGCTCAAAAGTTTTCAAAGGAATGAAAGTGGCTAAGGGTGGGAGAGATGCCAACATGGCAACATTGTAGAGGTTATCAAATTACAGCATGTGTGGGGGCTCAGAAATGGAAGTTATTAGAGGTATGGTTGCATGAAAACGGTGATCATTCAACCTTATATTGAGAGGAATACTGTAGAGACCAATGAAAACGGTCGGACATAGCTTACATAGAAGGACATACAGTACCTATATAGAGGTGGTATAGGATCGTGAGGAAATAGAAGAAAGATAACAATTCAGGAACTTCGGGAAGTCGGTTCGTAAAGAAAATTGAACATGTTTTACATCTTGGGAGGTTTCAACGGGAGGCCTGAGTTTTAGAATTTGCTGAACGATTTGGTAAGAGGGTTAGAAGCCTAAAAATATACGCAGGTTCGGGGGACGCTTTGAACAACTGAAGAACATTTAAAGAATAGATTAGTGGTGGTAGGATTCCTTGAAAGGAAAAGAAGTAATTTGAGGAGAAGTTTAAGGGACTGAATGCCTTGGGAAGAAAAGGGTGCAAATAAAAATATTATTACACTTCGGATGGACATTAATTAAGGATGAGAAGGTTTCATAAGAATTTTTTACGATAGGTATACACATATGGGTCATTTTACATCAATTCGACTAACGATTGTCCCTTAGGGTCTCAGATTTTGCTCAAATTTGGTGTTTGAGGAGCATGTGGCTTCAGACGATGTAATCTGGATTTGTTTTGGGAAAAAGATTTCTGCGTAGTTTATGCGTATTTATTTTTTTCACATTTTTGCCAAAAATGCGTGCCCTGAATCATAGTTTTGCTTATATCTTGGCTTTATTCATCGTAGATAAACGATATATACTTCATGTTAAAGCTTATTCTTTTGTAAAGATAGTGATACCATTTCATATTGATTTTTATAGAACTTCCTTTTTAAATTTTAATCGTTAAAAAAATTAATCTTTTTTCTCAAACTATCCACCTAAGAATCGGCCAAAACTTTTCTTCATAATCTATACGCACTCTACTAGCTCTCCCTGAAATAACATTCCATGGCGATTCATAAACACGCTAATGAAACATTTTTAAACAATTGTATTCATACTATATTTATACTATCATAACTCACTCCGACAAAGGTTCCACTGTGGTAGTGCTTGACAATTATTATATGATTTTATGAAGACGATTATATCGCTGAAGCTCTTGGGCAACTTTCCGACCCTTCCTCCTTGTCCTCCTATGCTCCCATCTCCGAAGATCCCAACCCCATTTTTCACGCCGAATTCCATTTCTTTCCTTGCGGATAAAGATCCGGATGAAGGTCTCACTAGCAGAGATATTGCACTTCAAACCCCTCCACACCCCTCTCCCCCCCCCCGTACCCCCCACTTCTACATCCTTCCCAAAATACATAAACCCAATACCCTGGCTGCCCAATAGTTTCCTCCTGCCAGTATCCTACTGAACGGCTCTCCGGCTTTGTGGACCACTACCTCCAACCTATCGCCCATTTTCTACCTTCCTATATCAAAGACACCTACCATTTCTTGAAACACCTCGAATCCTTCACCTCCAATATCACCTCTTCTTCAGTGACCTTTCTTGACGTCGATATCTCTCTCTCTCTCTCTGACAACCAATTCACCATCTCTGTCCACATTAAACCTACCGACAAGCAGCGATATCTCCACTATAAAAGTTGCCACCCTTCCCATACCAAAAGATCCCTTCCCAACTCCCTTCCCAACAGGGACCACCGCATCTGCAACATTCCCGACTCCCTCGATAAATTCTTCACTAACTTACATCCATCCCTTCGCCGACGAGGCTATCCCGAATCAATCCTCGAGAAAAAAATTCCAAAGAATTCCTATCGCCCTCACTCACCTCCTGTAGTACTAACAATTTCAAACTCTCCCTCTGCACCACCCACTTCCCGGGCGTCCATTCCGACAACGTATCCTCAAAGTCTTTTTCTCCTCATCTCCGACAACGTCACCACCAACCAAATCTTCCCCAAGTGCCCATTTATAACCTTCCGACGTCTCCCCCCCCTCCCTCCAATCTTCCCAGCATCCTCAAAAACTACTAACCCTCTCTCGAAATCTAAATCCTCTCATTTCTCTAACAATCCTCCCAAACTCTGCGGTCGTCCTAGATGCAAGATCTGCCCCCGACTCCTCATTTCTAGAATCCCTCCCTCCCAGATTCCGCACCATCCCCACTCCCTCCCCTCTTCCCCACCCCTCTCGTGCACCACACCTAATGTGGTGACCATTCTTTTATCCAATATCTGTGATGCATCCTATGTAGGATTGACATCCGGACCTCTCAGTCCCCGATTAAACGGCCACAAATCCTCTTGCAAACTCACCCTCCTCCCAACATGCCTCTCTCCCAGTCACCACCCACGCCTCCTCCTCCCACAATCTTAAGTTCGAGAAATGTTTCAACGTGGACATCCTAGCCTCCATCTAACTCCATCCACTGCCTCTCCAATTGATCTAAGAAATGCAGAGCCCGCTTGAATTCTACTCCTCGACGCCCAGCGCATAATACGAATTATTTCGTCAATTGTATCGCATTCGATGACACACGCTTTTCGATTTTGTGCTCCCTTTTTTCCCCAGCTGCCAACATTTTTGGACCCCGCTTTTTCCCTGACGTTAACTTTTGTCATTATATATTATTACCTATTATTTAGTATTGTATTATATACGTATTATTTATGCAAATTATTGTATTGTCGTCCAGTTCGGCGCAATGTTTAATGTTTCCAATCTCTAGCTCATCCAGGAGTTCGTTTACAATAAATTGCGAGAGATTGGAAGCGAAAGGAAACGTAGTACGATGAAGGACTTGAGTGCACGAGGGTAGTCACCAATCAGGAAATCCCCCTATGAATGGAAGGTTTAGGTTGTTCTCTGCTGAACGGTTGCTCTGCTGAACTCTGCAGAGTGGAAAAGAAAAACCTATTTGGATCCTCCCGAGACACGGCCACATCCTGAACACGTTATCAGTGAATTTGTAGACGCATCGAGGAAGAAGACTGAAATAATGTAAGAAGAAGATAATGTTGGGAGAAGTGGAAATGAAGGCGAATACCGGATGAAAAGTTTGGCCGGGAACATAGTCAAGGAATCAGCCTCTACAGCGCCAATCCACAAATTGATACGACCATCAAACGTACCGACAGAATTTGAGAGAGAAATGAGATAATTGCCGAAGCATAGAGGGAGTATTGAAAGTTGGAACGCTATCCAAAATAATTGCCGCCGTTAGTCTTTTGATGGGTGCCGTTACTCTGTTAATTGCATGCAGCCAAAATACTCTCGGTTGTTCATTGGAATGTTCCACCTTACACTCGCGAATATTGATTTGCGTTCGGCGCAGTCGCAATTCATTATTCACCCATAATAGCATTTACGTCTCCATCGGATTCCGAGCATCAAATCTTCCGGTTTCGGCGCTTCGGAGAGAGTGGAGATTCCAATCAGTCGTCAGCCGCACAATCTTTCGACGGCCGAGAGTGTCTTTCCATTCCTCAAAGACCTCACGAAAATGCGGCAGATCCAGCGAGCGCGCACTCATAAGTATGCTGGACCGCACCTTTGCATCCGGGCGCGGGAAGAAGACGAGCAGTGGAGACAAGATGGCCGCCGCGCGGTCGGAGGGAAGCGCTTCTCTCCCGAATCCCTAGACCCGCGCAGAAAGAGTGGCGAGCGCGCATCTCCCCTCGGGTCTCGACGGGGGCAGGAGTATCATTCGCAAACCTAGGGTACGCACCTCGCCCTTAACGCCCCCCCACACCCCATCGCCCTCCAACCTCTTCTCGTCTCCGTGGAGCCACTCCTCCCCCCCCCCGCCCCCCCGTCCCTCCAATTCTCGCCCTCGCGTAAGCGATCATCCACCCCCCCCCCAGAAGATAGAGAGAGGAGTCCCACCGCCTCCGATTCGATTGGTGAATTGCCCTCATATCCCCACGCGGTGTCTCCTGGGCTTTGCCCCCCCACCCCTCCCCAAATCGAGCCCTTTGGGTGTGAAAGGAGATTGGGGGAGGGGGCGCACTCTTTGCGGGGGTGGGGGAGGGGGGATGGGGGGGGTCAAGGGGGGGAAGAAGAGGGGCGGTGGGTGGAGAGTATTCCAAAATCCCCGGACCATCCCATTCTGGAGACGACGACCCTCATCCCCCTCCCCCCCCTCCACTACTCCCCCTCTACAGTCCATCACCCGCATCCCCCCCCTTTCGCCGCCATTTTGGTTCCCATCGAACTCCCTTCCCCCACCCCCCCGCCCACCCCCTCCTCTCCCCACATCCGACCAAACGAGGGAGTTTCGCCCTCGTCACCCCCCCTCCCCCTGCTCCCCCCCCCCGCCCACTTCCCCCTCGCCCTCGACGATTCCCAACACCGCTGCCCAATCCATGGGGGGAAAGAAATGTTTTAATGTCGATAACGATTCGGATTTTCAATTCTGGACTCCCGGCATTTCAGTTCCAATATGTCCTAGACTTTAATAGAATTTATTCAACTCCTGGAAAGGGAAACTCAACGGGTTTTAAACATCAAATTGCATCTCTTGTTGTTAAGATTGCATCGATGTCTTTGTGAACCGTGCAAAAAAATTTTTCAGAATATGGACACATTTGGTTGTTACAGGCGTAACTTTACGGAAATTTTGAAACATGATAATGATAACTGATAACTTTGTAATATCACATTTCATTATTTTCAAATGACGTCAAAAAGTTTCGACGTCCATATTCAGATGAGATGTCGCTGAACGTCGAAATCCTGGTGGGTCCAAAGAAAGATACCTATTTGGAAACACAAAGCTAACATTCATCATCATTATTATGTGAGCACATTTTCAGTGTTAAATTCGAATGCTATCCTGCTGGGGATCATCATCATCTGCTGTTCTGCCTGCTGGCACGTCCCATATACCACTGCTGTCTCCATCCGCTCCTTCTGTCCCGAGCTTCCTTCTTTGCTTCATCATAGCTGATGTTCTTCACCTGATCCACCAATTTAATTCTTCTCCTTCCTCTCTTTTTCTTTCCTTCAATTGAACCTTCAAGTGCCACAGTTATTATACTTTTCCATCTCATCACATGGCCCAATCAGTTTCCTTTCCTTTTCCTTATTTCCTTTAGGAGCGATCTTCCTTCTTTTACTTTGCTCAAAACCTCTTCATTTCTCATCTCATCTACCCATCTTACTTTTCCCATCCTTCTCCACATCCACATTTCATAACCTTCTATTCTATTCCTTTCCCTCTTACCTAATGTCCACGCTTCACATCCATACATGAAAACGCTCCATGAATAATACTTAGCTAGTCTCTTTCTCAGCTCCAGATCCAGGCTGCTCTGATGCAGATCCGCTGGGGATATCATGCCTAATATCAAAAGTATAGAACTCCGAGGCAATGAAGCGGTAATTACGCATCTCCTGTCTTCCTTATGTGATAATTAGAGAGGGTAGCGTATTGGCAGGTTTATCATCATCATTAGCTAATTTATCAAAGAATCATTTAGATAAGCAGGCGATGATAGCGAATTGTTTTACAGAAATGTAAGAAGTATGTTATAGCAGAGGGCGTATTCACTACAAATATCACAGTCACCCATGGTTTTCTAAGATCGAATGTTTAATAGTTTACATAAACTTTACGAAATGTTGACGAAAACATCGGCGTTCACTCCCGGATAAGAAGGCCTTGTTGGAATCGACACGAGTAGCGACACATGAAAGTACGGCGAGTAACGAAGAATTAGGAGGACAAGAAATGGTTGGCTTGAAGCGTTCACTTCATCCGAAAATTCTCTCCAAATTAATGTCGACATTCGTCGAGGGACATCTGATCAATTGGCGAGAATTTTGGAATACGGCGGCGACCAGAGATTTCAATCGGAAGGGCAGTTGGAAAACCTTGGTGGCTAGTCTCGCCTCTCGACAATTGGCAGCAGTGTATTCGCCCACGCCCGTCCTCCGCTGGCGCATTTACGATCTGCGGGGCGATACACGACACCCTCGGAAGGGAGATAGGGAGGCTAGAGGGAGAGATTCCCCGACACCCACAATCCCTTTCGCGCAACCTTTAGCGCATCAGCGCCGCTTCTCCTGGCATCCTCACGCAGGGGACACGAAGGGAGAGCGAGGCTGCGCCGAGGCACATGAAGGGAAGAAAACGGCCATTTTGTCGCATGGGGGATGCTCTTTTGTCCTCGAAGCACGGTTGATCGCTTCGGCGAGACTCCCGACGCCGCCGCCATCGCTTCTTCCTTCGCGAGCGAACCTATAACATTCGTCGACACACGCCCTTTTTTAGTGTGGGATTCTTCCGTTATAAATGATTTAGTTAAGTGAAATTTTCTACCATCAGATATACTTTAATGCACCTGCAGATGATGAGTAGCTTCAAAGCCCTGATAGTGCCTGTTTTAATAAATTTAGTTCACATGTTTGTGGAAAATTGCACATATCTATACTGAGCGAACGTGTTTAGTTTCCGTCCAGTCATGAAGCCATGCTAACACGATGCATGTACTCGCCCCGTTAACATATTTCACCATTTAAATTATATCGCGTGAACACAAAAAAATGCGCTGATGGGTGGCTAGAAAATGGCCCCTGCTACGGTTTATAAGCACTTTTTCACGCATCTGCCCAGCCAGGTGCTTTGCGTTTGCCTTGCTTTGCATATACATACGGAGAGATTTCGGTGTGACTCGTGAGAAGGTAGTGTTTTAGTTACTTTTGAAGTAAACGGCGAACGAAAAATCTCGGGGCGGCCTCTTTGCAGACGGCAGAGCGTGACTACTCGACGACCCTCGACGACCCCGTCCCAGAGACCCTTCGTCGCCAACATCAAGGTAGTTTGAGCGGGATTGCATTTCACGGAGATTTCAATGCATACACTGCAACCTCACTTCAAAGTGATCTCACATTATCGAAGATGCGAAATATATTTATCATCCACTTTCCATAATACTATTTGGGATATTTGCAAAAAAAAGGAGCGGTTTTCCATGAAATGTGGCGAGAGAGAGAGACCTATAGGCACGCCAGAGAGGGCTGATTTTAAAAATGGTGTATTTCTAAAGCCTAGATCTCGTCAGAAATATAACGGTGTGAAAACTGTGTTCCTGTTCCCTATTTAAAAAAATAAGTCAATCATTCAACACAGAGAATCCAATAGGATTGCAAAAAAATAGTATAATACTCAGGGTGGTTCCGCTGTGCGTTGGTGAAAGAAACGAGTCAACTCGAAGACATACTTAGATATTTTTGTTTAATTGATGCAATTTGCAGTCACATAAAACTGTTTTTCGCATTCTTGAATAAATAAATCTCTTCCTGAGGGACGAAAGAGCTCTCAGTGCTTTCTCCCGATATAAGTACCCAGATTATAACAATGACACGGCAATAATATCATATCCAGTTCCATATGGAGATATTTCACAAATTTACCAAAATTGATAAAAATATCGTTTTTAGTAAATATCTATTCAATCAAAATTATTCAATTTTCGGTCATCTGTAATTAAAATAACAATGGGCATTAGCACATTTTTTCAAGTGCAAAAGCACATTAATAATTGTACAGAGACCAACGAGCGGAGTAAGTACTTTCGGAATCGAATCCGCCGTTCTTCACGCCCTCTCACAGCCCACAGGCCGTACTCATTGATGACCCACACATTAACTAACTCCACGAGCCATTTCACGAGCAGTACACAAAGAACATTTAAGGTAGTCCGAGCGAAATAACATTTTACTTAGAAATCAATGAATTTGGTCCGTTTTCAAAGAAAAATATCTCACCTATCCAATTACACCAAAAATTCAACCCCTTACCACATTACTTTCGGAGATATTTGCCAAAAAATACCAGCCCTTTTACATTGGAATCCGTACGTGTATGCACTCCAGAGAGACGTTATTTACAAAATGAGGTATTTCTAACATTTAGATGTTGTAAAGAAACTAACAGCGTGTAGTTTGCTTGTTTTCTCAACTATATTTGAAAATTAATCATATTTTCACAACAGTAGGTTCTTGGTTATCACAAAAAACCTTCCGTTTTGAAAGAGTTTAAAACGCACCGCGCGAGTAAAATGAGTCAAGTTAAAGACTTATTTAGATATTTTCATTTAATTACTAACAATTTCGGTCATATAAAACTATATAATTGAACCATTAATAATGCAATATTTAATTAATGTGTCCCGCAGCTCGTGTAATTAAAACTTATAGTTCGAATATGGTCTCTGTTATGACTAGGGAACTATCTCGCTCGGACTGCCATAAATTGACATCTGGGAATATTCATCCTTTTCTGTCGAGTAGTCTGACAATTTCAAAAATGCACATTATGTCTCTGCCAGTGAGAACTGTGAATGACATTTTTCCGGCGTAAATCTTGGCGACAGTTCGTAGGTCGTCGCTGAGGTGACGCGGGTGAGTGTGTGGGTGGACGTCGAGGGGTGAGGGGGGGTTGGGGAATGGCGAAGAGGGGGTGGAAGGGGAAGTAATAATGATTCTGCACGTCTCATCCATCACACGTGCGATCTCTCGCGCGCCCCCGAGGAACGAGGGGCGTCCTCCGATGTCACCGCGAGGAATAGTAAACGACGGGAACAATTGGCGTCCGTTCGGGGAAGAAGGCGACTCCGTTCCACGCCGTCAATCAGACATCGCATGGTGATTTCCCCGCATTTAAAGGCCCCCACGTGCTCCGAATGCTGAGCGCCGCGCGTACTCGACTGATTTTTAACTTGTTCATGAAGGTGGGTGAGGGCGAAAAGTGGGCCGGCCGCGCGAAGTATGCTATCCAATGAGCTCTGGGCTGCTCTCTCGCTCGTGCTTAACTCAGCGTGCACTCAAAGTCACATCCTTGGGTAAGAAAAGCACATCCCACTCATTGGGTGGCAATTTGCAGTTTCAATTCTACCGTCGACCTCCCGGTGCTACAAAACAAGGTGGCCGCTAGTGGCGCTCTCCCGCTCCTATTATCCAAAATAGTATTGCTATGATATAATTAATCAATTCGAGATGAATATTGGGTGGCCTAAATTAATGAAAGATTACATTAGGTACCGTTTCATGTTTATTATCATAGTTTATTCTAAAGTATACCTACTTCTAGGCAGTGGAGAACTTTTTCATTGCAATTGCTCGGTTGCTAGTTTTTTCAATAACGAGATGATTAAAAAACGGCTTCCCGAGAATTCGAATTCTTGAATATATACCTATCCGTCTCAAGCAAGGGGTGCCAACCGATGGATTTTGTGCCCAAGTGTACGCCGCAAGCTTTACACAATGAATCGATGTAGGTGTGCTTGCCTGCAAATGAGGAGAATGCTTAATATGCTACGCGTGACCGATTTGAAAACACTTTGGTATCGCTAAGTGCCCACCGACGTTGTCATCGGAAGCTGGAGTAGGAATTTACTAAAAAAATGGAAGGTGTGGGGTCAATAGAGCTGTTTACCTATCCATGTCGCCAGGAAACGGATAAGATTTCGTGTAAATAGCAGCGGCGAATGACTAGCGATCCTCAGGTCGGATTGTAGTGGATAAGCTATGGCTAGAATTTCAGGAAACTCTTGGACAAGATGAGCCCCGTTCCTAAACGGTTTGAACAAGAAATTCCGCTGAAAATTATCATTCGCAAGCGGAGCATTTCTTGAATACTGCACTTAGTAAGTGGACTTTATTTTGAATACTCGATATTCCTCTAATACCAGAGGTTTCTGGCTGAGATATCGCCGCATTCCATAATTTAGACGAAAAACAAATTCATCAGTAGGTATATTAAATAATTGACTGCCTCAGTGAAAAAAAAAAGATGAAGTAAAATTTTTATTTTTTTTGTTCAAAGTTCAGTCGAGAGGTCTTCGAGAATCATAAAAAATAGGATCATCACAATGGCTGACGGTGTTACAATGACTTGCAATTGAGTAACCTTTCATGCTACACTGCGCAATACTTTGGCAAAATCACTACATTTGCCAATCTCGAGGAACTGTATTTTAGAGAAAAGATATAAATATAATAAGATCAAGTTGGCGGTTGCAAATGCGATAATTGAATTGAATACCTTACGGTTATATTACGACAAGTGCAATCAGTGCCATATTCACATAACTCCATTGTCCTCACCGTGCCGATTCCAATAGGTATGTCTGTATCTTGCATTTGCTCGTTTCCGTGATCAGCACCAGACATGCACCGAGGGAGGGAGAGAATTTATTCATATTTTAACAAAGAAAAACACCATGGGAGTAATTATGGCACACTCCACACATCAACCATATTATATAGCCAAACCCATGTTAATTATCTCACTTTTAGGGTATTGCAAAAAAATATTTTCTACAAATTTTATACCCACCAACTTAGGGCGATAATTTTTCATCTGTCAAAAGTTTCGACTTATGCGCAAAATTGACAGTTATCTTTGAAACTTAAAACGTAAACCACTCGAATGATGGACACTCAAAGGAAGATTCTCTCTGACAGGAAGGATAGTAGAAAGAGGGTTCTCCGCAGGGATTGGAGATTGGAAGTCGACTTTTTACTCCAAAAGTCGACTTCTTTGAAGTCGACGTTTCATTTTCAGTCGACCAAAAGTCGACTTCGGTTATCGACTTCCGACTTTTGTACGACCGCGAGTTAAGTTTTCTATACATTTTACTGACAGCTTTTTACAAAGCGTATTCGTTGTAAAACACACTAAATCACATAAAAATACAATTTTTCATTTTATAGAAGCATAAAGGTTGTCAGGAGTAGAGAACTTGACGCTTCTAGAGTGGCTATTTTTCAGGAGTCGACATATGTCAGCGACTTTCGACTTTTGTACGAGCGCGAATTTGATTTCCCATACAAGTCATCTACCAACGTTAACAAGTTGCATTTGAATGAATATCAAAACCATGTTAAAACATGATTTTTTGTTTAATAGAGACATTAACTGCGTAAGGAGGAGAGAAAGTGATGCCATTTTCAAGCTTCTAGAAGGGCTATTTCTCACGGAGTCATACGATTATCCCAGTTTTAGGATAGAAAAACTTAGAAGACGGGTCAAGGTTATCGACAATTTAGTTCATCGACCTGGTTCCTTCATTAGGAAACGACGAAAAAATCGAAACTTCCCTCAGACTCCCTATTCTTTAATATGCTTTCCGAGTGTTAGTACAGAGTAGATAAAGGTTGTGCGATAAAAACATCAGCACTCCTCAACGGTCTCACTCGTGTCCTAATAACATCTATGGGCTGCGTCTAACAGTTGGCTTTCCTGGTATAGAACGGCGACATCTGGGCGCAGTGATCCGCTGGGTGTTAATCGCGGATAGAACATAGTAGCTATGTGCCGATCATGAGAATCGTCTGGATGAATTCTTTTTCACTGTCTCCCAAGCCAGTGGTTTAGTGTACAGGAAACGTCGTGTAGAACGACAAGTACGATAGCATATCGCCAGCCGTTTTCAATTTCAACAGCTCACTAGTGTAGTGCATATCATTCAATTTAGCGCTCACCGCGAGAAGACGGGTGGAAGGAAGGTCACGCTTGTTCGTGTGGTTCGACGTCGGTACGAGGTTCCCTAACTGTGGGGCGGCATCTTACATTGAAAATGGCACGCAAGAGTGCTATGTGGGATTACTTCACACGAGAGCGCTATGTGGGATCAGAAAAATAAAAGAGGGCAAAGTAAAGCGTACAGTTTGCAGCAAAGAATTTATATACAACAGAAGCACTACGACCCACATTGCTCATCTGAGAACCGAGCATAATACATAGGTTCAAACTAAGACGATCGACAACGGTAACAAGAGAATTCGTCTGAGCAGTTACGTCCCATCTCATGCAGACCTTGGGGAAAGATGATGATTCGGATCCACGAGCACAGGTAAGCTAATCTTCATTCGGAATCGGTTGTGTTTTGAAGCCAAGAAATATGGCATGTATCGTATCCTTGAAAATGTTGATTAGTTTCAAGATGCCCAGGACTTTCTTTTACCTTCAAGGTCAACGTAATGTGAATTCAGATTTGATCCCAGTATTTTGTGATCTAATGTGATTACATTTGGAAAGTTGAGCTCATTTCTTTCCACCATTCACTGATAAGTTTCTCTGAAAGACACTGAGGCAATATTGGAGCGGTGCCACCATATTTAATGAGATGCGATTGATTTCTCTCAATAATAGAGTTTAAAATTTTCGTGATTCTTGGTGTAGGAAATATATTTCGATAACGGAGGCGTACCGCGTAGTAGATTTGTCATTTTTCACGCTAATGCGGTAGATAAGGGACTAAAGGTCTTGGAGCCGAACTTATGCATAGTACTGTGCAAAATAGACTATAAGCTCATTGCTGTGGGTGGATGCTCAGTGATAGGTTACAATCCCTCGCCCATGGAGTGGACACAGTTCCGATTAGACCGTTTCCGAGTAGACACGCGCTCACGTGGTGTCTTATCAAGACAAGGCGTTATTACTTTGAGACTGAAGATTCGTATACCACGCTCCCACGATACCTCCGTGGTGAAATGAAAGAAACTTTAATATCATTTAATTCGATGTTCAAGGTGAGGCAGTCGGGGGACCGGAAGCTGTGGGAAGAGAGTCGGAAATTACATCTTAATTACACTAACAGTGTTTTTTTCAACTTGTTTTAACACCTTTGTAAGTTAAAACGATTGCTGTAATTATATTTTCCTAATTATTGGGTTCAAGATATGTGTGTTGCGTGTGTAGAGTATATTGTTTCTTTTTGGAAAAATTTTCTGTTGTATGGACAATTTTGTGCAATATTATTTTGGTGGACAATTTATTATCACAAATGTTTAGTCGATGGGCAATCACAACATCTAAGGTCATTAAATATAGAAAAAAGCATATTTATGGTTTCTTTTTGAGCTATAGATGCATGTTCAGACGTTTTTCTTAATTGGGGCTAAAGTCGCGAATAGTCGACATTCAAAGTCGCAGCGTCCAAAGTCGAAAGTCGACTTTTTGGGAGCGATTCCAATCCCAAGTTCTCCGTCGGCAAGACAATTGGCATGGCCCAAAGTGCGAAAAAGAAAAGCTTTTACTGGGTATTCACATGCGTGCGTCAGTGATCATTGTCTTTTAAAAACATAAATCAACTTCCCTTACAAGACTATTCATATTCACACACATAAACAAACAACTGTGGATACGACAATTGAAAAGATCACATGCAATTTAGATAGTCCAGAAGGTGTAGGCACAAGACTATTACACAGAAACCATCCGGGCCAGAAATTAAACGAAGAATATTAAAACGACACTGAAACTCAGTGTCGGCATTTAAAAGAATGTATTCACTCAACTGCACTGGAGTGACGAGATGGTGGGATAGCGATTTACAACGGGTGATACGAGACACAAGACAGAAGTATCATTTTTTAACCTTAGAATTGTGACACGGATTAAATAATATACAAAGAAGACAAGGTGGAGTGAAGACGGACTTAAAAGAAAAACGAATCTTGGGAAAAGAATTGCAATAAAATGAACACTTATCTGGGCGGACGACAGTGTATTAAGCTGAAATCTGATTAAAAAACATACATAAAGGCAGAAATAAGGACTTAATATCACCACTATCTACACAGCAATAGGAATAGCACTTCAGAGATCCATAAACAGAAAACTACTTAGGGATACTACTACGTAGGAATAGACTACCAATGACAATGTGGATGAAAATCAAACAAATTCAACAGCCTCTCCTCTGTTAATAACTGAGACTGGAGTTCATGAAGTTTTTAAAACACTTATGAATGGAAAATCTTCTGGCCCAGGACGTATCAGTGCTGAATCAATTAAATATGGCTCTGCAAAGCTATACTGCCGCCTAAAAGAACTACTTCAATAGTGTACTGACGGAGCAGAAGCCCCAAAAGAATGGAGAACATCTTTTATGTCAGTCTTCCACAAATAAGGCAGGAAAGTCAAATGTGAAAATCACAGAGGGGGGGACATCAGTCACCAGAAGAAGATTTATATTTGTTAAAGATTTTGAAAAATAAAACCAAGGCAATTGTAAAGATTTCGAGGTAGAAGAACAGGCAGGTTTTAGAGCGGGTAGATTCACCAGGGTCCTGTTCTATTTTGTGTCACTCTCGCAACTGGGAAAAGGACAGCATCAGCCAAGAAACCCGTCTACTTTACGCCGATTATCAGAAAGCTTACGACAGACTCCCTCGAGGTCGACTATGCAAAAGCTTAGGAATCGTGAATGTCAACATGAACTCTATCAAAGCTTTGAAAATATTATATAATAGTACCATTGCAAAAATGAAAATAGGCAAAAGAACATCCGAAATATTTGCAATTACAAAGGGATTAAAACGGGGTTGCTGACTCCCCGACATTATTCGAGATATACTTGGAGCAAATACTAAAAAATGGAAAATGAAACGCAAAGGAATGGGTACCCTGTGAATAGATCTAGCACCTTTTATTCCTTGTGCTTTGCAGATGATCAGATTCTGATAGTCCCAAACCACGATCAAGATGACTTATCTTACATGGCTCGTAAGCTAATTGAAGAATACAAACATTGGGATCCGGAAATTAATACGAGTAACACTCCAAATATGTACAATGGAGGAGCACAAGATAGACAGGAAATACAATACTTCAAAAAATACAACTACTTGTGTGTTAAAATAACTCAAAATGGAACTCTGGATGATGCAATTAAAGGAAGAAATTTGCAATGAAGAAATATCCATGTTGAATAGCATTATGGGACCAAAGTACATCCCAAGCAAATAAAAAAAGAATATACCATTCAATTGTAAGAAACATTATCACAAAAGGAAATGCAATATGGCAGATGAAGGAGAAAACAAAAAAATGCTAAATGTTACAGAGATGGATTACTGGAGATTATATGTGGGTATATCCAGGTGGGAAAGAATCATAAGTGAGAGAAGAAGAAATATAATCGGAGTCTCCCACAAAATAATCAATGACATATAAAAAGGGCTTGTGTGGTGTGGTCACGTACAACATATGGAGAACGAGAGATTACCTAAGAAAACTTTAATTTGGCATCCGTAGGGTAGAAAAAGAAGAGGAAGGCCAGGAATTAGTTGGGGAGAAGCATAGAAAAGGTAATGAGAGAAGAAAAGCAGTTACCAGGAGGTCAGTGGGTGAATAGGGAACAACGGCGGACAATTGAGCATGGAATAGCGTCGTTAAAAAACGGAATGAAAATATGCGTATTTTTCTGCATCATCAGGACTTGAGATTAACTATTGAGATGAGTCCATGGCTCACGGAGCATTTTCTGAGTAAAATGCAAATGGAAATTCAAATCCCGACACTGTTCCCTTGCTCAAATTGAAAACTTCATTTCGGAAAACCTTTTCTTCGCGTTTCAATTCAATTTTAGTTCTCGTGATTCTAGAATACCTGAACAATCATATTCAGTTTTATATTTCGGAGTCATTTTTCTAAAAAGTATTGGTTGTCTATTCCCGCAAAAGTCATTGTTTTTCTCCTCAAAATGCAGTCAATGCAGTCCACAAAGATGCCATTTGGCATCCGTTAAGAATAGGAACAAAATATAAATGATCAATCAGAAGAATTTACATTGGTTGAGTAAACATTATTTATGTTATGCGCTTTGCGAAATTACAGTGTAATATTTCACCCAATGGAAGGATTAGGTGATGGACAAATTTGGGGTCACCAAAACACACCCCGCGTCATTGTTTACGGGAATGGGATGACGGCGACAATAGCAGAGAGCACTCTCACAGCTTATCAATCGATAACACACCTTGTCGGAGTTTTTAGAGAACTTCGCAAAGGATTCTGACTAAAAGGTCACTCGTGCCTATCGAATGAGGAGAGAGACAAAACGGGAACGAGGCAGAAGGACGCGCGTGGGTTTTTTTAAATGCGTGACTACTTCGGCGACAAGGCGGGCATTTTCAGTGTTCCCTTGGCGATGGAACACTAGCAGCGTAAGTGGGTCGGGTGGAGGGATTCGGGATCTCGTAGATAAGGGTCCCCAAATAACAGAATATCACGGGACCAGTTCAGTGGATGTGAGTCCCCGAGCTCCGTCCTCTGATGAACTTTCACCCCTGCGACCCAAACGCGTGCATTGCGAAGCCTAATGTCCTTCGGTTCTGATGTCAATCCGGATTATTCTGTTGCACCAGAGACAGAGGCAACGTCTTGCGGGGATGTCGTCCGCAACTGTTGAAGCTTCGCTCCGACACTAATCACAATGAATCTCCTCGGCACACACCCCTCCCCATCTTCACAACGACGCTCACCATCGCCCATCCATCGGAGCCGTAAAGCGAGACGCGAGGGGGGATTTATTCTCCCCACCATCTCCATCCCTCCCCACCACCCACCCGACTGCAAAGTGGACGACGCCCCTTTTCGGGGGGGGGGGATTAATCGGATATCCCAAAGGGGGAAGGGGGGGGGTCGCGCCGAGAATTGTGCGCGCCCAATCGCCGCGCTGCGAACGGAGAGCGTCCCCCCCAGGGGCATCACACTTCGGGGGGGGATATTGAGAGGGGGCGGGGGGGGCGCGAAAGGGAGTGGTGTTCAGCATCGCTTTTGAAGGGCCCAGCGGGGATTAGCAGTGCATCGCGCACAATCGCGTCTCCCCACCGCCGCTTATGTTTCCTCGAATCGCTCCCACGACTCCAATCGACTCCTTTCAAATCGAATGGGTTGTCATACGCCATAAAAAGTGTAACTAAAGAGGATGAATGAGAGTGATGTCCCAATGGAAGATGGGCGGAGAGCACTCAATTCTTCCGTCGGGACGGTCTACGGGCCCGAAAGGCACGTGGCAGAGGCGATTGGAAACTTTTAATTCGGCCGTTACGTCGTACTATTGTTGGCATTCGTGTCTATAGTGCCATCGGGTCCGCGTGCTTTCGGTGGCGGCACTCAATTAATAAAACACCCTGGTGCTCTCTCCCTCTCTTCTCGACTGGCACGCGTGAGATAACGCTCCTTGCAAATCCATCAATCAGGACCGTCCCTTTTCGAGTGCGACCCTTTGGATTCCCAAATCCCTTCGTCACACCAATATGCCATCCTCGGCTCCTCTTCACGCATCACCATTGAATGGTCGCCCCAGCTCGTCACCTCCTCCGAGCTTGGCCGAAGACGTGCGTAAACTTCTTCACTTACTCGCCCTCCACCTCCGATTCCGATGCGCGTATTCAACGCATGGGAAGTAATTGAGAAGTGCAGAACAGCCACGTGGCGGGCAGAAATCGAAAAATGCTGGCGAAAGATGTTCTGTTTCAGGTTTCCGCAGCGCGGAGAAGGTATTCTTTCCATTTATTCGGGATTCGGCCTGTCGTTGTTTTTCCGACGTTTCTCCTCCTTTCCTGGTGGCGTCTTCAGGTCGAAGAACATCTTCGACCAGGAGAGGAAGAGAAACATTGTCGGAAAAACAACGACAGGCCGAATCCCGAAAAGAAAAATGGAAAGAACGCAGGCGAAAATTCAAAAGTGCATTTTTTTGAGCTTAAAATCCGAAAATTTGAAAGGCAACTGTCTGTTGATCGTTGAATGAGGGGACGTATGTCGTTTGTGTCTGTTATAAGGCATTGACATATTACGAAGGCTCAAAATTTAATGAATTTCTCAAAAAAGAACACCTAAAAACCTAACTTTTCTCGAAAAGACAACCGAAATCAAGCCCAGAGCGCGTTCGTGTTTCGCTGTGGAATGAAAAATTATCCTCGCTAGTTGAACCGATCCGTTATTAATCTGTAACTTTAATTAGCCTATAATTTTTTTTTTAATCCAGTAATTAGCAAATAAATATGGCGGAGACTTCTTGTGGTCAATTCCTTGCCATTGTGTGGGACAAAGGTACATTTTGCATTAGCAAAATTCAAAAAGTAGTTGAGAATGGGCAATAAATTAATATTGGCAACCATTTTTCATTGTCAGCAGCACGACGTCCCATGAGCTCAAATACATGCTTGAAAGGAATATCTTTCGACCCGGTCAGGGAACCTCATCGGCTTAGGAAACCACACGAGATAATTGGAACGGGTGCATACCACCGCAGTCCCTAATGGAATACCCTTCAAAGCACCGAAAACCGTGCACAGCACCAAGTGCAAAATTTCCTCGGGAACCTTCCGCGGAGTCTTCTTCGCATTCCGCGCTTGATTCCGGGAGTCTAGTTCCATGCCGCGTGCGGACTCTCCTCGCCCTAAGTATGGATGCAGCGCACTCTGGGCAATGGGTCATGCCCCCCCACCCCCCCACCGCCCCCCTCGTGGTCGAGTGCCAAAGGCAACATCCCCCACGGCCAGCACTTTTCCTATTCGCTTCGCTGAAAGCAACGGATATCGGCAGCGGGGACGATGAGCACTCGCGCGGTAGAGAGTACCTAATGCGGTGATCGGAACCTAATTTTGTCCTCTCGTTGATTTCTCTTCAACATTTGATGATCAAGCTTTTCTATTAAAGCGTTGTAAAAAAAAGATTAACTTTTTTAAGCTCTTAGTTGAAACAAATTCGCCATTTAATTCAAATGGGTGGGCGTGAAGTTGTGCCCAAAGAATTCTACTCGCCGACATTCTAGCGATTTCGTTTCGTGCCTGCGCAAATCCTTCCGTTCAATCCTCGGCGCGGAAAGGCAAGCGCGCAGTTGCGTAGGCCGCTAACCGAGCCTCCACGTCATGGAAGCGCCCAAGATGGCGGACGAGCGGCACACACACCCAACATACATCCGCCCCCCTGTCGTCAGCGCGAGGAAACACGGGGCAAAGGGAGCGGCGCTGCCATCGCCGTTCGCTTTTGCGCTCAAAAAGGGTGCCCCCGCCCCCAATATCTCCCCCCCCCCGGCCCCCCGAGGGAATAGGAACGAGGGGGGGGCTAGGGGGAGGATGGGGGAATGGAGGAGCGGTCGCGGTGGACGTGAGGGGGCGCGCGATTGTCTGTCCATCGAGTCGATGCATCTCGGTCGGTGTGTCTCTGCTCCCGGTCGATGGAGGAGCGGGGAAAAGGCAGGGCGCGGGTGGGGAGGAGGGAGTTGGGGGAAGGCCGCACTTTCCGAGAAGGGCCCCATTTCATTTCATGGGGTGCGGTGGAGGGAGCAGAAGGGGGGGGGGGAGTGTGTATAATGAGAGAAGTCTTCTTCGGTCGTGCCTCTCTCCCATCATCCTCTTCTTCAGTCGATCTCGGATCAATGGCTCCCCGTTAAAAGGATCATCTCTGCTACTTGCTCCGGCTGGTGGGGGGGGGGAGGGGGGGAGATGGGGCTTTTTGGGAGGGGGGGGGGGTGGTCGCTCTCAAACTCTATTGTGTGCCGTGGTAAGAGAGGAGCAGAAACGTCCATTCCCCCTCCCCCCCTCCCGATCCCTGTGTTGTTCCCGCCGCGGAAATCACGGCCAATTGGAGGGCGGCTCCCGTTTCGATCGACCGCTGCCATTGGTGAACCCCTGGCGACACCAGAAGAGGGAGGGGGGGATGGAAGGAGGAGTAATGGCATCAACAGCGAGAGGAGGGGGGGTGAGGGGGGCGATGACGGGGATGGCGGTGTCGCGTCGAGCTCCCAGTCGCGTCACGTGCACATACGACAGCCCCCCACCCCCACCCCCCCTCCCCCCCACCTCTGACGTATCCAGGGTGTGAAAACAAGGGGCGTCCATGGCGACGGTTGAAGTGGGGATGAGATCGTCCGCGGGTGGGAGGGGTAAAGGCATTGGGGGGGAGATAGGAGTAGAGGGGGGGGGGGGACAAGCGATCGGTAACCACGGAATCATCAATTCGAGCGAAAGGAGTTAAACGACGCGGAAACAATGCTCTCCGATCCAAAATCCCAGGATCAACCCTCGCCCGTTTTAACGGATATTAAGATGGTGCGGGCGGCCATTAATTTTCGATAGCAATTTTCACGTTCATAGAGAATCGAATTTGGTTGTGTACCACGCCTTCTAAAGAAAGTATGAATTCACTCCATTGTGACGATGTGAGGGCAGAGTGAATTGGAAGTTATTTTGAAGTTGTGTCATCGAAAAATGCTGAAGACCAAATGAACGGAGAGGGTCCACATGAACTCTAAAGATTCGCAGAGGAAAGATATTTGACGAAGACTCCGCGAAGAAGAGGGAATGAGGGTATTAGACGCGGAGCAGGTTCTTGAAAACGACGATGGATTGAGAAAAAAAATGAGAAGAATGATCGAGGAATATCCATCACGTAGTATGCATCAGGCAAATTGCCAAGGACTGAGTGAAGAACGGAGAACTTACGAATGAAGCGGATGACGTTGAGAGCGAGACAGAGGAGGAGGAGGAGGAGGGAGGGGGCGATTAAAACATTCCATTTAGAAAATGTGATACGTTCGTGCATTAACTGCACCCTTCCCCCCCAACGTTAACTTACACCTCCGAAGGAAGAAAGAGATTTAAAAAGTGGCTCCCGCAGTATTTCCAAATTTGAGATTTCTTTCGTTCCCTGAATGCGCAACGTTAAAGTTTTCGAATGTTCGCTCGTGTCTTCACTTCCGGGAGGCTGCTCGAGAGATGACTACCTTTCCATGAGGTGTAACTCTTCCCATCAAGTGCTCACTATTTGAGTTTACAGGTTCTGTTGGCGTGATTCGCCGAATACCTTGGCACAGAATGCCGCCTTCGACAATTCCTGTCAAGCTGAGCGAGAGTGAGCTAGAGTGCGTAGAGGAAGAGAGAGAAAATTAGTACAGACCTAATAACAATAGTACATTTTGAGAATTTCGCATTGCAAAAATATTTATGATGCGTCAGCTTCAAATCTGTAATATTATTTCATCAGATTTTTTGAAAATATTTGATTAACAAAACGGTGTTGGTGAAAAATTCTTATTATCAATCGACTAAGATCACGGAGATAAGTATCAATTTCAACAAACATTTGAACCTGTAAACACAGAAAAGATATTTTACATTAGGGCTCTAAATTGGCGATAATTACGTCAGGTGTAGGCAAATATGCGTAGACACTGTACTTAATGCGTCAGCAACCAATTACAGAGTTACATTTTACTCCTCGTTCGTGTTTATGGTTTTGATAGGTCATTAATATGAATTCGCACTCATACGTAACTGTCGGCATGTGATTCCTTAATGCATTTGAATTTTTGCAGTTGCATTCGAATTTGAATTTTTTGGGCTTGACCTTATTTGGGCTTTGAGCTCCCGTTTCAAATTCACTCACCATCACGACGAGACAATCACCGTTGGAGAACGCGCACGGAATACGGGACGTCGATGAAGCTGATTCTTAAACAGTTGATTTGTTTACGAATGAATTGGTATGGTTCACTTTTGTACACACAGATACCCGCATTAGAAGCGATTAATGAAAATGTAATCATCAAAATGCAGTATTTCATTTTGGCAACCTATCTCTGTTCATGCGAACTCACGCCTGAAGAGGGTGGAATGTCATCCTAATGTAATGTTAGGGCAGTTTCCACCCGAGTGGGGGAACTAAAGAGATATATCGATCTTCAACTAGATGTCGAAAAGTTACACCTGCCTCTGAAGCTACGGTAAAAGGGAAGAGACACGCAAAGAGCGCCTTCTTCATTGGGGGAGAATAAGCGCTAGGGTTAAGTGAGGTTTGGTGAATGGAGCGGAAGAAACATCTTCCAAAGGGAAGACACTCGGGTGACAAAATGAGCGAAGAAATCGATTACCAGTCAGTGCAAGGAAAAATTAATCCAAATAACGCAAAAGAAAACATAGTAAAAACATACTTCTTAAGGAAAAAGGTAATTATCGCTTAGTAACTTTTTAGTTTTCAATTACTTATAATGAAATTCTACCTTCATAAATTACACCTCCCACCCCAATGCTAAGTAAATTGTTTATCGGTTTTCGGATGTTTTCGGATGTTTTCGGAGTGGATCTAAGGAAAATATTTCAGAGGTGTACGTCATCAGAAAGTAGGCTGAATTCCATTGACGAGATTTGATCAAAAGACAAATGGACGGGTGAAACTCAATAAAGTGTTTTAATAAATAAACAAAGGACTCTCTCTCTCTCTCTCTCTTGAGGGTGAGGCGAGGGCGGGCAAAGAGAGGATTCACTCAGCATCCGGATCCTTGAGATCGCCGGGTTTCGCATCGAGTTCCTCGCCAAACGGCGGATGTCTTGGGAAATGGACGCGGCTGCACTTCCTGATAGAAACGAGGTGTCATCGCACCGGAATAGGCCTTGTTGGTGTCGTTGCAGCATTTCTGCCCAAACGTTCCGACCCACATGCTATTCCGGAGCAAAAGGAACAGCACGCACACAAGCAAAGGTCGAGGTAGTTCGGGCCGGGACGGATTGCAACACTCTATCAATAGCAACACTCCCAATATAGTTCTGAAATAGCAACTTTCTCCCCCAAGGTATAGGCACGGTGGAGATTACTATATCGTGGTAGTAGCATGGTATAATGTGCCAAAATGTCTCGTGTAGGCTAGTTTGACACCCTGAAAAATCGTGACTCCAGTTTAAGGAGCCAAAGCGTGAGTTTTGGTGCGCAGACTAAGGTGCCCTAGCCACCTTGTGATTCAAATTTCTTTTCGTCAATTTGCCCGTTTACCTCAAAAAGCCCGTTTACCAAAAATACATGGACCGAAAAGTAAATGCATCTAATCACAACATTTTCAATTACTATTAACGCAACGAAAAACAGCAATTGGCTGTCAAATGAAATCTTTTAACGAGTTGAAATGTATCAAGATAAAGTTCACCATATTTTTAACTCTTTTATGTGTGCTCCCATTCATCGCCTCCAAAAGTAATTTGACATATAAGCCTTATTTATATATCAATAAAATTGCTATTATTATCCATAGGACATTGAGAATTAACACTGGAGAGAATGACTCCCCTCGACCGCCGACGAAGCAACGATAGCTAAGCAAGAGTGTTCAACCACGTTCGGCATTTGGCAGAACATGCATCTCGTAATCAAAGTTTTGCTAAAAGGAAATGAACCAAGATCTCTCGCTTAGCGTGCTGGAAACGAACCTTCAAATCTGTTATTGTTCGTTTATTTGGATTTTATTCTTTATAAGTAAGAAGAATTATGTTGCCACACGTATTTTGCGTCAACCTTTTTTGTAAGTACACAAATGAAAATTGTTATCAACAAAAACGAGGTTTTCAGCGCTTTATAAAGTCTACTTTTATCAACAGTTTGAGTTTTCCTGAGGATGGTTGACCCAGTCTTGAATTTCTTTTCGATGGACAAGGCTTGTGAATGTGTTATGGGAGACAGATAGGCACTTGAGCTACGCGCAAGTATAAAGCGGCCTTTTGTCGGCGCTCATGTGAGCGTAGCCACTGCAGAGGCAGGAAGATTCACAACCGGATCCTCTATCAAGAGGGTGGGGTAAGATAAATATCAATTATTATTAAATCAGATCCAAAACAGGAAATTAAACAAAAAATACTTCTTCACTTATTTGGGAGCCTACTTACGTTTCTGCCTAAGTAAAAACTGTCACTCCACGATCTATTCAACGGTAAGTTACCTGCGTGAAATAAAATAATCGGTTTTAAAATAATCGATATTCGGTTTTAACCTAACATGTCAATGCCCTGAAATCTGTGGTGAACATTCTGACAAGCAGAGGGTTATTCTGCTCCAATGTGATCTGTACTCTCTGTAGTCATTTAGATAGGGAGGAATTGTTAATAAATAACCAACACGGATTTCGAAAGGGTAGATCTTGCGAAACCCAATTGGCCCTCTTCGTTCATGACATCTTGCTCTCGGGTGAAAATAATGTCCAAGTTGACGCGATATTCCTCGATTTTAGGAAAGCTTTTGATAAGGTACCTCACGTTAAGTTGCTCTCAAAACTAGAAGCATATGGAATAGATAAAAACATTATTAGTTGGATTAATCAATTCTTACATGGGCGGGAACAAAGGGTTGTCATAGACGGTATCATGTCAAACACAGTTAGCGTTACATCGGGTGTTCCTCAGGGAAGTGTAATTGGTCCACTTTTATTTCTCTTGTACATTAATGATATTAGTAACGTCGTTAAAAGTAAGCTTAGACTCTTCGCAGACGACGCGGTTGTGTATAGGGATATTAACAACTCCGAAGATAGCGACTCGTTAACAATCGACCTACTTGCTATTCATGCTTGGTGCGAAAAGTGGCAGATGGAACTAAACATAAAAAAGTGCGTAGCAGTCAGCTTTTGGAAAAAGAAAAATTGGCCATTTAGGGCATACAGAATTAAAAATACAGAAATTATTCACGCCGAGTCTGTTAAGTACTTAGGAGTCACAATTAGTCACGACCTATCTTGGGGAAAACATATTAGGGAAATATGCGGTCAAGCATATAGGAAGCTAGGCTTTATCAAGAGAGTACTCGGAAAATGTGATGAGAAAGTGAAAGAACGTTGTTATTTTTCAATCGTTAGGCCTCATCTGGAATATGCTGTTAGTGTATGGGATCCATACGAAACGGGCTTGATATCAGAGTTAGATCGCGTACAGCGAAGAGGAGCTAGGTTTGTGAAACGATGCTACGATAAGTTGGCTAGTGTGTCTGGACTGTTAGAAGAATTAGGATGGGAATCGCTATCACAGCGTAGATTAAATTATAGGCTAAACCTCCTAAATAAATTTCAGGAAAATCATTTTACTGACGACGTAAAAAACATACTATTAACCCCTTCGTACTACGGCAGATTAGATCGCGCCAATAAAATTAGAGAGCTAGATTGTAGAACCGATAGGTATAAAATGTCATTTTTTCCGCGTACCATTCGGGACCATAACAGTTGTGATCGTCGTCATGAATAGTTCGAGTATTGACAATAGGCAGGCAGTTAATCTTTCTCATTATATTCTCCTCTTTCTTATTTATGCATGATATTTTGAATCTGTAGTAGTAGTCTTTGTATCCCTTGCATGTTAGAGCGATTGGAGATACAATCTTTCTTGGGTATTAGATTTGTAATTGGCGCTTTGCATGTGTGGTACGCGGGTTTTAGTGTAATGTCGGTGTTCTACCATATCATTCATGCATGCCTGGTGCGAAAGCACCCCCTGCCACACACCCTTTGGGTGGCTTGCAGGGTATGACGTAGATGTAGATGTAGATGTAGATGTACTTTGGACATCGGCGTCCAAACGCTTTCACGTCCACGACCAATTTCATCGCAGATCGGCGAGAGGTACTGGCGCCACGGGCCACGCGGCGACGGGCCAAATCAATTCTCTGCCCCCCCACGCACTCCTCCCTCTCATCCACCCTACTCCCTTCCCCTACCCCCCTCCCCCAATCCCCCCGCCCAGCCCCCCGGCGGAGGTTGCCAAGTGCGTCTCTGGGGCGACACGGCAGCTCAATTTGGTCCCCGTCGCAATTAGCGACCAATAGCAGGAAAATTTCCTACGAGCGACGAGTTACCATCGCCGGCTGCTGGAGGCTGCCGAGCCAATAATCCTGGACCTTGGGGTAAATGGGGTCACAAGAGGGGGTGAGAGGCCTTATGAACCACCCATTAAGAAGGAGCCTTCGCCAGAATGAGACATAATACCAACCTCGTTTTGGTGCTCGAAGCCCGAGCCTGGGCTTTTTTTAAAGAGCGCTTTTCCATGGACAACGATCGACCTTGCTACATACACCTATACTACGATGGGCCGTAAGGAGCGCTGCCTTTAAAGCTAATTATATAATATAGAAAGAACAATTAGGGAAGTAAAAAAAATTATTTAGAATTTGTAGGTTTTCCACTAACGATTTCTCCATTGACGGCATTACATATCTCAGTCTGTTAGTTAACGTCTTCGTTTCATTAATCGAGGTTCGCGGTTATTGGGTGCTTTGCATTGATTCTAAAATCTGTTTGTAGCGCTTGCCAGTTGTCGAATTCATCAAAAATTTCATCTCTTGGACGGAAATGGTTATTTCGTGTGCCAATCGGAGCAGAAACGCTGACCTGAAATAACTCCGATAAACTATTCTCAAAGCTCTCTACATGTGTCAGAAAATGCGGGATATACCATCAAAATTCGAGACGCGGTAATCAGCACCAGCGTGGATGGTTATCTCTGGAAGAAAGTACTGCATCTGGTAGCTCGCAGTTTCTTACTCGGGTGACGTTGGATAGTACGAGATCACGTATCTTAAAACCGAGCCAGCATTCACAAAAGCACCACCAGGCAGGCGGAGTAGTGCACGCTCGGCAGGGCCCGAGACGGCCACTGGAAGAAGAATCGAACGACATGAGCGTCGAAAGAATTGATCGGTTCACTACGAATGAGTTGCATATACAACGTCCTCCCGAAACTGGACGAGATGAGACACGATAGGTGCCAGTCAGATAGCATGTGGCACGCAGAGAATGGGCAAAATGACCGCAGCCGTCGAAGCACGTCATACCATAGTGGCCAATACCAGTGCCACCCCTCTTCATCCTCTTCATCGCCGAGGCAACCGACATGGAAATCGAAATTTCTCAGAGACAGCGGCTCCATCTGGTTTGCCCTCCATCAATCCTCGGCGCTTTCGAGTGCAGCAGCCAAGAGGACTCCCGACTGAATCATGCCTCCAATGCAGGCCTTGAGCCCGTCCATCATTTAATAGCGCAAACGAAGAAAACTGATTTGGCTCGGAAGTGAATGAAAAGAGAAAGAACTTTTCAGGCTCGCATTATTTAAAAAAAAGCCTCCATCTTGGATTCTTCGGTCACGTGATTCCCTTCCCCAAACGATACCGGACGCGTTTACTGATCGCCTGCATTTCTGAGCGTCGACTACGCTATTACAGTGGACGGGGAAGGTTAGTCACTCCACTCAACTTGGACGGACGGACAAGATTCCGAGTAAACGAACGAATTGCAAATCCAAACGTGCGACGCGTGAATCCTGGTGACGCTGTGTGTGTGTGTGTGTGTGTGTGTCCATGGAGCGGGGAGGGGAGGGGTGGTGGGGAGAGAGAGAGAGAGAGGTCTTTCAGGAACAACGAATGTCCTCTCGAGGGCAAAAGGCGGTTCAACGGAGCGGTCCTCCTCCCCCCCCTTCCGCAGTTCGTCCCTCCAACAGTTCAAGTCCGCCACAGCCCGCCCTAAAATCGGAGATGGGATGTGGTGAGGGAGGAGGGTGCGAGAGGGGAAGCGAACAATTGCGAGTTAATTTAAGGAGAGAGAGTGATGTCGCTAGCCCATTGTTGCGGGAGGGGGAGCGAGGACCCTTTTCCTCGCTCGCTGCACCGCGGGTGACGAGCGGAGGGCAACGGTCCACGTCCGACACAATTCATCTGGCTAATGCACTCACTCTCGTACGGTTGATGCGAAGGGTTCACTCACTCGGGGTCGCATATCCACGTCCGTTCCTGCTCCCGTTTGGAGCGGAAGGGTGTGTGGGGGATTTATTTGCCCCCGTTGGCCACCCCTCCTCCCTCCCCCCTCCCCGCCATGCCTCCCACCCTCCCGGAGTGGCGGTTTGCAAGGACACGAGGAGGAGGGTGAATGCAGGCGAGTGTTTGCGAGGACGACGCGTGGGGTTCATCCAAAATGTTCGCTCGACACATTCCTGTCGCTTTCTCAAAATGATCGGTCGCATGGGTCGCATCGATGGTGGTGGCGACTTGCATTGAATCGTGTGGCCGGTGGAAGCGATGAATGGGAACAACGATGATGTCGAAGCCCTTTCGGATTCGGGCAGACTTGAATAAGTCTTCATTCCTTCGAAGGGAACCCTCAAAGATTTTCCAAATTCGGATGGTTATTCAGTGGGGAAACGAAAACTGTGTTCTATGACGCTCATAGAGCTTCCCTAAAAGCTTTCTTCTGCTGCCAACCCAAAATATGCTAAACAAAAGTCGGGACGAACTCAGTGTTACTGAAAATAGAGTCTGTGAAAGATGGCATGCCATAAATATTCCTCGAAAAAATTCCGAATATGCCCAGGAGGCTCCTCCATTGTGCCTAAAGATGTCTTTATAAGCTCAAAAATATATAATGACTTTAAAGCGCAGGCCAGAGGTGGGTTAAGTTCGAATAGGGCCCCGGGCGTAGAAGGAAATATTGAGACTCTTAGAAAATAGAGAAAATGGAAAACAGAAGTATATGTTAACCATATATTTGTGGAAGAACCTTGGTGAGGACGAAGTACCAAAAAACAAAGGCCTCTACAGCGTAGTATGCCTGTAGTCTACAGCATGGCATCGAATAATGAAAATATGCGAATATTAACAAACTCTCAGGTTTTGCTGCCGATTGTTAACAGTGCGTTATTAAAACTGCACATGTAAAGCCAAACATGGTGTCATCAAAAAACAGTTTGGCTTTCAGCGCACGTGAATGAGTCGGGGAGCGCGGAGCGACTGCACTTGAATTCGCTTCTCGCGCAGGCTACGATGATGACATTACTTACGCATTTCAACAAAACTTTTGGTCGCATGTTTAATAGAAATTTTTCACCGTCATTCTCAATTTTCAAATGAAATATCGAGACAGCATCTTGCGTATAGGATAGCCTGTACGATCAGTGAAATCGATAAACTTTCAGGTTTCTAAACAATTAGCATGTTTAAACAATTATCAATAGTGGAAAAACTGCCAACACCGACTGATGTTTCATATTTAATACCGTAAAATGTTTTAATATACCGTGAAAAATTCACTATACAAACGCTGCGACACGCGTCAAAACTCTTTGATTGATTTATCGTCTTCTACTTCCCCACCATCCTCTCGCCACTGCTCCATGATTTTATGGTTTCAAAATCAAAACATATAGCCTTGAAATTGCAGACTTAAGACCACATTAAGGTTGACGAAGCATTTACAATCGTAAATTTTCCTTGAAACTCTTCTCTCCCAAATGATAAGTCATCGCGTGAGATATCCCGTGTATGAATTAATAGTAAGCATCTCATTGCTCGCCTATAGGCTATCTTCAACGGTCAACGTTACTTTTGGCCTGAAATTCAACCCAAATGAGCCTTACCCTGCGGGATTTATAATCTCTTGGAGTCTTAACATCACATTAATTAACGATATCTTACCGGAAAACCTAGGTGGTGCGTGTATTAACAAGAAATTGTGTGGAATTACAAGTTTTCGCTTTCATTTCAATGTTCACCGTAAGCAATGAATCCAAAGATTGGTTTGCGTAGCTCTCCAATCGCTTCTTGGTCCAGCCAACCCTGTCATTCCCATGACACTATTCAGCAGTTATAAAACAGAATACTGGTTTGTAGCATCTCTCCACTCCACTGAGCTGACCGCTACATATTTCCTACCTTTCTTCTGTTTCTTCACTTTCACCCCCTTCGTGTTTCGCCTGACAACTTCCGTTATTCATCTCCCTCTGTAATTCTTCACACTAGTTCTTCCCTCCATTCTTATCTTCATTGGGCTGTTGTGTCGTACAATCTGTCCAATTAGTTTCTCTTCCCTTCTCCTCACATTAATCTTTCTTCTTCATTTCTCTCCAACTCTTCGTAAGACTCATTCGTCGGTGGTTCTCGCCGTCCGTTCGATCTCCATCTTTCGTCTGTGACACCACGTCTCTCCAAGGCTTTATGCAGATCTCCATTGCTTCGAATACCTTATGCTCGGAAGCAATTGTCGTCCAGGCCTCAATGCAATATGAGGGCATACTCCAATTATATGCCAAATGTGTATGGTTCGAGTGAAATATAGACAGCGTGTTGCAATATACAGATCCACTGGCAAGGGGAAAGCATTTAGGAGATTAAATGCTTCAAAGAGAAAAGAAGAGATAAGCCACCATACGGTATGAAGCTGAGCCGGAAAGTAAATTGGAGACTGAACGAACGAACGGGAAGAGATAACGCGTAAAAGGAAAATAAAATATAATAAAGAATGCAATACGTGTGAGTGAAAACCTTGAGGTAAAGGATAAGGAAAAAAGAAGCAAGGATGGTTTGATGAAACATGTAAAGAATCAATAAAGGAGATGCATGAGGCAAAGAGGATAGTGGATGACAGTAGAAAGGGAGCAGATGTGGAGCATTTCAGGGAAAGTAGAAAAGAGGCGGACAAGCTATGTAGAAGAAAAAGGAGAGTTTTGTTGGGAGGGAGATGGATGATTTATGGTACTGGAGGAGCAACACAACAACTAATTTCAACGCCAAAATACAGGACACGAGAAAAAGGTTTCAACCACGGGCAATAGTTTGCAGAGATGAAAAGAGGGAATATGAGGAATCAGTGGAAATGAACAAATCTAAGGACCGAATGGGCCGAATATTTTAGTGGAACTTTTCGGTTAGACTCTTGAATGCGTTGCAGATAGCATGACACCAGAACTAACTGAATAGGAGAGTGTATGAGAGTGGCAAGATTCACAACCAGTCTCAGTAGGCCATCTTCAGGGGTAGTGAAGGAAATCATAAAAACCTTCAAAAAATAAATCACCAGCGGGTCGATTCTGTAAATTTCATAGGCGTCATAACTATTGTTCTTATGACGGGGCGTCATAGCTATGACGGCTAGCGAAAAGGAGAGATTCTGTAGATGCCATAAGCGTCGTAAGTCCGTCATAGCAGTCATATCGCACGACGCTTGAAAACCCCCGTCATGGGCGTCATAAGGTCGTAGGATACGAGTATTTACATCAACTACGAAGGATATCAACTCAAGTATCGGCAATTGTTCATTGAAAAATAGTAAAATACCATCGTATTTACTCTTACACATCTACATCTACATCTACGTAATACCCTGCGAGCCACCACGAGGGTGTGTGGCAGGGGGTGAAGATCACCAAACATGCACTATTGCCAAGTAAGTAGGATATATAATGTAGACATGCTAGAAAATAGGGTCATAGTTTATTAGTTACTACAGTAGATTATTAGTTATTGCAAGTAATTGCAGTAGTTATTACAATAGAATATTAGTTACTACGGTATAGTACAGGTTAAAATATACATAATAAGGAAGGGATTATTGGTAGTTATTACATGCATCATGCACTACAGATTATTCTAACTATGTTTCACCTACCTATCCCTTTTGCTACTTGCCTATTGTTCTCTCTTATGGTACGCGGGAAAAATGACATTTTAAATCTATCGGTACGACAATCTATCTCTCTAATCTTGTTCATATGGTCAAACCTAGCATAATACGCAGGGGTTCTTAATATATATCTAACGTCATCTGTGAACAAATCGGTTTCGAATTTACTTAAAAGGTTTAACCTAAATTTTAACCTGCGTTCTGATAGTAATTCCCATCCTAGTTCTTCTATTAAACTCGTAACACTAATACAATTATCATAACGACATTTAACAAACCTAGCAGATCTCCTTTGCACGCGCTCTAATTCTTTTATCATACCTTCCTCGTAGGGATCCCATATACTAGCGGCATATTCTAAATGAGGCCTGACAAGTGTAAAATAGCTTCTTTCTCGGACTCTCTCATCGCATTTGCCTAGAACCCTTTTTACGAATCCTAATCTACGGTTTGCTACACTAGTTATTTCCCTGATGTGTTTCCCCCATGACATGTCTTCACTGATGGTGACGCCTAAGTATTTAATTGATTCTACGTTACATATTTTGTTTTCTTTGATGCTATAATTATTCCGGGGAAGGCCATTCTTTTTCCAAAAATTCATAATCGCGCATTTCTTAAAATTTAATTCTAGTTGCCATCTATCACACCAATCATCAATCGCATCTAAATCCTTAGCTAAACACTGTCTGTCCTCTTCATTTCTAATTTCTTTATACACTACTGCATCATCGGCAAAAAGACGGAGCTTGCTATTTTTACTACACTATTTAAGTCGTTTACGTACAGAAGAAATAAAATTGGGCCTATCACGCTTCCCTGGGGAACACCCGATGTAACTTTTACTTCGCCTGAGCTGACACCATCTAATACCACCCTTTGAACGCGTTCATGTAAGAAATCTCCTATCCAGCCTACTATATTACTGTCTATTCCGTATGATGCTAACTTCGCGAGTAACTTACAGCGGGGAACCTTGTCAAAAGCTTTTCTAAAGTCAAGAAACGCTGCATCTACCTGTACGTTACCTTCTCCGGAAACTAAAATATCGTGCACAAAAAGACCTAATTGAGTTTCGCAAGACCGTCCTTTTCTGAACCCATGCTGGTTTGTTATTAATAAATCCTGGCTGTCGAGGTGTCCCAATATTGATGTAACTATTATATGCTCTATAATTTTACATGATAGTGACGTTAATGATATTGGTCTATAATTACATGTCTGTTCCCTATCTCCGCTTTTATAAATTGGGGTCACGTTTGCTATCTTCCAGTCTTTGGGAACCGCGTGTTCTTCGAGGGATTTGTTAAATATTACTTTAAGATACGGAGCCATTTCGAGAGCTAATTCTTTATAAATACGAGCTGGAATTTCATCAGGACCTGAGGACTTGTTCGGGCTAATGTTACTTAGTAAGGATACGATTCCGCTACAAGATATATCGATTGGGGGCATTGGTTGTTGAAATCGGTCTGGTATGGTTTCGCGGAAACTATGCATAGGTTGATTAAAAACACTCTGAAAAAAGTAATTCAAACAATTTGCCTTATCTAAACTGGAAGTTACTATTTCGCCTCTATCGTTTTTCAAGGAATTAACCGTTGACTTTTTAGTTCCCTGTACTTCCCTAACATATGACCAAAATGCTTTCGGATTTCCCTCTAGTTGTTCTCCAAGTACTTTTCTCTTGAATTCGCTAAACGCTTTTCTAAGGGCTGTTTTTGCGGCTGATTTACAAATTTTATAATGCTCGATGGTATTTTTTAGGTCGCTATTAGCTACATTTTTCTTCATTTTTCTTAGTTTCGCATGGCTAAGTCGTTGGCGTTTTAAACATTTTCTAACCTCCGCGTTGTACCACCTTGGTTCCCTATTCTCGCTCTTATACTTATGAGGTATATATCTGTTGACAAGTGACCGTGTAATTTGGAGAAACTCTTTCCATGTATTGTCTGTATTGCTATTTTTGCTAATGTTCTCGAATTTTTCAAAAGATGTCTTTAAGTCAAGCCTAAATCCGTTAAAATCTGCTTTACTAAAAAGGTAAATCTTTCTTTTTAATTTAAAATTTTTTTCAGTGTTGAGGGAAAATTTTACGTATACTACCTTGTGGTCACTTATTCCATCGATATTTTCAACTTTAATTACTTTTTCAGGGATGTTTGTGGCAAGTAAATCGAGAACATTTTCCCCTCTATTAGGCAAATTTACTATTTGATGTAGTGCGTGTGATGCGAACAGGTTAAGCAATGACTCGCAGATTTCTTTGTCCCTACCTCCAGACTTATGACTGCATGTTTTCCAATCTATCGATGGTGTATTGAAATCTCCACCTACAATTATCTGTCGTTCGTTACTATGGGAATTAATGGACCTGATCTGTTTCTCGAGTTCTAATACTGAGTGTACATCGGAATGGGGTGGTCTATAGTAGGCACAAACATATATTACTTTCGAATTAGCACATTGAATGGAACACCATACACTTTCTATTATATTATGGGGAATCACTTCTATTTTGCTGACTATTGTGTTCTTAACTGCGATAAATACTCCCCCTCCCAGTCGACTCTCTCTATCTCTCCTGTATACCCTAAAATTTACTGGAAAAACTTCACTATCAGCAATATCGCTTGTTAACCAACTTTCGGTTCCTATAATTATGTCAGAATTAGTACTCTCTATAAGGTGATGAAATTCAGGTATCTTGCTTCTTAAACTACGACAATTAACTACTACTACTGAAAATTCCTCTATTTTAATATGTCTGCCTATTGTATTTGTGGGGTTCGTGTTTTCTAAATTATTTGGAAAGTTACAGTTTGGAAATTCATGGGTGTTGTTTTGATTTGTACGTTTTTCCTTTTTCTGTGCTTTCTTCCGTCCCGATAAACCTATACTGTGTTGTCTGGTCAACTTGTTATTCTTTGCTATCCTGGTGAGTGGCATGTTATTTAATGGTCCACTATTTGACCTACTCTCTTCCCTAAATAATTCTAATTTATTGTTATCTATTAAGATTTTCCTAGGCACTAAGCTTTGTGTACTCTTTATTATCTGACTTTCCGGAAAAGCACTGATTTCGCCCCCACTAACTGACCTACTCTCTTGCCTACCATCTATGCTAAACTCGCTGGGTATGCTCAAATATCCTGCACGCTACCTTCTGCGATGCCTCGTACGTATAATGGACACCCGAGCGGTTTAGTGGCACCCGACACGAATTCAGCACCGGCCTGAGATCTAAGAACTCTGCTCCCTCGCTCCCACAGACTTCACGGAGTCTCTGGTTTATGCCTTCCACTCGGCTCCAAACCATCGAACCCCGATCCGTCCTAGGTACCAAGCTGCATATGGTAAGCCTCATATTGCGACTCGACCCTCCGCGAATACGGCGGAACTCGGAGCATAGATCTCTCACAGAGTCTAAAATCTCCTCTGATCCCACATCCACGGCGTCATTGGTCCCAACATGGGCTACCACATCCAACTTAGAGCAGCCCTTGTCCCCGACCGCCGCCTTCATCGCCTTCTTCGCCTGTGGCACCATTCCTCCCGGTATACACCAGGAGGTGACCCGTGCATCTCCTCTCTCCTTGCGGGCCTTTACACGCAGTGGAGCCGCTATACGCCGGACATTCGAGCTACAAAAAATGTCAGCCGGGGGTCTCGAACCGGGTGACTTTAGCGTAATAATCCAGGGCGCTAACCACTGCACCAAACAAACCGATAACCACATGTGGAATTCAAAAATTGTACTTAAAATATGATTCTTAATTTTGAGTGCACACGTTAAATTTTGCACGAATACATGTAAAGTGTTAAGTTAAACATCATAGAAGATATGTGCATACATGACAACCACGAAATTATAACACATTGTGTGTGTGTGTGTGTCCATAATTTAGTCACCGACTGTATAAATCTATCTCTATACGTTTTTTAACTGTAGTTACCATTAGAGTAATTGTGGAAGTTGCGTATCGGGGCAATCGCGATATTACGTTGTGCATGAGTAACTATTAAATACTGAATTCTGATTCATACGATGAATTGCAAAGGTAGGTACCTAATATGTTACTTTGGTATGTTTTCTGTATTATACGGCGGATTTCTCATTTCGTTTTAAAATATGAAACTTAACTTCATTGCTATCATTATACATGTTGCACAAGAAAGATGATCAAAAAATAATAAATGATATGTGTGGACATTACTCCCGTTAACTCTACTCATTTTCACGCAAAATCAGACAATTACAACTTTCAAACTACACGTACTGCATACGGACGATTATGGAAACTTTAGACTTGAAGCCGGTGGGCCAACATCTCAACTTCACACCTCTTCAAAATAATACCGTATTTTACTCCAAACACTGACCTACTACTTACTTCGAGATCTCTCACCGGGATCCTTAAACGCATGCGGTGAATGTTGGACAAATTAATTCCTATTAAGCGATTGGGTTCAAATTATGGGCCCTGCACATTAGCTGCTAATTATATTTCACAATATTATCTCTTAAGCTTAATTTATATAAGGAACATACTAAGACAAAGAGTCTATTTATTTTCAAGCATGAAACACGCTCGTTTGCTGTTTACATAAATGGATACTTAAAATATTTCTTGGCTGTTTGATGAGGTTTGTTGATCGTTGGGAAACGATAGTTTCCACGGTTGCCGTTAGTCAATTTTAGGATGGGTGGAAGGAACGTATCGGTGATTTCCATTAGTTCTTCTCGTTTACGAAGGGCTACCAACGTACGAATAGATAAGTTTGGTTCCCTGTCACAACTTATCGTCATAAGCCTTCTGACGCTCGCTTGTTTGGTGATCTTCACCCCCTGCCACACACCCTCGTGGTGGCTCGCAGGGTATCACGTAGATGTAGATGTATAGAATCGCTCGAGCGTCATAGCCGTCATAAGTTGCCCGTCATAGCTATCGCCCTTATGACGCTTATGACATTCACAGAATCGAGGTGCTGGAAGTGATGACTTTTCACAGGAGGTAATTAAAGATGGAGGGGAACAGCTTCCTCTTCTCATTCACCAACTAACAGTGGAAATATGAGAATTAGACCAGATGCCCAAGGAGTGGAGTCTGGCTATTATCTGCTCAATTCACTAGAAGGATATGGCCAACTGAAAAAAATTAACGTCGCATAGATCTATTGAGTGTGGACTACAAAGACTTGGCCAAAAGCTCGGTTAGGAGGCAGGACCCATTGGTGAAGCAGATTCTTGGAGACTACCAATGTGGTTGTTGACACGATAGATCAACGACAGACCATATCTTCACGGTTAGACAGAGAGAAGTGTTTTGAATATAATGTGGATTTGCACCAAATGGTCGTGGATGCTCGGTAAACGTAAGACAGTGTAAAGAGAAATATGCGCGCCATGCTATGATGAACATGGAACTCCCAACAAAATTAATGAGATTGTTACAAATAACCCTAAAGAATACGAAGTATCAGGTCAAAATGGAAGGTAGCCTCACCAGAGAATTCAATGCTAATCAGGCCTTACGACAAGGTGGTGTGCTTGCGACCATGAAATGAAAGAAGTAAAAGCGAATAATGCGGCAGGCAATAGATCATATCAAGCTACATTGAAGGTGAAAGTCACAAAACCTCTGTATAAACTCATAAACAAAGGTTAATCGAGCTGTGATTAGACCTGTGGTAATGTGTGGCTCAGAAACATGGTCCATGACCATCGTAAATAAAGAACTTCCTAAGAGGGAAATGAAATGCCCCGCCTACTTACATTAGTTCATTATATAATTAAATTCGACCTATAATTAATTATACGACGCACCAGTAGTTAATTATGGGTCATATTTAATTAAGGGTCCGATCCCCCAATTAACTATGCTCCTTGCGTATCCGTGCGTATTTTGTTTGGAAAATGAAGTGAGTTTAGCGGAAATTCTTTCCATTCTTCTTTCGGGATTCGGCCGCGTCGTTGTTTTTCTGACAACGTATCCCCTCCTATCCTGGAGGCTTCTTCAGATCGAAGATGCAGCGCTTCTTTTTGGTTCGGTTAAAGAAGCGCTACATCTTCGACCTGAGGACGCCTCCAGGATAGGAGGAGAAATGTTGTCAGAAAAACAACGACGCGGCCGAATCCCGAAAGAAGAATGGAAAGAATACCAGCTTTCCGCGGAAACCATAAACAGAAGTTTAGCGAAAAGTTGTATTGATTGAGGGATATTCTACCAATGATGGGATAAGCCAATGAGGAGGGTGTGCTTGGATGGCAAAAGAGTTGTATTTAGGGATGGACGATTATGAGGAAGAACCAAGATATGGTTAGCCGGATAATTCAGCATTAAAAATATTTATAAAGCAATAATGTTCTGGTTTTATTATCCAAATACCTATTTATATTATCTCCGAGTGCGTTAGAATAACTGCGAAGAGATTTGTAACTATATGCAGGGACTAAATATTCATTTTAATTAAGATTAGTATAGTATAGCAGTAACATCTGATGCCGTAATCATGAAACAGGTTTCTTGTATCATATATTCGTGATTTTCGTGCATTCTCACAATACATAAGGAGGACACCAATTTGCATTGGCGCAGCAAATGTACCGATACCTTACACTTTGGATCTCAAGGAACTCACCTCACATTCACTCAGAGGTTTCGTTTATTCTTTTAACTCTGCTGCGATAGCGGTTCTAATCCCAATTCCTTTGATATTGCCTCAAATCACTCCAAAACACCGCACCATTGTACGTACGTAGCTATAACTATAGAGAAGACTCTTCGTTACTATATAGCTGGTGCAGAATAACAGCACTCGTTAACTTTTTCACAACGTTATTCAAAATAAATCCGGAGAAATGCTATCATGTCTACAGTATTGTCTTAATAAATGTTAACTGTTAGCTTGATAACATATTTCCCAAGTATGTTTACTCAAAACAGGTCCCAAGGAATTGTGTCACCTTAATATTTAACGGAATTAACGTTGACTATTTCCATTTCGTTGGTTCTCGTACATGGTTCTATGGTTTCTTTTAAGTGACTGCATAGTATTTAACAGTTCCAACTGCACACCATTTATCCTTTAATTTAATATTTATTAACCGGAATTCTCTCATTTTCCTCATTGATGCTCACCGATACTCAACATAGGTTTAGTTCTTCATCTCTGTTTCGTCGACGCTGCGGTCGGTTTAAATATCCGTAAGTAGAGCATACTGATGTATTTAATTATGTATTTAACTCAATTAGATAGTTAATGATCAGTGTGTGTAGACGGGGCGAAAGTACTTATATAGATTTCTGCTGCTACAAGTGAAGGCAGACTGTGACGGATGCGGAGGAATAGAGAACGACAGAAACTTGAAATACACCCTAATATAGTGAAAGAATTCAAGAGCTGCAGATTAAGATGTTTAGGGCATGTGGAGAGAATGCCTGAAGATAGAATAGTCCAAAAGATACACCCAGGACATCCAGGTTATGGTTGAATGCGAAGACGGCCCCGGAAATGATGGATGGACGAGATGTAGAGGAGGATTTCAGAAAGATGTGAGTTATAGGATGGGGAATGCGTGCCAAAGATCGTGATGACAGGGCTGACATTGTCGAAGAGGCCGAGGGCCTCTACAATGACTGTAGCGCCGAGGAGTATCAGACAACAGCATTCTTCCAGTCGCGCTAGTTTCTTTTTGCCCCAATATAACGGTGAATTTGGATTCTCAATTTCCTCCACAAACCAAAACCTTGATTTTCATGGCATAACTCTTCAACACATATTTCTTATTTATTTCGATCATCTCCGTTGCTTCGAATACCTTTTGCTAGGAGGCTTTCGTTTACTCCGTATAATCAGCATTCTCGGCGATCATCCTGATTCTTGTTGACCAGAGTTGCAATATCATTAGCAGTGCGTAGCTTGCTCATTTACACTTCATGTTAGTGCATTCCTTGTTTATATATTTCCTTTATTTAATTTGTTGAACAGAAGTAACATATCAATCTGCGTAGATAATTCAGGATCTTCAGCGTAGTTTAAAGAACTTTGAGGGAATTTCATCTGCTACTGTTGCATTTCTCTCCCTCCATCAGATATTTCACCGACGCATCAAATTCAGATATCCATGAGGGCCATCCTTATTCATCATCACGTTCAAGAGTCTTATTCATCCTCTAATGTCTTAATGCTATTCAATGTTTCCCGCGGTTAAGTTTCACCATGTATTCTTTCTATCTCTTCGCTTTGACCCCACTTCAGATGAGAATGACATTTCCTTCACTCCTAAAGACATTTCCTCAGATTGGATCCGTGCACACTCCATATCCGAGGGCTGAAAATTTAAATAACTGAATTCTTGCATTGAAAATTTTTGCTGATGTTGTTATTAACGTGAAACTCATTATTTTTCTGGAGAAAATGATTCCCCTTGTAGAAAGGCTTCTCGGGATTCCATCCGGGTTGGAAGGTCCATGACCGACGCGAACTGCTTTCGGCTGCTTACTCTGCAGCCGTCCTCCTCCTTTCATGATTCCCCTTTCCTACATACATTCAAATATTTGAATAATCAAAAAGGTAATCATAGAATGCAAAGCGTGTAGAGCGTCTCTTTAAACGAGCAGTCACTTTCGTTACAGTTGCAATGATTGATGTCGTCGCTCTACCCCTCCGGAAATTCAACACTATGAATATATATTTCAATTATGATGAGACTCAAGGGGATGAGAAGAAGCCGCAGGTAAATCAACTTCTCGTGTCTCTCCACAATGACTCTCCTGAGCAGAGGAGCAACGTGTGTAAGCGAACAAGGTCGCCTAAGCGAGCCTTATTTTAGGAGCGAAGGAAGGCGACGCGCGGCCGAGTGATGCTGCACCCCCTGCCGCGAGCATTACTCGCTCTCTCCTGCCACCATATTCGGCGATCTCGACCTACGCCCCCCCAACTCCCAGAGTCAACAATATATTCCAATTTCCGAGAGAGGAAGTGACGAGTCGCGCAAATTATAATAATAGATGTGTTTCCGGATGTGAAGGATACTTAGCAAGTGAATTCCGAATGGAATGGATATGTTTCACGTGAACGTGGACTGGAAATGTCATCGCGTCGAGGGAGAGGGAAATGTTTTTGGGGAATTTCGGCGTTCGCCGTCGCCGTGCACCTTGTGAAGGGGTCGTGCAATGGAAATGGCTCGCGTCCCTTCCCTGTCGCGCGCACGCCGCGCCGTGCACCACGCAGCGAGCGAGTCGCGCGCTCTCCGTGTCCGGGGCGACGCAATGCTCTCCACTCGCACGCCGTGTGGGTTGCTTCGGCGCAGGATGATCACCCCCTGCCACACACCCCTCCCCATCGCCGCAGACCCGCAATCGACGCCTTCGGAGGGGCGGCCGGGTCTCGAAGTCGGAGCCCCGAGGCGGCGCGTCGACCCTCATCTCCACGGGTAGTGGCCGTCGCGACCGCAATGCCGTCGTGACCATCCGATCGGACGCCGCCAATCAATCCCTCCAATCAATCCCTCCAATCATACGCTCACCTCCGATTCAGTCTCTCTCGAGAAATTTCATAAGAGCTGCGCGCCCTCCGCGGTGAGGTGGTGAAGTAGTGCAGCGTGAGAAATGTAACACACTCCCATTGTGGTCGAGAAGAGAAATTCTAAGGAATAGAATTAATGATTCCTCGAGAGTATTCGCGGGTTTCAGTGCTGAGAGGACATCCCAACGCGGATATCGAACTTGTCGTCGTATGATGAGGGCGGGGGGGGGGAGGGAGAAAGAGTGAGGGGGTGAAAGGGGAGTCGAGAATTCCTCCCTTTTCAACGAGAACGTGGCTCCTTGTACACTCGATCGCGGGGTCCTAGGCATCGCAAATGCCCTTCAAAATGGCTTCTTCCTCAGGCGACCGCGCCGGCCCTGAATGATTCGATCCGACCGGATTTACGTCGAAGTCAGTCTAACGCCGAGACCGTGTCAGACTCCAAGTGAGCGACTATTTGACGCTAAAAACTCCGAGACTTCTCCCGACACTTCTTTGCTCGATACACTAACGTTCTTTGAATGGAATTTGAAAGACACCTCCATTTATTGAGAGCGCAATATCAGATTGCCGGAGGAGGCTGCCAACGATCGTAAGACGGCAAGGGGCGGCACCCAAATTGGGAAGGGAAGACTGCTTAAGGATACGCGGGGGAGCGGCACATTACCCCCCCCCTCCCCCTTCCCCGTCGCCTCCATAGGCAAGGGAGCGGAACGTTACCCGCACCCGGGCGAACCCATGGGGGGTCCATCGAAATGCCACGCCCCCTTCCCATGAGGCCACGCCCCCCGTGGACCAGTGGAGCCGCCCCTCCCCTCCCCCCCCTATTCTCGCTCTCTCGCCCGCGTTGCCACCCCGTCCGTCCTCCCCCCCCTCCTCCTCCCCCCCTCTCGCAAGCACTCACTACTCCCCTCTCCACAGTTTTCGAATGGCTGTTTGAGCTCCTCCGTGAGCACCACGGTTTCAATTCGCCGAAGAGCAGTGTCACGGCACCGCTGACATTCGCTTCCCGATACGAATGACCCGACCTCCCGCATGCGAAGCAAATGAAACGGTGGCAAAGCAAAGGCGATCGCATCGGAGAGACGCCTAAAATAGATGTTGTGACTTCCCGCACTGCATATTGGAAAAATTCGCGCGCTTTCAACAGTTGTGGGTCATTATGAAGGGGAAGTCCCCGTGATGATGACACGCAAGTGTGGAAACCGATTCGTGTTCAACATTTATTGAAGTGCGTTCCGTTTCACGCTCCAATGGCATGAGGCGCCATACGAAACTTTTGCTTTGGTAAGTGTGCATTCCACTCCGTGTTACATCGGGTGGTGAGCCAAAGATTGATTTTGACCGGCTAATCAGTAAAATAGCTACGGCGCCCTGACACCCTTAAAGAAATCGAATGATAAAACATTTTTTCAATTTGTCTCATTTGACACCTAGAACCATCATTAATAAAAACTCACCGTCTGTTAAAATATACGGTTAATCTAATATATCGACTATTATAAACTCTCTCCCTGAAACGGCTTCAACTTTCTTGCAAACTTTTCAAAACAAACAGTTAATTTCTGCTGAATAACGCTGCTCATAATCGTGTCAGATTCATAAGTTTCGGGATTTAGGATATTACAATTATTATTATAGTTAATTTAGCCAAGGGGTTGGATGAGACGGACCCGTCCCCTCTTCCCCAAACCCAGTACATACACAAACACCCATGTCCTGGGCAGATAATATTCCACCCAGGCGGGACTCGAACCCGCGACCCTCGGGTTAGCAGGCGAGGATTTCACCCCACCGCCACCTGGGCCGGTAATAATTTTAGAGAGAAATACAAGAAGAGTACAGGTGTCAGATCTCCGACGAAATCACATTGCAATGCGTCGTTTCCGAATATTGGACTCCATGAGATACCACCTTGTTCTTTTCGTTGGCAAACACATAATAATTAGAAATGTATTTTTCGACTGAAGAAGAACATGCATAATCTTAAATCGATTACATATTTCATTATTTTATGTATTCGATACGTATCTGTACAAATGAAATCGAATTATCGCGAAACATAATTTATAAATAAAAATAGCACCCAATGAACATAGAAAAACATATTGACATGCTGAAATTTCCATCTCTTTTATCGACAGATATCGCAAATGAGAATACGTGCGCAGAGTTTCATGCTAATCGATGAATAATAAGTGTCGCATCTTCAAGTTCCACTCGCAAGCAAGGGAACGCGACGACGAAGCAATCACCGTCCAGCATGCCATAGTGGCATCGTGTGGCGTCGTGGATTGAGCGGCGAGTAGCGAGTGTGTGTGCCACTTGGACTGGTGACCCTCCGCGGTGCAGTGCACACCCGACACGTAATGCTGCCCCCACCTCCTCCTCACCCCTCCACGTCCACCCCGAGGAGAGAGAGAGAGAGAGTGACATCTGTAGTCGGTCAGAGGAACCCGCTCCCCTGAGCGGCACTCGAGAAGAGCGAGAAGCGTCGCTATCGCCTCGCGTCACGCGGATGGATGCGAAGGCCGATGCGTCGGTCAGTGGCCGCCGATGCGAGTGCTCGGGCTGAAACGCGGAAAGCGAGGAATCGTTGAGCAAGAGATCTGGTGATCCGTTCATTCTTGACGGAATTCTAATTGAAATTACGGGCCCTGTCATCGCTCTCGCGTCGAGCGCTATGTTTCTCGAAGTCGTAAGCTTGTTGAACTTTCACCGGATTGTTTGCCGATATATGTTCGTTCATTAGAGAGATCATTCGACGAAAGCGACGTGGGAAGCCTAGCACCGGAGCCCTTGCCGAGGAAATCATCGTTTTGGGGCCGGCGGGGAGGTCTATAGCTAACTATAGGCCCCTTGGCAGTCTCATTTGAGCGTTGTCCAACATCACACAGAGCTCATGATTCAACCTGAAGTGTGCTTAAGTAATCAAGCAACCATCCAAATGAATAATACATCATTTGATCAAACTACCACCTTAAGGTGTTTTCCTCCTGCAACTTCTTTCGAGAGTTAATGTAACACTCCAAAGCCATACAGAAAGATACATTTGAGTAACATAAGTTAATGAATTCCACGAGCCAATAATCGTTTCAAATTAGTCCATGGGTCTCCAGTCTTGCTGGCAGTGGCCTTCAGAGATCTTTGGTCCTCGATGCGCCTCCAAGGACGGAAAAAGATCGTCGTCCGCAGAGATAATCTTCGGAAGCGGCAGACGCAACCTCCGCTCCGGCTCTTCCGTGATTTCCCCTCTTCGAAAGCGTCAATACGTCTTGCTCGGATGAACAATTGTGTAATCCGTCATCGCTTCGAACGCCCCACACTAACCCAATTAATAGTTGTCGTAAAATATGATAGTATAATTTGGTCATCAAACATTACTCCCATCCGACATAAAATTCTTGACGTCACGGAGTCATAAACTCCACCGATTTCCTTCCATAATCTGCCTCTCATGGCGAAGCTCAAGCTCAGGGAAAAAAATTATCGCCCCTAAATGCCGCGGCGAAAAGGGTATTAAAACCATTTTATGGGCCATAACTTATATGCCCTAATAACACACGACCCTTACGCTCGGAAATTAACCCGTCCGCCCGCCCGCTCGCTTCTGACCTCTCTCTACGTGGTCGAAGCAAAACGGGGGAGAAATTCGGGTCCTCCTACCCCTCCTCCTCTTCCTCTCGTCCGTGAACACACCAGTGAACACCCTCCGCGCGTGCGAAGCTCCCGAAATACGTTCGCGCCACAAATACGAGGGCCATTAGCTCGCGACCAACTCCAAGAAAATATTACCAAATTGCCCCCAAAGAAGAAAGCTTTTGACTATTAAACATTTCTCGGACATTTCTGCCCATGAATTTGTGCCTGAGTGGTTCGTAGTGGTAAAGACGCAGCGATAGCAACTGGGCTTAGTACTCCACATGGAGAGGACAGCGCATTCTTTTCTGAATATCCGATCACAGCAATCAAAAGGCTGTGGAATACGTGTTCCACCGGCATCGATTAAGAATTTGAAATTTCTCACTCCTGCAATGATCAATGAAAACTGTTTCAATGAGAGATGAAAATATCATCGCGGTAACGATATTAAGTAGCCATGATCACAAGATACAATACATTTAATGCAGATTTCAAGGACCAATAGAATTGCTCTGGGGGCAGTTGTGAGGTGAAAATCTCACAATCCCAGGGTTTAGAGTAAATCGTGGGGGAAATTCGGGTCTCCATAACCCTCCAAACCCCTCCCCTCTCCTTCCCGTCCATTATTCCCAAAATATTTGACGCTTTTCAGATTTCTTTTCGGTAAAAAATTGCCTCCATTTCTGATTTTCGGGTATTTAAACCATTTGTTCGTAAATAAAATTAATAATCGAAGCCGTAACTTTGTGGAAAATCGTCACAGACATGGCGAAAAAAATTCCTTAGTATATTCTACACTTTAAATGTCGAGACATTGATAATGATTGCTGTGCACTCGAAATCTGGGTCGGCAATAAACATTTAAAGTGTGGAATATACTAAGATATTTTTTCGTAATATCCATTTGTTCATATTTTACTTGATTCATATTTATATATCAAGACTATTTTTCTCTTCATCCCTACCAACCGTTCGATTTCACAGCCTCTGGATGAGTTTGATTGATTCAAGAGACATCTGTGTTTCAAAATTTTCCGCTATCATAGTGGCTCGGCGTTTAATGAAATGTCAGCTATTCCAAGAATTAGAAACTTATTTTCATAACTGCTCAGAGTTTGTAGTAACCGACGGATGTCTGTAATTAAATGTTTAATAGTGAGTGAGATCAGCAGTCTCGATTGGTTCCCTTCGATCCGTGGCTTTGATCGTCACTCAAAATATTGTTTCGTAACTGCATACTCGGACAACACTGGGTTCGTTTCCCAGCAAATGAGATAACAAACACGGCTCAGTTGCGACGGAATTGTTCAGTAAGCGGTGTGTGATCCTCGCCTTATCAGAGCTGTAGGGGGAGACAAGTCGAGACTTCAGTCATTTCCATTCGGAACGATAATTGATATTCGAAAAACGGCATTTGAATTGTCTGGATGGTGTCGACGGTTTATTTCTCGTGCATACATATTTAAGCTTCGAGGAAGGTTTTGTCTAGTCCTCAAGCTTTATCCAGAAATAGATTTCAATATGTGCTCCACTAAAAAATGTACTATAGAGAAACAGAACGGTGAAATACCTAGGAAATGGAAGAAATTTCAATGCCTCATCATAATTTTTCATTACCAAGAGAGGCTTTCTGAGGCAAAATTTTTATTTGTTGTAGGAAAAACCTTTCGGCCGATGGTAGAAATTTGAACCGAGTGTACTGTTAAGAAGAAAAACAAAATAAATACAGAACTATTAAATATAACGAGCATTTAAATCAAGGAAAATCAAGGAAACTTTAGCTCTGCGGCCTCGTAAAATAACAAAATTAGGTGAGAATTTTTCTCCAATGGCCTTTATTATAGCCACCACTCGTCAATAGAAAGAAAATAATATTTTCTGCGTTGGTTTAACGGAAACGTCAGTGACCAACCACAGCCTCTCAATCAGAAAACCCCTCCGTGGAGGTTTAAGGGAACTTTTATTCCTCGACAGTGACCACTCACAGACACACACACTCAACCCAAAATGAGATCCTTCACAGGGCTAAGGAGACCCCGTTAAGGATGCCCGGCTTTTGTCCACAAATATACAATCTGTGAATCTTTACGGGAATATAAATTCCACGTCAGGGACAAACACAGAACAAGAACACTCACAAGCACCCAGAAAAATCATTTTCCCCTTCTCCCCTCACTTAACTTTGTTATAAGAGCATTCATTTCATAAATAAGGCCATAATTCCATAACCTTTTCAGCCTAGAATCGTAAGACGCCAATCGATATCATTCTCTAAGTGAAGGGGAATTCGAATTTTCCCATCGACCCTCATCTCGCTCACTCAAGCGATTTATGAGATAACTCCTCCCACGATAACTCCTCTCTCTACTCCCTCCAACTCATAAAGTCGATGTATTCATTGGTTCGAGAGAAGTGGTGAATGAATGTTTAGGAAGTTGTGGTGAGTATGAGGGATGACGGGGACTCGTGTGGTTGGTTTGATCGGAGTGTCGCGAATAGTATCATCGACAACGCGTCTAGATCCCTGCCTAGGGCCTACTTTGAGGCGTGGGCCACAGTTGGGGCGTGGAATATATATATATATATATAACTCACCTGAGTCTCCGTGAGGCTGAGCGACTGCGCCAGTTGCTTCCGCTCCGCGCCCACCACGTAGTGATTCTTCTCGAAGGCGTGCTCCAGCTTGAGCAGTTGGCTGGGACTGAACGCCGTCCGTATCCTCTTGGGCTTTCGGAAGGGCTGCAGGAGGAACCCGGGGATGTCCGGCCCTTCGATGGCGAAAGAAAGAGTAAATATTAGAGGGGTGCAGGGAAGTGCGGGGCAACGGGAGACCCCACAAAGAAGTGATAACTATGAAGTAAAGATGGTGAGATTATTCGTCCGCTATCTTTTCCACGGTGGTTGAAACAGTCAATAGGAAACAAAATCATTGAAAATGTTTGCACTGACAAATAAGTATAAAATGTGCTTGCCAAAAAATTTGTATTTCCGATTGATTGCTGAATGGAATGTTCGTTATAAATTTGTGATGTAAAGTATTTAGGATTTTCGTATTTATTGCTTATAAAATGTATGCTGTACAGAAAAAGACACTAAGAATCGAAAAATCGAGTAAAATATACTTTTCCTGAAATCAATTATGTTCAAGCAGATTCAAGCGACATTTGCAGCAATTCTAAAGTTACCTGAGTGAAGGAAATCGAATCAGTTTAGCTGATTTGGTGATCAAAATTCATTGTGGGTATTATTTTCCAGCGAAAAAGACAATTGCCGTTCCATCAAGTCAATTGAAGGCAGACGTCGTAAAGCTCAAAACCCAGGAAGCCGACTTAGCTCGGGGTCGTTAACCCTACGCATGGCTGTTTCTATCGAAACATGGAAAATCATGGGCTATCGAAGGAGCTGACTTCTGCCTTCCTCAGCTCCGCTGGTCTGAAGTCCAAGGCGGAGGGTTATATCCTCGCGTGCCCGGATAGTGTCGTATACGCACCCGCGAACCGCTGCATTATATTCAAGGTGGAGGTCGTAGACTCGAGATGCAGGGCGTGCCGAACACTGCCGGACACTTCATAGCCTCCTTCTCTCCGGTTGTAGTTAGGTGCCAAGTCTGCATACATATCTCGGCACAATGCGGTCCTGCGGGTGTTATATTTTAAACTCCGACACCATTTTGGCTTCGACGAAACACCTGAGCTGACCCATGCCTTGTACCCCATGAGTTCGTCGCGGAGAAGGATAACGATGCAGTCTCTTGATAGTATCCCTTTCCCACCACCAGTCAATCTTGTTTGAACTTAGAAACTGACACGCGAATAAAAACTAGTAGTATTTTGGCGGTCGTCTCTTCCTTTGAGTAGCATAGGGCTGAAAGCAGACACTGTCTCCTTATTCACGTTAGAGTATTCTTGATTCATCTTGAGGAGCGAAAAAAGGAATAAAGCATAAAATAAAGGCTATACCAGAGTTATTTGCCATTACGGTGATCTGAAGAGTCGCAGAGAGCGACGCTCGCCGTTTTTCGGATAAACGGCGTCACCGTGATGACTCACGGTCGACTCCAACGGTTGAAGGGGATGGAATACATGAAGAAAGACAACTAGATTCAATATTATGGCCTAGACGCGGAAAAAATGGCCGTTAACCAAGTAAAAACGCTAAATGTCATCTCAAAATTACTGCTATTAGCCTAAACACAATAGAATGAATTCCAAATCACTCAATGCTGATCTAAATAAGAAAGATAAAGAAAGTGGGGGTGTGAGTAATGAAGTTAAGGCGACTGATGTAAGTGACAATAATGACAATTGAGTGCTCACTCCATGCTCAAAAGGTGGACTCAAAAGGGATAAGAGTGTCGAATGTTTTCGGGCAGACGAGTGACTGTGAGGGATGGGGTGGTATGTTGTGTGGCAAGGGAGAGGGGGGGGAACGAGGGGAGTTGGGAGGGATGGCAAAGGGGGTGGGTGGGTACGATGTGGCGGTGGTGTGCAAATTGCGCGTCTGACGAGCACGGTATCATTCGCGCTCCCTGCCGCCCCTGATGCTGCGCCAAATACAAATCCGTCTTTTACGACGGGAGGGGAAGGGGAGAGTGGATGGGGGGGATGAAAGGGGAAGGAGGATGGGGGGTTAAGGACGATGGCTATCGATGGTGGTCCGCCTCGAGGGTGGACACCCAAAGCGCTCGAGACACGAGGCTGTTATTCCTCTCGATCTCGGGAGTCCATAAAATGCGCTCATTGGGGCGAATGAAAATCTCATAATGGGCTAAGTGTTTTACTTTGCACTCCGATGGACTTATTTTATGGCCTCCTCGAAACAGCTTGGTCCTTATCACCGATCATTATTGAGGTTTATTCACACATCGCTCTGAAATGCGCGTCCAGAGGTCACTCGCGAATGGGTTCCGACGCCTCTAGACCACGCAATCGACTCGCGAATGTCAATCTAATCATCGCTTGCCACGTTATGATCTCACGAAAACACGCACGATTGAAGGAATGCAGATCTCAGGACAAACCCCCCCCCCCCGCTTCCCTCCCCCCTCCCTCCCCGAGAGCCGTATACTGGGTATCTTAATCCGTCTTATTCTTGGAGATAATTTCTTGTATGTTATCGAGAGTATGGGGTGCTCGCTTCTCACGCGGAGTGCAAGGGTTTGAATCCTGGTGGCGGAAATGTCTCTAGACAATCCTCTCAAAGAGCCCTCGAAGGGCAGAACCGTGGTTGCCACCGGCGCCATTCGTCGGTCGGGAGCAGGACCAATTCTTCTGCAGGCCTCCCTTAGACTCCTCACCTGCCATTACACACCCACCCCTCGCCATCTCGAGTGTCGTTCGACGCAGAGCATTCTGAATACTTGTCGACCTGAACGACAGTAGCAAAAACACTCCCAGTTTTCCGTTAATAAAAGATTGCATTTTCCAAGTTTTAATGTCACTACATGATCTTGAAGACGAAGTAATAGCATGGAAGCAAGAAAAAATTAATATTTTTATTAGTAAAAAACTGCAATTGCTTTTGTTTCTTTCATTGTGGAAAAGTTCCTCCACATCACACCTGAATCAATGTTATAAAATAGTAACCCAATCTTTGGGTCTTTTATTTTTTATTTTAGTTATGCGTCGCTGGAAGGAAGAACTCAGAAGGGGTACTGTGTGTAGCGACCTCCTCAGACCTCTCCCTGAAATTATGTAAACTTCAAGTAAAAAGTAATCCCATTTGTTTCTCCAATAAGTCTGAATAGTATTGCAACCCTAGAAAGCGTGTGCGGTTTGAAAGGTTTCTGCTGGATCAGAGAAGGGTTTACAGGCCGCTACAAGAATGACTCTCTTCTCGGTTTACGACGCAGAAGCTTCGTTATCAGGAATGGCTGGTTGTTAGGACTTGATATTTCATTAGATTAGTTATTTCTGTCCCATGATCTCCTTTTAATATCCATGATTTTAATGCTTGCCAGAAGATAACCTTTTTTATGGAGTAAACATGCTTCAAGTTCATTTTGTGGCCCAATTTATTGGATAATAACTATAAAATTAAGAGTAGAGCACCATTTCAACATCGAGTTGCCTCATTCATGCAAATTCTTGCTTCATAGTTCCTATATAATTCGGCATCATAGTGAAGAGAGAAGGGGGGATCACTTTTTCCGGAAAACGAAAAACTTATCTATTGAAGATTAATTAAGTTATTGAATTTAATTCACAGAGATTATATACGTATTGGCGAAGACACCGTTTTGATTATTTGAATTAAGTGGTGATATGAGGTATAATAACCAAAAGTTTCCCTGCTATAAAAGAGCAATGAACAAATAAATTTAACTTCATATCCCGCTTTATCTTGACATTTATTTTATAAATAGTTGAATTTATTCCCCAAACTTCCATTTAATAACACATTTTCAATCATTTAAAAGTATACATGAAGATTTTGATCATGTAACTTGAAGTAATTATCATTAAAATTCAGATTGAACATAACAGAAAATTGACAATGCTGAAGTTAAAGGAAAATTCATTTCTTTGGTGTAGGATGTGAGTCTTTCCCTGCGAATGCTTAGAATGAAGAGTTCTCGGATATCCAGCCGGGTGGGTGGTGGTGTTTAACTGCGCAGGTACAGTTTAACGCCATTAGCACCCGGCTGGAAACCCGAGAACTCTTAATTATCGGTTCTTTTTTCTTCTCATCCTTGCTGCTTTGACGAATCCCTTTCCTTTCGCATTTTCAACTCTTTTGGACACGAAGAGTCGTCACAACAACACTGCTCGCTTTCGTAGAATTTTAGCATTGACATTGAATCCACAAGCGTAATGTCTTCGTTCAAGATTATTATCTTCCAGGTAACTCGCTCTCTATTCAGTGGAAAGCAATCCCAAACCGTTGACCCTCCTCTCCTCCTAGTCCTGTGTCAAAATTAACCGCGACACAATATTCGTGAACACGGACAGTTATCTTTCACTCAATATGTCTTCGAATCCGTTTCTTTTGCTCACGATTTCCCTTCCGCGACACGATACGTGCCGCCACGGAGAGCGACCGGGCTAATCGAAGAGGACGTAGAGAGAATTCCTCTTTGCAACACCTTGGGCTGCGACAGAATACATTTGGCAATGAGAGCCAATGCTGGGCTAATGATTGTCTTTCCTCGTCACATTTAACGAAGGGAATGTATAGAACCGTGGGAGGACAACGACAAAAAATGCCACTTTACCGTCACCACGTGGTTCAAACGGAAGGTGAGGTCCTAATACCCACTCGAGTGTATATGCCACGTCATACATATCCTTCCATAGGCCATTGCAAAATACACAATAAAGTCGGATTAATCGCGTTCGTAAAGAAAATGATTTTCCCTGCGTTGGGTTTGCATTCCGACAAGGGCGGAAATTTTTCAATGGCAATCCCTCCTTCCCACGTGCTTACCTTCCTATCCTATAGTTTTGAACTAACTAAGGAATTTAAATATTTAAGAGTCATGATAGTTAACAACAACAGAGAAGAGACAGACATTTTATATCGACTAAAAGCGGCTGTTAGGTGTTGTTGGAGCTTAAGCAAACTACTAAGTAGCCGATTGCTAAGCAAAAGAACAAAAATAAGGATCTCTAAGACCCTAATACAGCCCATAATATTCTACAGATCTGAAGTATAGTCCCTCCAAAATTCATCTGAAAGGAAACTCATAACTTTCGAAAATTGAAGTTCTAAGGAAGATTTGTGGGCCAAGGAGAGAGTTGGAGGATAAGAATAAAAACAGAGAACTGAGAAAAAGTTGTACCGATCCTGATAAAATAGCCATTATAAAAATCAAACGTTAAAGATGGGCGGGCCACGTATTGAGAAGGGACAGCAGCAGTGTGGTTGAACGAGTCTGGAATGGTAAACCCGACGGGAGAATGCCTTTGGGAAGGCCCAGGCTCCGGTGGGGAGACACCAGGGGGGTGTTTCAGAGTGTAATCGGATTGGCGGCATCGGAACCGGATTCAATCCGAGTCGATCGGATGCCTATCCTACGCTCGTCTTCCTTGCGCTTCACACTTCCGATCGGAAAGCGTTCCGCTTTTGGTATGACGTCACTCGTCATCCCAGTCGAGCTACGATGAAACGTCATAGTTTTGAAGAGACAAGTGAGCAGCGAAAAACAACCTGTCGCCAGTTTCACAACTTTCACGATGACGGGAAAAGGCATATATTTGTGCTAATTGATACAGTGTAATGTAATTGAAGTAATTGTGGGTTAAATTATTTTAGAATTGTCCGTTTTTAATTTTTGTATTGTAATCTCTTACCGCTTTATGTGTAAATGACGGGAATGAGGGCAAATTTTAGGCAAGTTATGAAATGAGGGCGAGATTTTGTTCGTTCATTCTCCTGAGTACACAGAGTTGATTGTTAAGGTCACATGCATAAGACTTATAATGGATAGAGTCGCGAAACGCATCCTATCTTGCAATAACAGATACAGGACATCATTTACTCAATGGTCTATCCAAAACCCTTCATGTCTTATTTTCATTGTTTACCTCATTTTAATGCGAATGCTTATCCTTCTGTTGCGGTTAGTGAAGTGTATGTAATGGCCTTCATGACATGCCATTTATATTTTATAGTTTACGTCCTTAAAAATGGAAGTACATCGGAAGGCAATACAGTGGTTACATTGAAAGTGTGTATGGTTTCGATGATTGTCAATGGCTGGACTTATGTAGATTAAAATAATAGAAAATAAATGGGTTTGTTGGTTAACTATTGTACAGCCTCTAGATTATTTTTATAGCAGAATTTTATTGCTAAAATGGCACTTACTTATATTGCACCATTTTCATATCAAAATTACTTCCATCAACAGAATTTAGACAATATATTTGGGCTTTGCAAGCCTCCTTCGAATAACTCCAGCCCATGTGCCTGTTTTGATCTATATTGTATAATCCAAAATTGTTACTTTAAATGAGACGCTTATTTGCGCAGTGGTGGAGAGGACACAGGTTAAAATATTCCAACAAGATTTTCCTAGTTAATAAATTACATGTTTTTTTCATTTCTGTTGCAACAATAATGCCAAAAAGCTTTAAACAGTTCATGGAACGTAAGTACATCTTATGGAAAATTGCTATATTCCAAGAAAAATTATAACTAAATTTACTTAAGTGTTTATTAATAAGTCTATTAATATATATATTTCCAAACCAGAGGACCTACCTGAGTAATTTCTAAGTTATAATGGATTCCAACTTGTTTCATCGTCCTTTTGTTGGATAACATATCCAAATAATTACACAAACTTGCGCCAACAGTGACGCAAAATGCGCATAAATTTTCCCGTTTACATGCTAATTATATCCTCTTACACCTTCATTAGTCTTGAAGAACATTCAAATAAATGTGAATTCATGAAATAAAGTGGTATCATCTTACTACAGCAAACTAATTAATGTCAACAACATCATAAGGGTATTCACCTGAGTCCAACCAATGCAATTGGAATGGCGTTCCGACACCTCTTAAGCCAATCGACTTCTATTCCGATCGGAAAGCCTTCTTTGAGCCGATAGGAAGCGGTCTGAAACGCACGGATAGTTTTTCCGATAGTAAGTGACGTAGAATTCGATCGAAGTCTTCCGATCCGAACGGAACGGATGACTCTGAAACACCCCCCAGGTGAGAAGGGAATGGAGAAGACTAGGAGCACAGGGTTAGAGACGGCGGCCGAAAATGGAAGCGAGTCATTCGCGAGGCCAAAAACCATCTCAGGATAGGTGTGGCCACAGGAGTAAGAGTGAGTAAGTCAGTAACCCCTCCTCGAGTGTCACGTGATAAGACCCTTATCACAAAGGTCCACACTGCCTCTATCCCCCCTCCCCTCCACAAATCCACTCGGATACTCCCGCATGTGACGCGCTGATCCCTGGGAGCGAATCCTAAAAGCACATGTACTCATCGCTAATGTCTCGTTATAATGTGAAATCACGATAGAGGATGTAATGTGAAATCACGATATGTATATATCAGTCATTCTCTCGACTAACCGTGGAGTTGAGGGTTCCGGTTGCCCCCCGGGGCGACGCGACTGCTCATCCCACCTCATCATCACTGAACCTCCCCTTCCTCTCTGAAAATCATCACCGTGGCCTCATCATGATCGAACTGCCTCTTCGCTTTCAATTTGGAAGTGACAGAGACACTCTGCCGCTGCTAACGATGGCATCAGTCGGAGATTACCGAGTGCCCGATAGGGGAAGCCTCGGGCGTCCATGTTTCTCGCCAGCGGACAGTCGACGTTGAGAGGGTGGACCCGATGGTAATTTCAATTTAACAAGTGTATTAATATTCTAGCAAAATATAACCACGATGGTGGTGATGGATATCAACTAACCTGTAGCTCACCAACATACATTCTCTAGAGAGTTCCACATTAATTTGGCCGGATGGGCCTTTTGGAGGACACTGTAGTCTCTGTGCTCACCTCTGGGCCACGCAGGAAAACATGTTGCGACGCGCCACTAAATTTAATTGGGTTATTTAATGAAATGACATTTGCACATTGGTGACTCCCAAATGAACGGAGAGTATGTGGCGATAGTATCGAATTCATTTGCTTGCTGCAATCGGCTGCAGGTCGCATATCCTTCCTTGGAGGAGATTTATACAGGAAGCATCTCCAGAAGGGTCCGTACTATCGGATTAAAGAGGAACGGCCCTTAGTGATCCTATCCCTAAATTGTCCCACTGTCCCGATCATCTTGCCTCGAAGCAATAATGCGACACCGTTTGCAGTTCCACCGATCGCCGATCGGCCTAGACCTGGGAGTTCTCCCTGGTCGAATTAAAAAGTCATCGATCGCAACATAATCCGAGAAAATAAAACAGTATCTTTGTTAACTTGGTGGTACGTTTATCATTAAATATGTATACAAACCAAAGAATCGTTCCAAAACCTTAGGAGAGTTTCTTTCCGGAGTTTGTTTCCCCTTCGCCGCGTGTAATGGCGCAAATACGTGGCTGGGTCGATGCGTGGACGATTGTTCCAAATTAAAACTGGGACTCTTTTATGGACTCGCGTTCGTGAATTTGCGTAATTTTGGGTGTGTGTGTGTGTGCATAAGGTGCAATGTTAATGGTGAATGTGTCCACGCACCTTCCCGCGCGGGTGCACGCAAAGCGAGCAATTGACCGCGCCACCACATCGTCTTCACTTGTCTTCTCTCGACGACCGAATGCTTCCTGGCGACGAAATTTCACGGAACTCTCTTCCTCTTACATCTGAAACAGGAAGCAGGTGCGACTCAAAGTCCATCACAAATTCGATCGAATCCACTTGTGAGACGAATGTTTTTATTTAAAAATTTAAAATTGTAGTTTGGCCATATTGAAGAGATCCGACAAACCATCCGAATAAAAGGAACGGTGGAAATGATGACGATACAGCGCAGTGAATCACCACGACGTTAAAGACTTTGTTTGGTGCGAGCTGTTCTAAGGGGGAAACCTTAAGCGTGAATGCGGGTATGAGGCGGTGAGTTGCCCCCGACACTCTTGAAGGAAATCCAATGAGAATACATTTCTTTCATTTCCGTTTCATTCAAGTTATTTCCGAATGTCAAGTCGGCAAAAACAATTTCAAATTCCAAGAGTGAAGCAGGATGAATGTCTAGCAGTTCGCCTCGTTCTGCCTCGTTCAACAATTAATGCGCCAGACCAAAACTAAGTAATTGAGGGTAGGATAGTCTTTGGATTAGGGTGTTAGTACACTGTTTGTTGACAGTCATTCTATTGGAATGTTCAGTGCCCACGATTATGACATCACTAAAATGAGCCTGCTCTCCACTGGAAAGATTCTCTAACACTGGTTGTGGTCCATTTTGTTCGTTATCGTCAACAAGGTCGACCATTAGTGTGTTTATTGCATGCGTGTCATGGTTACTAGGGAGCCTCTAAAGCCCAGCGCACACTCATCCTCCCGCCTCCGTCCGCATCCTCCCTCCCAAAATACATGGCTAATTGAAACGGTTTATTCCGCGAGTTGGCGCAAACTATTCCTCCCGGCTTCCGTCCGTCTCCGTCCGCTCCGCCCGTAATTCTCGGTTGAGAATATTTGGCGAATGCGGACGAGCGGTCGGGGGCGGACGGAGGCCGGTAGGAATAGTGTGCGCAGGCTTCCGTCCGTCTCCTCCCGGAGACAGCGGGCCCAAGCCCGTTGTCGTTTAGTAGTATGCGCACCCCTCGGAAGAAACGGTAGGAAGCGGATGAGTAAAACTTCCCCAAGTCGGGGAGCAGTAACTCACGAATTTGCTTAAAAAAAGTAGTAAAGCCTCAGAAGCCAGTGTTGAATCTTAATATTTGAGGTCGAGGGAGCGGAGGTCGCGGGTCACTGCACGCACAATTTGACACCTTTTCATGGAAAAAAATTCTCGGATCACACTCCACTAAAGCACATATGTTGAATATGCCCATCCGGTGCAGTTATTTAACCATAGTTTTAGCAATGTAGAAAGTATAAGAATTATACCTTCTAACTTTCCTTTAATTTAATTTAAAAAACAGTTATGACCTAGATTAGCGGAACGGAATTCCAATATTAAGCGATAATCATATGTAAATCCATGTTTTTAACTCGGCTTGTTACCTTGATAATTACTAGCCAACATAATAATAATGAAAAACGTGTCACTTCACGCTTATGGGAAAATATGGGCTACATATTTATAGGAACATGTCAAATGCAACTAGGTTACGAGTAAAAAGAGCTTTGGACTACCCAGAAATCAACTCGGTAACGTGCAGTGTTTTGCACATTGATTTATAGTACATAGACGAACGCTTACGTAAAGTTCGACGCAAACGTGTACGCAAGCGGAAAGCTCTCCAAACACGTTCAGGGTGCGAGACTTGAATCAGTTTCAGGACAAGTGCTCGTCCCTCGTTCGAAGACGAGTCGGATGGAATTGGCGGCGGTCCGAATGAGATCTCATATCGTGAGCATTGGGCGATCGCTTAGGGCGGCGGTGGGAAGAACGACGGCGAAGGCGAATGGGGGAGGGGAGGCGGAGTTGGGCGTGGAGGCGATCGCAGCGGGCGGACGGAGGCGAGTCGGAGAGGAGGCGGGGGCAGAGAGCGGATGAATCTTCTCGAAGATCACCGCGCGATTGGTGGCGAGGGGAGGGGCAAGCGCGGGGGGCACGACGGGGGGAACTACTTCTGGCGGCGAGACAACGGCACTAAAATGGCGCCACCGGTCGAAACCTCCCCCCCCCCTCCCCTCACCATGGCGACACCCCGCATTCCAAAATTAACCCCACCCCATCACGAGGACCCCTTCAATGGACCCCTTCCCACCCTCTCGACTGCCCCCCCCCCCACACACACGGCGGGGCGCATGTCAATGCGACCGTCCATCTCTCCTTCACTAGAGACGTTCCCAATCCACCACGCATGCGCCCCTCGGCGTCGGTTTCCCTCCCACTGCCCCCCTCCCCCCGGCTACCATTTTGATGATGCGCGTCTCGAAGTGGTGTCTACCCCTCCCCTCCTTCCACACCCTCTCTCTCTCTCTCTCTCTCTCTCCAACCACCCCGTCACGATGTCACACGCCGCGTCACGGCGAGGACAATGGGTCATTAAACGGCCATTTGGGCGCCGCTCTCGTGATTAATCGGCGGTCCCATCGTGAATGTGCAAGGAGGAGGGAAGGGGGAAGGGACGCGTCCGTCCAGGGGAGCCGTCGGTGGGAATCATTGCACCCGAGTGGAATCGACGATCGGACCGCGGGGTGTGGAGGTGTGGGAATGAGGGAGAGTGGCGAGCGGTGGATGCTCTTGCGGGGATGGATGGATGGTGGCGCCCTCCCGGGTTTGAATCTCCCTGATGTCGCCACCTCACGACCGCTCATATTCGGCTCGCCTCGGACCCTCGGAATCTGGAAGTCGACCCACTCGTCCGTTATTTGACGGCCCTTGGACGGGAGAGAAAGGTGCAAAGGGACCGCATTCTCACTTATTATCGCGCGCCAATCACCTCGAGGCATTCTGGCGCGACATATATTATGAGACGCGCGATGTGATAATTGTGATGGCCGTCAGGAGTCGGTTCCGCGCCATCGTCAGCGGTCGTTGTCGGCTGGACCTCTCCACATCCGTCAGTCTTTCATCGCTCGCCATGGTTCTTCATTTTTCAGTCTCTCGTAACTTGCGTCGCGTATTCCATCCATTCTTCGATTGTATATACATCACGCGAGCAAACTCAATGGAATGGAGTCATCTTCGCGAAAATCACTTCCGTCGACCACGTCAGCGGAGATCCGCCTCCCCCTGGGCGTAATTGGTCGAGGAATGGCGTGTCTACTTAAAACAGGGACTCATCACATCGAGAAATTCTTCTTCTCCACTGCCATCGTGCGCTAATAAGCGTCACCGACCGACGCGACGTGAATTCGAACGACGGACAAGTGAGCCATTACATTGGAACGAAATATAAATGCCCTTATCCCGGAGTTGTTCCTCAACTTTTGCAATTGTTCTTGAGCTAAAAGCCAAGCTTCCTGATCATTATACAAGACAGCAGTTCACCTTTCCCCGTTCGTTTTACCTCATCCGAGCGTCATCCAAACGTCCCTCTAAAAATGGAATTATTACTTATTGGAAAAGTTTGTCACTAAAAGGTGGGATGTATGAGGAAAAGAGACATGGATCCTAGAATGCCTCACCGAAAGTGTACAACACAGGAAAGACGTCCTGGGACTCTGGGACGACAGTTGACTGACCTCCAATAATTAATTTGGGTTAGAGGTTTAGTTTTGGATTTTAATTTCAACCAAAACGAAAAACGTCGGTATAACATCGTGTAAAGAACAGAAATTGCCATTGTGATTAAACAGTAAAACAGGAGAGGGGCGGGATTCGCACTGGCGAATATTAGGTCGATTTCCGCTTAGATAATGGATAATGCAAGTGCTTGTCTTGAGTTTACATCTTCATGTGCCCGATGGCGTCCTTCATGCGCCCTGGAGAATGTGCGGCAGGAATGTCTCCCCAAGCACGCACGCACTAACCGCTAATCATACACTATCACAATGTCGTACGCTTTTTTTAATTAATATTCATACCACCAAGTACGGATGATTGAGGTTTCACTAGCAAAACAATGTATTGTCTTCATTTTACCTTGCTAGATGATCAATCCACTCAGACATCACATGGATAATTAGTTCAGTCGTGCTAGCATGCAAAAAATTTACTTAAAATTTATTTTTAAAAAAATTTATTTAAAAATTAAAATACTAATAAAGCCAAATAGCACCCAAAATTATCACACGTTACAGACACACAAAACAAAGTTGTACAGCAATCGTGATTCCTTATCGTTAGCGAGAAAATATTTCTTTTTTTAACCGTCCATCCGGAGGCCAACTACAACAGGAGTTGGGTTGATGAACTCAACTTTTTCTGTTTCCGTTCGGTGCATATTTGATCCTTAACCGTTTCGGTTCGTTATTTTCCAAATATTTAGCATCGCAAAATGTTTTAAGGTTTAGTTTCAACTGTCACGTTTCGCCATAGGCTAGGATTTCCACAAAATTCCTCCAAATTTAGTCCCTATCTTTCATTTCAAGCAGTTTTATTTACATCTACCGGCAAAAGGTCACAGCTCACGATTGCCCATGGTACCATGATGCCATAAGAGGCCAGACGGCGTATTATGTAGGCAGCAGATGCACATGAAAGCCACGATACATTAGCTATTAATACACGAATAAATCTGTTCGACCGTTTTCGCATACGACACAGTAAAATAGAGTACCAACAAAGCAAAAGAAATGCCGAATATCGCTTACTTACTGTCCTTAAGGTTGCTTGAGCGAAATTCTTCACCTGTCTTCATGGAAAACAAATTCAAATTTTATTTTTAAAATTCAGTATCTCCAGGAATCATGGCATAAATATTTCAACATTAAATGCTCAAAAATATAGTTTTACTGAACAGACGGGAGTGACCCATAATTAAAAAATGACACCACCGTAAGCGCTTAACCCCCTTTTCTCACGCTGCGATCTGAAAACTCCTTCGCAACATGTTTTTTGCAATTCCTCTGAAATTACGGCAGTTTTCTATTTTTAAAATGGATGTGAAATGAAGAGAACTAGATAATTTTAAATTTCCTACGAGGTCAAGGTGTCCAAAGTTCCTCATTTTAAAAACAAGTCCTTCTGAAGTGCATAAGCGCACCAATTCCCACGGAAAACGGTTTCTCGGCAAATAACTCTAAAGGTGTGAGAAAAGGGGGCCTCACTTTTTAATGTCTTTTGAAAGGTGAGCGTTTTCTTAAAATCATGTCACATTCGCTGGACTCCATGAGAAAAGATGTCTGGTTCAATCCATCTCGAAACTCAAAATGAGCTCCCTGGATGTCCGCGGGGTTGCTGTCATCTACTTCAACATGCTACACTGTAAACTATATTGGTATGTAGCGGGGGGTGTTAGCCTTAAACCAGCAGTGCATATGTGTAAAGGAGACCTTTGTTGTGAGGCAGGGTGTATTTATTGGAGCTCAGTTTTCATTGTTGTAACTCATTGGGCTCGGCAAGAACTAATGTTTGTACCGATCTGTTCGGCTGTGTATCTGTATTTCATCGCTTCTATCGAGCATAGAGATGTAGTGTTAAGTCAAAATGATATTCTTGCGTCACATAGAAAATCACCAGTTCCGAATTTCTCAAGCAATAAGCCATACTTGTATCCTCCGATTCTCAATCAGTTCCCAACCTAACCCCTGTACATTCTCCGAAACAACCAAAGTTCCCTCGTAGCAGTTTTCAACGAAGCGCGCAGCTTTCCTTCGTGTAATATTTATTTTCGGATTGAATCCTCCCGTGCCGGATCCCGAATACTCGCGAATGTATGTCCTCGAGGTGTGGCCAAACCAGAGCGAAGCCTCTCTTTCGCTTCTTCGTCCAAGGGCCTTCTTCCTATGATGACATCAATATCAAGACAGCAATTATTGGCTCGATGAATCAGTCTCGGACCTTCTTTCCCCAGTGCAGCCCTTTTGCAGTGCATTGCTCTGACATCGTTCCACAGCCGTCCGCCAGTGAGTGAGTGAGTGAGTGAGCACGACGTTGTGAGGGAGGGGGGAATCTTCCACACCCTCCCTCCTTCCCCCCCCCCCTCCACACCCTCCCTCTCCACATCCAGGGTTTCAGTCACGCTCCGTCGTTGCCATCGCACGGGGGGACTAATTAGCGTCGTCATTCTGCATGTGATGGGAATTTCATTCATTCGCCACCGTGGACTTCATAATACTTCGCTCTCAAGTTCGCATTACACGCAGCGAGCGCTAAAGAAGAAAGTAGGGATCGAATGTGATAGTGCTGCAGATTCCTGAGCGGTCCACTTAAACTATTTGAAATTTTTCACATCCAAGGCTCCCACGGAGTTCAGCGAAGGGAGGGGGGGAATGGGAGGGAGTCTCTATATATTTCTCCGTGCTCTCTCCAGCATATCTGTGCGTTGGCTTGACAACGAGGGAGAATTCATTCTCAACCACTCGGGCGACAACCGACCGCGGGCGATTCCCGAAACGTAAATCGATTCTACCAAGCAGGAGGGGACAAATTGGAGCAAGGAAAGCATTTTTAATTACTTGAGTAGTACATAAGAAGAAATTGGACATAGGAGCAAAGACATGAGACGGAGAATAACGTCAGCAAAGGAATATTTTCGTAAAAAAGGAGAGCTGATGACTGAGACCCCGGAAATTTTCATATTAAAAAATAGGTTAAGGCAGAGCTTCATATGGAGTGTAGCGTTCAGTGGGACAGAAAGTTGGACTCTGAGAAACGACGACGAGAAGAGATTGTCGGGTTTAGAGCTGTGGGTGTGAAGAAGGACGGAGAAGGTGCAGTGGACGGGAAGGAAGACAAACGAGTAAGTGCTCGGTATGGTGGGGGAGTAAAGGAACTCGCGAATTAGATCAGTAGGAGGCAGGGTAGGTGGCTAGAGGAAGTAATACTCTCTCTAGCCAAGGAAGGGTCTCTCAAGGCTGATGTGGAGGGAAGGATGTAGGTCAAGCGGGGAAGGGAAAGATAAAGAATTGGTTTCGCGGAGCAATTGACGAAGGATAGGACGCAGGCTGGTTTTTAGGAAGAAATTCTTAGAGGCAAGCAAGGTTCTGCACTCGGAAAAATCTTATGGATTATCTTCTGTTTCACGTCGGAAACAGAGATCAAGTCTTTTCATATTGGAAAAAGACTTATTTTCATGATGAGCGGCAATATCTATTGTATGAAAATATTTAAAATGCATTCAAAAACATGTTTTCTCAAACATAAATGCACTCAAACAAGGCGGCGCTAATTTCACCGCCACTGACGTCACCTGTAATATAATATATTATTAAGTATAAAGTGATTGCCCCAGCGTTGACCGTCGAACCAAATGGATGAATGATGATTTCGTCTCGAGTCGAGCGTGATGTTCTGCTCTGAGTTGGTCCCTGGCGTTGCGTGTGGCGAGCGATTTGGCACGTTGACTAAATGCCAAATGATTCCTGGTATAATTCCAAAGGATCGCCAGAGAGACGGTTCATATCTTTATCGGCCCTATCGCGTTCAGGCAGTGAAATTTGGAATTAATTTTGTAATCCAAAGCGGCGTACTACAAAACGACTGACGTCATCGTAAAAAGTACCCCTGACCAGTCAGTCCATCCCTTTGAGTGATCACAGTTCCATAGGCCACAGAGCGTACATCCCAATTTTAAGCGCTGTTGATCGAAAATGACCGGGAGGGTAGTTTCTCCTGTGAATCAGAAATATACCCGCCAACTGCCATCGCATCTCGTTGATCAGAGAAATCATTTTAAATATTACTGCCATTATGATGGATAACGTAACTTACAGCGTTACATATATTTTCATGATATAGCTCAACTTTACCCCACCCCCTTAATTCCCCCAACATAATCCCCCCGACACCCCCTCCTCCCTTCCCGGCACTTCGACCAATCCGATCGAATGCGCCGCCCCCTCACTCGTCCCTCACCCGGCGCGGGCGGCGCCTCTCCGCTCTCCATTGGCCTGCATCTCTGCACCAAGGGAACACCCTCCCTTCGCGCCCCCCCCCCCTCTCTCTGCGTCGCTGCCAATTCGGTCGGCTTCTTCCCGTGGCGCTCGCCGTTCATCTCCCACAGAGTGCAAGGCGGCGCCGCGGCGCCAGAGACGGAGGAGGCGTCACGTTAAGCTCAAGATTAGAAAAACACGGGGCGACATTAGTCCTCGACCGACAACCGAAACACTTGGACTGATGGACATGGATGCATCAAAACAACGCATTATGACATGATACGTCACAATCCATCCATGGCATCACATCACTCGCCTGAATTCTTGGCTATAATCATGTTTCCTCCCAGACACGTGTTTCCCCACCGTCTTCTCCTAGCAATGGAAACGTCTCTTTCGCCTGCGTCGTCCATGTGATCACAACCTAGAGCATCATCAAAGCGAGCTTACTCCCTCCCCTCTCTCTCTCTTGCATCTGCGTGATGATTTTCTCGCCCTCTCCATCATTCGCCCCCACCCTCCTCATCAACGAAGCCAATTGTTATGATGAGAAATTGGGCTGAGAGGTGCTTTTGACACGTTTGAAGGTCTTTTTAATGCTCAAATATCGTGTTCTCGATGCAATGGCAAGAATAGGATGGCATGCAATCTATTGGATAAAGTTTTCAAGAAATGCCATTTCGCGTTCTTTCTCGGTTTTGTATTCACATTTCGGAGAATGTAGCTTTATATTCATAAGAATAATTTTCACGGGGCTGCCATTATCATTATCATGACCAGTACTTCAATTTCCTGTCATTCATGATCATATCTAACTCTTCGTGGTTTTTTTTTAATGAGCATAGGGCACGGGTTCCCAAAGTGGACAGCCCCGGGGGTGTGGTGGAGTCAAAGGGTGGTGCAGGGGACGCTTCAGTCGAAGGGGTCGAAAAGAACCAAAGTGGAGGGAGAAGGGCAGGGTCCGTCCCGAGCGGTGCCATTCACACATCTCACAGGATGAACAGACTATCTTTTTGGATTTGTTATATTAAGCATTAGGTAAACCAAAACCACATGATTTAATTTTATTTTTATAACCCTCCAGATTTAGTCACGTAGTCTATGACTTTTAAGCTTACAGGTTGGGAGAGCGTTGGGTATAGGCGCTCTATGTGGACCCCAGAAGTCAAGGGGTCTAAGTGACATTTTTGAAAAAAAATAATTTTTGTACAGGAATGGGATGTGAAAATATAAATCTTTTAGGTGGTAAAGGGATCCAAGTGATTTTCTTGACAGGTGCTGCTATCTAGTGTAATGCCTCTCAACTACTTAGTGGGTTGTACCAAACATTTTCAAAGTTTTCTCAAAACAACGATTTTGTTACTTAGACCCCATTGTCTTCTGGGGTCCTCATATGTAGTAATGCCTACCAAAGTGGCTCGAAACAATCCGGTAGACGCTTGAACTTTCTCCCTCTCCTTGGCATCTCGCTTCCCCCCCCCCCCCCGCCCTTCACGAGTCACCTCCCCTTCCCACCCATTCTACCCCCGTGGATACAAGACCTCCCCTCCAGTCACCGACTGCGAATCGCACTCGAAGTACTGAGCGCTGAAGTTAACATTTTTAACGTTCATACCCATTCAAGAATTTTTAGCATTGATTAAGGCGTGGCGAATATATTGCGTATGACTTCTTAATGGCTAGCTTCAATATCTCAAGGTACCGTAATCGACTCCAGACATCGAGAACCCCAAACAATTGTTTCGTCAAAATACCCGAAGAGGTAATGGAGGTCACTAGTGACTCAGTTGTCATTGCCCTCGTTTCCCAGGGAACGAACATCACATCGCGAAAACTTCGAGATATTCAATAGCTCGATTTTCGAAAGGTGACACTGTTGCGAGTCGTAAATGAGCCCTTTAGAGGAACATTTCGTCTGTTTTGGAGCCGTGCGCCTCGGTAACCGTCGATTTGGCAACGTTGCACTCGGTTGCGCACAGCGTCTCCACCGTCCTTCCTACTCCTCCCCTCCTACTCCTCCCACCCTCCCCCCCCCGGCCCCCGTCGCAATCAGCATTCACGGAAGCCCGCTGCCCACTCGCGCTTTCGCAAAGCAAGCCTCACGTAACGAAGGGTGGTAAGTGATCGCTCTTATGGCATCGAATTGCATCCGTCCCGGGCAGCGCGTGGTTAGGATTTCGCATGGCGCTGGGCAACGCCTCCCACTCGTGTAAGAGGCCGTGGGGAATGGATGCGTGTCGCGTAAAGCCTTCCCAGTTGGAGATCCTGGCGCACGAAATTCAAAGTAAATTCTCGCTTATTATTCGTAGTCATGTGCTTGTGCGGGTACTCAATGCGTTAGAACAAGTTCAGGCAAAAGATTTTTTCAAGGTAAATGTCACCCATGACTGTACCTCCTCGTCTCGTGGCGGCTGGCTAGTAAGGTTTTATTTCAGACAATTTCATGAGTTATTGCCCAATGTTTGAAGAGAGCAAGGTACCAAAGGATAAAAAGTTTCCTTTTGAATTTGGTGCGTGAATTCTTAATTCTCCCAGAAAATGACACTGCTTCCGTACGAAGTTTACATGGAATAGTAGTCTCCAATATAAAATTGATTCCTATCTCGTGGAAAACTCGGTCTATTGATTCAGTTTAGAGTTTCCCGAAATAAATTATTTCATCCAATATCTTCTTAGAGTACAAACTTGGAGCTGTAAGAAGATATTGGGTCAAATAATTTATTTCGGGAAACTCTAAACTGAATCAATAGACGAGTTTTCCACAAGATAGGAATCAATTTCATATTGGAGACTACTATTCCATATAAACTTCGCACGGAAGCAGGGTTATGCGCATGTTAGCAACAAGTTATATATTTGCAAGAACCATTCGGTACAAAAGCCTGTAGATACAGCTTCAATCCCTATTGCAACCCCTAAGCTCTGTGGCCATTTGTGATTGATACAATCGGTGATGGATTCCGAATGCTATTAAGTGTTCCACATTTAGTTGACAGAATGGGCTTCACAGAGATCAGTGTTGGCAAACTTTTGCTCAGCGTGTCCACCTCACGGCCGCGCAAGCAACCATTCCCAAGGCCGCACTCAAATTTAGTAAGTTACTTCATGAATTAGTCTCTGAATATTGGAGGATTCCTCGAAGTGCAGCTATTTTCCTGAGTCACATTAAGTTGCTTTTTAAACTGCTCCCGGTAATATCACTCCTCCAGCCTCGTGGAGATTTACACCAGAAACGAATAAACAACAGAGCCCACACGCAGTTCTCAAAACGGCGGGGCGCCCAAACTAATAGGAGGTCGCAGACGGCCGTTCGCTGACAAAGAAATCCTTTCGGTTTGGGTGCAAGTGCTCTTGCAGACCGCGAGACACCTCTCTCTCTCTAAAGGCCGTGTTCCAATCCGTAGGGTGCGCCCTATGCACTTACGCCCTTCACTCCTGCACTTCACGCACTTTTCTGCTCTTAAGGTAGCCAGCGCCGAGGTCCCCCAGTGGCAAATGTCGGAACTATATCAGTTGACGAACGCAATTCCAAATAGTGATAGAGCAGAGAGCGCACTGGTAGGTAAGAGGAATATTGAGGAAAAGAAAACGAAACAAAACGCGGTAATGGACGACGGGGATGTACCAGTCCTTTTACAACATTTCATGGCATTAAACGCCATTACTGAGGCAATAATGTTGTTGCTTCGGGAGAGGAGGAGAAGAGTTGCCGCGATATTAGCGTGGTATCATCGTGCGCAGATGCTGCGGGGAATGGTAAGTTAAAAGCAGTTTGACAACAAATGTTAAAACAATTTATAATGAAATGAATGATGAATGATTTTTTTACCTTCGGCAGCCACAAACAAGCTTTTGCATGTTAAATATGCCACTAAGAGGAGTATTTTGGGATATTGTTCGCGGGGACATAATTCAAACCAGAAGACACCTTAGGGTTACCCCAGCTTCCCTGCAATTTCTTGTGGCGAAAGTGGCGCACAAGAGGCATGGATGGAATCCTCTCTTCGAGGTAAGTTTGATGATGATGTGCTTTAGTCATCTCTATGCTCAGGAAAGTCATGCACAGTAAAAGAGATCTAGTTGAACAGATTTCAGCGTTAATGAACAGTTAGTATTTGATTGTGAATAAGTTTCCTATAAATTGTTCTGAAATTTACTTCTTACGAATTGATACTGATAATTCGAAGGGTATCCCCCTTCCCCTCTCGCCACATCCCCCACCCGCCCACAATGCCCAAAGGCGACAAAGCTCTACAAATTCCACGATCCATTCGTCTCTTTCTCTTGAACACTTCCAGATCTCTTCTGAAGTCGCCTCAATCTCCTGGTCCACACTCCATTCCTCCTCCACAAACGCACAGCAGTTCGGTCCAAGTTGATAGCGCAATGGAAATGTACTGATTTAGCTCAGTAAGAAATTAAAAGTAAACCACTTTTTTCTCGATCGTAAGGTTTGAACAGAGGACGCTATCATGGATTCTTCAGTCACGTGAATTCCCTTTCCCGAGCGGCATTGGACGCGTTCACTCGCTGGCTGCATTCCTTTGTGCAGCGCTATTATCTTGAACAGAGTTTGTCGCCTTGTAAATGGCTCCCTCATCCCAAAGAGTCCTCTCCAATGGCGCTCAAATCAAGCGGCGAAGCGAGACAACTTCAGCCATCTTCCCCGGTTCACGCACGGCCCATTCATTCCTTTAAACAGCACTGCCCTTACAATGACTGCCATAATTCGCAACCGGGTCGGACCCAGTTCTCCTTCGGCAGTCTCGACATGAAAAGGCACACTACATCCTGTAAAACCTTCGACCCCGCTATATGTCTCCTTTCGAACCCAAGAACTTAAAAGCAGCAGACGGTGAAAAATATCCGTGTGATGACCTTTTTATTCAGTACACCGCAGGTGGCTCTGATAAAATTTCAATCGGTCTGTTTTTCTCCGACTCTTATTCTTCCCAATCGTTCATTTTCCGTAGAAGCAAGAGCAATCCCAAGCTGCGTTAGGGCTTGATACGCTCTATTTGGACATCTATCCTACCCACTTTTGCTCAAAGAAGAAAGGACTACAAATCAGGAAACAGTATGTGAAAACATTCGTGTGGAGCGTAGCACTCTACGGATCGGAAGCATGGACCATCGGAAAAGCTGACCAGAGCAGACAAGAAGCCTTCGAAACCTGGTGCTGGAGGAGGATGCTCACGATAAAAGGGACGGACAAAATAAGGACTGATGAAGTGCATAGAAGAGTAGAAGAGGAAAGGACCTCTATGGAACGCCACAGAGAAAAGAAGAGCAAGGTGGATTGGACAGATCCTGAGACACAATGGATTTGTGAAAAACATTATTGAAGGCAAAAGGGGAAGGGGAAAGCCTCAGAGGAAGACCCAGGACATTTCATGGACCAAATAAAGAGGAAAGTAAATAGGAAGAGAAACCAGGCGGCAAGGAAACTAGCATATTAGATAGGGATGGGTGGAGGGCTGCAGTCAACCAAACTTAGTATTGAACTTCCAATGATAACGACAGAGATGCTCCGCACGTGGAAGCACGCTTCGTTCAACGAATAATATTGATGAAATGTTTCGGAGGAACGTGAATCGTGAGTGGCTCTCTTTCGGTTTCTCTCCCCTTCATGAATGGATGGATTCGTTCTTTCGACTGCCTGCATCACATTGGTTCTAATTTGGGGATTGGAAAGTCGCTCCTTAGATAAGCACGCATCGCAAGGTCGCGAGGAGGTTATAGTGTGCGTTTCGTATAAACGCACGCAGTTTCGTATAAACGCAGTGCGTGTGTCAAATGCAGCAAAGTGGTTTAATGTAAAGTACCTGTGGCCGTGGAGTGGCTGTGACCTCCTTTCTCGCCCCTCCCCACTCCCCACGTGTGTCGTGACAAGAATTACCCATACACCCGTGCGTCAGTCGGGTATAAAAAACCTCGCTCAAGGCGGAAGAGGGCTGATTGTGCTGTTACGTTCTGAAACGTCATGTGTGGCTGCCTGGATCGACCGCTTGCATTCAGGGGAAACTTGAGTGCCGGAGCAGGAGGCTACGCTAATTTACCTCGCGACGGAGCGAGAGGAAGACATTTGCACTAAGAAAGGGGCTGGACGCTGCTACACTATGTAATCAGCAAGCTCCCTCATAGCGCTGGCCGCTCGTCACCACATACTGTCCCGAATTCTCGCGACAGTGCACGCACGGATCGCCGATAGCAGCCGTGTGTCAAGGATTCGGAGACGCCGGGGACGCGGAATACCTTCGGCGCCGTGCAAGGAATCCAGGGGTTGCCCCTGTGCTGCCTGACGATACGAGTGCAAATCTCATCAACCTCTACTTCATCTTCGACCACCGCAGTCTTCACCATCCGTCACGTAAGCCACTGCCACACCTCTGCTCACGCTCATTTCCTCTCATTCACCACATGATACGAAGGCACATCCATGTGATGAATGTGCCTTCGTATCATCCATCTCATTAAAACTCACCAACGATCAGTGTATTTAAATGCAGTGCTTATTTCCTGTATATACATTGGAGGGCAGTTTGTGTTCTCAGCCACATCATTTATGCGTTCTGTAATATTCCTACAACGATTGTTTAAGTGCATTATATCCTTATTTACCAGATATCAGAGAGTGTGGTTCGTCTTACCTTCTAGGAAGAAAAGGGGGGAATTTCCTTCGGACAGGTGGCTTTTTCCCAGAGACGCCTAATTTATATTTCATTCGCTGCATGATTATAATAACCGAAGACACGGGATCCCTACAATTACGGAGTAGGCGTAATCCGCCGAAACGCACCAATTACAATGTCACGTCGGTCCGCCCTTGTATCCGGGGGGGGAATGGGGGGGAAACTTTTCTCTCCTAATTTCGTTACCCTCTGGGCCGCTTAATCTACTATTTCCACCTTCGCACTCTATTTAAGTATGTTCATTGAGTGAGTAATAGTCGAATATTTGGAGACAGAGTGCACTTGACTACTTCATACCTCTCTGTCAGTTTTCTTACTGCTATGGACAACACCGCACGGTCGCCCAGTTGTCTGAGAACCCACTTCAGCGGTCAAAAATCGATTTTATCAAAATGTTGAATTAATGTCGTAGATCTTCTTATGCTGAAGATAAATGACCAATGCATTATAAACCTAGTGAAATTTCATTCTTTGATGACCCATGCCTGACTAGTAGGTACAGACGGACATCTGAGGGATCAGTGCCACCACTTAAAAATCTTTGCCTCGCTCTCGAAAAGGAAGCCAAATATATCTCGACGTAGGCATTGATACACAATCAAATAAATTACGTGATTCACTAATTTTGAAACCTATAATACATTTTTAATCTGCCAAATATTCTCTTCTTGTCGTTTTTAAGTGACAACGGCAAGATATTATTAAATGGTGCTATCCCACGCACGTTACCGGCATCAGTTAGGCGTTTAAATAAAAAACTTGCATTATCTTGTGATGAGACAATAAACAGTGGCTAGTGAAAACCTTTGTATAAAGGATGACACAAGATTAATGTGTTTTAAGCGATATTGTTAAAGGTATTGGTACATTTATTCCGAAGCACGAGCAGCGGTGTGGGCGCTAGTTGCTCATTCTCGCGCTCCATCTGAGCAGTCCGTGCTGAGAATAAGCGGTCTATCAACATTCTCACAGCGGTTAAGTAGCTTTAAATTAAGTTAATTCATAGTGATATACCCTACATGGAATAATGCATACCATTCGGCATATTATATTGTATAACTATTAGTGTTAAAGACTTGGTGTAGCTGAAAATCGACACGCTCCGATTAACATTCTTAACCAGCACAACTTAAATGGGTTCACGAAACTACTCGTAAATGCGACTTGCGGTACTTTCCCCGCAGCATAATATCACTTAGTTTTATAGGCTATAAGTCGTTCATTGTTTTGGGAAATTAAATATCACATGGATTAATTAAAAGTTTGTTACGCTAACATATCACATCGACTACCTGTTCGATGCAATTTCCTCAATAGAGCGGCACTGTGCTGCGTATTACGAGCAGATTTGTCGTATATTTATGTAAACCAAATTTCAATTTTCACTTTAAAAATTATGAAAAAACAAATATACACAAGGAGAACCTATAGTGTTTGGTAAATACTGGATTTCTGCTGACTTTGAATATCTCCATCGATGCAGTAGCCGACGGCAAATATAAATTTGCATTAAAAGATAAAATGCTTCAACCGATCCCAGCAATTGAATGCTTAATTCATTCCTGGCCATCTTCGTCGATTGAGCTATAATTAAAAATCGGTTCCATATGCAAAGGACGACGCAGAAGTTCCGATATGTATCTGTTAAGAGTTAGTGTGATTTTCTCCTGAGGCAGTTTGGGAAGGTTATATGGAAGCGGATCTGAGGACTGAAGAAGGACGTGGAAGAGGTCTTCGTTTTGTCAGCTCCCTGCTTTTTTTCCGGGTGTGAAACTCTCTGCACATTTTGCAATCCTTATTTCTGGATTCTTGCGATTCTTCCAAAAATTAGGCGATTGGAAGAGGAAATAGTAATTCATTATGTCAGCATCGCAAATGAGGATTTTTATGTACTGCAACTAGCATTGGATACCTACAAGGATAAAGGTTTACAAATGTCGCTGATGTATTTTAGCCGCATTCTCTAAAAGAATTTGCATTTATATTACAATTTGATTACAAATCACAGAGTATAAGCTCTTGCGGTGATGAGTCGCTAGAATACTCGTTATTTCAGTCGATTTCTCAGTCTCTTGAATTAACCTGCGAGAAGTGTTGCTATCATACGCTATATTTTCACACTCTTGCTTTGTAAATACAATCAACCATTACTAATTTGCATTGTTTAAACGCCTTTTTTAATTCCCTGTTGCGTTCCTCGAGCTCTTTTTCATAAAAATTAGCAACGTGCCGCTTTCCAATCCCCAAATTAGAACCAATGTGATGCAGGCAGTCGAAAGAACGAATCCATCCATTCATGAAGGGGAGAGAAACCGAAAGAGAGCCACTCACGATTCACGTTCCTCCGAAACATTTCATCAATATTATTCGTTGAACGAAGCGTGCTTCCACGTGCGGAGCATCTCTGTCGTTATCATTGGAAGTTCAATACTAAGTTTGGTTGACTGCAGCCCTCCACCCTTCCCTATCTAATATGCTAGTTTCCTTGCCGCCTGGTTTCTCTTCCTATTTACTTTCCTCTTTATTTGGTCCATGAAATGTCCTGGGTCTTCCTCTGAGGCTTTCCCCTTCCCCTTTTGCCTTCAATAATGTTTTTCACAAATCCATTGTGTCTCAGGATCTGTCCAATCCACCTTGCTCTTCTTTTCTCTGTGGCGTTCCATAGAGGTCCTTTCCTCTTCTACTCTTCTATGCACTTCATCAGTCCTTATTTTGTCCGTCCCTTTTATCGTGAGCATCCTCCTCCAGCACCAGGTTTCGAAGGCTTCTTGTCTGCTCTGGTCAGCTTTTCCGATGGTCCATGCTTCCGATCCGTAGAGTGCCACGCTCCACACGAATGTTTTCACATACTGTTTCCTGATTTTTGTAGTCCTGTCTTCTTTGAGTACAACAGTTGCCTTTTTCCCATGAACTCCTTCTTAGCTTGCGCCATTCTCCGCTTGAAGCGCGTGATACTTCTTTCGTCCCACGTGATGGTACTTCCAAGAATGATGAAGGAATCTGCTTGCCCTAAATTCTCTCCTCTCAGGGTGACTTCTACATTCAGTTTCTCTCTTCCGCATTATAGGATTTTGATCTTCGTCTTAATTATTTCCATATTGTATTTTTGAAGAACTTGGTCCTTTACGTTTAGGTGACCTTTGAAGATCATCGCGGTTTCCAGCTGCGACTGCGATATCATTTGCGAATCGGAGAATGTTTATTTCTTCTCCACTTATCTTTGTTCCACTCAGTCCAATTTCTAATGTTTATCGTACGGCCTCTTCCAAGTACATGTTTAACAGTGCTGGTGAGAGGTTGCATTGCACTCTCAGCCAGAGTATGGCCTCCCTGGTACCCCTGTACTTCAAAAATCCTAACTGGTTTTCTAAGACGTTTTCTTATTTTTTCTTTCCATTCTTCGGCATAATATACGTATGGGTATTTTTGATGCATGTGACACCAGAATCAAGGTTCGGTGCTCCTCACATCTATCAGTTCTTATCTTCTTCGGTATCGCTATCATTACGCTCCTTTGAAAGTCCTCTGAAGGTCTTCTGCTTTGGTAGCTAATTTTTTACTACCGCGCACTGGTTATCCTTGGCTTTACTTCTGAGCGCTTCTTGGTTTCTCTATTCATATTGTCTTCTCCTGGTGCTTTGTTTTTCTTGTGATCTTCTACTACTCTATCAAATTCACTCCTCAGTATGAGCGGGCCTCAATCTTCCTCGTTAGCCTCGCTATCGTTCTCTATCAGGCTTTCTTCAGCGGCGTCGGCCCTTGGTAGAGTTCTTCGATGTATTGCTTCCACCTATTCGCATTGTCTTCTTACTCTATCAGTATATTCCCGTTCGCACCCCTGGTGTTGTTGGTTCTCGTTTTCCTCTCACCGAAGTTTCTCTGTTCCGGTGTTTCCTTTCTTCATGTTATCGTTGACTTCATCACAGCAGCTTTCGATCCAATCCTCCCTAGCCTTTTTGCATTCTCCATTGACTTGGTTCCTTAGCTTCTTGTAGAGGGTTGCCTCATCTCCGTTTCTGCGGTTCTTGTATTTTCTGCCTTCGCGAGCGATCGTTTTTTTGCGAGAGCGGGCGGGCGGAGCATCCTTAGCGAGGCCACGGTCCCCTCTCATCCGATCTTGGTGACGCGTTCGATTCGACCGTTGGTCGCTCGACTGCAGTCGACTTGACCGCGCTGAGGGAAGACTCGCTATTCCAATCGACAGAATGGAATTCGCGTGACGAGAGGGCGATCGGAAGATTCCCTAGCACCGAGATCCTTCGTCCATTCGACGGGAATCATTTGCGCTGCGTCGTAAGGGGGCGTGGCAACGGAGGCAATGGCAATGAAGAGGAGCAGCAACCGACGACGTCGAAGAAACAATCGAGGGAGATCGGGGCGCACTCTCCACTCCGCGGCGCCCCCCCTTCACCTTTTCTCTCCTCGCGTCTTCCATTTTGGCTTTAAGGGGACCTCTCGGTCATTACTTTCCCCTGCATTTTCGGTCCCGGACAACAGATGAAAGATTTTCATTTCGAATTAATGCAAAGATTTTTAGGAATTATGCAACGCAAGTGCCATGTTAATCACACGATTTTCGACAAAGTTGCGTTACCATATTTTATTATGCATGATTATATTATATATTCGACATTATTATGAAGAGGGGAACCAGCAGAAAGGTACAACTTTTATGACAAATGCTATTAGTCTTTACCCTGAAGGAGTGCGCAATCAGATTTACTTTCAGTGGCAAAGCAGAGTCGTAGAATACAAGTGCGCAGTCGTCTGCGGCAGTGTCAAGAGGCCGTTGTGTCAGCGCACAGTCAAGGCTCCCTGAAGGCGTAATGATAGTGACTCACAATGGGCTGAAATCGAAAAAAGTAGGCCAAAATCTCTGTTCGACTTTTTAAATTTGTGCCGGGAATTAAATAACCATACTTTAGAATTATCCAGCTACATGAAACAGCAGATTATTTTCCATCATAGCTGTTTGTTAAATTTTTACAGCTCGTCGAAAATGAAAAATAATGAAACGTGGAATCTGAGATTTAAACGAAAATTTTCTAAGTTTCTTCTACTGGTGATGGAATGCAGTACAGAAAAAAAAACGTTTTGAGAATCCTTCTTAATACTGTCATGTTTTTAGATAGTAAGGAATGAAATATTTTGAAAAATGACCGTTATTTACCAATTGTAAACTTAATTAAATGCATTGCTAATTTTTGGCTCAAATTTTAGTTATGGTGAGGATAAAAGTACTTATCGCCGCTTGCTACTCCTGAGATATTTATTCCAGGAGTTAGGTTGAAGTCTGTAGTGTACGATGGAAAAGAAAAATCACCCTTTCCTTTTTTGCTCGAGAACTAAAAACAAAGTAGTGTGGTTTGCCGTCGCGTCATCGTCGATAGACATTTCGTCTTTGCTCCGGAGAGCGATTCACACCGAGCGAACGACAATCGTCTCATTTTCCCGAAATAGAGTCGGATGCATACCTCCTCTATTTCTCTCTCTCTCTCTCTCTCTCTCTCTCTCTCTCTCTCCCTCTCTCTCTCTCTCTCTCTCTCTCCAATGATTTGAATGCGGTGCGAATGTCAACGCGTCACGACCCCCTTAAAGGAGCAAACCAATAAACCTTCTAAGTGGGTAAGGGGAAAGAGATGGAGGAGAGAAGAGGGGGTAAGGGAGAAGAGAATCGAGAGCGCTTTCTCGTCGCTTCATTTCGAGATCACCTGGGCCGTCCGTCGAGCTTAAACCGTTCGAGATAATTGCCATCTCGTGTCTAAGGAGTCGCGTGGATTGATCATAGAGTATTCGAGATTTCTGTTCCATAAAACACTCGTAGGGATCTCAAACTACCTTCCCGTTCACCTTAATCTCGAGAGAACATTCTTAATGGAGCTATGCATTGTTTTTAGAGAGACAATAGTATGCGAGTCATCCTTCTCTAAAGTTATCCATCTGCGGGGGTAAAATTTTCCATAATCTCGAACCGTTCCTCGTTGTACATCGTATCTTTTTAGCTGCGCGATCGAAATAATGCCGAGCCGTTCAAACGCATACTCCGGAGCATTTCAGGCCCCATTTTCACTCTACCCGTGTTTGCGTATCACTCAACCACGGGTTACCTATTAAAGATAACGACTTCTAGTTTTCTTTATTTGGTTTGGGAGATATCATTCCAATAGGGTATGTGAAAGAAAAATTTTTATCCCTCTGGGTTAGTGAGGAAACGTACCTGAACTTTGGCTAACAAAAACTCTCTTCTCGGCCAGATATTTGAAAATCAGAGACGGTCAACCTCTGGCGACATCTTTCTTCTACACGATACATAAAGAACATCAATCATTACTTGGCTCCGAGGTCGCAATCTTTAAAAGAGTGGACCCTTGCTCGCTAAAAATCTGTTTTCGGACACTAAGGGCCGGTTGCACCACATCAGGTTACTAGCTAAACGATGAAATCTGTTGCACCACTTCTGGTTACTCTGTAGCCTCCAGCTGACGAATTTGAAACCGTAACCTCTAGGCTCCACCTAGGGCTATCATATCGTGGCCGGTGGTCACGCGCAATACATTTTAGGAAACAATGCATTGTGGGTATGTAATAATTAGTGAATAAGCAAAATGGACGTTGGTGATGTGCACTTAGATCCCGAATTTAATGATTCTGATGAGGATATGAATATATATATTACATAGGAATCGTGCGGAATCCAAAAAAAATGCGACCAAGGGCCAAGAATTTTGAAATGTGGAGTGAAGAGGAGTTTTACGTGAGATTTCACCTCCATTAAGAGTCGGTTTCGGTTTTGTTGGCCATGACGGAGCAGAAATTGGAGCTCTCAACCGATCGAAAAGTGCTATATTTGAGAAAAACTCGTAATATTTCACAATTTTTGACAAATCTGTTAATTAATGCAAATAATTTAGCTTGCCCTCAGAAATATGTCTTCGTCTGCGTTAGACCAAATACTCGTGGCTCTCCGATTAAACGCAACTGGATGTATGCTGATAACTTCGGTAGACTGTGCTGGAGTGCTTAAATCCACGGCATTTAGAGAGGAAATATCTTATCACAGAAAATGTGTTTGAGGTTTATGAAACGTCCATCGTGTGCAGACGACGATGTTTGCCAGACTCGGATTCTAATTTGAATGCATTAAGCCCGTTCGGCTTAAATAAAGAATTTAGAATCCCTTGTTTAAACAGAACTTGCATCGTACCAGGCTGCAAAACAGGGTATGCGTCTATGCGGACCCAAAATAGGAGACTTGGATAGAAAAATAAGAATCTGTTCAAGGCGGCGGTAAGCGCATTCCTTTTTACCTACACTGCAATGATGGCCATTGGGAATACTCATGAAGTCACCTCGCATTATTATTAAATTTCCGTATAGCAATATTCACGAAGTGCAAAGAAGTTAACTGTGCATTTGTGTAATTAGATTTGGAGAGGAATTTAATATCTGTAGACCGGACGATATTAAAAAAGCGTATAATAACGTCCTGCGTGTAGTACTACATTTTTTATCCACTGCATTATAATTAATTGTACGTAAAAGCCATGTACATTCATGGTAAAACCAGTATGACGTGTTTATTAACTAACTATCGACTGTACTAACATTTGAACTTCCGTCTTTCATCACTAGGCGGCACCACTTTCCGGTCACACATCCCGGTCAAGGCGGATGATTTTTTCTCTGTGGAAATTCGCACATGTTCCAAAAAGTTGTTTGTTTACAGAATTCTAGACAACAATTTTGGCGACAGGATAAATCCGTCGCGACACCCCCCCCTAAAGGGCGACGGCTCATCCCAAAGGGCGTCCATTGGCATCGTCAGTCGAGAGAGAGACAGCGGGAGGAGTGAGATGGGGGGGAGGGGGTAGGGAGAGGTAGGGGCAGGGAGTGTGGAGACGCTTCGTGGTCGCCGTGAATACGCGAGGGACAGAGAACGGAATCGATCGTCAAATGCTCATCAATCACGATCACTGCTTCTCATACCGGCGCACCCGTCTCTCCACCAACCCCTTGGCCCCCTCTCCCCCCCTCCCCACGGACGGATAGGGAGGGAAAGAGAAGAGAGAGACAGAGCCGTGGTTACAATCTTAGTCTCTGCGGAGGAGGCTGCACCACCGATGGAGTGGCGGAGTCGTGTGTGACCGCCTAGTGGATGTGACAGCGAGGCGGTGCGTGAGAGGGGAAGGAAGGAGGGAGGGGGTGGGGGAGGGGTAGGAGGAGTGATTTCCGGTGGGGCGTTGGACCATAAAGGGGGACGATGGGCAGCGGGTGTCTCCCCGGACTCTTCCACACTCCTAATCTGTATTCCGCCGGGGACGCCTCCGCCCATCGCGCGCGGCCCTCGACACTTCGTGGAAAACGATCGCGCCCGCAAAGGGAGTGCAGCGAGGGAGAGGAAGGGGGAAGCTGGGGTGCAGCACGAGAGACGGGAGACTCCCAGCACCACCCGTGAGGCCGAAGCACCACCGGGGAGCGTGTGGCAGGGCGTGTCGGGATGAGAGGCAGCAATCGGAAGGACGACAGTAGACCGGGTGAGCGGATCGGTTCTATGTAGTGGATCTAACCTTTAGCTCTCCTCCGCACACTTGCTATAGCGATTCGTTTCCAATGAATGCGCATCGATTGCACGATCGCGCACTTGCGCACGCATGAGGAATATTGTTGTCGTGCGCAGCCGCGAGAAGAAAAGCGCCATTGTCGCTCTGGTCGTGTTGATTTATATCGAATGATATAAACTTTACATCACCGTACGGCAGAAACTTGAAATTTTTAAGTGCGTAGTTATTGCGAAACAATGAACAGTTTTGCAAACAGTTGTGATGCCGTGGTTAGAGTGCCAGAGTGACCGGCAACCTGCTGCCCGGCGCACACGAAGAGCTGCTTTCTGTCCCGCCCCCTTAGCGTCTACCCTCATCCCCTCTATACGACCCTCGACCTCTCATTTTTTCCTTTCCTCCCCCCACGTCTCCCGCCACACACCCACCCCTTCTTGCCAGCCCCGTTAGGTCCCCTTCCCCACCCCCTCCCTCATGCGGACGGCACTTCTTGGTTCGTCTTCCTCTCACACCCTTCGTTTCACTGTCTGTCGCGGGTCAATACCTCTCCGTGGACAGACAGCGTCCCGTCATCAGCGTCGCGTAAAGAGAGATTGATATTGATAATGTAATGAGAACCTCTGCAACATTTTTCTGATCCATGGAAAGTGACAGAACCAAATTCTGAAAACGATCCCGATACAGCTTACCGATCAATCGAGAGAAATGAAACACTTTTGTTTGGAATCGACACGTTATTGAAGAATCAAGGGTCTAAATGGTCGACAACTTTTCAAGAATGATAGCATTAAATCTTGCAGCTACTCTACCCATCATTCAAATATCCTCGTATCGGGAATGGTCGCGTGAGGTGATGCGATCACTGGAGGAGGAGGGAGGGGGGAGGAGGTGGTGGATGAGGAGGGGGCGAAAGAGTGATTTAGGCGGACGAAGGGGAGGGAGGGAGTGTGTCGGAAGGGAGAGGATTGTTGAGCGGGAAGCGATCGCGGGAGGAAGGAGCGCTGGAGAGAGAGAGAGAGAGAGAGAGAGGGAATCAATCAATCGGTCGCGTGTTCCGTCTCATAAGTCCAAGTGTCTCTGTATGTGTGTGTCGTCGAGAGTCACCAAGAGGCGATCCGCATCATCCGCCTTTCTATCGGAGTGTTGGTGATACGAGCGGAGGATGATTCCTCCCGAATCTGCAGTGTGCTTTCAATGAACCACCCTCCTTCACTGCGCAAAAACCGTTGCTCGCGAAAAGGTTTCCATCGGTGAGTGCTCGTCCAGCCTCGTGTAAAGGTCCCGCTCATGAAATTGTTCCTCGGTCGCTATGTTCCAACTTTGTGTACGCCTGCGAGGTAGGGATGCCACATCGACATCGATGTATCGGACTACTCGACGTTTTTTGGCCGACTCATCGAAAGCATCGTTTTCGTAGTACATAGTAAAATAATCCGATGAAAAATGAATGAGTGTTGAGTACTTCTATAAACATCGAAAAATCGACAATTCGATGTGTTTTAGTCGATGTGGCTCGCTCCCTACTTGGAACAATGCTCGGTGACTCGGACTTCTCTGTGTTTTGGCCGAGACATCGAAAACATCGAGTAGTAAAATAATCCGATGAAAAATTAATGAGTGGTGAGTACTTCCATAAACATCGAAAAATCGACTACTCGATGTTTTTTAGTCGGCACACTGTGGCATCCCTACTGCGAAGTCTAGAGAAAGCACGAGTAACAGTGGAGGTAAATTCCCGAGATCCCTAGTAGAGAATAAATCGTTCAGAGGAGAGGAGGAAAAAGAAAGGAGATGGGAAACACATCCGTGTACAGAAAAACACGACAGCGGCATGAAGATGGAATGATGGTCGATTCCGGCGCCGGTGGGTGAACTACTGCTCTAGAGCCATCTATTGGCCGGTTCGTGGTACAAGTCTTGGGAAGTGTTTGTTCATGTAAAAACCCCCACTGGTTCCAACGGTCTCTTAGTAGAATGAGTAACTTGGTGGTATGAGCATCCGAAGCGACATCGGAAGGTCCGTGGTTCGGATGCACGATACAGTCTGATTTATTCCGCTTGGAATCGGCCATCATTCCATCTTCACCACTGATGTGTTTGTCTATTTATGCGTTCCCTATCCACTTTTTTTCCTCTTCCGTAAGAACGAATTATTCACACATGTATACAGATTATGCCAAAGGCGTGACCAGCAAAAACACAGAAAAAGGATACTCACACGACTTTCTCTATTTTGGCGGCACTAACCCGGCCGCCTTCTTCAGAGTACATAATAAGGCGTACTATAGTCTCACCTCTCCGATGGTCTCCAAAATGAATCGACAAAAGAAAGAGGTCGAGGCTCTTCGAGTTTAAAAACACTGCGGCAATCTGATCTTTCTCACCCCTATCTTCAGACAATCAGTCGATGTTATGCTCCCTCGGCCAATCTTTGTAATATTTAAACAAGTGATACCAAATGATAATCGAAGCTGTTCAATTCTACTGTTCGTGAATTCATAGTGGAATAGTGATTTTCTCTGTGAGTGAAATCTTTCGGACATCGAAACGACGGCCTCCGAGAGAATTCGCGTCAATACTGAGGGGCGCAGGGGGAGGAGAAGAATTAAGAGGCACATCCCCCTCCACCCCCAACCATTCATTCACTCTGCGAATGAAAGGACAGCCACTGCCATCCTCCCACGCACACAAGCCTCGCCCCCTCTTCCAATTCTTCCTTTTTTTACTTCCGCCATTTCCCACATGGGGGCGGGCCTAATGCGACTTTAATTTCGACGCTGTATCACCCCCTCCCCCAAATTTAATGTCTTCGAATCTCTGCACGGTCGGGAGAACGAGAGGGGCGGCACTCCGCGAGGGACGGACGCAGGCACGGCTCCCGCCCCCCCCCCCCCCGCCCTCCACCCCCTGCGCCCCCCCAAATTGCAAACGGTGCACGGGCACCGCACGAGGAGTCGAGAATGCGAGCGCTCTTCGAAGAGTCGCCCTCGGAAAGAGACGTGGGACGCTCTCAACGAAGGATTCCTTTTCCCCCCCCCGCTCCTTCACTTTCGCGGGCGAGTGGTGTGCAAGCATACCTAGTGCTACGCCAAGTGCTTGCTCAATGATGGAGACCATGAGCGTGCATGAAGGGGGAGGGGACTCAAATGTTCGACCCGGCCCTTGCGCAGGCCTATGGTTTCCGCGAAAGAGATTGTTCGCGTGTGTTGTTCGCAAAATTAAACGATGACAGTCGGGTGACATAAACAACGGATGATGATGACGTCGGCACTGCCATCGGCTTAGTTTGCTTCATCTTATCTTCAAGTAAATGCTTCATCAACGCTGAAGCAGATATACTTGTGAAAAGTTATCATCGAGGAGGTTTACGCTAAGAGATTGCAAAAGAGTTCATTGCTATGATATATAAAAATCGCCATAAACAGTCTCGGCCGAATATTTTGCGTAAAATAGTTAAATTCGTTGAAAATGAGTATTTAAAAACTCAAGCTTTTCATCGCCGTGGAAGTGGCACCGCCGCTCATGTCGCACTTTCAGTCCTCGCCCGTCGCACGTCTCTTAATTCGGCTTCCCCTCTCCCCCCCCCCCCCCTGCACTCCCCACTCTGCTCGACGTCATGCTCCGACTGCTGGACGTCGCTCGCCGGTGACGGAGGCAGTTGTTGTCATACGGCGTCCACTGATTTACTCTGGGAAGGAGTGGACACCGTGTAATTCTCATCGATCCCGCCGTATGGCGGCGGCCGTGTGTTCATGGACATATTATGTATCGCACTTTCTCATTAAAGGTCCGTTGGTTCGAATTCCAGCGCGGGTGGATATTGGGTCGTTGGTCTGTTATACCATTCCTAATTATGGAGAGATACAAGATATAGAGATTGCTGAAGGGCGATCCCCAAGACGCTAATGCCCTTCGCTAACCTCCAGGACGCTGGCGATGTCCGTTGGCTCCCGCATCTCGAGCCGACAGTTCCCCATTCAAAAAAGGCCGACCCTTCAGGTATCAATCCCCAATTACACGCTCCAACCTCATTGGCGCAAATTACCTCGGCTGTCGGCCCCGGCTTCCCTCGCCCCTCCTCTTCTTCCGCCCCCTCCCCCGGGAGGCAGATTGCGAGGGAAGCCATGAATTGGCGCACACGCGAGTACGTATTCGTGTTTCGCACGATCGGTGGAAGGGGGCGTGCGTGAGCGTGGCGCACTCAACACCGCGGACGGCGCAAATTTGCACTAATGGTGGTGACCGCTTATTTTCGGCCGAGCGGGAGGGGTGGGGGGCGAAGGGGAAGGGGTGGAGGTGGGGGTGGAGGGAGGGGCGGAAAGGGAGGAAATCCAGGGGCTGTTGTCACGAGGGCTGCCCCCGCTGCCCAACATCGGATTCAGATATTTGGGAATTGGCAACGGATGCAAAAAAGCACACGCCTCATCGCTCAGGTGACCAAACCAGATAACAATATACACGTCTTTCTGCCTCGTGATCTGGTCTCCGGAGTAATTACGAGAAATAGCCTCATGCTCCACGTGATTCAAAGCGGAATACAAAATGAATCCTCATTTTTGACCCAGCTTAATTTAACGAACCTTCATTGAATGATAGTGATAACTTATTACGTCTCTCTCTTGACATTTTTTCTGATCCGCGTCTTCCGGATCGTGAGCACCACTTTTGGCTGATTGCGTCATTACAAATCTCTCACTCTCCTCATCTTTTCTTTAGATAAGACGCCCATCTCCTTTGGTAAGATCCTATGGACCTCGCTTTATGCAATCAGAAGCGCGCTGCCGGCTCGGTAAGAGGTTGGAAAGTCACGGAGTAATGTCGCTTCATACGCCAAGTCGGCCGTTGGCGTGTAACTACCAACACGCATGCATACCGAGGCAACTTTCTCGTGAGCAGCGAGTAGGTACGTAATCACATCACCGTTTAAAATTGTCGTATTCTGGAGCGATCGTAAGGGAAGGAAAATTGGACTATTTCTGAGAAGCGTTGTAGTTGAGGATTGGAGTTGCAATGTCTCGTTGAAAGAGCTATTTGGGCGGTCCGACCACCAGATGTCATTCCATTCATGTTCCGGCTACATATATGAAGAAACGAGTAAACTATCGAAAGGGAAAAATTCTAAATTTCCATGCACATTTGCTTGCAATTTGAACTGAAAATTGTGTGTTGTCCAATGGGAGAATGGAGGAAAGGCGGGGGAAATAGTGTCCTCTTCTCCTCCTTCTTGCTCTTGGCGCTGCAAACTGCTGCCTGTTCATCTCAAACTTCGTATGATTCTCTCCATCTTTAAGGAGACTTGCCTCGTCATCTCTCTCTATCTCTCATTGTTAACTTGCCTCTCGCGATTTTTACGTCCTCACTATTTATTCATTCCTGTGTCATGGTTGTTCCAGTCCTGTCGTCTTATTCCCGTCCACTCGTTTATCGGTTTCATCTCTAGTTCTTCACAAATACGCTCGCTGCGTGGCCATTCTCTTAGCGCCTTTCAACATATCTTCCTCAGTGTTTATCTCGATAAATAAATACATTTCCCGCGGAAAAAGGTTCGTAAGTAGGGAAACTCTCAACAAATGTTCTAAATATAGAATATAGAAATCACACCACCCCTTCGTTCTCTGCTTCTTAGCAAATTGAATGTGTGGTTGAAGTCAGCATGCGGATACAAATTTCGGCGGCAAATGGAATTGCCGTGTCCGACAACTAAAGTCTCAAATGGCGCCATAGAGATGTTCGGTGATATAATTTTATATGTATTGTACCTTAAGTTTGGTTTTCATTAGGAAACACACTTAATAGACGAGGTTTGTATTCTCCGAAGAAACTATACAAAAATTCGGGTTTTCCGAATTTGTTTTGACTCAGAGTCGCGGGGAGACCGCTGATTTCGAGTCGATATGAAACAGTTATACAAACAGTAAAACCAAAAAACAGTTAAAGTTGTTTAAGCAACACATTATTTTGCCTAGAAATCAAGGAAAATGCTCTCATATTCAAGAAAAAATACATCAACCTTCAAATGATACCAAAATAACCCCCTATCTGCACTTCTTGCGCAGATATTTGACAACAATGCATAATTTAAAGATTGAGGAATTCCTGACACCTGGATCTTTTTCAATTTTTAGACATATATATTATCGCCACCGCAGTAATTTATTTCGGAATTGGGTAAAGTCATTCGATTCATTCGTTCCCCCCACCACCTTTCCTTCTCACATTGGCCCTTAGTGTCCTTCTCAAGTCGATCTCTAGAAGCTGTAGTCACTTTTAATTTTTTCCATGAATTCTTCTACTCCTTTATCATATTCTTCGCCATCCATGTATAATTTTTGGCACATTACACCGAAACCAGCCCCATCACATGTTTTTGTCTTCTTCTTTTGTTGTTTAATGTCTTGTTTGGCGAGCAACTGGTTTATTGCATTTATACGTTTCAGTCTTCTGAGACAAGTGAATTCGACAGGCTTGTGGGGACTTCTGCCTATGAACGCTTCCCAAGTTGAATATCTCCACACGGGTCCTAATTGGAAATCAAGACCAGAGCCGTAAGTCCTGTGTTGATTTGATCCTCTTTTGACCCTATTCACTCGTGTTCTGCCCGAAAATTTGGCCGAAGACATAAAATTTGGCCTAAAACATAATTTTTTCTGCACTGTTACTGGTGTCGTGAGACGTCAACTGCCCAGAATTTCGGATAAGTGGCTGAATAGCCACATCAATTTTTTCGGGGTATGCTATTTCTTCCTCGGTAATAACTTTCAACTTCCGATGGACAGCTTGACAGAAGTAGTCTCGGCAAGACGCGTGACATCCAATTCCGTGCTTGGGACAATTTTTTTAAAGCCTCGACCAGGGACTCAACGGTATTCCCTTCTTTACAATTATACGTAATAGCGCCGCGAGCTGCTTTTTAAATCTTATCATTTTTAATTTTGTCAGAATTATTTTGACAATGGGCCTCGCCTCCGCAATCTTGAACAATGCTTTGGTGAAGCGCTTCACTGCGTGATTCGCGTATTCAATTTTTTTAAATGTACCTACCATACAGCACTAGTTCCCGTACGTTTTTCATCACGTATGAGTCTCCATCTCCAACAGAGCTAGCAGAACCAAACATGCGCATTATTATTGAATTATCTAACATTATGGAACTGCGTCAACATACATTAAAGTTAGCGCTAACTTCAAGCAAGAACATCCAGTGACCTATAGGAATAGTAATTTTGAAACAACTAAAATGACTGATTTTCCGATTTTGTACTTAGGACTCGCCAATGCAATACTGATATAAAGTCCACAAGGTAGTGCATATCTACATGGTAATGACCTAGCTCAGCAAAGCAATGCCAAAGCACGTATGCATGGCTTGAATATGAGAAACCGTCATCCAGGGCGTCCGAAGATTATGCCGTATGACCGGCTTGTTGCTCCTCGATGGAGCTGATTAGGTGGTCGCGTCTAGGATGAGGTACTACTCCCGTTTGTAGCCAATACCGCTAAATGGGATACGTTCAGAGAGAGGCCGTGAAGTCCGTTTTCTAGCAGTCCGTGAGAGGAAGTGAAGAGGATGCGAACTCAAAACAGGAAAGTAGGGATGCTAGCAGGAGCCGATTCCAAGGTTGTGCCGTCAAACGCCGGATGATGCCAGAGTCTTCAGTTCCTCCTCCACAGCGTAAAACCTTTCCTGCACACCGCTCTAGCTCAATCCTACCAAGTCCCTCCAACTTCATACCCTTCCCCTCCCCTCGGGGCCTTCCCCTCATTCCCCTCCAGTGGCCACTCATTACCTCCCCTCGAATCTCCGTGAACGTCTTCACTTTCTTGCCTATTTCGCCGCTAGAGCCGATCTCGATCGGCGCGTTTTCAGCTGGTTCTAACTTTCCCAATAACTCATTTAGTACTCAAGGTATTTCCACTTTATTAATTTTAATTCAATATTGAATATTTTGTTTACGTCTGCCAGAGACAATTTTTTTAAAAAACAAAAAATTAAGCCAAGTTTTCAATTTGAGGTCTTAATTTAAAAAATTTCAAAATGTACGCTCTGGGAAATATAGCTAGCAGTTAACTTAATTAGAATGTGAAATTTGTTTTTCAATAACAGAATTCCCCAATCTACAGGGAGTAAAGTCGTTTTCGACGCAATCGTATTTCGCCTTAACCGTGGCGGCGTCCCGAAGAATTTCGCATTCACCAGCAGTTCTCTCACTATTCGCGCACCTCCTTTCAATCGAGGCGAATCTTTTCGAGAGGCCACAACAATTAATAGGCGTCGGTTGTTATAAATAATAGGCGTGGGTCGGAGGCGTGGGCCAAGGGACAAATGAAACTGAAATGGGGCGACATCTATTCGGACACGCGCGGATGGTGGCACCTCTCGCGGCGGCCACTCGAGTAAATTTGCGGGCGGCCGGGCAGGGGTTCGATGTCGCGGTGGGAAGGGAAGCGAAGCGTGGGAAGGGGGCGGCGTGGAGGGGCAACGGTCGCTAATTGCCCTTCCGGCGGCCATCCGGGATACGACCGCCCCCCTCCCCCGCGCCCTCGTAATTGAGAACTCACAGTTTGCCTGCCTAATTGGGCCGACCCGACCGAGCAACTGCAACAGCGCCCCCCCTTCCCCCTCCCCCCCCCCCCAAGGCACCTCCCTCCCCATTTAAAACCGAGTTCTTCAACCCCCACACCCACCTCACACGCCAGCCACAAAGGGAAACCCCCCTCGACCGGCCCCCCCCACACCCGTGAGCGGGTCTTGCACGCAACAGTCACACACGCGTTTCGCTTCGAAACCTTCCTTCTCCCCCCCCGCCCCCCCCCCCAAACCCACAACGACACCTCTCTCCCCCCTCTCTCGTTTTCACCCGCCCCCGTTCGGCACATTTGGCCGTCGGTGGAGCTGGCCGACCACCCCCACCCCCTTCTACGTGCCGCCGCGCTGAGACATTCATTAGCCTTTCAGCTGAACACAACCCTAAATCCCCCTCCCCCCCCCCTTCGCCCCCCTCACTCCACACCGTCCCTTGTACTTGTCATCAGCATTTGGTTTCTCTTACGGTGCTGGAAAATGGGGACGCCGTGTTAATATTTCTGACGATCAATCATTGAATTTTATTCGCTCATAATTGCTTTATTTTTAGTTTTCTCGCTTTGTAAGATAACTGCTTCCAAATGAGTTAAATATCAAACGCCATGTAATCGATTAGTCGTCACTCCCCTACTTGAGAATTGTGCGAACACTTAAGTCACGCTACGACGGACAGTGCTCGAGGAGTTTACCCCCCACACCGACTCCTCGACCTCCCTCCCGCTCCGGCACCCCTGCGGCTCCTCGGGTTCCATTCCCACTCCCCCTCGCCCGCCCACATACGACGCACCACGCCACCCGTCCGGAGGGCGGAGCGGGCGGCCGACTGCCGATGACATTACGTTCGGAGCGTGATCTTCGGACGCTCTCGTTTCGTTCGAGCGGCGCGAGTCATCGCTTTACATGAAGGATGAAGCACGTCGTGCGCATCGTGAGGCGACATTTCGACGGACTTCGCTCGCGAGGCTACGATCGTGACTTATATACAAAGCGCTTGGGACCGAGTATAACTCTGAGTGTGCCCTATGATCCCCGAAATTTATTTTAACCCCCAGAATAGACGATTCAAGTCTTATTTGTCAAATAAAATTGAATCGGGGATGTGGGCTTTTTTAAACCTGGAAAAAGGGAGAGCACAATACTCATCGGAGAACCCAAAAATGAATATAATACAATATTTGCTCCATTTCACGATTGAACCTCATTATCACCTTTGTATAATCACCTTAATGATGATGCTTAGCCATCGAAACCCGGGTCGTATAAAAGTTTTTAAAAATTTTATAAATTAATTTTATTTTTTTATTTATACAAATTACAATCAAAACAAATTAAAATACAAAGGAAAACAGTGCACTTCGTTGAAAACCGCTGCGAGCGTACGTATAGTGTCTCACAACAAAAGAGGGATAAAGGTGGGAGCCCCTAGAGACAAGGAGGCTACACGCTAGGCTTAGGTTGCTTGATAAATTCAGAACTGATATTTTTCAGAGCGACGTAGAGAATATTAACATGACTCCTCACTACATCTCTAGGTCTGACAGATGTGATGAAATAAGAGAGATGCTCTGCCGAACAGATAGGTACAAAAACTCGTTCTTTCCGCGAACAATAAGCAATCACAATAAAAAATGAGTTCCACTGAATACTCTCCAAAATACATGTCACCATTTCACCTCCAAAACTTTTACAACTTTACACGGCTGGTGACCTAATACCCCCTGCCACACGCCCATGCGGCGGCTCGCGGGGTATTATGTAGATGTAGATCATCAGTTACGGGTGAAAAGAGTCGGGGCGATGGCATTTAAGGGGCGGGGGGGAGCGGAGGTTCCCGAGGGATGGCCGCTTCCAATGGAGGCAATAATTACACGCACATTCCCTCTCGAACGGCGGCGACTGAGATTGCTCGGCCTCCGAGAGAGAGGCGGAGTGGGGGTCTGATGTGAAGGGGGCGGGCGGTGGGTGCTTGGGGGGGGGAGGGGCTATCTTACCCCCCCTCCCACCTCCTCCCCTTCCCCCCCGCGTAGAGAGTGAATGTAATGTCGCGCACACAATGTGCGTGCGATCCTTCGAAACCCCGAAAATTGTGAGCGTTCGTCTCGACTCGTCTGCGGGCGTCATCGCTCGAGAGTAAAAAAGGTGCCAATTAATTGACATTATCAGTCCCGAATGGCCCTCGAAATAGGACGTTTCTGAAATCCACGGTGGCCTAACCGCTTCGGCTGAGCGAAACTACTGTTTTACATCACTGGCATAAAAATTTCCGGCACTTGCTCAGTTTTTACAAAAAGAGGAACCATCGCTCCTATATCGCTCGGTCGGGGGCGACGACTCCCGGAACCACCTCTCCTACAGCATTATACCATGGGGCATCAATCCCAAGATTGGTTACCTCCAAGAACTATAAGGCAAACCGCTTTTCCCTCCAATCACTTCTCGAATCCTCATCCCTTATCACTTGAACATCCTCCTTCCCGATAATCTCGTTAAAGTATTCCTTCGCGACTGATTTCTTGCGCACTCGTTTTTCTTTCCGTCGCTGTTTCTGCACCTTCAACTCACCCCCCAGACGCGACGGATTCGATGACCCGCTCAAACGAGGACCGCACCCGGCCCATTTGACTCTGTCACGTGACTGCGAGCTTCTGGGCAGCCAGCTGCACGAGTGGCTTCCACGATCGAGACGGTGAGAATCGCAATCCACGACACGATTAGGAGGAACCCAAAGTCGCTTCGAGCCTTCCCGGGCCTCCGTCGCCCGTCACTGTTCGACGCGCCGGGCGAGGAAGGGACCGATGGCCGAATCGACTGAGGCCGGAAATGTCAGCGCTCGCGCCGGACCACTTGTATTGTATATACATACATATACAACCTGCGCCGACGACAGTTTCCGATCGTGAGATTTCAGCCGATTGTTCTGTCTTGAGCCTTGTCCCACAATGTGAAAATCGAATTTACTTTTAACTTGACCATCCCCTTGCAAATTATCGAGTTGGCTACCCCTTCTCCCACCCCACCCCCTTTGACGACTTCCCCTCCGGCCGCACTTGCGCGGGCACGCCGTCGCTTGTTTGTTCACTTCCCGCCTCCCCTCCACCATATCACCTCCCCTTCTCCTAATCCCTCGTGCCACTTCGAACTGGACAAACGGTGGCGTGCAGGCTAATGCTTAAGGGGTTTTAAGTTTCATTTCTGCCACGGCAACAATCCTTCCTCCGATTCCGCACGCAACAGTAAACAGTGTCCGATAAATCCTCCATTCCTGCGGGTTTTCCGCTCGGGGCTTTACACGAGCGTGGACTTCCCCGCCGAAGAAAGAAATCCGTAAATGACTCCTGAATCGCCCTTTCATCATTTCCCCCGACTTCCCAGCCACCACATCACCACTTGTCCACCGTGAAATAGTCCCTTTTTCCGCGCTGGGGCAAACGACTGACCATTACAGCAATCACGGAGTTCCCAGATTCCTCAATCAAATGAATCGATGCAAAAAAGAAACTGATATATGTAGTAACTTAAATAAAACTTTGTATACTCCACTATAGGGTTAATAACACCACCCGGGTTTCGACACTTCGCGTCATCTTCAGCTGACACGAAGATAACACCTGAAGATGACACGAAGTGTCGACACCCGGGTGGTGTTATTGACCCTATAGTGGAGTATACAAAGTTTTATTTAAGTTACAATTAATTACTTCCACAGAGTCAAGCCTGGAACCATTTCCTTTCTGATATAAGTAGTTAAGCCATTAAGAGGTATCTTCTCCTTGAAGCATAGTTCCATGAATGAAGCTGCCTTATCTTTGTGATACTAATAAATACTTAGTGCAAATATGAAATACTTGAAATGCCCCTCTTTGGAATATAATCATGCGAGCACTCAATTTCGTGTATTAATCGAGTAGAAAGATATCCAAACCGGAGGAGGAGGTATTGGTGCGACGCGTGGAGAGACTACTTTGAAGTGCTATAAGACAGATGTTATACGGACCTGTGAACCTGTTAAACCAGTGAATAAAAAATATAGAGAATGAGAGAACAATAGATAGCGATAGCCTCGGATCGTAGTTGCAGGTCAGCGAATTAGAGAGGTTATTACGAGAGATGAAAGCAAGAAAATCCGACGGAGTACACAGCTTACCACCGAGTTCGGAGTTTCTGAAGAATGTGAGGAACAGGGGATGAAGATATGATTGTATTTGTATAGTCCATGGATTTTATAAACGGAATAAAAATAGGTTTTATAAACGGAATGAAAATTGGCAGAACGGAAGGCAGTGTGAAGAAATAAATGCCAGAGATACGTACGGTACTCCACATGTAAAATTCTGGAGAATTTTTCTGATATCCATTGAAACCTACCTCTAACTGGTAGATTAATTTAATGGCTTACTTAAACAAATTAGCTAATTGAAAACTATGCATAATCCATTTTTGACGCCTTTCTTGAAAATGAACAAGATAATCAATAGTTATGGATGAAACTATGGACACTCTTTCGTAATCTTGCGAACATCACCTGTGCAACCTATAGTACGCTTGAAAGTGCTCTACCTCCGGTGCGCCGGGTCAGAAATGGAAGGAAAAAAGGGGATATTTCTCCAAACACTGTTGTAGCCCACGAGTTCATTTTCAGTTTTGCATTAAAAATCAGGAAGAAATTGTAAAAATAGTTTTAATATCTACCAATATTCCCTTGGTACGTCTCTAAGTGGCATCCGTCCAATTTATCGGATATTTTGAACACTCGATTCGAAATACGCTCGATGTAATTTCCTCATTAATTGATTCTTTTCATGTAAGGATAATGAAGACTACATTATATCTGAGATATGGGCATTTCCTTTGAAAGAGAGTGATACTGTGATAATCTCAGAGACTCACCCTTAGGGGAGGTCTTGTCGAATGACGCAAATGACCGGCCATGATTATTTTATGAAGTCAGCGAGAGCAAACTGACAGCCATCCGTCGCCTTCAAACTGTCTTCAGTTACCCAATTTAGGAGAGAAGCTACTTGTCGGTTAAAGCTACCACCGGCGTTCAGTCATTTTCGCATCTTCTGTCGCCAAAATTCCCCGCGCAATATCTTTCCAAAGAAAAGACGATGATGAATGTAACAAAATTGCTTGGAAATCTGAGGGAATTTCACATTTGGAAAGTGCTCATGAGTGTTATTTGCGGGATGTATGGAGGAAAAGCTTTCGGTATCGATTCTATTGGAATCGCTGTCATTGTCGTTACAACGCAGAGCATATAAATAGCGAAAAAAGACAATTATGATGGCATTTTCCAAAACTCTTCCTCGTTTGCTGCTCGGCAAATATACCTTGCTGAATCCTTCTGATCAGTTCGATGCTCTTTGTGAAACGGCATTGCGAATAGCGTTTCCCGAAAACCGTTTTAAACTGTGGTAGAAGGCTCTAATGTAGGTATGTTGTAAGGCTGAGAGAGGGAGAGAGAGTAATCCTCTTCCATAGGAAAAATCAAGGCAAGTGAATGCTATCTCCATTCTCAATACATTGCGAATATCTTGTTCATGTGTAACATTGCATAAAATCCAAGTCGGATTCCCTCCTGTAGTCAAAACCAAACGGCAACAAAAGACTTTTGATCCACCATTGGCCTCCAGTTGACAATTAATAAATATTTAGAACAAAAAGGGTATTTTAAAATCATTTATGCTCAATAAGGAGTCAGCTGCGAGAGAGGTTGTAAAAATCAGGATTCGTCAGTAGCAATGATCTTGTACTATCTCATTATACTCTTAAGGTCGGGTCAATTCAATCAAAACTTCCTCTGTGGGTAAATCTCTAGGAAATATATCTCTATTTAACAATCGTAACCTATTTCCAGTGTTTTTTTTCCCAAGGAGATCATAAATATACGCGTTAATACCCTGTAAAATACCCTAGCGAGTGAATAGTCTTTCTCATGGTTATCAAGATGCAGGGTTGCGAAATAAAATTTAAGATGGACAAAGTTTAAATACTTTAAAATTGAATATTATCGGCTGAGATGAATTGATCCTAAAAATGAATGTTTACTGTTCCAGCTGGTTCATCGCTCTCGGAGTCGGAAGGAGCGCGAGGAGGGGACTTATGGGTAAGGGCTGGTCATAGAATATCATAACGATTGACATCGTGGATAGATCTGCCGTTCTCGGACGAAAGGACAAATGGGCCCTCTTGCTCTGAACCCCCCCCCCACCCCACCCCACCCCTTGGTTGAGGAGGGATGGGGAGCGCGGAAGAGGCAGGGCGGCTAACTTCTGCGCGATGCACGCGGACGACTCTTCGCGAGGCTGCTGCACCTATCCGTCGCGCAAACACACGGCAATCGCAGACTGATTCCCTCTCCCCCTCTCGACTCCAAGGGTCCCCCCCTCCACTCCCCTACTTCCCCCCATCCCTCCCACCCCTTCGATCCCTGACCCTTGAAGTCGCCCAAAACACGCATTGCATTCGGAGTGTTCCTTGGCACGCCACCCGAGGCGAGAATATCAATCACACCACCTTCCTTCCCCCTCCCCCACCTTCGAACACCTCTTTCACGGAAATTGCTCAAATTAAAATCACATTCTTTTAAGGAGTGTCGATACCACTAGGTGACATGTTGCGATCGATCGAGGTTAAATGAGCATTCGATGCGAAGTGGCGCGAGATATGGCGAGAGGCTTTCGTTTCTCCCTCGGCGTCGTTTATCGCGCGCTCCCATTCCGCACGCGAAGCACACTCGGATGTCACCCTCCTCGCCCTGCTCCCCCCTTCCCCATTCGCCCCCCCCCCCCAATCGCCCCACTCCATGGGAGGGCGAGAAAGGAGAGGTCACGGCAGTTGGCGTCGAGACGGCGACGCCTGAAACCGGCCGAGGGTTGACGGAATGAAGAGAGGCCCTCACGCGGTCACCCCTGGGCGAACGGAGGACGCGACGGTCGAGGGGAATCTCGGGAATGACTGCTCATGTGACGTGGAAGGGGGCTCGGGCGATTGGTCGATGGCGGCTGGGATGGCGCTTTCCATTCGCTCTCTAAAATGCACTGATGACTTAGCGACAGCACGCCCTCTTTCCATTCGTCAAACGCATCCTCCACTGCGCACGAGGCATGCGCACTTTCAAACATCGGGAATGCGGGATGGGCGCTCATTGACGTCCCTTGTACGCGATCCGCGATTGTTTTCTAGAACGTTTTCAGGGATGGCAACAAGCATGCATAACATTAAGTTTTTAATTACTTCGTGGAAAAAAGCTGACGTATGAAAATACTCATATTGGATGAATTCGACAGCACAAAATACTAGTCCGTGTCTGTTGTTCACTCGAGGAATGCCACCCACCGACAGGCTACAGAACATGTCAAGGGTTTATGTCGTCCTATTCGAAGTCGCACTTGTATATGGCTGAAGTGCGCTAATGTGTGCGTTCGCATTACTGCGCTAAACTTCACCATCCGTCAATGGAAAACCCCCTCACATTGTTAAACGACGGAGAGAGAGACCTGAGAGAGATAGAGAGAGTGTTGAGCGAAGTGTAGAACACGCGTGGAGCGTGGAAATGCCGATATTATGCGTCGGGGAATGTAAGGAGCCGAAGCGGTTCACGAGGAAGGAAAATCAGCCTCACTTCTCATGACTCCGACGCGTCATCGGCCGATGGCGGGAAGAAGTGAAGGAGTGGATGGTCAGGGTTGGGATCGTTATGATAACGCTGGCTCAGAAAAACAAGGCTCTATTCAATGGAGGTGTACGAGGAGACTTAGCCGATCATACCTACTTCAGAAGACAATCATAGTAGAGATAAGAGTTACAGTGCAGTCTTTACCTTCCAATTCATCGGCTCTGTGCACTCTCTCCCTTTCCGTTCCAATGCAATTCCGGAATCCGTGTCGTTCCTCGCTCGTCCTTCGTCACAGCCCACACCCTTCTCGACCATTCCACTCGCCACTCCGTCGAAATTCCTCCAGTTGGCCCCCCCTCTCCTCATCACTAACTTCTCTCTACTACAACTGCTTCCCCTTCGTCCTCAGTCTTAACCCTTCCGAACCCCCTCCCCCATCGTCCTCCGCTCCCTCGCTCGACTGTGGTGCCACCCGCGCGAACACGCGTCACCAACCTCCAAACTCTTCTCTCCAAACTCTTCCATTGCTGGGTCCAATTCCGTCCACCTCATAGCTCCAAATAATAACTCAGTAAAGCCTACAGTCTGTCTAAGCGACAGAGATCGATCGGAGAGCACGCTTGAGTGCGGATCCCCGAGGCTCTCGTTGGGCTCAATCCACGCAATGCCGTCCTCCGAATTTCGAATCTCCCAGGAATATTACAGCGGATATTTGGAAGGAATGCACTCCCTCGAAAACTTTTAGTTTTTCCAGCCCCGGACGTTGGATGGCGTCCGGCAGTTGGATGAAAAGTTGTAGTTGAGTTGGCGCCATGTAGAGGACGATAGAGCGGAGTGCTACTCTTTCCTGGAGACTGGACCACCACTACCCACCGCAAACATAGCGCGAATGATGTCTAAATTGTATTGGCACCCATCGATCAATTTCAGTCGCCACTTACGATTTTCTCAAACACGGAGAAATCAAAACTCGCATCACTTCCATTATTTCTGGGAGTCGTCGCTGAGCGCGCCTTTACCTCAGTCATGGACTCGCCCACGCCGTGAGTCTAGCGATGTCGCGAGACGAGACTATGCTTAAGCCAGTCTCGTTTTCCGCTAAAAAACAGATGTAGCGGGAATGCTAAGGAAGTCTCTCGCCATTCTTGCCAGCACTGGAAAAGTTGCCTCATTTGCCTTCCACTAAGTCAATATGTTTACATTACTAGGGGATCTCGGTAGGGAAAGAAGTCTTCAAGTTCCTCCGTTCTCCATGCCGGGATGATTGACCATGGGTAAATTTATTTAACCATTAACTGATAATAAAAAAAAGGGGCGAAAACTATTGAAAAGTCAAAAATATTTAAATAAAACTTCGGACATCAATTAGATTTTTCTGAACTGTATAGTCAAAATAGCTTAGGTAATTTAAAATAGCTAAGAAACTTAATCGCTAAGGGGTAAATAATGGGAAAATGTTAGTCGAAAGATACTACCTCTCAGTACTGGATCGTGCCTGCTTATACAGAGAATATACATCGAGCAGGTCTGTGGCGGCGGCTTCTCCGTCCGCCACGGATTCTTCTTCCCGCGCGCTCGCGAGTCCCTCCTCCACTACGCCCACGTCGAATTGTCCGCGAATGGATAAGTTGACTCTCGCAACTTCTCGATTCTCTGGAAATCTCTGGATTTACATACACTGGATACACTGCATTTAAACTCCGGCGCCCGACCGCCGGAAGGCAGTTCGACTCAGCCGGCCAACTCGCCCGGACGCCTCTGTGCCGCTTGCCATCGCTGCGACTGTGTTTCAGTGTGCACTAGTGATTTCTGATTGTATTGTGCGTGATAGTAAACGTGGTGTCATCTCAGTTGCGTGTCATCACGCCCTTTCCACATCCAGCAGGTCGTCCTCATCACTTCATACCAAAGCAGACCTCTCAAAGATTCTTTTAATCCATTGACTGAGCGGACTGCATTCGAGTGGAATACTTATCATCATAGACTTTGACCATTTCTTCAAATTTCAATAGGGACTTAACCTGCATCTCTTTTCCCCATGGCGTCATGGAGAAAGTTTCACATTCATGACGAGGATCAAATACTAATACCCCGCTATAAATCCAATTCGCCAGGCAGTAGTGCTTTAGTATAAAATATCGTAGGCTTTCCCGGCGAATAATATTAGTAAAATCTTCTCGGGTTTGGCACCGGGTAAGGCTATCAAAGGCCAACGTTTCGACGAGAAACGTAGGCCTTTAATAGCCTTACCTGGTGCCAAACCCGAGAAGATTTTACTAGTGCTTTAATATGTTGTCCCGTGCAGCATGATAGGCAAGCAACAGTTTTTCATCACCTTCATTTCTTCCAGGTCTGTTATCAGCCATTTTTTTCTAGCTTATCTAACGGCAAGTTAAGCGAAACGATAACGAGGTGGTGGGGTAACGTGATTTTCTCTTCCTAATTTATTATCAGATATTTACAGTTTTTACTTTGTGCACATTTTCAAGCAGTGTCCATTCCGACCCACTGATTTTATAGGCGTTTCACGTCACTGATACTATAGCATAGGATTGAAATACCTCTCTTCACGATAAGCACTGTTCCAATCATATCTCCCGTTGAATTCCACCAGCAAGTTGGGACATCTATTAGAGCGTTCAAAGATGGTTCCCCTGCTGCTTCGCCAGCACCACAGGATTTATTTCATTACTGCTCAATTTTTTTAATTAAAAAAATAAAGATCTTATTTTGGAAATTGAAGTTATATCTCCTTCTTCAAAATCAAAATCTTCATCATCACTGTCAACAAAAAGAGGCTGGTCTTCAGAAACCCCGTCCTCCAGAGACAACATTCTATAAAGATCTTGTGCTCTAAGGTTAAATATATGGGCAATGCATCTACAATGCTGATCAGTGCTATCAAAAGTTGGTGGCCTCTTGCCGAGTACCTCGTGGAGGCGTCATCTACGGTATCTGACATCAGTTTTGCTCAAGTTAAAAGGAGTTAAGGGTATTCATAAAAACTTAAGCAATGTCCCTTCCTCTTTGGATGGAGCGAAGTCAATAAAAAGAGATTGGTACTCCCACTTCTCGTATAAGAAATGAGCAGCAAATGGGTGTAAGGAGATGGCGACCGCTTGCTTTGGAGCGAGAGACCTGGAGAGGAATGATTGAGGAGGCACGGGCTCTTTTAGGGCCGTAATGCCTGTGGGTCAGGGTAAGGTATTTGCCTTCCACCAAGTCAATATGTTTACATTACTAGGGGATCTCAATAGGGAAAGAAGTCTTCAAGTTCCTCCGTTCTCCATGCCGGGATGATTGACTATGGGTCAATTTATTTAACCATTAACTGATAACAAAAAAGGGGCGAAAACTCTATTGAAAAGCCAAAAATATTTAAATAAAAGTTCAGACGTCAATTTGATTTTTCCGATCTGTATAGTAATAATAGTTAAGGTAAGTGAACTTAATCGATAAGAGGTAAATACAGGGAAACGTTTAGTCGAAAGATAATAGCTCTCAGTACTGTGTCGTGCCTGCTTATACAGAGAATAGGTATACATCGTGCCGATCGTCCTCATCACTTTATACCAAAGCAGACCTCTCAAGATTCTTTTAATCCATTGACTCAGCGGACTGCATTCGAGAGGAATACTTATCGTCATAGACTTAGAACACGAGCCGTGATTCCGTAGTACGATTTCCCAGCTATGGATCTCCAGCCATCGATGGTAAAAGACTGGTTGGATTTATTTTGTTTCGGCTATTGCAATACCGCCTTCTGCATCCTATTATAACGATCAAGTACCATCTGCCGCTACTTTATCCATGTAGGGAATGTGACGGGGGAATTCAAAATTTTGTAAAGGTTTTTAGTATCACCATCAAAAAATCGGATACGGAGGTATTTCTGCGTTGTCCTGTCAAGTACTGCATTTTCGATGTCATTATTTCCATCATCATTCTGAAATTGAGATAATAATTCTCTATTTTTTCACTTTTTTCGATGATTTTTCACCCTAATTTTGCTTTTTAGTGACCGATATTCCGTAAAGAGAGTATTGAGAAACATGAAAATTGTTTGAAATCTGCAGGAAGGTTACGAATGGTTGATTAGCACTTAATAAACGCGTTTATCGCCTCAATAAGGTAGGGATCACACACGAAAGAGATAAATTGCGACACAACTGCATCTTTACAGCTAATCGTGGAAACCGTAGCATTTTATCTGCCACTAATCCATCGGAGCAGAGTAAAAGTCGACAGTCTGCAAACAGGTTTTTTCGCGATGTACCCTGCCCCTTAAGAATGCAGCTGAAATGCAGTGCCTGCTAGTTGTTTGTGGCTAAAGTAAGATGGAGTTAGAATGCGTGGCTGATGAATAAATGCCAGTTAGATGGCCCAGTGTAGGACTTTTAGATTGAATGGAAATTTTGGTTGGCAAAATAAAAGCAAATGAAAACATTTTAAGACAAAGGAAAGCCTATTATTGTAATACTTTTTTTCGTATAATCCTCGAGACAATTTAACGACATTATGCTAAACATTCTCACTAATCTAGGAAATCATATCACGCAGGAATACGTACAAAGTGATTTCGGTGGTCACCCATCCTTTCGCTGTGGTGATGTGCGATATGGAATTCGAAATTGCGGCATCCTTTTTCCTTAGCAGGCAAGCTATACGCAGGACTGCAAGTGCCACTGGAAGATACTTTGCACCATAGATAAACATCAGAGTGTATATAATCCATGATATTTATGTTGTAGAAGTGAGCACTGAAAATTACTGCTTGAGAAAATAGTACCTTTTCGCTGGATAAGTTTTCTAAGGTATTTTATTAGGTAATAAAGAAAAGTAGTAAGCCAATAACACTCCCGTACTTGGCTCCAGAAGTCACGCTCATGCCATCAGAAATAGTAGTAACAGCAAACAATAATTTTTTACCTTTAGCTAATTTATCGCAATGTTATCAGTGAATTATATTTCAAATTTTATACTTAACGGAAAACGTGACATTTACTTTGTATTAGCAGAAGGACGTAGTTTTAGGGGTAATATTATTATTCCAAATACCAAAAATCAGATACATATCTGTATTTCGAAACTTTCGAGAGTCTCGTCGTCACGACCACTAATGAGAAACTAATTCTCGGCCACACGAGCCCTTCGACCACGGCTATGACCACCTCTCGCCTTCACCTCTCGCCTTCACCTCTCGCCTTCACTCGCGCCTTCACTCGCCAACGCAAAAGACCACGTCGGTACAGTTACAAGTATTCCACGACGGAGACTCATGGAAATATCTTTCGCTCCTACTCTGCGAACTTACATACATCTCCGTTTCCTATTCCGTTCGGTGTCTCATACCTGTCGATTTATAGTCGAACAGTTCATTCTCTCTCTTTTCTCATTCCTCAAGATGACGTGAGGCAGATCTTAAGGTGACCTTAGCAGAGGTAATCGAGGATCATTCATTACACATTTTGTAATATCTGAACTGAGACGAAATGAAAATTTTGGACATCACTTCACTAAATTTCATTTCTGTTTATTCGGCGAAAATCGCCAAGCATGTATGACATAAATCTTGCAATAGTCATTTCTTTAAATTTTCCCCAAATTAATGCTCTTTTTTTAATGACGATGGTTTATGGCGCGAAATTCAAAATTTAAACGAAAATCATGTGTAAGTCGAAGGCTTAAAGGTAAATTGTGAAAATGGCATTATTTTTAGCAAGAAATCAAATCGATAGCATACAATTTGTTCACTTTTTTCTACCTCTGCTAATGAGGACATGCATGCAAAGTTTCAGCAATAATGATCAGTTCATTTTACAGATCCACTCAAACCATCTCAAGTGGCATTTGAGAGTGAGCTAATGGTAGTCTAGAGAGAAAATGGAGATGGAACTCAGTCATCGAGGGAAACTAGTATATTTGACGGAATATATAGCGAAAGCGCCACCGCTTCCCGTACCAATGCGGCCCAACGGCTGTTTGCCGCGTCGATGTCGCAAGCACGTCGCAAGTAAACTTATGTGTACATAGAACTGGCGTCATTCAGTCCTTCGCAATAAAGCGGACGAGCACGACAGTCGACGATCGGACGCACACGCGTAACCCCGTTTGACTTGACGAAATTCATCCAACACGCGCGCAACGATCGGACCCTCCGCGAAGTGCTAAAGCGATGAACACCCCCAAACTCCCATCTCCATTGCCCCCCTCCCCCTCCTTCCCCCCCACGACATGGCGATATCCAATTATAATCCCCGCCCACTCCCCCGCTACCACCCCCACTCACTCCACCACGACACGAGCGCCAATTTATTAGCGGGGAGGGGGGGGCGATGTCCACCTCCCCCCTCTCTCACTCTGCACACCCCCGTGTCCCCGCTCCAACGCGTCGAGTGATCGATCGGTCGATGTATCGAAGGGAATCGAGACGTGAGAGCGTGGGACACGGTGACAGCGAGTGTCGCCTCCTCACGTCGTCGTCCACCTCCTCCTCCCTTCCTCCCTCCTCCTCCTCTCGCTCACCCACGTCACACGCCATTCGCCAAAGAGGCAGGCCTACTCCTCCTCCCCACACAAACAACAACACACCGACCCTCCAATCGCTCGACGTTCTTTTGTTTTCCTGCTAACGTCGTCCTAATGAATTGGCTCGCGCGCTGTAGTTGACATCAATTCCGCATGCCGCGCAGTTTCCGCTCTTCGACTGTCATCGGAGTGCTGTGTGCAATCGAAACACCTCTTTAAAGGATTCGCTGAACGAGAGGGCGTCGGTGATGACAAGTGTGGACGCCACCTGTGGCACAACGCGGAGTTAATCGTTAAAAAGCGCGGGCTCACGCCTTCGCTTCCACGGCCAAGCATGGACGGCTGAAAATGAGAAAAAAATAAAATATACGTATATTGAGTCTAACCTATGCAAAACACTTCCAATCCTTTCTCTCGCCACCCAATCCCATAGCTTCACTTTAGCCCAAGGCCCACTAAATATGGCAAGTAGCTTTTTTTCGCTTTCCCAGTTATTAATGCGATGTTTCGTGGGATGTGGGCTGAACTAACGAGATTGGAGTAGGCGAAATAAAGGATCGAATATGAAAATGTTTCGCACCGGTGGACTTGTTTTATATAAGTAATTAACATTATAGTTACAATATCATTTCTATTCCATATTTTATGCATTGAAAGATGAAAATTCAGAGAAGTTTCCTTACTATTGTCGACCCCGGTGGCGGCGGGGTAAAGTCCCCGCCAGCTAACCCGAGGGTCGCGGGTTCGAGTCCCGCCTGGGTAGAAAAAATATCTGTAACTGCCCAGGACATGGGTGTTTGTGCAATTGAGTTATATGTAAGAGAGGACTGCATAGTCCTAATATCGCTCAAATAAATAATTACGACATTATTATTATTATTATTACTAAAACGACATATCACTATTCAATACTTAACCGTGAACACACTCAGAATATTACGTTATTATGCGGCATGTACACCTTTATGTAAGATAAAAACAAATAAACACACAATAACGTATATTTTGAGTTCTTGCTACACTCTACATGGGTGCGGAGTCAACGACTTTTTCTCATCATTTTCAACTTTTGCCCATGGCTCGTCCTCGCCTCGGATCATTAAGGTTAACTGCAAACTATTAGTACCGGCGGTTGCTCAGACATTCATGCATTTGTAGAGGTACACCAAGGAACTTGGCACTGACTCTTGAATGAGGAAGATGGCATGAGAAACTCTCGAAATATTTGGTAAGCTTAAAAAAATAGCTCAATATTGATGGATGACGTCCGCCATTTTCACTTGTGACTTGCAGACTCGTAGGCTGCGGACTTCGCGCCGATGAGCATGGTTCCGCCTCTCTAAAAGGATCCCAAGTGAGGCGGTCGGCGGAGGGGAATGCGCGCGCCAGCCATCTTTTTAGCCACGGAGGTCGTTCCACACTCCTTGATCTGTTCCTCGCTGATGATTCCGTCTCAAACCTTCGCCATTCCGAGCGCTCCCACACGCTCCCGTCATTCTTCGCTCCAGCGTTTCAGCGCCCATCGCCCAGGCACAGGACGTACCTACCACACGCGACCTGCAACTAACGACGCCAAATGAGCATCGGATAAGCGCCTTTTGTCCCCTTCCCCACTTCCTCCTCAACCGCTATCCCTCCCATCCCTCATTCCCCCCCCCCCTGATCACTCCACTCGCTAATCCAATGCAAACGGACAGACAGGGAAGACGAAAGCCGCGACAACACCTGCCGTTTACCGCTGACGACTTGGTCATGCACACAAATTAGTGAGTCCATCCTCCATCGAGCGGAGATGGGCATCTTCTGCGGTCTTCGGGTGACTCTCCGTCTCTTGGAGCAGCCGGGAGGAGGAGCGGGATCTGCTATAGTGGCTTCGGCCCCTCGGCGGGGCGCGCCCGGGGCGATTCAACGCCAGAGCGGAGCCGAGCAATGACGCATGAAACCATTTTACATCGCCGTGCGTTAGCGGCCGTTAGTAATTAGCTCGAAACCACATGCGTGCTCTACCCACGGCAGTTGTGACGGACGAGATAAGAGTCTGCATTCTATCATTCTTTGCTTTGAAACTCCCGCTCTATTAATTTCAAAATACGTTCACGGAGTAGTTGCATACTATTTGAAAGACGACTGCTATAAATGGAACTCCGCTATTTAACTACTCATTTAACGAATTTAAGGGACTTGCTTAAAATTTCACCATTACGCCACTTTTGTTTTGAGCTCAATGTTTATTTTCCTCTTCGCATTTCCCTGGCGACATAATACTAAGGGCCGTATTACAGAACGATACTCGAGTGCGGATTTTTCCCAAACGTCACTCAAACTCCACTCGGTTGCTACTTTGGTATCACAAGACGTCATTCGAGTGACGATGCTCTCTCGGACTCCCCTCAGAAACGAATGACCCCTTTTGGATACTCGAGTGCCCACTCATTTCGAGTGAGCAATTTTCAAGATGTCTGCCACAATCACCTGGCATATTTAAATTGAAATTTTGGTGAATGAACTAATTTTACTAGAATAATTACTTTTCAGTAATACTAGTTATTGGTGATGTGACTGCTTTGAGCGAAATTCGTGGCATCAATCGCCGTAATTTTTGAAATTACATGGCCGTGCAAATTCCTTATACTTCTGTATTACAACACTTCCAATTCAAAGGTATTAGCATATTTAATGACAGAAAATATTATGGTTCTTTGCGTTGAAATGATCTTGGTGAATCAAAGTACAATTTTACGTAGATTTAAATCGATCTAATCGGCCAAAATGCTCTCGAAGCCTCTGATACTATTTGGGAACGTGTGATGGTCGCGGTATTTAATGTAATTATTTGATTACCACAGACTTATGGTATGAAAACATTTATGTTATATTCTCCTAGAGCTTTATTTTTGTTTGTTTAGTAACAAAGAACTTAAATTAATCCGTGTAGTGCATTGAAATCGTTACGTGAAGGGATAAAACTTTCCCGCGTCATGATTCAAATGAAACAATCGCTCAACAACTGCGAATTTCGCTCATAATTGCTCAGCAGTCATTTTTGTCAACAAACAGGACGATGCGGGAAGATTGTGCGACAAATTAATCGATATTCAGACCATTTCGGACTGCGAGGCCGCTAAGAACAACATGAACGTGTATATACAATGTTGCAGCTGTCTCGTGTGACCCAAGTTCTATGGGATTGTTTAAGTTTCTGGAGACCGGGTTGTAAACCTACGTATCATTCCCAATTCGAAAGGTGTACGATCCGTGTGTATAACATTTGTTACTATCGATGTTCTAGCTGAGTTAATCAGATCTCGGATTACGCATTATTATCAATGCCATAAGTTGACAAGATATTTAGTTTCTGGACGTTATGAAAGTTGTCTCAATTTGTGAAAAGTTGTTAGTTGTCTTAAGTTGTGAAGTCTCGCTGATGTGTCCAATAACGTTAAACGAACGACACTTTGAATGCAGGAAGTACTCTATTAAGTAACCGTGTCTGTTCTATATCACTGTATCTTCTCTATACTTATATGATTTTACCTCTCCATCACTACATGTAAGCAAACTTGTTCTTCCCAATACCTTCGTGATGATGTTATACAAGCTTCTTAGCATTGTATTTACTAACGTTCTATGATAACAGTTCTCAAAGACCCATCCTTTAGAGTAGGTTAGCATAGATGTTAAGTAGAGGATGCAAAGAACAGGACATTTCGAAGTCAGTTACTGTCGAACTAACCCCGACAGGTAATGTATGTATTGGTAAATATTATGTTATATTAGTGCATTAGTCAGTGTTGAGGTTTTAGTGATACATTGGAATAGTTTAATTCTGCGATCGCGGTATTTCCCTTTAAGAATGATTCTTTGTTCAGATCAGCTGTTTAATGACGAGATGATGAAACTATTATCAGTGTACATGCCAATTCAAATTATACTTTCCATATATTTGGAGTCCATTTCCTATGGTTTTATTACTTATATAGTAGTCCTGTGTAAAATTAATGTTGTTGGCTACCTAGGTTAATTCATTGATACAAAGAATGACTGGAAATATGTATATGTACTAGAATATTGTATACCTCTCCCAATATATGGTATTGAATGAGGAACTATTGAAACTGATGTTGTGATATGTGAGTGTTGTATGACTTTTACAGATCTTGCCTGATTATTTCTCATTAGAAAATACAGTACAGTAAAATACAGTAAAAATAGGTATGTATTTAAGGAATGAGACTAGAATTAAGTAGATAACTTACGTTATTGTTTTATGATTATTAGTGGTGAATGTTAATGGTAGGAATAGTGATCAAACTTCATTTATGACCTTAATTACTGAAAAATTTTACATAGCAAATGCTTATATTGATGACTCCATGGGGTCCATTTCACTTTCTAATTATATGGGATAAAGTTATCGGATGATATGCTCCAGTGAAGTTCAAACATTTAAAGCCACAACTCTAGCAAGGCCTTAGATGAATGATAGGTTCTACACATGACTGAATGAAGTTCCAAATATGCATTTCACTTTGGTGGTATTACTCAATATTGTCAATATTAAGGACATTTTTACCATATTTCAAAGATGGTGAGAATTGAAAATCATAACATCAACATAAAAGATAAAATACCATACTTGGTGTGTTTTTATTAAAATGTTGTCCTCAACTGTTAATTAATTTGCCTAGACCACTTCAACTAATCACACCGACCTGTCTCTGATAGACCTCTTCAACTAATCACACAGACCTTCATGATGCCATATTAATTCCGTGAGACCGTAGTAACCAGTGGAGAGGACTGCCAATATATAGAATGTATCCCATTTATGGAGCTCTTCTTGAATGTTATTGTATTAAAACTTCCCCTCCCTGGAGTCTTCTTTGACTGATATATCCCTCCCATATTTCATACCATGATAAATCTTTATTTTTTGTAATGTATGATATCATATTCTAGGTAAGATGTCCATAAACCATTGGCTGATTATTTCTTGAAGCCTTATTTTTTGTAATAACTCATTGAATTTCTAATGAAAAATTTTCTCTGTCAGTATACACTCCCCTATATTTTGTTTGTATTCATTTGAAGGTTTATTTAATAAATGTCCTTTCAATTTCCATTTCATACTAATGTTTTTACTCACTCCTTTCTCTTCTCTTCCACCATCCCCTTTAAAGACAATGTATATTCAAGTACAATGGAACATGTGCCTGAAAAATATCCCTTGATATTCTAATTTCTTATGATTTATGACCTCATTCTGATTCCTACATGCATTCATCTAAATTTATTTGAACAGCAGAGGTGTTTGTTAAAAAATACTTCAACAAACTGTCATCCTCTATCACTCCTAGGATAATTTGTGCTACAATATTTCAGGATATATTGAAGATATTATGTCTACCTGTGATGAAATTGGATTCTAAATTCTGCTTTTACCGCATTACTACATTTATTAATTTAATTGCAAACATGGCTACCATGTTTGGCATAATTAAAGTACAAATAGAGACCATTACCCCTCTACTTAAATTTATACCTTTTCATATAAAATCAGCCTGCTTAGTGTATTTATGGTCATATGTGTTGAATAAAAGGAATTTATAAGGATTTTTGTGCGATTTTCATTAGTTAATTATCCACGATAGATGGATATCCTTGTGTGACGGATTAACTTGCCAGAGTTGTTTTATCAGTACAAATATGCAACTGAATTTATATTTTCAAAAAGCATCTATGCAGTCCTTTTTTGCCCTTAATTTACCCTTCTTGCTAATTTTGTTACAATACCCATCTACAATTGTAGATTGAGGGATACTGCAAGGGGTATATTGAATAAGAGAACTTAAGGCTGATGGTATCAATCAGTAGGATGAATAATTTATGTCCCATGGATGCAATTAGAACTCCTGTCATTATCATATCAAATGGAAAGGGAATCTATATCAATATATCCATCAGATAGATGAATACAATCATATCATCAGAAGGTCAAACTTCATATAACAGCAGCATCTCATTATAACGAAGTGTCTTATAACGAAATTTCCGTGTATCGATAGTCAAAACTCACTCTGGTCTGAGCAAAATTTACTGATAAAGAGAACAGGAAACCTTTATTTGTGCAAAATTTCACTAGTCTATAAATGTATCATTATGTTTTCATAATATCTCAATATACCACTCAGTGATCAATATCTCTCGGTAATCAATATACCACTCATTATTTTCTACAGAACCTAAGCGACATTTCTAATCTTAAATCTAACACAGGCAGCTAGCTGCTGACCTAGCCTCTGACCATAGACTTGTATTTTATCAGTTGCATTGGCTATGAACTTAAGCTGAGAAAAATTATGAACTTAAGGATAATGAGAAAGCAATAAAAGCCTCTGAGGAGTTATTATGGAAAAGAATAAATGAGAACAGTTGTGTGATAATACGTTTGAGGCTGTTAGAAATAATGGGAGATCTCTGGCATTAGTCATTGACTACAAAGATTTAGTCGAGTAAATGATGACACCATTCATTGCAATAACACACAACGGAACTCACTTTATTACTATGTGACGACAGAACAAAAAGCAAAACATAATTCTTAAAACACTGCCAACCTTACTATAAAAATGAAACTGGCTGGGTTTAACATATGTTACCAACTTTATCTCATCAGTGGCTAATAGCAGCTTGTCCTCTGAAATTTGTTTTGCTGGTTGACATCCCTCAAAACTAAATTCCTAAAGAAAAGACTATACAGCGAGGGTCACATGCCTAGCCATTATGTGTAGAATTATCCTGATAAGAATACCTCATATTTGTATGCAATGGTCGGGATTGTGACCAGAGGCGATGCTATTAATAAACGAATAGGGCATTAAAGAAAAAATTTTTACTAACGTATATTATTAAAAATAATGCCACAATACTGCAACCTGCCTATGAATAAATGTGTTACATTTTACTTATAGGAGGTGGATGCCACTATTTCTCTTGAATATTTAGTAAAATAAAGGAAATGCTCAGTTAAATCTTCCATTTTAAATGCGGCCCCTTCAATTGCTGTTATTTTACCGAATTGTGAACACGTTTTTACAAGATAAGATAGCATTCTTGTGAGTGCTTCATAAGTTTCAACAGATATTTTGGAAGATATTTCGATGAGGGGTTCCACTTTAGACTTATTACCGGTGATTCTGACGATGTACACGGTTACTTTTTACCTCGTTTTAAAGAGGAAGAATTCGGAATTGTAAATATAACAATGATTGTCAATAAGTTTTACGGTGCCCACGTCAAAAAAACATTGCAATTCGCCGCTATTTATATCTCTTCACTTGCGATTCTAGTTTCTCTTTTGTACAATTTAGTGTTTAATGTATGGTTATATGTATAACTGTATTTTTCATTGAATACATTATAAAATCTGGAAATTTTTCCTAATAAATTCACTTCGTAATCACGTTTCACTACAAAAAATTATTTACTTGCGCGGCTAAATGAAATCGTACGTCATTTGTTTCACGTAAATACCTCAATGGAACTGGAGTAACGTTAATAAATACTAGTTTATAGATTCGTTACTATCACTCAAATGAGCCGAGTGCGAGTGCGTTGCTATGATACGAATCAACATTCACTCCCAATATGAGTGTGAGTGCTTACTCCACCGAGGGTGAGTGCCCACTCGGATTGAGAAACGTTCTGTAATACGGCCCTAAGTCATTTCACATAACATGAAATAAGGTAATTGCTTATTCAAACAGTCAATCAAAGGAAAAATGTGGAACTGATTGCCTCTCTCCGCTAATGTCGACGTTCCCACTCTCAGCTGTCGCTAGTCTCAGCTTTCATTTGCATTTAACAACACTCCACATTTAAAGAAAACAAAATTAATCGATTTTTCATACATGACGTCGAGCGAGAAGATCGGCGTCATTATTTCGGGTGTTGCCGAGAACTCAACACTATGTCAGGGCTAGACAATTGAGATTAAAGTGGCGTGGGAATTGTTTCACCAGGCATTCACGATTACTGTGAACAATATTCGATGCCCGAGGTATTCATATTTCGTTAGGGTGCCGCTTCCAAGCCGAGAAGAGCACTATAAGTACATCAGCGCCCCTGGCGGCGCTCGAGCGAGGCGACTAAACGACACCCGAGGTGATAATGGCTCCCCTCTCCTCACTTGTCAACGCATAAGGCGTGAACCACTCTTTTATTGCAAATGAGATAAATCGTTCTACCAGATAGGTCCATCGCCTTATCAATCACTATCGGACAAGGAAAGTAAACCTCTGGCGATAATGACAGCAATACTTCCGACGGCATTAAGTACTGAATCCTTCGCCCTAAGTGAAATATGTATCATCACAGGGAAATCGTTGGTTACTCCTTCTCCGTCTGGAGGAATTTCCTCTTTCTTTAAGATTCAACTTCCATGTCTATGGGTTAATGATAATTACATCTCCTCGTCAATACCAACGGAACTCTGAGGCATGAATTTCATCGCTTCGAGCCCCTGACCACCAGGCGGCTGGATTACTTAAGGGGCCCTGCAAAGGATCCCAGTGGCCCTGTTCAATTTTAAAAGACCATCTTCTGAAGAGCCTATTTATTTTTAAATACGTACTTATGTTAGGACTCTGAATTCGATTTAGGGCGGACTATCACGTTCGATGCACACGCTTTTTAAGGAATCGCATGGCAATTTGGGCTCCGTTTCAGCTCCCTTTTGAAACAACACTACGCATAATTTGTTGAGAGGCGATATTAGTGTTTATCATTGGGTCAGTGGTGGTTAGATATTATTTGACTCTAGGACCGCGAACAATGGTTCTAATGGTTGAGTGTCATCACTTTCGAAATCCGGTTCTCCGTCCATCTCTCCTCCATCGGCTATAATAACGCCATTCACGTCCATGGGAAATGAAGGTGAGAGAGCGCATTATGCCGATGAGCCGTCCCATTTTTGCATCAGGCGTCGATTCCGCCGTTGGAAGACTCTCCTCACGGAGCGCCCCGGAGAAACGCCCCACGTGGACTCAATCCTCTTGACTTCCCTTCACGTGGCAGACTTTTGTCCCTCGTATTGCAGCGCGAGCTCAAAATGTCAATCGAAATGTGCATCCATTCGAGTCGCGTAATTAGTATCTGTCGTGCAGAGAATGATGGCCGATCCTTATTTATTGATTACATACATATGTGTGTGTATGTTCCAGAAAGTATCACTACTCGCGGTTAGAATGGCGGCGTGGCGGTAACAAATAGAACATAAAAGAAAATGTCACGTGAAATTTGTCAATTTTCTACCACCTCCGTGGTCTTCATCAGCAGTATGCCCGACAGACAGCCGCCGGAAGGGTTGAACGGGAGAAGGGAGGAAGGAGGGAGGGGGAGTGGGAGAAGGGTGGGGAGGGAAAAGGGAAAGGAGGTACAAATATATAAATATGCCAAAGGGAGGAAGACAAAAAAACACACACAGAGTGACGAGAAAACACAAGTAGTCTCCCAAAATTTCGACAGCAGTTGGTGTCTATTTCAGTGAAGGAATGATAACTGATTGCAATGATTCAGCAGTTCTCATTCCTCCTCTGAAATAGACACCACGGCTGTCGAAATGTTGGGCGCCTGCTGGTAAGGGTTTTTTCGCCAGTGTTTCTGTGTGGAGATGAAGGGAAAAGGAAAAGAGAAGAAGGGGTGGGGGGGAGAGAGAGAGGAGGGTTGGGGGTTGGGTGTGGTGGGAGGGGGGGAGTGGGCAGGAAGGGCACATATTCAGACAGATAGGTGGAAAGAAAGTGGATAGGAACACATAAAATTGACGAACGCAATGGTGTTGTGAAGGTGGAATGTTGGCTAATTCCAAGTGGGAGAATTCGTCTCAACCAAGAATCGAACCACGGACCTCCTGATCACCACCGTCCGTGTGCTTGTGTTATTCTTTCATTTCGCCTTCTGTGTTTGTCATTCTCTCTCTGCCGGTGGGTGAACTACATCCCGATAGCCATCTATTGGCCACTCTGGCGGGACATGCCTTGGGGGGTGTTTGTTCGCATAACACCCCGAGAATCTTTTCTTTCTCCTTGCTCTCTCAAACCTCTTCTCTGGCTTCGCTACATTGATGATATTTGCGTTCCGTGGCCACAAGGCGTTAATTCTCTCAATACTTTCATCTCCTCCCTCAACTCTTCTTCTTTTGTCTTTTTTATTTACAATATCTCTTCTTCCAACATCACCTTTCTGGACGTCGAAATCTCCCTTTCCCAACTTTAAATTCAACACTTCCGTCAATCTTAATCCCACCAACAAGCAGCAATATCTCCATTTCAACAGCTGCCAATCCTCCCATACAAAACGATGCGTCCCCTACTCTCTCTCTCTCTCTCTCTCTCCCCCTCTATCCGTGGTCATCGAATATGTAACAACCCGAATCCCTTGACATTTACCTCTCATATTTTCACCAATCTCTCCTCCTTCGCAGAGGCTATCCATAGCGCCTCCTTCAGAAAAAAATCCTAAAACAACCCTCTTCTTCCAAACCATTCCCTCATAATAAAGTGTCCTCGTGACCGAATCTCCCTCTGCACCACCGATTTCCCTGGAGTTCACTTCCTCCGACGAATTATTAAACACCTCTACCCTGTCCTATCCGACAACCTCACCACTTCTAAAAATTTTTCCCCGCTGTCTCCATGTCACCCTCAGACGCCCCCCTATTCTTTCCGCCCTCTTTAAAACCACCAAGCCTCTATCAAATCACTCAAAAGTGCTAAATCCCTTCCGATCCCGTGCCATCGCCCGCGATGTAAAACTTGTTGCATCCTTATCACCCAGCCTCTGTCTGACAAATTCCTTGCTTTGCCTCTCCCTTCCGTCTCCTCACCTTCCTGCGTCACAAAAATCATTTTGTCTATCCTCCTCTGACAATTATGCACTAGTTTTTATATACGGCCCCACGACCTCTGCTCTAAATATCCGGATGAAGGTTCCACCGTTCCAGTTGCAATGATCCCTCACTCCCTCTCCGCGTCCCTCCCACTCGCCAACCACGTTTCCTTCCCACAACTCTACCTTTTAGAATACTTTAAAGCAAGGGTATTCTCGACACCCTTTACCCTCCTCCACTCATCTCCAACTTAAGTTCTCGAGTCCTACTGTATCTATTTCTTCCAAGCCTTCTCTCCGCGGGGCTTAACCCACTAACCTCTTCCGTATATTAATTGTTCATAGATGTTTGTGTATCTATCTTTCTATTAAACGAAGAAATGAGGAAGATAAGGGCAATATTAATGTGTAGAGAACTTCTTTCTCATATTAGTTTACAAAACCTTTTTACGAGCATTTTGAGGAATATTTTTTGATAGAGAAGAATTCGTAGGGCATTGGTTAAAGACTACGGCTGCGCCCACCATTTTTCAATTTTCTCATCGCCATTTCCCTAAGGAAGTGAAGAGGAAAAGACCGGTTAAAAGAAAAATGCGACCGTATATGAGGGCTCTTGTGATTCATGTCAGTTATCGTAACTCATATTCCTGGTTGTTAGTAAATATTAGGCATATTTTTAAGTTCGCCATCTCACACATTTTTATACCTTTGCCGATACATACTTCATCAGTTTGAAAGCATTTGGGTATTTGGATTATAATTATGGTCATTTCTGCATTAAAAGTATTCTGGAATTGAAGCGAGAAAATGAAACGTGAGTCGTCACCCAATCTCAATTTTAATTCGAAACAAGAACTGTCGCAAAGTCGCGACCCATAATAAAATTAAAGGAAGCATTCCATTTGGACGCATGGGACATTTGTACTTTAAGTTCAGGATAAGTATTGGTTTTTTTAGATGCCAGTAATTTTTTAAATGAAAGTATTTATTTTGCACCTTTATACAAAATATCCCTTGGTGATGGAAAAGGACTATAAACCATAAATCCCAATGCAAACGATTATGTAAGTTAAAATAAATTATGTGTAATCCATGGGACATGGTGAACGTCGTTATCGTGAAATAAACATTTCCGTTTATCATCACTTGGAAAGTGTTCACTTTTTTTCGGAAAATTCCTATTCTTATGCTTTTTCACATTTATGTTGAAAGTTTGTGCAGTTTTACGTGGATTTCAGTTTGCAATTTTTTCTTGTGCGAGGTATTGGCTGTCATGAGTGGGATATTTTCTGTACTAACTTATGTATTAACTCGCGTAGGACTACTAAGCATGAATATTTAGAAACTATATTATATTTCTTATCAAACAAAGCTTCTTAATAACATCTAAATATTGACTCTATGGTTTCATTACACATTAAACCAATTTCAAAATGTATACATTAAGCAGCGATGAGACAAATGTCTACATTTTGCAGTGAAGCCACAGCGAAAGGGTCAATTATTCTGCCCTGAAGCCCTTTTTGTTCCCGCATTGGGGTACCTGCCAATCCCCCATAATCTAGCCACCAACCTTCCTCTGTGGGATGGTAAACCTTCAAGTCGCCCCACAAATCATCATTTATTCATAGACAATAGCTATTCACTCCTCTCTCTACCCTCTCGCGTTCTCGCCTCCTCCCATTGTGTGACACTTTCTACTTCTTCTTCTTTGGAATGGGTATTTGAGACCCTTCTCACGAAATCCTCGGACCTTATTACTTCCTATCCTATATTCTACGAAAGAGATCAAAAAAGGATCGTCTTCCCTTGTTCACCAGGTTCTTCAGAGGACTGTTATCTCCTCCAATTTAGCTTTTCTTGCCTTCACCTCTCCTAATGCTTTCTCAATTTCGCCGTCTATCAACTCCGGCACGAGGTTCATTCTTATCTGTTTTTCTCTCATCCTCTCTACCTATAATCACCGGTCTTATGCCGCCCTAAAATACCTCCTCCATGTATTCTCTCCACCTATCCTGGATATCTTCCGCGTCGATGAATGTTTTCTCAGGTTTATGTGGTTTGACATGGCATCGTGAGGATCGCTTTACTCTTTCTTACGCGTTACGCGCGATACGCACAATTTCTAACAGCCCGATATCATTTTCACTCGGGAATAAATCGCACCCACTTCCCCCCTCTTTCTGTTCATTTCCATCAGGTTCCCTTCCCTTGTTTAATTGAATAGCAATACAAAATACAAATAAAATTCTCAGACGCAATGTCTTCCATTGAAATACAATCCAAAATTAAAATCAGTTTCTTCAGGAGAATACATTAGAGAAATTATTTTATTTTCATATTAATATCTTATTCCAAAAAATCATTAATCTTCTACCAATGCCTTAATAAAAGAACTTTTTTATTATTTTTTATAAATCCCACTATCTGAGGAATAGTATATTTGCAGATGTGTAACAATAAAAAGTCACAAACATGTTTAAATCAATTTGTTGTCAGTCTTTCTATATGTCCCTCCGATGGCGATGCTATCGATGAGGGAATTCAAATTCCGAAACCGGTAGTTTTACAGCTTCTCTTCGCGCAAATTTCGACGTGCGTTTGAATTTCCTTACTAAAGGCTTTCCTCTCATTGTCTGCCTGTACTGTCGATTTTATCACCCTATCAGAAACCTGGCCCCGACCCCAACAAAATAGAAACGCCTGCCCGCTGGCTGTCTGGGGCTGGCTGGCTGGCGCCGTAGATCATTGGACTCGGGTTTGCGCTGCTGCGGACGAGGATAAAAATGACAAATTGGCAAGCTGAGACATTCCTAAGGAAGCATAGTTGACAAATACTTTTCAGAGTTTGAGGGTAGAAAATATTCCAAGTGATAGCTTAGGTGTGCAGCAATGCCTATTAGAATCGAATGGGCATAATTTCGCGGGACAGAATGAAATGCACAGGACGGAGGTGGATGTGTCAGGTAATAATAGGTGATAGAGCGGCCGTGGGTTGATGTTTGCAGTGGACAATGGCAAAGGTGAAGACGAAGAGGTTTAAAACAAAGAGAGAGTAGTTTGGCGTGCATTATTTTTTACGGATTTTGTATTTTTGTTTCCAGGAGTCCCGAAGGACGCTACTAAGCTCGCTGGAACTCACTGGCTGGCTACGAATGAAAATCACACGCAAACAATCTTTTTCTTATCCAGTAAAAGCCGGCAAGTTTGAAGTTTTCTTTCGATTAAATTTTCTCAACTTCATTGCTGGACAATGTTCGGGAAAGAGTTCACAATGCACACTGACTGAGTAACTTGTATTTTTGTAGAAAACTGTCGTGTCACAATACGTATGCCATGAGACTTTCAATACAATATATTAAAATTTTTTCATGGACACGTTGTCAATGCAACCTGTGATGGATGGAGCAATAAACTCACAGCATTCTCTCTAGGGTGAGGCAAACAGCACTGAATTGAGGAATGTAAGCTGTTGGGAGGGAGGAGAGGGGCGAGGGGATTCATTCCAAACCAATCATCGGAAATTAGATGTTGCTGGCGCATGAGGGCACCACTTTCCCGTTGGATTTCCACGCGTCCACACCATTCCGATGAGCACTCCACGTCGATTCCGAGTCGCTGCTCAAGAGTGACTAATTGCTCAGTAACTGAGCGGCATCGCATACGGATAATTACGTCTCATTTTTATTCCCTGTCTGATAAAGATCAGAAGTATCACAAATTTTAAGATCCTCCGGTGTAATTGAAGTGAGAACGATCGTATGATTATGTGATCGAAATCGACTTCTCTCGTTTCCCAGAAATAAGCTGAAGCATTGGAAGCCTTTGTACCACTCATCAAGATCCAAACAAGTATGTAGGCTTCAGCTTCGGCCAGTATTGGCAATTGATCTCCTTTTTTTCTATTAGATCATCTTAAACAAGTGCCGAAGAGGTGGAGTAAAGACGTCGAAACTGCCTTGCACTATATGTTCACTGTCGCAGCGGCGCGGCGACCCCGATAATGGACCTTAGGAAAGAAATACCTGGTTCCCGATGCTTTACTAGCTATTTCCAACATTACAACGGTAATCCTTTTTCGCTCAATAATGCATATCATGCCTCCTAATTACGGCCTCATTTCGTTATCGGTGATTGCTGATCGGTTGCCAAGAACCTAATTCACAAACGGTGGCGCACGGTTAATATCTTTCAAATTTTAGATGTCATGACCCGATAATTTATTCATGACCTAGCGATCAATCACTTGATTCGAATGTCACAACATATATGCGCGCTTTTGGAGGCTGGATTGAATCAACTCGTTCGTCGACCCAGGTTGTTTCGCTCGGTTCGTCTGAATATAAGGTGATACGGGACTCATATTTCTTTCTTTTCCATTGACGCAACAAGTAGTCGATGCATAGATTAAAAAGCGAAGGCGACTGGCTACATCCTTGTCTAAGTCATAAAGTAACTAGAATGGTATAATCTTATTAATAGCACATAACTTTAATAGCATAAAATATGTACTAATGCCACGCTTCGCAGAGCACTAAGTGTTCATTGCCAATGATAAAGACGGAATTGAAAAAGTTCCTTTTGTACTCCCCAAAGCAGTACTCTATGATTACAGCTTCAATATCTCAATCGATGAAGCCAAAGAAAAGGCCATTCAAAGACGATGAAACAGTAGGTAATATAAAAAATATTCGTAAATAGTCAGGTTGTAGAACATCTCACGTGATTGAACTTTCCCAGAGCTCTTAATCGAGTGTTGCTCTCGTGCGAGCGAGGCAATCAGAGCAGCGTTCGCCGACGTTCGACGGCGCGAAAAATCCATTCTCTCCCGCGGAACCATCTCCCACCGCGGGTCCACTGTCATCTCAAGCCACATCTCGAGATCTGCATTCTGCAAGACAGACTTCTGCATTCTGCACGCGTCCATTCCCCCTTCCGCGTCCTTCGAAATATTGACTCGGAAGCCCGGTATGAAACACTCTTTAGTCAATAGGATACCTTTGGGACCGAAAGCGCCCTTTTGGTTCTACCGCAGTCCACGAGAGATACCTCCTCCAGGAGATCCTCTTTCACCCGCCGCGGACAACAGCGCCACTCTTGACACCGAGGCCGCGTTCCTATTCAATTACCTATGCCCTGCAGTGCGTTCCATGCATCGACGTATATATAAAACTGGAATGAGCGCTACCGTGCAACAAATACCAGGAAATTGAAGCCAACGCCGCCATATTGTTGGACGCATTGTCGGCGCCGTAATGCGCTGGCGAGAGCGAGTGTTCGAGCTTTTTTTAATCGTTTTTACGAAGAATATTGGTTTTGATAGGTAGTAACAGCTAGTGCACTACGTAAACGTTATCAATTTTTTTTACATTTGGCTATGGGAATGTACAGTAAGGCCTACGCTTGCAAAAACAAACAAATATCGGGTGATAGTAGTTTGAATTCCCATAGGTTAGTAAGCCAATAAAAAAGTTACCTTGACTCAACTAAGAAATATAGCCGTATTGAAATTTAAGTAATAATTAAAATGAAGAAAATGCTCGGAAAAAATACATGTATTGATGCTAAAATATGGTTAAATTCCCGCATAGGAATCCGAAAATTTTGGCGAAATGGATATCTGCTGTACGGAGGGAGTACTGGGCAATCACCAAGTGTAGCGGACTATGTAGTATTTATTTCAAGGAAGAATGCCATTTAGTTCGGCGAGGAGCAGGTATAAAACGCCTGAGGGAAGATAGTGTTTAATTTCCCACCTCACCTTAAGGCCACTTCTGAAGCGCATTTAAGAATTCTATTGAGGAAAAATGCACTCAGTTCCGCGGCAAAGGAGTTATATCAATTCTATTTCTTTCTCTTTACGGACGTATTTTCGCGATACAGTTGAGAGAAAAGTCCATCTCAATATTCAAAGTTCAATGGTTTAAAATTTAGTGAATACATAAGATCTAAAAACCTGAGAACTATCTATCGTAAACGGGGATGAAACCGGCATAGTTTTCAGGCTTTATGTTTTATGTATTCGCCTATCTTTTCTTATCCAATGAAATTTTCAATGAAGAAACTTAAATATCAGCTCGTCACTTCACGATTTGATGTTTGCTATCCAACTACCCTAAGCTCAGAAAAACGAATTTACTTTGAACTGCATTCATCCTGCGAAGTGAAGTGAAGATGGTGCACCAAAGTTTTTCGCTGAAAACTCGTTGGCCGTGTCTTCGATGTCAACCTCACGCCATCAGTTTCCTTCTCGGACTCCTCCTTCTACAGACTCCATACACTTGGAAAACGCCTCACCAACCCTCCGTGCTTGTTAGATTTTCCATAGCAAAGCGTTTATCACTTCTCAAAATCATTGCAATCTTTTGCATCTTTTGGAGGCAATCGCCCTCTTTGCCTCTTCAAGGTTTTAAGTTACCATGAGTTCTTTGAAAATAAAATAATAACAAAAAGAATGATATTCTGTAAACTTATATGCACTTTTATTACGCCGATCTAGGTTTTCACAAACTAATGCCATTATCGAGGTACTTAGGTTCATTTATCCGAGCTTATATACGTTTAAGAAGGGGGCGATTTGCTGAAACACATATATTCGCAAATATGAACCTGTTTACCTTTATATTAGAAGTAGTTTGTCGAAATGTTGCCGGTGTAATAAAACTGAGGGGAATTATTCACAGTATCCTTCATTTTTTTGACAATGCTATCTAAGCTTCATTTCCACAAGATATCGCATACTGATAATTTCAACTTCATTTTCTTTGGGAATCCAGAAATCCTGCGTGGCATCCAGAAAAACAGTGACTAAAACGAAGAAAACATGCAATAATTATAAAACTCTAATGCACCATATTCACCCCTTCACTCGACATTTTACCTAATTTAGAGAATAAATAAGTCGTAAAACACGTATTTACGTTTTCTCAACGGATTATTGCCTTCAAATATTTTCATAGGCAATTGAAAGTAATTATTCGGCGATATCAATAACCAGGACGGCACGGCAACTTCGGTCAGGCGACGTCGTAGTGATAACGTGATAACACAGAAGACAAATATAGGGTCGCCAAGTGGAGGAGAAACTATAAAATTGCATGTTGAGAAGCTCTATTCTGGAAGTCCATCAGGTGAGAGACTCCATAGATGCCGACGTTTCGATGGCCGACGTTTCGTCCATTGAAACGTCGACAGGAGTCTCTCACCAGGTGGACTTCCCGAACGGAGCTCGTCTCATCATCTCACGCCGGGAAAGCATTTGGCTATAAGCAGCCATTGGAAACGGAAAACCGGACGTATTGGGAGAAGGTGTTTGATGAATCATTTGCGCATTTGAAATTTCTGTCAATGGAGGGGACCGCCAGAGTGCACCACCCCCTGTGGATATCAACCTTTGTGTTAGGTTTTGCTATAAGTATAAAACGTGCCACCCATGTACCATGGAAGTTTTGGTGAGAGACTTCGGAAGTGCCAGTAAGCCTTTGCTCTCAAAAGATCATCTTGAATTGTTATTTAGAGCCTTAATAATAACAATCCTAACGTGGACCAGTTCCGATGAGCACTCCGGTAATTTTTATTTTACAGGAGCGTGGAGAGAGATAATTGCAAGTCTATGGATCCCACTTCCTCATCAGAGTTGGAGATATGGTTTCCGAACATATTTTTGGTGGACATTTCCAGTTTGAGGATGGATGAGGACAGAATTTTGGATTACATAATATATTCCGAGTCCCTCTTAGATATTGCTGAATATACGGATGACTACATTGCAAGGTGTGTAGCAAAGAAGATGTTCTCAATTTTGCATGGCAATGAGTGTCAAAAACTGTTTATTTTCCATCGAAGAAACATTGACCCAAACTATTCAACCAAATCGTTTCTCCATTTAGTAATCAGAGGCGGCCTTGTTATACCGTCAAAATTTGTTTTAAGGGTAGTAATATATTCATGAACGTATTTCAGATTTTTTGTAATGAAGGAGAATATGATGAGATGGTATTTCACACAATCGTGCATAGTGTTTTGGACTACTTCAGCCAGCCCAAGATGAAAAGGGAGAGGCAGGAATGAGGATTCTGTCATCCATGGTGACCGAAATTATTTAGAGGACGAATCGCGGCTCGTTCGAAAACTCGCCGAGCTGTATTTAAAGACTATAGATTGTATTCACACGCCAATGCATTGACTGTCGGGTTTCAGGGAATTACAGAAAGTACGAAACAAAAACTAACCAAAATATTTTATTTTATATTTAGCTCCCACTATACTTCGAAAACATTTTCTTACAAAATTACTCTGTGAAATGAATAAATTTTATTTTATTGTTAGTTGCATTAAATTACCGATTTACTTAGTACGCTCAAAGCTTGCTGCATGCCCTTATACAGCATTTTTGAAGTTAGAATCTGCTTTACTTGGACTCATAGTTTTGAATTTACTCTTATTGCATAAATATTTATTTCATATTGGAAAAAAGTCGCTCTGGGTAAAATGCAAATACTACGTGTATTCCGCAGCCCCTCTTTCTTCATCGTCGCCTTGGGAAGACAGGTGCGTAGCTTACACGAAAAAATATAAGGTATGTATGCTAATGAACTCGGCTATAGAATACCACATGGTATTTCATTTCATTTGGGGGTATTTTAGGGGTAAAGAGGGCGACAGAATAGTGAACTATGATGAGAATATCGCAGTTTAATCGTCCAACAATATGGCCGCGACCCGCAGGCAATGGCTCGTTTTCACAACAAAGAGCGCTCAATCCAGTTAATAATATACATCCATGGAGCCATGTATGTACTATGGGCCAGTTACGTTCGGGATGTGCTAACAAATTGGAACGAACAACAAGCGCTCGTACTTGGAATCGGTCGCCGCCGAAGTAAAGACAAAAACAGATCGGTAAGCGTGTATAACCGTTATTGACGAAGGTCCGCGAGAAAACTGTACTTAAAAAGTGAATTATGTCACACAAAATTCAATCCCGGGTCAAATAAATGTAAGCAGCGATGAATCGTCATTCAGATGATACGATAAGGCAAATAAATTGAAGAACTGCTTCTGAATAATCAAACACGCGGTACAGTTTTTGCACTGATCCTTTAACACGTGACTCGCGAAAGAGTTTAAATTCGGTGCGAGTAAATTAAGAGTCCATGATATTCACTTACCATTTAATAATACCTAGATCCAAACTAAGAAGATTTAAATATATTTTAACAATAACAAAAGTGTTGAGTCTAGCTTCGCGCGGACGCTACGATGGATCAGTATTACTCGTGACTCACACGGTTCGTATGCCTTGCCTCGTGCGAGCCGTTTTAGTGCACGCCAAGTTGGCGCCAAGGTTGAAAACGTGACTGTGAGGGAAACTCGAAGTTCCAAACTTCCTGAGTGTGGGGGGGAAATGAGCGGCGCGGCTATAGCGGCGCGGCCTCAGCCAGTTGGCCAGTAGGAACGCGGTGCCGCGCCGCCGCCGTGGAAAAGTCGTCGCATACCAATCTCGAGGATGCTCACTGTTCACGTGAATAACACGCAACATGCAACACAATTTACAATAAGTGTTAAGACTTTCTATAAATATGTCTCGCACGCATCAAAGGCGATCGCCTCATTGCCGAAAAATTTACGTTTTTTCTGCGGTCGAAATAATTATGCAGAATGCAACGAGCGACGGACATCAGCTAATGTCTGGCATGAAGAGAGGGATTTTAACGGGGGGGGGGGGGGGGCGCCACCGGGGGAAGGGCCCTAGGGTGCCCAAGGGGGCCGGCGTTTGAAGGGTTGGGTTGGAGGGACGGAGCGAGAGTGAGGTCGGGCGGACTGTGAGAGAAAGTCATGGCGTCCCGCTCTTCATTCACTCGCGACGGCGGATCACTGCCCTTTGTCGTATCAAAAGGCCAATCGATGGACAGAGGAATGGACCCTTCAAAAACTAGCCATGCAGTCGCAATTTTCCACGGGCTAAGTGACTCCTTCCAATAGGTTTGTGATATATTTTGAAATTCAAAGCTCCTCTGCAGTCAACAGCAGCCGTAAAACCAGTCGTCTATACAATGTATTTCACGGCAAACATTTACTCATTGAATTAACACATTTTTTCGATATTATAATGGAAATAAACTATTTGATTCCAGAAATAGTCTCTAAGTATGATAATTGATTGCTGTCGATACGTTGACCATGCTTCGATTTTTATGGATTAGGAAGCATCAAACAGTGGACGACTCCAAGAAGCTTTTAAAATATTCGCCCAAACGTTGATTTCACTAGTGAGACGGACACCGGTTCAGCCACTCGTTCAGTAAATTGTTTGGACTTGCCGGGTGACAAATCAGAATGCCTTCTCCACTTATAGGAAGCTTAACTATACTGGCCATATCATACCAGCCAATTCTAGACGCTGCCCGTCACAAAAAATGTTTAGCGTTCCATTAATTGGTTGACGGGTTACTGAATGTGCCATTAAATTAGGAAGAATTTGGCAAAGTGAGGAATGTAATTTTACGAATATCCTGGGCAAACTGTTATCAACCACAGATGAGAGATAAATGCATTAATAAAAAGAAAAACTTTGTAAAACTGATAAATTGCGGTGAAAATTGTACAAGAAGGGCCCAGAGCAGTGGTGCGAGAGATGTTTTGGTGAAGTAACCGGGCCAACAATGTAATAGTAATTCCTAGGCCGGACTTTGTCTTACAAGTCGCACTCAAAAACATGTTATAGTACATTGTCAACATATGGTTGGTGAGATGCGCTGAATGCGGAATGTACGACCCGTCCTGTAATGCTGAGACAGAGGTGAACGTAGGGCAGGCTCCGAGAAATTTGAACGTCGGAAGAAAAAAGTAACTCTCCGGAGCATTTTGAAATTCACCGTGACGATAAGAGCGACTTCGCAAAACATCTTTTAACTTGTGACCACCGGAGTAATGTTTAAGTGAATGGTTGCACTTTACTATTGGCCGACGAGAGCTCAATGCTTTGGGAGTACTTGGATTTGATGAATGATTGCGTGAAGCATCGAGTTTATCCCTTTAGCGAGTGAGTGTCTGCGGTCGATCAGATCTCCTTCGCTCTTGTTAAATAACTATTCCCATACTCATCCATAAGTATGGACGTCCTCAATTTCCCCACCCACACTTCCTCTTGGATACACAAGGGATTCCTCTTCCTGTTACATACACGAGGAGTTTCGCTTCCTGTTTGAGACGCAAGGGATCCGTTTTGTATTTAAAAATCACTTGTCGACGCTACTCATGCATTTAAAACGGAACCGTGGTGACGGTGCGTTTATGAGTGATTTGGACAGGTTTCCTCACTGTCAAAATTTAGGTCACATTTTCCTCGGAGAGTGCCGAGTTTATAGTGTATGGATCATAAAAATCCCAAAGGGTACCAAATCAGCCTCCAACTGCTACTCAGGGTGCGGGTCGTGTGCCCAGTATTCTATTATACTATTGCTCCATCGGCAGCGATGGACCGCTTCCCCTCGACACAAATAGAAATTTCGAAACATTTGAAACGCAGGGTGCAAAAGAAGCAAAAGAGCGTATCAATGTCAAATTTTGGATGTACCAGTATTCGGACTCGATGGACTGTAACGGACACGATAAAAGGGTTACACAAAAACTTCAATCAGCCTTCCAACATTAAACCCTTAACGTGAAAACATAGGCGATGAAATAACTAAAATCTGTTTACGAAGACTGAGCCACTTTCAAAGCAACAGTTGCGAATGGCCAAAAAGGAATATTCACAATAACATCACGGAAACATTTTGAACATTTACTCATGTCTCCCTTAATTCTCGAGTTTTTTCCAATCCTTTTAATGGGCAATAGTTACTCAAATTTTGTCCTGAAAATTGAAAATTCATTCGAAAGACCTTTTCCTAGGCGAATTCAACGATTTCCCCCGTCTCATCTCGCCCGCATCCAGAGGGCACATCCTACCATCAGCCGACACGACTCTCAGCTTTCCCCCTCGGAGTCGACCCTGGGCGATGCACAATACGGCGCGTGGAATCCACGCATTTTAAGCTTTACTAGAAATGCGAAATCAACGCCAGGAATTAATGGGGATTCGGCTTCCGCCTCGCTTTTCAATCTCTCCCTACCCGCCTCCCTCCCTCTCCCTTTCTCTCTCTACGGGTCGCCTCGAAACCACATTTTTTTTCGGCTCATTTCGAACTTTCGACGGAGCGCACGTGGAGCGATTGCGCAACCTTAGTCACCATTTAAACTTTGTGAAGTATATTCTTAATTTTCCTCCTCATTTACTTTCAGTTGGATGACATCCGATTATCATAATACACAGTTCGAAGAGGAAACGAGTTTTCCTCATCGCCCACCGGTGTTCCCAGAACGACAAATAACAGTTTTCCCCTTCCGTCCGGTTCCATGGAAACCATCGCGGAGGCGGAGACATCCTCCTGGAAGGTGCGTTCGGCTCCCTGGAGGAGTCGAAAATCATCGTTGTCAACGATCATCGGCTCAAAGGAGTTGCTCGGGTATGAACAGGGTTCAAAATCCATTTTCTTTTTGAAATATCAGTGTGACTACGCTTTGCTCATTTATCGCTGCGGGCGCCGCCGCGGTCGCGTTCAGTTAACCGACCGATCATTCACTAATTTCACCTTCCCATTTTTGTATCCACACCCCGTATAAAATCCGTTCCAACCGTCGACATTCAGCAATCCGCCTTTTCCCTTCCCGGCAATCCCTTCGTCGATGCGGCGCTCAACACATCCCACGGCTCCTCCTCCGTCTCCTCGCGTGACGTGACACCCTCTTCCGACGATGTGACACCCTCCTCCAACCCATGGCTTCCAATCACTCTGGAAATGCTCTCCTTCTCCTCTTGGATTATTTGTTCGTCGGATGGCGGCGGAAACCTCTGGCCGCTCCTCGACGTGAAAGGCCTCTTCCTGCCCTCTTCTGCGTTTTTGCCGAAATAGTGCGTTTGAGCCAAAAATGCAGACATTGGCGTCGGTCTCCAATTTGAGAAATGTGCGCCTTTTGAGTGTAGTAAACCCCGCACGAATTGCATCAGTAAACTGTTTTGGAAAAGTGAAGACGAGGTGAGTCAATAAGAAAAAGGCACGCGGATACGGCGCCTATTCCGTGCAGCACGAACTAACGACGCTTCTGAACATCAAAATTGCCTCTCTTCAGGGAAATAAGAAATTATTCTACCTACTTAAGTTCTTATGAAAATTGGAGGATCCTCTCGATGATTTTGGCGGATGGGCCACGGAATTTTCCCTCTGGCAGATTACGCACGATTCGCAAATCGCGTCAAGTCCACGCGAAAACCGTCGAAAGTCAAAGAAAGCGGATACGTGGGCCCTCACAACTGATCATACGAACTGGACATCAATCAATCTAATACTTCCCCTTCACTGCCTCTTTCCCAACGTCATCTCCCAAATTCTCTCCTCCCCTTCACCTCGCCCTCTTCAAAGCCCTCGAAAAATCTACCCAAGAGATCAGCTATCCCTTGCCTCATCTTATATCACACACCTGCGTATGTCTTTGCACGTGCGTGCGCGTGGCTGCGCACCACTTCATTAGAGCGATTGCGATGAGTAGAAATTTCCTTCGTTTGTTTATCATTATGCTCTCATTCTTCACGCCTCACACTTGATTCAACCGGGCGTCGGTATGGAGGGCCGACGAGAGGAATTCCTTCATCAAGTAAGTACGCACCGGGTCTTGAGTCAATCCCCCTTCGGTTTTATGAGTCACACCTTACTTACCCCCCTCCACCGATAACACCGATAGAATTAACTTGCAGCTCGCCCGTGCGCCACGTTTCACAATCCCATACTCCATGGTTCTCATCATGCTGCTCTCCTCCGAGCACTTTTTTAAACCCTTGTTTCATGGCCACAATTTGGTGGAACACCTCACTCACTCACTCGGGGATCCCAGGTCCTACGCCCTATTTCCATCTGCGCAAAGACTGAACTCCAACATGCATGAGTTTTCAAGCATTTCCTATCAGAACATTCATATTTTATCGGGATCCTCAATGCAACTATCAGTTTCTATATCAGTCGATGTCAGTCAACTATAACCTACGTCCTTCATGTCCAGTTACTTGTCAATCGTTAGTCTATTTAAAATATTATTTGAATTGATCGTGAACATTGCGGCACTTCTGAAGCAAATTTCGATCGGTAGGAGGAATTCCAAAGTAGAATCATTATTCCCTTTCGATATATTTTCATTCTGGAAAAAAAAACTATCCAACACGTGTGTTTGTAATCCAGATGCTTTTTTCCGAAAGGATAGACAGAAGTTTCATTCATCGTTCTTACCTTTACGTATTGTACGTTACGTAGTAAGCGATTTCACTTTTAGAAATTGACATTTTATGTAGTCAATCGTAATACTTAGAAGGAGGTGTACAATCACACATTAACAGAGATCGTGACCTGTTTTGACATTTAGCCCGCTACGTTATCGTGAGGTTGACTTGATATATGTATAATGACACCCGACGCATGGACACCAGTCGAGGCACTTCCTCTCATTAAAAAGAGAAATGAACCGAGTCCTTTCGATTTTATACTGACATGAGTATGCCTTCCAAGCGGCGGACATCACTTTCATGTTCTAATTATTTGAGATAGTAAAATGAATTTAGATACAGAATATAGACCGGAAATATAAAACACCTGTGGCATCAATTCTTCTCGGTTCCTCCCCAAGAATAGGCTGTCCATGCTGGCCGATGTTTCGACGTCGGACTGGTACATAGTCTTTAGGGTTGTTGAATTAGGACAATCATGACGATTCGAGCATCGAAACGTCGGTCAGCATCGAGAGCCTATTATCCCGGCGGAGAACCCGAGGAGGAGAAGTCCAACGTAAATTTGGTAAGCCGGGAAAGCACAAGATATTACATAAAACACTTGTAGGTTTAACGAGCCGCTCCTTAAACCCCCATCACCGATTCAGTTCTCTTGGTTCCTTCCCCCCGCCCTTCCTCCCTCCCCACCACACACCCATCCAACAATCTCGGTGGGTGTGTCGTTCTATGCGAGTGCCTTCAGGAATATCCACGGCTTGCATAGGTTCTTGCACCATCCATTCATGTTTTAAGACTGTTTTGCGCTATCTTTGTCTGGTCGACAAATTTAAGTATCGCTCTCAAACCTGTGCCATCAACTCTCAGTCTCTCCTTGGAGAGATGCAAGCTAAAATTTAAAAACTTTTATACTATGTTTAGAAGGAATTCATATGAAGCCTGTTCGTTGGCTGAACTATTAACAGTGCGAAGAAGTGTCGTGCGCCCAAATGAGGCCAATGATTGTCGTCTCCGTCGATTGGATTGCGTCGGTGCGTCCGAATCATAATCGCTGGCGACGCCCGCTCGTGCCGCCCCGACGCCTTCGGATGTTTTCACCGGGCAAAGAAACCGACGAACTCGCGATATAATTCGCGTTCGCTCGTCGTCGTCTCCTCACAGTCCGATTCTCTTTCGGTCGCCATCGAATCCGTATCGCTGGGCCGCAAGGCTTCTCCCCCCGCTTTGACCCGCTTCTGCCCCACCCAACATACGCCGCAACTGACGAGGAAATAGCATCGGAAAATGGTGATAACATGCTGAATATATCCCCACATTATAACCACAGTCTACTCGAGTATTTTGCTATCTTTATCTAAATAAGAAACTGTTCTTATCCAATAAGTGAGAGCTTAAAGACCAGGTTTAAACGAATCGCTGTACCATTTGCCAGATCATCGACCGGCCGTTATAAAGCTATGCACACCATTACGAGTGGCTCGAATCAGCGTGGTTGGGTCGGCGAAGCCTCAATAACTCATTCGTTTCGTGCGCACGTCTCGATTTGGACGACGCGGTTAAATTCGAGATGCCGAGGCTTCTGGAGCTCAATTTATCTCCTGCAATTACCTCCCGATGTTTGCCCCGTGCAGTCACGTCACGAATATCGGAAACCACGCTCGTCGCCGAGATTCTATTCGCTGTTGCACCTTCACCTCTCCTCACACAGAAAATCGACAAGAGATTGCACCGTCCACTTCATTTTAACTGCATGATAGGCGTCAACTATGAAATCACCATCTTTGGATACCCCGAGCTCACCCGCCGCGGATTTTCATACATGCGTTCGGCTTCGCTCTCACAGGAGAATAGTCCCGCCAAAATATATCCCTACACATTAACTTCTTTGGATAAAGATATGTCTACGTTCTTTCTAAAGAGAACGAGGATCATTAGCCTTCAACTAAGAATGTATTCTTTGGAGGATTTGTATGTTTTCTTAATCCGCGGCTCATTTTTTTCACTGCGAACGGTGAAAGGCGCCATCGACCGTAGGTTTGAAGATTCGCACCGCCGAGTTTTGGCGAAAAAAATCTGTTATGAACATCTTTTAACCCAAGCCTAATTCGTTTTGAACGTACACCCTTGCTTCCACAGAATTTCTTCCACGTTGCAACATTTAAATTGCTTTATAGACTTAAAAGTACTGCTGGTTAATTCCAGATGGCAGTCGTCGAGAATGAAAATCTTCGTGTCTCACTGATAGGCGTCGGAAATGTCGGACTGTGGGAGTCAGGGTGATGGATCCGTTCGCGCGGTTTGCTTCGAGAATGAGGTGCGGGCCACGGAGCGCTGATCGCTTGAAAGTGGCAGGATACGTGTCGCCTGGCCAGAGAGGAGAACGGACCAGAGTGGCACACGAGACATTGACATACCAGGCGTTGGAGAATATTGCTCGATGTCCAACTGTCAAATTGTATTTATACACGAGGAGGCAGGCGGATGAACCGAAGACGAATAGTATGGAACATCGCTCGCTGAGGAGGAACAAGTTATATTCGTCACACGATGGTCCGCACATTTGTGAGAAACGAACAACACCGGGAGATATACTAATGCGCCGAGAGGCGGAGAAAGGGACAAAGAACGGAGGGAGAGAGAGAGAGAGAGACAGAAACAAGGAGAAAGTAATGGGAGAATCATGGTATATTGAAGAATTGTTGTTTGAACTTTTTTCTGGATCGGGAGGAGAAGACTGATTGGTTTGAGATGTGAAGACGCGGGGTCGAGAGGATTTTTACCTCAAAGGGACAACACCGATCACGGGCCATGCGACGTCATATCGTGGCGGCGAGACAGAGACACACGCAAAACATTTCGACGTATTTGCAATCCAAATTGTTCCGTCGCACCCGTCGGCCATCGAATCGCACTCCAACCGAGCGTGCACCACGGAGGAGGCGGAGCACCACTCGTCGCACACTCACCTGCCGGGAACCGGTGCGGGAAGATTCGACCGTGGCGCGAGAGGAGCCAGGGGTAGAGGGGGTAGGTGTCCCGGGGCGGCATGGCGTGGTGGTGAGCGGCCACGGAGTGGTGGTGCGCGCCCTGCAGGAAGACGGGTCCCGGCGGGGGCGGCGGAGGGGGGCCGGAAGGGTGACCCGCGGCCGCAGCGACGGCTTGCTGGTGGTGGTGCTGGGCCGCGATGGCCGCCGCCACCGTCGCCAGGTTGGACTGGAAGAGGTGGTGCGGGTGTCCGGGGTGGTGCGGCGGGTGGCCGGCGTGGGGGTGGTGTGGGTGTCCGGGGTGGTGGTGGTGCGGCGTGTCCGCGGCGTAGAGGCCCTTGAGGGCCTCGATGGAGTAGGGGCCGCCGCCACCGCCTCCCGCGAAGGGCCCTGGGTGCGCGAGGGCCGAGGGGCGGACGAGGGTGGGCGGCGGTGGTGGGGGCGGAGAGCGTCGCAGCGGTGCGTCCGAGGGGGGCGGCGGGGGCGTCGGGGGCCCTGAGGAAGAGGCCCCGCCGGGCGATGGGGGCGGAGGGCCGGCGGCGTGGAGGCGCAGCGGTGGCGGGCTGGGGCTGCACACGGCGAGCGGCGCCTTGTCCGAGGACGCGGAGGACGAGGAGGAAGAGGATAAGGAGGAGACGGGGGGCGGGAGTGGGGGGAGGGCGGAGGTGGGGCTGGGGGAGCGGGAAGGCCCCCTTGGGTGCGGGCTGCGGGCCCCCGCCGCATCGCTCGCCGCCGCGACGCCCACGATGGAGTCGATGGAGAAGCCGATCTTAGGCTTGGAGGGCACGGGCGCGATGGGCGTTGGGGCGAGCGGCATCATGATCATGTGGCGGCGATCCCGGGCGATATTCGGCACGCGGCACTTCCCGGCGATTCACTGGCACCCTCGGCGATGCATGGCGGCCAATCGCCCTCCCTATCTGAGAGCCTCGACACTATCGCCGCTCCACCCCTGAGACCATGCGTCGATCCCGCTTTCGGATTGTCGATTTCACTCGATCCTCGGCGATCTCGAAAAACAAATCCGGGAAAGATTTCGTCACCCGTCCTTCCGCGTCCTTATCCCTCACCGTATTCTTCGCCTATCTCTCCCTTTTACGGCACAATTATTGCCTCCGGGATGAAGTCGGACCGCCGCGTTACGCAGGGGCGACGGTCTCGTTCTCCCAGTCGGCGGAGGCGTCGCCCTCTGCCCGCCAAACCCGCTTGCGATCTTCCCGCACTTTTAACCGCCCTCCGCCGCCATCGCCTCGGCGTCGCAGCGACAATCAACGAGAGCCGGGGACTCCTCGCCCGTCCGACGCACTCTTCTTCTTCACTCGTGCTGCTGCTGCGGCGACGTCACGCGAAACGAAGGATCATCCGTTCGATGCGGATCCGAATCACTGCCCTTCTATCGCTCTCCTCTCGTCCTTTCGACTCTTCGCCTCGAAGGGCCTTCCGCGAAATGAACGAAGCGAGGAACAAATCAACGTGCGACGCCGACACGAGAGACGAGACGCAGCAGCGACCACCACATTCGCCTAAGCCCATCCGGCTTCGCTGAGGGCCCAGGGCTCGAGTGGGCGCTAAGCGGCGCAGGGGGCTGTGTTGGGGCGGGGGGGCCGTGGGGGCGGGTGGGGGGTTTAAGAGGGAACGAGGCGTGTCCCATTTACACCACGCCTCCCTCCCAGATCGGATCCCATCGGCGGAACGCCCTCCTCTCTCTCTCCAGGTGGTGCACGGAGGGAAGGATTGGGCGGGTCCACGCCTCCATCCTCGGTGCACGCCCCCTTCTTCAAGGGGCGAGGGCCCGATTCGCCGACGGTCGGTGGGCGTGGTCCCATGGCCCCCCCTCCTCCGCCATTGGTCCGTCCCCCCACCCCTCCTGCTCGGTGCACGGCTGCTGTTTGCCATTGATGCTGACCAGGATGATGATCTTCGCGCACCAAGGCGGTGAAAAACGCCATTCTCGCTCGATTCATCTGCGCATTCCCTCCCCTCGTTCCCCTTTCCACCTTCCCCATTCCCCGTTGGCCGACCTAAACGAATCTTTTGTTTCGGGCAATATGACCGCGCGCGCAAGGCGTCGTCAGAGAGATTTGAGGAGAGCTGAGCGCCGAGGTGCCTCTTCACCGGCTCACCGAGCGAGAATCACATACTTCTGGTGCACCACCATTCACTTCCTCCCTTAGAGCACTAATCACAACCCCCAATGTGAGCCCAACAACAAAAGAACGTCGATAATGCCATCCGTGTTTGCCGTCAAGTTGTCTAATTTCAGTAAAGGCGACAAAAATGCATATCTACAGTTAAGTTTTTAATTACACAGTGGTTAAGCGTTTGGGTTTTTAAGCGCTTTTATGAACGAATTCTACAAATTTAAAGAAAACATTCGGCTGTGACCATAGTTCGCCCATTACAATGCTACCAACCGACAGGATATAAACCATTCCGTCGGCGCACATCGTTCTATTCGATGGGTCGATCGCGTGCGCTACAAGTACGCTGACGTGTGGGTTTCGATGGCTATGCTAACTTCAGTATCTTGAAGAGAAATCTCTATTCGTAGTCACCGAAGCAAGTCCCAACGTTCCGCTCCTCAATTTGAGGAACTGAAGCGACCAATGATTTGGAGCACGTCTCAGGAGACAAAAGTTTCGCGGTGTTCTCCGATTTCCGCACACTCATCAGGTGTTTCCTTCTTTGGTCGGAAGCAATTGAGTCTTCCTTCCGCTTCCGGCATCGACCCCTTTCAACCTTCGAGTGAGTGAATCAGTCGCGAACACTCGGGAGATACCTGCACCGTCCTTTTGGCAACAGGAGCAATCCTGGAGCAAGCGGCGTTCACTTCGTCCAAACCTCGAGTCCGTTGCTTTTCTATCGTTCAATACGACCGTGCCCCCGCATGACGCCAGGTTGCATTCTGCTTCGCGTCTGTTTGCATTTCCCGCTGCGTATACTTAAAATTGGCCACACATTATGATATTAATAATTTTATTAACCTTCACTTTTTACAAGGCAAATCAGTACATAAATAGATTGATGGTGTTACACGTAAAAATTGAAATGCATAAACATAAAGGTGTATTGGAATACTGAGGCTAACAAAAATGCCTATAATAATGTGAAAGCACTTTTGTCTTTTAAAAATTCATTTAATGAAAGAATACTTTTTTATATAGAATTTGTTTTACCAAAGAATATAATTTTTTTGTTATCTTTTATTATTTTGATTGAATCACGTACCTTATTAAAATATCGAATTCCAGTATACAATAGTTACACTTTTTTCATCAAATGATTTTCTGTGGAATATATCTACTATTAAAATTATTAGGATATCTGGTTTGGTATATGTGACAACTCAGATTTTTGTATTTTGGTATTTGAGTTTGGTTTTGCAGTTTGGTATTTGTGACAACTTAACTCAGGGTGTGTATAAATGAGGGTTATTTTTAACAAACATAATTATATTAAGTATGTAAATACATGGAAGAGTTAGTATTCTATCTTTGATGAAATAATTTTTACAAGATTCGTAAGAATTGGGGTCATTTAAGACCCTTGTTGCTCTTTTCTGGATCCTGAATAATCTCTCTACATGTACAATTGGGGCTTGTCCCCAATAGATGACACCATATTGCAGTAGGCTGTGTATGTTAGCATAATACAGTGCTAAAGCTGCTGCCTTAGAACAGGTTTCTATGATAATCCTGATAGCAAATACAGTTTTTTTCAATTTATTGCAGATGTTGTTAATGTGGCAACTCCAGTTCAGGTTGGTATCTATATTTAAACCTAAATATTTGAGACTATCAACATTAACATATGGTAAACTATTTTTGAGCCTTAACATATTTACTTTGTATTTCTTTCTGAGGGCTTAGACACAGAATAATAGAGTAACTGCGTTTCGTTTTCATTAAGTATTAAATCATTTGATAGAAACCAGTTCTGAAACATTCTAAGACAGCGCGCGCCCTCCGCGTTCGTTGAAACCTCTTCTATCATCTTCATCCCCTCCTCCGACGGTTCCTTCCCTAACGTGCTTTCCTCTTCACTTGGTCCGCGTGTAAATCCCATTAACTTCCTCTCGGGGAACTATTCCTTCATTTTTCCTTCAATTATGTTCTTCACAAACATATTGTATCTAATCCATCTTGTTCTTCTTTTTATGCTGGGTTCCATGTGGTTATCTCCTCTCCTATTCTTCTGTAAACTTCATAATTTAGTCCGTTCATTCGATCTTCAGCACCCTCCTCCATCACCAGGTTTCGAAGGTTCCTGGTCTTGTCAGTGCCACTTTTCCAGTGGTCCATGCTTCCGATCCGTAGAGTTCCATACTCCACGAGAATGTTTACATGTATTAATGTTTTCTGGTTTGTTGTCCTATCTTCTTTGAGCGCCGCAGTTATCATTTTACGATGAACGCTTTCTTAGTTTGGACTACGCTTGATGTCGGCTGTAAATCTTCCGTCTCACGTGATGGTATTTACTAATTACTGGTAGTATAACAGCATTGCATAGATGCGAAGTCAAAATGAATCTCTTAAGTTCGTATTTATTTATATTGCTACTCAGCTTATCTGTGATAATGATTGTCTGCAGAAAATTAGAGCTATTACATTATTCATGGCCTTGCTGTTCCCACCAAATGAAATTTATGTCATGGATTATGGTGTAGTAGAATAGCCTTGTAACAATAGAGTTGGTGGCTGGTCTTTTGTTATTATTATAAACGAGATTATGCCGACGATGTTGACCATTGATTCAATACAATTTATAAAAACAATTCACTAATAACAATTAGTGAATAGTTTTTATAATTTTCGGATGTTGCTGTTCCCTAAATTTGCTATTATTTACTCGTGACGGACGAACGACAGGAAACCACTCATTTGAGACCAAATGAATCTGAGAGAATAAAAATTAAATCGGTTGTCGACCGTTTGTTCGAAAACTTGTATATTTTATTTTAAATATATAAATTGCGCATCGCAATCAATCTCACCATTCTCTCTTGGTTTTGTCCTTTTGCATATATACACCGACGAGGAGCTGGAAACTGTGAATATCCACAGGAATCATCTCTTAACATTATGGCTTGTGACATCCGAAATAAGGTTACTCTCAAGTAGCATAATGGAATTATCCACGGACATTGGGTCAAGCGGTGACCTTCACTTGGCAAACCCATTGTCGTCTTCCGTTCGAGTCTCCTCATTTGACACAGCAATAACATTCAAAGACAAATAGACAACCTTTCAAAGTTCTGGAATAGCCCATCTGTAGTGAGTGCGGGTACTTGTGTGAAACAGTCTCGCATCTCTCTTGTAGTTGAGTTGAAAATTTAACCATGATTTCGACAGTCTCCGCGTTGGAACTCACTTGAAACACTGAGTTGAGACTCACGAGTGCAAAAGTGATAAAGTAGAAGGAGGAGGAGGAGTTAGTTGGTCGTGGTGACTGGAGATGTGGTTCTGGCAATGGTTGAGATCGTTAGATGAAGTCTCTCATCTTCCATGCGATGGGATGTTAAGCTGTTTCCACGAATCCACTTACAGCTGGATGTCGCTGACACCGGGCCTCACCACTCCTTCTCCGTGATTCCCATGATTCCCTGCCCACGACCAAAACACCCACCTCTCAAAGGAGGATCATTTTGGAGGGGCCTCCCGGAAATATCCATCTCTCTGCTCACGGTGCGATATGGACACGGATGCCTTCTCTCCCTCTCATCCCAACCAATTGATACATGTCCTACCTACGTGCAATCCCCACCCCTCACGGAAGGTTCCAGATGAACTTACCAACATCCCTGCTCCTCACGTTGCAAAGTCGATTTTTAATTCATCACCTCACCAATGATTCCCCTGGTATTAGGTTTAAAAACGTTTCTGTAGGATCACCGCTAAAAAACCACAACGAGGAACACGAACATTGGGTGGATAGCAAAGAACTGCATAAGGTGGATATGTGATGAACGAAGCAGAAGGCCACGAGGAAGATGATGGAGGAGAGATATGAGGAAATGGACCAGATCAAGCTCGAAGAGGGAAAAATTAGGAGGACCAGAATGAAACAATGTCGGCATAAAATTGAGAATACGGTAAACAGATGTAGAACATTTATTGTTGGGTAAAGTTAACTTATTTTCATATTGAAGCTTGAAAGATTTCACGTCTAAAACTAGACAATACAAGGCCAATTCATGACTTTTGTGAACTATCCCAGATTAGCCACAACAGTCCCTTGATATCTTCAGTAGATAATGTTGAGCATAGACTTTAATGAATACTCTTACCTGGTGAACACTAATGTCGGGTTAATTTCGCAAGAAATCCATTTTTGCGAAAATTTAGGAGTTTCATCTATTATAAACGTATAATTAAAAAACCTTATTTCTTGGAAAATTTTAAATTTTAATTGGATTCCAAAAAATCTACAAGAATAAAAATGGAAGCATTTTCATTTCAACTATCCTTAGCGCGTTATACTGATATTGGAACTCCAGCAAAATTGCTAATTTAAATGCAAAACAAAAGCGTAGATACAAAGAAAAACCATAACACTATAAATTAAAATGTCTAGCATGTAAAATGCATTTGTATTTTTTAGGTGCAATCCTCTCCCATGGCATGATTCCAGATTATTCCACACGCCTTCACTTCACCTCAAATGGAAGAGTATTGAGACAGTTCCTAATTATTGATTTGAAAGTGGCGTGAGCATATGTATGGGTACTTACAGATCACATTCTGAGTTAAATAGCCAGCAGGCTATCTAACTATGACTGTTTGCATTGTCCATCGTGATCTTGGCCAGTGTAAGTAACCAGTGCCTTAGCAAACGAATGTAAACATGTTGAAGGTATATAATTTGAGTTCTATAAATATAAAATAAATAGCACAGAACGATGATTTTGATTTTTTGTAGGCCATATAAAAATCTACGAGGACTGACATGACCTCAGTTAGAAACGAACATAACTTCTCACTCTTTGAATCTTTATTCCACTCAGTCCAATTTCTTCTGCTTCTTGTGTGGCCTCCTCCAAGTACATGCTGAGCATCTCTGGTGATAGGTTACATCCTTGTCTAACTCTTAATTATGTTAATTTTAGCTTTTACATGACTTCCGTCTCTCATTCGCATTGTGATGACTTGTTTCCTGCATATTTGTCACATTCTTATTCTGTCGACGTAATCCGTTCCGATTTTTCCCACCAGTCTGAACATTTCGTTCCACTTAACACTGTCGAAGGCATTCTCTAGGTCCAAGATTGTGACATAGAATGGCTTGTCCTCATGTATTCTTTTCTGCAATTACTCTCAGGCAGAGTATGACCTCCCTGGTACTTCTGTTCTCCCTAAATCCAAAATGGTTTTCCGAGAGGTTCTCTTCAATTATCTTTTCCATACTTCGATTTATTATTCGTGTGCGTATTTTTGATGCATGTGACACTAGATTGAATGTTCGGTGCTCCTCACATCTCTCAGTCCTTGTCTTCTTCGGTATCGCTATCATTACGCTCTAGTGTTCCCACGAGACGAGACGAGAATAGGGCTAGTCTCGTTTTCTGAACTCGGGTATCGTCTCAAGTCTCGTCTCGTCAACACTAGACTCATCTTATCTCCTTTCCTCCAAAATAAAGTACCATAAAAAGCAGAGTTTCCATTGCGTACGTAATCGCTGAATCAGTACACTCCCAATAGTATTGACATTTATAAGAATTTTCAATATGTATTGAATTGGACATCGAATACATCAAACTGCACTTACAAATAATGATTTCATTAATTAATACTCAATGAATAACTAAAAATATGAGCCATAAAATTGGTGAAAAATGTCTGAATATTCACAACGTTAGTACAGAGAAGTGCACAGAAGATTAAAAACTATAACTGTCAAAATTGTCATTGGTCAAAGAAAGAATGAATATGTATGCTTCGAAAAGTAGTTTATATAATTTTCAGGTTTAAATCAATAAGATAAAATTAAGTTTTTAATTTGACTGGCCGAATTGCTCGTCACCAACGAGTTCACTCTTAGTAAACTTCTGGCAGATTCGTGTCCCAAGCGGTTTCCATGCTTTCTCATTGTCGATGCTGCCCGTGACAACAATCATTCCGCTAAAACAGATGTAGCGGGAATGCTATGGAAGTCTCTCGCCATTTTTGCCAGCACTGGAAAAGTTGGCTCATTTGCCTTCCACTCTACCTATATATCACTACTAAACGTCACGTACAAAGTGCTCACAAAGATCATAGCACGAAGGCTGGAAACATGGGCAGAAAACATATTAGGATATTATCAGTGTGGTTTCCGACCAGGAAGATCCACTACTGATCACATTTTTACAATAAGGAATCTAATGGAAAAATGTTATGAATACAATATACCAGTGTACCAGATCTTCATTGACTATGAACAGGCATACGACAGCATTGGACGGTCATTCCTATAAGACACTCTTCTTACACTAAGGATACCAAACAAACTCACTCAACTTGTTAAGATGACACTAACAGGAACAAAGAACAAAATAAAGATGTTGGGAAGTTTGCCACGAGAATTTAGTGTTAATAGAGGGCTGAGACAAGATGAGATGTATATAAGATTGAGATTAACCCTGGTGGAACATTATTAAACAGGACAGTACAGTATCTGGCATATACTGATGTTGTGGATTTAATCATCAGGAATAAGCGGGGACTGAGAGAAGCTTCTTCACGTGGATGAAGAATCAGGAAGGGCCATCATAAATGAAGAAAAAAATAAGGTTACGGTTATGAAAAGGACTGGAAATGAGCCTCCAGCACATTTCACAGTAGGTAAGTAACAACTTGAGAGAGTGCCTACCTTTATTTGGGTTCATCGATGTCAGAAAATAGTGATAACAGCCTGGAAATCAAAGAAAGAGTGAATGCGGGGAATAAGGTCTACTTTGACCTCCAGTGCCTATTTAAGTCACTCTTATTGAGTCGAAAAACCAAAGAAAGATTATATCGAACAGTTCTTTGACCCGTGGTTCTATATGCCTGTGAAACCTTGGTCATGAAAAGCTGGGATGAACTGCTGCTCAACACGTGGGAGAGGAAGAATCTGCGAAGAATCTATGGACCAATTAACGAAAACAACGTTTGGTGTATCCGCACTAATGCCGAGCTATATAGATTGTATGATAAACCTAGTCTGGTATGTGAAGTCAAGTGTGCCAGACTGAGGTGGCTCGGTCATCTAGAAAGAATGCCTGAAAATAGGGCAGTACGGAGAACATTCAGCCAGAGGCCAGAGGGTAGAAGACTTCCGGGGCAACCGCACAGGAGGTGACTGGATGATGTGGAAGAGGACCTGCAGCAAATGGGTGTAAGGAGATGGCGACCGCTTGCTTTGGAGCGAGAGACCTGGAGAGGAATGATTGAGGAGGCACGGGCTCTTTTAGGGCCGTAATGCCTGTGGGTCAGGGTAAGGTATTTGCCTTCCACCAAGTCAATATGTTTACATTACTAGGGGATCTCAATAGGGAAAGAAGTCTTCAAGTTCCTCCGTTCTCCATGCCGGGATGATTGACTATGGGTCAATTTATTTAACCATTAACTGATAACAAAAAAGGGGCGAAAACTCTATTGAAAAGCCAAAAATATTTAAATAAAAGTTCAGACGTCAATTTGATTTTTCCGATCTGTATAGTAATAATAGTTAAGGTAAGTGAACTTAATCGATAAGAGGTAAATACAGGGAAACGTTTAGTCGAAAGATAATAGCTCTCAGTACTGTGTCGTGCCTGCTTATACAGAGAATAGGTATACATCGTGCCGATCGTCCTCATCACTTTATACCAAAGCAGACCTCTCAAGATTCTTTTAATCCATTGACTCAGCGGACTGCATTCGAGAGGAATACTTATCGTCATAGACTTAGAACACGAGCCGTGATTCCGTAGTACGATTTCCCAGCTATGGATCTCCAGCCATCGATGGTAAAAGACTGGTTGGATTTATTTTGTTTCGGCTATTGCAATACCGCCTTCTGCATCCTATTATAACGATCAAGTACCATCTGCCGCTACTTTATCCATGTAGGGAATGTGACGGGGGAATTCAAAATTTTGTAAAGGTTTTTAGTATCACCATCAAAAAATCGGATACGGAGGTATTTCTGCGTTGTCCTGTCAAGTACTGCATTTTCGATGTCATTATTTCCATCATCATTCTGAAATTGAGATAATAATTCTCTATTTTTTCACTTTTTTCGATGATTTTTCACCCTAATTTTGCTTTTTAGTGACCGATATTCCGTAAAGAGAGTATTGAGAAACATGAAAATTGTTTGAAATCTGCAGGAAGGTTACGAATGGTTGATTAGCACTTAATAAACGCGTTTATCGCCTCAATAAGGTAGGGATCACACACGAAAGAGATAAATTGCGACACAACTGCATCTTTACAGCTAATCGTGGAAACCGTAGCATTTTATCTGCCACTAATCCATCGGAGCAGAGTAAAAGTCGACAGTCTGCAAACAGGTTTTTTCGCGATGTACCCTGCCCCTTAAGAATGCAGCTGAAATGCAGTGCCTGCTAGTTGTTTGTGGCTAAAGTAAGATGGAGTTAGAATGCGTGGCTGATGAATAAATGCCAGTTAGATGGCCCAGTGTAGGACTTTTAGATTGAATGGAAATTTTGGTTGGCAAAATAAAAGCAAATGAAAACATTTTAAGACAAAGGAAAGCCTATTATTGTAATACTTTTTTTCGTATAATCCTCGAGACAATTTAACGACATTATGCTAAACATTCTCACTAATCTAGGAAATCATATCACGCAGGAATACGTACAAAGTGATTTCGGTGGTCACCCATCCTTTCGCTGTGGTGATGTGCGATATGGAATTCGAAATTGCGGCATCCTTTTTCCTTAGCAGGCAAGCTATACGCAGGACTGCAAGTGCCACTGGAAGATACTTTGCACCATGGTAGTACTAATACCAGGTAGATCGTTTTCGCGACCAAAATAAGCCCGCTCTGCACATGACGTCACTCGGCTCGCAGAAGCAGAAGACGAGTAGCTAGACGTATGGAGGTAGCCGGTGAAAGCCGTCGCATATGTAATAACTTACGGAGACACAAGTCAATAGCATCAGTGGAAAATCGTTCGTAAGTTCAAACATATACGCCAAACTAACCGCAAAATGGTCATTTCTCAACGAAGATGCCTCTGACGGAGTATATGAGCCACTTATGTTAAGTGACTCTGATATGAGTCACGAGTATAAACAGGTGTTGGACAGTGGGGACACCTCAGCCTTAGTCCCTCTCCTATTGTGATTGATATCAAATTAATATTTACCTCGATGGATGAGTCACTCATTAACTACCCCATCAATCAATCGTAATGAAACCCACCATTCCCGTCCGGTAATGGGGAAGAAGGTAGACCTGCAGGTCATCAGTGGAGGAAACATTAATTAATCAGAGCAAAATTAAAGGATTACGAAAATCAGCGTAATGTCATGCACAACTTGAAAGGGTTTTTGACCAGTTGATGCCCGACTCCTTAAATTTAAAGATCACCTTGTATGCATGAATATACATTTATTTCTCATACATGAACCCATGCAAATAATTGAACAGTAAGCAACATCAGTGGTAACAGAAATGTGATATTTAATTCAGGAACATATAACTTCAAAATGAGACAAGTGGAAAGTTCCAGTCACACAACCATTCTCAATCATTGAACTGCATTGAAGTGAGTTCTCCAGAATGTTGTCAGTGCTGCAAGGTATAGTGATGATGTCATCAGGCAAACTTGTCGTTGATCCTTGTCTCCACAGAGTAACGGTATGCTAGCCAGGATGGTAAAAAAATGAATATTAATCAACATTTAAAAATGCACTAAGTAAGCAGTGGTCGCATGACAATATCAAAAACTATACAATTCATAACACAGAAAATAAGTCACTCAAGAAGTTTAAGGAGCAGCAACATCATTACGAAACACCTTTCCACAACTTATAACCAAGGGGGACATGGAAATCCAAGGTATGAGCCTGAGAAAAAATCTTACACTAGAGATTCTTAATAAACTCGATTAATTCTGGCTTAACTTTGTGAAAATCCATTCTAAAGAATTCAAATGAGATATGGTACTTTTTGCACAGTTTTATAATATTTCAGGTGTCATATTTTATTATATTTCATTTTATTACATCATCAGGTGACGCCTATGTGACGAAACCGGTCGACCTGAAATATAATGAAACTGTGAAAAGAGTACTCATTTGAATTCTTTAGAGATTCCTAAGGTTAAAATGCAAACAGACACCACATCTAATACTGTAAAGAGACACTTTGCTGATTCATCAAATAATCTTACAGAAATATATTTAAGCACATAGACGCATCACTTGCAGACAATTATTCCAATATATTAACTGAAAATTAACAAAAATAGAAAAAACATAAATGGATGTCTAAACCAACACCGATACAAATTTTGCATTGATAAATATCAAGAAAAGGCATTCACCTACATAACTATCAGTGGGAAAAAAGTAGTAACAAAACCAATGGGGCAATGTTTGACAACCATCCACTGCAGACATTCTGAGAAATTAAGAGGACAGATACAACCTCTCAAAATGTCAGGCTTCTGGAATAAATTGGTGAAACAGCATTAGAATTTAGCATCACGCGATGAAGAAGAATAACATATAAATCAATTCAAAACACAGCATTCACCTGTATCATTAACTCTCATCACTTGTTTCAAAGACTAAATTCATATCCTCTTCACCATTCCGATACATTGTCCGCTCCTAATTTAGAGGTATCCAATTGACATCAAACTTTGATTCCTGGTGCACTTCAATAAAACCACCACTACACATATTGAAAGAAAAGTATCATAAGATTACAAAACATAACATGCTTGCTTATCAGAACATTAGCTCACAAAATTAAGGAAACAATAAACAATATTTACAACTTTTTTCTCGACCTTGCGTTTCTAATAACAGCTACTTCCAAGAATGCATACTCAATGAGGCGTATTCCCCTCTTTTAATCAAGAGGAATGTTACCTACTACTGATTCACATGCATTGAGTCATAAGCAAAGTTGGATTCTGAGCTTGAATAAGTAAAATTATTTCCCGATCCTATGGAAGGAAAATTAGTCAATAATTCCACATGTAAGTACATATATTTCAATGTAATTTCATATGTTCATATTTTGTATTCCATATGTAAGATCGCATAGATAAAACACAAAATTGAATATTCTTACTACTTCTGCCTCGACCTAGTTCAGCCTTCTTCAGCTGTTGGCTTTCCAGCTCCTGTCTTTTCCTCCTCAGGCGGAATTTTTCCTCTTCTAACTCCTTGTTCTTCACCTTAAACTTATAACGTTATGAACATTCAGTCAGTCATTCAGTCAGCATTCTCTGTCTCCAATTCCGTCATCCTGACAGCATCTAATGTAGGCCTATCATGCGCAATGGCAAAAACACTGTCTGCATATTGAACCATTTCTGAGGCTTGCACCCTGAAAATTATTATTTGGATGGATTTATACATTGACAACTGTTACCTCAACTCTCAAATACAGCAATCTATGTGACACTGTAGAGTATTCTCAGTAAATTCAAAGGATTCTCCTCAAAATCCATAATATTATCCTAATCCTGTGAACATCCAACAGCTTCTGTTTCACATGAAGGTGAGGAAGTGGCACAAGTCCTAAAAATGTAATTTATTCACAGCCAAATAAATAAGCTCTAATGGGAAACACCTCGCAAAAAGAGTTGTGAAAAGTTTCCTTCAGTTGATTTGCCGACACAACATTACCGCAGAGGATGCTCTTTCCAATCTCTATTCAACAGTGCGTGAATCACATTTCCCTCAGAATGAAAATCTACCTGCACTTACGCCGAAACACTCAGCTGTACTAGCAGTGGCAATTAATTATTGCCCCCAAATTAATCAGTGGACTGTATAATGGATAGAAGGAGAGAGAGATAAAGCCCCAGTTCGCGCTTACCTTTTTGGAAAAACAACTCTCTTTTTGGAAAAACAACACTCCTCTCATCTCCCGTCTCCACCACTGCCCCGAACTCCACTTCTTCCAACAATGCCGCTTCTTTTTCCCCGTCAACAACCTCGTTTCCCCTTTTTCCCGATAGAGTGCATTTTTCTCAGTAGGCGACGACGCCTAGCGGCCTCTCTCTCTCATTTATGCCAAAACAAGTGTGATCGGCCCTTTTTATTCATTATTTATATTAATAACCTAAGTTCTCGAGTCAGCAGTAAATTAAGATTATTTGCAGACGATGCAGTTATCTACCGTGAAATGAGCGAAGACGCGGACTTTTAAGTTCTGTCATCTGACCTTAACAAAGTTCATTCGTGGTGCCAGGAGTGGGGTTTAGAACAAAATATTAGAAAATGCACCACAGTTCACTTCCTGCGAAAGTCATCACACAAAAGCCATACCTACACCGTGGGTGGAGTAAACATAAAATCCTCAGGTACAGTAAAACATAGCCAAGTATGAAAAAAATAGGCAACTTCCACTGTGATAAATTTACTCCGACCGGTTTCGCTTTTTACAGCATCTTCGGCAGAGGAATAAATTTATCACAGTGGAAGTTGCCTATTTTTTCATACTTAGTTATGTTCCGATTCCACTCCATCAAGCCGGAAACCACGGAGTATAACAGTAAAACATCTTGGAATTGCCTTAATTTCTGATATATCGCGATGATTACAAATAAAAAACATATATGGCACAGCATTAATGAAACTATGTTTTTTTAAACGTATAATAGAAGGGTCCTCGGATGAAAAAGTCAAAGAGAGATAGTACTTCGCTCTGGTGAGGCCACACCTCGAATATGCCGCGAGCATTTGGAACCCTGGTCATAAGATTTAGCAACAAAATTAATAAAAAACAAAGGAAAGCAGCGTGCTTCGTTGAAAACTGCTACAAGCGTACGTATAGTGTCTCACAACTTTTAGAGGGATTAAGGTGGGAGCCCCTTGCGATTCGGAGGCTACACGCTAGGCTTAGGTTGCTTGAGAAATTCAGAACTGGTGAGTTTGAGAGCGACATAGAGAATATTATCATGACTCTTCACTACATCTCTAGGTCTGACAGATGCGATAAAATAAGAGAGATACACTGCCGAACAGATGGATACAAAAACTCGTTCTATCCGCGAACAATAAGCGATCACAATAAACGTCGTGCTCCACTAAATACACTCCTATAATACGTGACACCATTTCATCTCCCAAAAACTGACACCTTAACACGGCTGGTGACCTAACATCCCCTGCCACACGTCCATGCGGCGGCTCGCCGGGTATTATGTAGATGTCTCCACCCCGCTTTGCCTACTGGAGGGTATTGGGGCTCCATAACTTCAGATTAGGAGTGAACACTCCCTAGTTGGAGTTGTCGGCCGTTACATGATGGAAACGATTCATTATAAATCAAATTTATTCATTGATTTATAATGAACTCTCCCTCCTGAGCAACTATCTCAATCAACCCCTGATTCGAGTGACAACCATGAAGAAAACTATTTATCATGAGAAATTGCATTAAGAAAATGACGTACAGTCAAAACTTTCACATGGAATATCTAGTAGGATCCAGGTAGATCTGGCAGGGTCCAGCTATATTTAGCAGGATCGATTCATAATCATAAACTTAAGGATGAATCAATTAGTTTTAACTCCCGCTACATCCCGATGGTTATTTTAACACGATGCAGGATTCAGCAGGAATTACAATGTTTTGCGGAAATGAGAGGGGCTACATGTTAATTTCCACCTAAATCTAGTTGGTTTGCTAGATCGAGTTGAATTTAGCTGGTTCCAGGGCATATATTCTCAAATCATCCCTTATTATTTTTAGTCAAGTATCAATTTATCTGTCGTAGAATTTTTTATGTGAGCGAAATATAGGGAAGGTTAAATTATTTTTCATCTGCATAACCATTCAATGAATAGTGCCAAACCACATGCAGTTTTACCTGCAAGAGCCTCTCTCTTGCCTGGTCGCGCCGTTAGTGCCGAGTGAAGTCCCAGGGAAATATGTAAAGAGTCTTTCGAATTACAATAAGAGGTGCCTATGGCCGAAACTTATAACATTTTCATCAAACCTTGATCAACCGTTTCTTAATAGCTCGAGTACTTGGCGAAAACCAAAAGAAGACTCAACATTTGAAGGGATTCATAACGTACGCTGGAAAATCGAAGGGAAACTTGGGGTTTTGAAAAAAAGCGGATTTCAACCCAACCAAGCGCTAAGATGAACAGAAGAAGGACAATATTTCGCTTTGTACATGTGACAACACATGTGGGGTAATTAAGGAGTGTGGAGAGACAGGAGGACGGACGGAATACGGAGGGGAGGGTGGGGGAGAGGGTGGAAAGCGAACCGGCGAAAGCGAAAAGCGAACGAATCGTCAGCAAGGAATCCCGGCGTGATATGTTTAGTAGTTTATAAGTAGTTCTATTCGGTAAGTCCACCAATGGGTGATGGAACGAATCCACGAGTGCCGACGTTTCCGATGGCCGAGTCGTCCATCGTCTTCAGGGCAGAATGTCGTGAATTATTTGGTGCCATAATATATAGAGCATAATGTATAAGTAACGATATTCTGCTCTGAAGACGATGGACGACTCGGCCATCGAAACGTCGTCACTCATGGAGTCGTTCCATCACCCACTGGTGGACTTCCCGAATAGAACTGCATAACATATCACGCCGGGAAAGCCTCAAATCTCACTACTTGGCGGGAAGAGGTTTACGATTCTACCAAGTGCGGCGCTGCTACAGTGAAGAACGCGGAAGTAACCACGCTCTTTCTCGTGCGTGCGGCTGACGAGTGAAGGTGTCCGAGAACTTCGTTGCGTGATTTTGTGAAAGAAGAAAACTTTTTGTGTAAAAAATTATTCCTAGTTGTGTTGTTCCTGGGTGAGCCAGTGGCTACAAGTCAACTGTTCGAAAGAATAAGGAAAAAGGCTTGAAAAATCCGAGAAATCCTTTTCAAGGCACATAAGGTAAGTTCAAATTTCAATGCGTATCTTTTCTTTGGTCCGAGCTGACTCTTTGTTGTGAACTTTTATGCAACGGTAATCGAAATTCGTGGTATAATTTCAGTTTTATTGTATTCAACGTGAGTAACATTTCCTGTCAAAGGTTGTTTCTCGCCCGTGAAAAATAATGGATACGTGACCACGTGGGGTTAATTATGCACATTTTAATGATCACTCGTCAACGCTTATCCGTGTAAATTTTCTTAGCAAATTATGCCGGAATGAATGTCGTGGCATCGTTTTCTTCGTGTGAGCCCTTCATAAACTCCGTGAAGTGTCATTTCTGTAGTTTACTCGATACCTGACCCCTATATGTATTCGTCACGATTTGGTATCACTGGCATGGCCTTACGTTGTGGTTCAGAGGGAACTTCACTTAAACAGTGTTTCTATTAGGAGAAATCCTTCTTAACTTTGAATTAAAGAGTGATTGCAGATAGAATCTGACACTATGACAATATGTAGATTAGTTTCCAATTTTGTATTTGTCCAGTTGGTGGGTCACTTGCATAGGAGCCTTCTTTCTTTACCCTGAGTGTGCTTGTGAGTGCTGTTTAAGGGAGTCACTTTCTTGGAACGCATCAGTTTTAACGATTCTGAGGGCACAATTTTGTTCAATTTTTCATTTTTGCGAATGGTGGTTCACGGTAGACATCCTTCTTAACCATGAGTATGAATGAGGTTTACGTGGGTCACTGTTTCTTGAGTGATTCAATGATTGAGGGTGAATTTTCTTTTAAGCTTGGGATTTTTTTTTGAAATTCTGGGATGCTGACAGGAGAAATCCTAAAAACCCACAGTGTGCATGCACAGTTATTGAGCTAATGACATAAATACATACCGTGCCTGTTTTTTTAAATGTATATTTCAGACTGACGTGCTCCTTTCTCCATTTCAGACTGAAGTACTCCTTTGTGGTCAATCCATCCACTCTCTTGAATTTATAGAAATATTTCGTTTGGATGGAAAGGATATTAATGGAGGAGATGAGATCCAAAATGGCGATTGAAAGACTGTGTTCACTGTCAACATTTTTTATCAGTGCAATCCTGATCTTCAGTTTATAATGGGACCGGGGTGATATTCACTTGTAGAGTACAGAATTAAACAGCCTTTAACTCCTAAAATAATTATCATAATAATTATTGTGGCTAAGTTAGTGGGAGGAAAGCAAGTAAATCGCGGGAAAAAGGGTTCATATTCTCATTTGAGTCCTGGGCGCTGGGCTTGATTTCCAGCTGGGACCAATGTGGCATTATTTGGCATGGAAAATGATAAACGGAAGAAGCCCTTTCAAAAGTATTCACTGATTGGGCCAGCGAAGGCTGAAAAAATTGCTGTCAGCTAGGAAATGCCTTGTTAAAAGGCCTCAGAAAAACTTCATGGAAAGTTGAAAAACAAATGAATCTGAGGATTATGGAGAATAATGTCATAAATTTGATATAGACTAAGAGGAAATGCAAAGAGAAGTGAAAGCACTGCTGGATGAATTGGAAGTGAATGAAGATTTGATTGGAACCATAGAGAGAGAGAGAGAGACGCGAGGCCAAACGGAATGTGAGGAATGGTATGATGAAAAGCGGAATAGACTGACGCCATTGAATTCCGGTGTTGCGTGTAGAATAGAAATAATTCCAAATGGGCGACACTCGTGAAAAGACTGTTCTATGCTGAGTCCTCTGAAAATGAGGCAACAAGATATGATAAGCTAAATAAACCCAATGCCAATAAAAAATACGAAGAGTTGACGGGGAGTAAAATTTCTCATTGTGGCCTCTTTTGATCCTGAATACTGTTTCCTAGCTGCCTCACCTGACGAAAAAACTATTGAAAGGATGATCATTGAAGTCAAGTGTCCAAAATCGTCCCAAAATTTGACTTTGAAACAAGCATCCGGTGAAATAAAATGCGTACTGTTTTTACTCACGGTTATCATTAAAAAACGTGGTAAGCAAATGAAGTTCATCTGAATTGGAGTACTTCTAGAAATTCAACACTTGCATGGTACGTACTACATGGGTGTTTGCAAAGATCTAGCATATAGCCGAGATAAAATAATAGCAGGCATTTAATTATATGATTAGCAATGTTACACTTGCCATTTGCTAGCGAATTTTATAAGAGTATGAAATCATTTCAAAAGGATACTATGCAGCGGCCAAAGGAAAATAAGAGATTAAATATTTGTATGCATAACCCACATCATCTAACTGGCATGTAAACGTCGTGCTCTCAACTGAATATCATTATGGTGTCATAGAAGCGATTTTGGTCCTTAATTGAAAGTTTTTAATTCATACATACGAAAAGCTGGTCACTGCATCCTCTTGCAGACAAATGAACCCACACTGCACACCCCATATTCTGTCAGATTTAATGTTTCCTCACTCTTTCGATTAAAATTTCGCTGAACAGTTTTCCCGGACTGCTCATAAAAGTAATGGCCCGATGATTATTATATTCGGCCTTTCCTCCCTTCCCTTTGTACAATGGAAAGATGATTGCATTCTTCCAATCCACTGGAACAACAAAAGCCTGTAAGCATAAATTATATATGTAGTTCACACAGCCGACAAATGAGTAAATTACACCCACTCTTCAACATTTCACTGGATATTCCATCTACATACGCCTGCAGCCTTCCCATTGTTCAATACTCTCACAGCCGATATGACCTCATTCTCACTGATATCGTTTTCCATCATCACATTCTCACATACAACTTCGCAAGGCTCATCCTCAGCGCCTGCAACATTATTGTGTAATTCTTCAAAATACTCCCTCCAGCAGTCCCTGATATTGCTCTCATCCCACACGATCTCTCCACTTTTGTTCTTTCTTCCCCTGCCCTGACCAATCTTAGTCCTTATTACCCTCTTCCGAAACAGCTTTTTACTGGCTTCAAAATAGCTTTTTTTTCTAGCATCTTGCATCTTGCTAGCTTCATCCGCACGCATTCTTTCCTTGCTCTCTTTTACAACGATTTTGCATTCATTCTTTTTCTTTCTTAAAATCTCATATGCCTCAGTACGCTCTTCCTCAGATTTTTGGCAGCAATCATATTCTTGTACGCCTCTTTCTTTTCCCTGACTGCAATTTTCACTTCTTCATTCCACCAAGCATCAGCTTTCATTCTTCCTTCCACTCTTTGCTGCAGGAATTATCAGGAGCTGCCAGTGAATTATCTCTAACAATCAATGCGATAAATGAGGACCAATCCGCGATTAAGAACTCACTAACAAGTGTGCAGGATACGGTTGGTAACTTTGCTAAGTGCTTGGAAGCAATTACTCCCTCGCTATCCAATCTAAATGACACCCTAAACCATCTTGCAAGTGAAAACGAGTGCATGAAGATCAAACTTGGTGAAATGGAACTTCGCCTGAATCGTTTTGAACAGGAAAGACTGCGTAATGTCATCGAGGTACGTGGCATTCCTATCTCAGCGGACGAGAATGTTGAGCAACTTGTTTGCATAATTAGTGCTGCCCTCGGGACGCAGGTTGGCGTCAGTGACATTGACTATTCTTTTCGAGTTAGACCTATTCCATCATCTGATCCAGTCTCAGGCTTCAAAACCAACCCCTATTGTGGCTCACTTTGTAATACTGCCATTGGCCTCATTCAAGCCATGCTCTCTAAGCCCAATTTAACCCTCGGTGCCTTGAATGCTGATTTGAGTCCGAGCAATTATAGAGTTTTGGTGAGTGAGTCTATATCCCCATTAAACAGAGAGCTTTGAAAGGCTGCAGCAGCCAGGTGTTAAAGGAGGACGGCAAAGTTAAATACCTGTGGGTACGTAATGGACGAGTATTTGTCCGTGTTCAAGACGGTAGTGAACGTATCCTTGTCAACTCGGAAGAAGAATTACGTAAATTAGATTAACATGAGGCCCCCCCCCCCGTTACTTCCCAAAATTAAGGTATCTGAGAGCGAAGTTACATTCTGTCTCGTTAATTGTCAATCACTAATATGCCATGTTGATGAATTCCGAGTACACTTCTCCTCCAACCCTTTAGTTATTATCTATATGACTGAAACCGACTATCCCCGACGCTATGGTTCAACTGGATGACTATATTCTGATCCGGCACGATGGAACAGGAAAAGTCGGCGGTGGAGTCGAAGCTTTCGTTCATCGTCGCCTGCAGCCAAATGCACTAGCAACTTCGCCTCTGACCCACGAGAAACGGCCTGAACTCCTGGTCATATTATTAGCGGGGGTAAATCTCTCAAAACTTTTATTGTTTATTATCTACCGACCACCAAAAGCTGGGCAAATGTCAGATATTGAAAATGTATTTACGAAATTTAGCCCAACGTTTAACAATATTGTAATTGTTGGAGATTTCAACGCAGACTTGTTCCGAGATCATTATTATAGCACACTCTTGTATAATTTTATATACTCAAATAACCTTTACCTTCTTCCTTTGGATGCAACTCATCATACTGAAAATAGCCGTACGCTCCTTGATCTCTGCATTGTAGATTCGCAAGAAAAAGTTTCTTCTTTTCATCAATCTCCTGCTACATTTCTTTCAGCCCATGATAAAATTGTATTAACTTATAAATTTAATCCAACCAAAACATCTCTCCCTCCAATAGTTGTAAGATGTAATGAGTGTTTTAACGTCGAAGGCTTCCAGGATGAGTTGTTGAGCTTGGATTGGAAAAATGTGTTAAATTCCCTGAATGTTGATACAATGCTGCAAAGCTTCAACTCTGTTTTCCTTGACTGCCTTGATCGATATGCTCCTAAACGACTTATACAGCCTAAGCGTCATCCAGCTCCATGGTTTACCTCAGTCATGAAGGAACAAATCAAAGAAAGAGATAGGCTTAGGTGTGCCTTTGTTCGGACAAAGAGTCCAGCCTTTCACAAATTGTTCGTGAGACAACGCAACCTCGTTGAACGGTAAGTTATGAACTCTAAACGACTATACTATACAAATGTTCTCTCTAAACCTGTCAATCCTAACGACCTTTGAATAAACTAAAAAATCTGGGTCTTATTAGACAGTCGGACGAATCAATCGTAAATGGGCTCTCACTAAATTAATTTAATAATTATATTTCAACTAGTGGTATTCCCTCTTTCAGTCCAACCGATGGCCACCTGATCAATATTCCTTTTGTTGATGCTATCATGCCATATAATGATAAAAATTTTTACTTTCATTACGTTACGCCATATGCTTTGCGTAAGGTACTCATTGGGTTGAAATCAAATTCAGTCGGAATAGATGACATCTCGGCTAGATATTTGAAAGTGGTGTCTGAAGCTGTGACTCCTGCTTTACTTGAAATATTAAACTCTTCTCTAATGTCCGGAATTTATCCAACACTTTGGAAATCGTCCCTAATTCGCCCTGTTAAGAAAGTCAAAAGTCCCTCCTCTCCTGGCGATTACCGTCTTATATCTATACTTTGTGCCACTTCTAAATGTCTTGAAAAGATAGTTTTCCAACAAACTGTAGATTATCTCACAGTAAATAAATTATATGACCCATTTCAGTCAGGCTTTCGCAAAAATTTCTCTACTCAATCGGCCTTAATTAAGGTTTCCGATGATATTAGATCTGCCATTGATGAATAGTTGTTGACCATACTGGTGTTGTTTGACTTTACTTTTATATATATAAAGCTGCAAAAGTGACTGACTGACTGGCTGATTGACTGACTGGCTGATTGACTGACTGACTGACTGACTCATCAAAACTGTTAGGGTATTTCTAAAAGAGCTAGGTGGGTGAAATTTTCAGGATAGAGTTGGAATCATGTGTCAAGTTGGGAAAAAATCGAAAAAGTTAAAAAAGTCGATTAGGCTTCGATTTATTGCAATCGATAGCTTTACATGTGATTATATGGGAAAAACGAAAAATTTAAGTGTAGACCTTTTTTCTTTCGTTCATTAAAATATGAAATAATTGAGCTAAAAGACTGATTCTTTCACAAATATGAGGTTGAATGTTTGAAGAATTTTCTCTTGAAGAAGTTTATTCTTGCAATCGATTCTTTCCTACCTACCGTAAAACTGATATTTTTAATCTTTTATCAGGGATTTTAGAAATTTTTTCACTTTCGTTGCTATAGATATATATCTCCATTGTCGCCGGGCCGAGTGTCGATTCGAGGTTTGGAACTCAGCGAGGCGGGCCAGTTTCAGGCGAGGGTTAGATTTATGTGTCGATATTGTATAAAAGTTAAAAAAAAGCGTTTAGGCTTCGAGTTATAGCAATCGATAGCTTTACATATATGTGTTAGGTACACTAAGTGCATGGTATTTAGTCTTCTTTATACCAATTTTTGCGCTGCTAAGTACTGCGTATAATTTCTTTCACTTTTTCCTAACCTCCACCGTAGCTTTGATGGCCAATTTAAACCAACCAAGCTTCATGTTATTGTAGTTTTCATTAAAAAAAACATGCAGTCCATATAGAATATTGCATGAGAAAAATTGAATAGGAAAATTAATATATTAAAAATCTCGATTTCGATCTAATTTATATGGTAAAATTCTTCATGTGTGCCCTAATTAAGTATGCTGACCTGAAGTGAAATATCTAACGTAGAAGAACTTTTTATATACCGTCAAATGAGGTTATGATGATCTTCCAGTGGTTCCACGTTCGTTTCGGTGCACTGATTATAGTATTTTGTAAAGTCGTTAATAACCGGATGACATACAATATAAGTTTGTACTAGAACTGTCTGGTATCCATACCTCATGCGGTGCGTATTTCATTTTCGAGAATTATACTTCTCTTTGCTTGCATGTAGCACGCAGACTTGAGAGCTTTCATTGTTTTTTTTAAAAGTTGTTCATTGTCAAGTCATTGTTCTTATTTAAAGAGTATCATCATATATCACTCCCCCCCCCCCCCTGCTTGCAAATTGCAAAGCACCCATTTACTCGTTGTTGTATAAATTCAAAAAATGTTGTATTATTATTGTATATTTTTCATTATTTTTTTGTAGCATTGTTGAATATTTTTGAATCAGTTTTTTACTATTGTTCGAATTGGATGTAATATCTGAAGAACAATAGATTACATATATCTATACATCTATCTTTTTCCAAATACACTTTCAGCACATATTCTACAATCAATCCTTTTAAACACTCCCACGCATCATTTACGTTCTCGTTTCTGATATGCTCTTCCCATTCTCTCCAATTCAAGGATAGAGCATCCTCAAGCATGCAACCATACTGTATTCTTACCTCGCTGACTAGCAACCTTTCCACTTCTACTTTCAGCTGCTTACGCGCAACATTCTTCCTTGTTACCCACTTTCTGCCCAGATTCACTTTGGAGAGTACCAAATAGTGCTCTGTTCCACATTCAGCACCCCTCATCACTCGCGTGTCCCACACTAACTCTCTCAATCTCTCATCATACACAATATAATCAATCATCCTTTTACAATCACCCCTTTTCCAAGTATACATGTGTATTCTCTTATGTTTAAACCATGTATTCGACACAAACAATCCTTTTTCTTAGCACACACTCACCAAGTTTTCACCATTATCATTCACTCGGGGGTCACCAAAAAGGCCCAACCACTCTCTCAGATGCATCCCGCCTCACACCAACCCACCCAGTCATGTCACCGAGTAAAAGTATTCTCTCACCAGGATCACATTCATTCAAAACCTCTCTCAGTTTTTCCCAAAACTCATCTTTGACACTGTCACTCTCTCCATCCACTGGTGTATAGCACGCCACAACCACAACTCTCCTAATACCTACTTTTTCTTTCATTTCATTCAACAACTCATGCTCCTTACCGAAAACTCCTCTCACATTCCAAGTACCGATAGTCCAGGTCGTATTTCTAAGTCCGCATCTTGATGGTCCAACTTTATTCTGCTTCCACCGCCCATCGCGGCTTCGGCCGTCCGAGGCTACTCTGTGATCGTCATGAGTAAGTTGTAATAGAGTATGCAAGGTTACCATTCTCGCAGTACCCGCATCACGTGCAGCTTTTCCTGCTAACGGTTACGGCGCTGTACCGATCAGTTTTGGCACAATTTCCCCAGCATGCCACAAGAGAAACCGAAGCATAGTAATTACCCTAGGCCCGCCTTAACTACTCTACTCAGGCTAGGATCCCTTCTAAAAGGACTACCTTGAGAGCCAGCATACCGTTTCCCGCGACCCACTACTGGGAGATAAATGCGGTGTACTGACACACCGGGTCGCGTTTTCAATTTAAAAACTGAAAAATGCTTTAAATCATTACAAAATGCGGATATCGTGCCGTGTGCGTGAGAAATAGCCGTCGCCATTCAGAATAGCTCGGTCTCTGAGACCGCGCTATTTCATTTCGACCCCGGCCAGTGCTATTTGCCTGTGCTATTCAGAATACCGCATAGCGACCGGGTCGTATTTCTCTTGGACCGGGTCGTATTACTCTCGTATAAATAGCGCGTAGGGTCAAAATTCTGGTGAATAGTGCGGTCGCTATTCCATTCAGAATAGGGCTCCAAAAATCATCATTTATTTCAGTGATGAACGAAGAATATCTACCGCTGAAAAATGAAACCGAGTCATAATTCGAACTTAGTCAATATTTCCAGGATAAAATATTTTCTCAGACCGAGAACTTTTCAAGAGGAAAAATACATGGGCGATTCTATGTAAATGTAAACTTTTTAAGGTAGGAATAATTCGGAAAGTGAAAGAATTCCTCTACTTATGCACTGAAATGCGATGGCTAGATATCAGTCGTTCTCGGAAGGGAATCAGATTTTTCACAAGTTAGTCACGATTTGTGAGATACTTGGTGGACTAAATTTTATTGGTGCCCTCGTCACTTTGCTCTGAAGAGGGACGTATATTCTTTTGAGTGTATGAAGTGCCTTCAACATTGTGTGAAGCGGAACATTGTAGAACGCTGTTCGTCGTATTTATTAGGCTATGACGGCAGAAACGTCCCTTTGTAATGCACAGATCACAATTCGGAATCATGAAAGAATAAACAGACTAATCGACTGCACACTGACTTTATCTATAAACGCGTATCAACCCAACGGCGACCGATATACAGTTTGAGGTCACAGAAGAAAGAAAATAGCATGCACCTCCCGTTGGTTACTTGAGCCATGCTGCCTTATAGCGAATTTTTCCCCGCAGACCTCTCTAGGTATTGTTTTGACCCACTCTTACAGCTCAAAGGTAGGGAGAAAAGACAAAAAAAACTTCAGCCAAGGTATTGCTGACGACCATTTCCATGGTCCTCATCGGGCTCGCCGACAATTCTCTCTGCAATAGAAGTATCTAGTTCGACTCGATGCCCTCCTCTCCCTAAAGGGCTTATTTATTTCGCAGTTTCATGTTACTCCTACTGCTGGGGGACCGAAGAGTCGTAGAGGGGAAAGACCGAGGAGAAGGGGTAATGGGAAATTGTTACGACACGTAGTTCGCACGGCTGATCGTCATCCGCCGTGTCACCATCTCACGTGAGAGATTCTCACCACTAGCCATTCACCATTGACCTTTAGTCCGTCCACAGCATTGTAATGGCGTTGATCGTAGCAAGCCAACCCTTTTTGGAGCGAGGATTCACCTTTTGCCCTTCCCCTAAAATCTTCCATAGTTTTATTTTTTGTATGCCTCCCTCCAATATGCTAAGTGTTCACTTTCATCTGACATATCATGTCTCGGTTGTTTATTTGAGCCTTCGTTTAATTTACCTCCATTTAAACTATCAAAAAGCTTGTCCACTTTTATGCAAAGGGCCGCAGTGGCCAAGCCAACATCAGCAGTTATTTCTGTGAGTTATAGAAATATGCTTGTTTGACATGCAACAAGGGAACAGTGGGCTGATTAGAATACATAAATCATTTAACCTACTTTTTTGGTCAAGTAGCCCATTGCAGCTGTCGCTTGCCAAATAAAAACCTGTGCAGTCAGGTTCACCTTCATTTTTTTCTCCCATTGACGTCACATGGTCCTCAGTAATTCTCACCAGGCTATAAGAATGAAAGAAAAAATTATTATGGGACCACAAGCAAGGAAGTATTACAGAAGCAGAGATGATATAAAAAATACTTACGGCTCAAGGAAGTAGTCTGAAATATCATTCAACAATATGTTGCCATTTTTAAATCATTCTTGTTTCTTTACCTTTTTCTGTAACCGGGACTTCTATATTATATTTCATGAAGAGGTTACGGAGACATTTTAGAAGGTGAGGGGGGTCGAAAATGGTCTAGATTGTCAACGATAGATAAGAAGATAAGGACGGGTGAAATCTGCATCCATTAGCTCAAGAGCTTTCACATTGTTCGTGTCACAGACAGTGGCAACGAGAACGAGTCCAGTCACTTGGAGCGCCACCAGAACTTCTTTGAGAAGTTTTTCAGGAACTGATGATGGAGTTCCTCCAAAACTGAAGTAAAAGGCAACACATTGCTTCAATTTCTTCTTCACCCCACGGACCATGAAAACAAGCTGTTGTCGAGCGACCTCACTTGACCTACCCTTGCTCCCATGATCCACATACCCACGCAAAATGCAGTCAGCCTCAGGATGATAGGCAAGTTAACTTGACTTGACAGACATTTCATCAAATATTAAGGTACAATATCTGTCCACAATCCTCCTCTTCGCCACACTGATGTTTATGTGTTGAAGAACTTCATTATTTATACCTGCCTGGAGGAGCACAGATCTCAGGATAGGAAGAAGAGAGGTTTTGGTGGGCAGGGGAATTATAAACCTAATAACCCTGTGTGACTTTGGGTTATTCTTGTAAATGGAAAGAGCAAAAACTTTCTCTTCAAAACTCCACCTTCTTCCTTTGGGACTCTTTCCTAGCAGCCTCAGTGCAGATCCAGAAAGTAATGCAGCAGCAGAAGAGTAATTTTTTTCTATGTCCGGAATGAGAGTTGAATAGGTTAAATTTTTGATTTGCCGAATTTTATATTGACGGCCTTTTCCAACTTTCCTCGTTCTTACTGAATCTCTGCGCACGTTATGCTGTGTAAGTTCTTCTTCCTTGGTGTAAGTGAAGCCACCCGAGGCATACCCAGCTCTTGCAAAAGGGAACGCTTGGCATTTTTCTTTGGCATACTGGAAGGCTGAGAATTTTCATCAGTAGCTTCAGGCATGACAAAGGAAGATGAAGCAGTTGGCAATGAATGAGGCAAGGCTTCTAGAAAGGAGGAGAAGAAGTGATCCCTTGAAGTCAGGTGGAATCAGAGAGTGAAGTACTTACATGACAAAAAGAAAGAATTCTTAGTATTATCCACACTTTGTTTTATTTAGTATTATTTGTTAAGAATTGTATTATTTGTTAAGAGTATTTGTATTATTTGTTAAGACTTATTTCTTTTTCTTCATGTCTGTAGTGCCATTCCACGAGGTTACGCCTTCAACCATTAAGTTTATTTGTGAAGTACTTGCTATTTCAGAAACGGTAAATAAGGATGGGTGAGGAGAAAGAGTAGGAGGAGGAGCAGAAACAAAGGGAAAGAGAAGATGGAGAGCGCCCGGAAATTAAGTTGGAAGATGATGATAGCAAAGACTTCAAAGAAGAATGCATAGTAAAAGAGGTGTTTGAATTCGGAGGAGATGATGGACGTGGTGAGGAATGAGGACAAGGCAGTCGGGCAGTAGGTGGTGGAGAAGGTGGTCCAGCAGGATGGAATAGGGAGAGAAGTGCATGTCTATTTAGCTATCCTGATGAAGGATAAGTGAATTCCATTTCAGGGAAGTGGCGTCCACAAATCCACACTCTCTTGTAGAGTTGGTCGGCAGGGATGTTCTCCGTGCCTAAACCTCTACAGAAAATTATCCATAGATCCACCCTTAAAGTAGAATGATAGAAGAGGTATTGGTGCAATGTCAATGACAGACATGTTAAGAATGAGTATAACCTAATAACTGAAGAAATTGTTGCATGATTACGTACTCAATTAGCAAATTTCTCTCCTGTGAGAACATAGGGACACATGGAAGTGTTATGAGCAACATCAGCTTTTTTTGTGATATATATAAATATAATTTAATAATAGTGTTGCTAATGCTCCACTGACTCCATTTATAAATAAAGTATGATTTATGAATAAATAGTAGCATTGGTTTCTGTGTTCTGGCGCAAAACTTCCATAAAAATACAATTAACATTCCACCCCACCCACCGTCAAGGCTACTGAGAATTGAACCCCCAACCACTCACCAGGGCTGCCGGAAATTCATCTCACGTAAACAACTTCGAGGTCACATGATGCCACCCAAGGATGGGGTGTGCTCATGATACCTAAGCCACCCGTCAGGGCTACTAGGAATTCATCTCACGTGTACGAGGCCACAACTGCGCACCAGAGCTCGTACCGTTCCCTCCTTCCCCTTCCCTTCAGCAATCATCCCCCTCCCCACAATATGTACAAGAACATGCAGACTACTGTGTTTTTGTCCTCAGAGATCTTTTGAAGGCCTCCAACACCGATTTTATGTTGAGTTTTTACTTTCAAATGTCTTACTACTGCCTGAGTAGACCAGCAGTGAGCGTTTGAGGGCCAAAGGTGACATTTTCTGGCTTTCAAGATGGAAGCGGGACGGTGGAGCGATTCAACATTACCCTGGCGTCTGATATCACCGATCCCGAAAAACAACACGCGGCTGAGGAGCAGCTTCCTATCATCTGGCTGGATGTGAACGAGGCCTAAAAGCCAGTTCCACGACCCTTCGGAGGAAGTGTTCCAGACAGAACCGAGGTCGATGGAAGACCCAAGCTTATTTGCAAAGGTGTATCAAAGTTCTTAAGTGGTGGGAGCGTGGAAGTTGACGGAGAGAAACCAATGTGCTACACGGACCACAAACAATCTCAAGTGAGATACGGAACCACGGACTCTATCAAGGGTGCCCGTCTACGAGAGATAAAGTTTGTGCTTAAAATTGAAGATGAAATGCTTGTATACTAAAAGAATAACATGTTTGTAAATGGTCAGAAATAAAAGTGTGCGCCGAATTTTCGGCACAAATTTGGCCATAATTTCGCCCCGGACATTTTCGCTCGCGGACATTTTCGCTCGCGGACATCGTCGCGAGCCGGATATAACGCGAGATGTTCTAAGTGCGGTAGGGAGATTTCAAAGTGCGCACTGTCGGCGATATTGCGCGACAATAACAAGGTCCTCTACTTTTATAGTGAATTCGCATCTGGCGTCCTATTTTCGGAACTTTGTGGCAATAGTGCTCCTCTACGCCGCCGTCTCAACCAATGGCTGAACGAACAGTTCCCCTGCTACCCCCAACTCCTGCATCGGTCAGCTGACTCCCCTCAATTGCCAGCCGCATCGACACAGCGCGGCGCTCGTCCTCTTGGCATCTGACTGTCACCGGGGAAGGACGTATCTCCTTGGTTCCAGTTGTGACTTGTGCTCGTCTTGTATAGACCAAGTGAACGGTATTCAGCCTACGGGCTTACTTTCTATTGTAACATTTGTGGTTATATAAATGCTGTTACTTGAAGTTAATGAAACTGGCTAAGGTTGTGGTCATTTTTCCCTCGTTTTCCGCCCACCATTCGCAGTCAATTCACTCGCGACGTCAAGTTTCAGTGGATTGCGTTGCAAGTGGAACAAATATTTTGCTCTCATTTCTCTAAGGACCTTATTCAGGATATGAAGATAAAAATACAAAATCAGAATAAAGGCTTTTATCATTTATTGTCTTCAATGACTAGAAGGTTACATCATACAGGGAATCAACTGCACATGGTGGTGTTGGTGAGATTGTTCACGAAATATATTATCTCATCGTTTAAGTCACCATCTCCACTGACGCTGTAATGTTCTTGAAATAACTCTACTGCCTTCCTGAGTCCGTATAACAGTTGCTCCAAACCTCTAGCACTCTCGTTCAAATAACTACACTTAAGTAAAAACCCCTCGATACAATTATATCTTCCTGATTGTACAGCATAAGAAATAAGCAAAGAAAACATGGCAATATTATGTAACAGAAATAAAACTATTCATAAAAAATCTAAGCCGTCTATCACAACCTCATCCGTTACAAAAAAGCCATTAAAGCTGATAATAAAGCCACGTCAATTTTAACAAATTTTATTTATTTTAAACCAGTTAGTTGGCTTGGTAGTATTTTTCCTGGCACATTGTAAATTACCCTCCAAATGCGATTCGATGAAACGGCACCTGATGTCGATGATTTCTTTAAGGATGGGAAGATCCATACAATTCAAGATTAGCTACGCAAATACCCACGTGCAATAATTTGCTAAGAGAAGCAGCCTTTTCCGCACCCGACGTGAAGAGAATCTTAAAACGTTTGATGTAATGTCTCACAATGCTCTCCAATTGGGAATACTCAACATATCCGTCGTAGGTGCACAAAACGTTATAATTGTTTTGCAACCACGAAGGCTCTTTCGTATGAAGTATCCCAATCGGAGATTTGAATTGCCAGGTATTGAACAAGTACTCTGAACATCAATAATGGCCAGTTCCTTAAGAATATACCCCTTTTTCCCGCTAAATCCTTGGAATTCGATAATGGCACTCATCTCACGACGATTTCCCAAATTTCAAGGTATTTACACCCAATGCCAGGGGTTGAGAGATCATCGATGTTTAACTTACGGGAATATTAATTCCACGCCAGCGGTCACCAAAATACAGTCACACACGCGCAAAAGACTTACTCGTACCATTCGCTCGAGAAGTGACACTTTGTATCCCAATCCCTCAAAATCGATATTACTGCCAAATGGCTGAATAGGTTCGGTGGAATCCTTAATGGAGGTGAGAAATTGCTTCACGTTACCTCTTTCGTGCTGCAGCCTGTGGAGACATAGAGTAACCAAATTCGAGAGCTTTGTGAGACAGTACCATTCATTTACGTTTAAGTTAACCAACCCCCACCCCCAGAATTTCTAGATGTCAAGTGCTATTTACCGAAAAAGTTAACAAAAGCGAGGAGAGTTTTACTTCAGTGGAAATTTACTCATTCACCGATTTAGTAATGCTTAAAATAGCAGTCCAATCAGCGGGCAATATTGAGACACTAATCTTGTTTGCTTGTGTTTATAACACCACCGCTTCAGAGTCAGTAGTATAGCCAACACAGACACTTTTTGATTTTACACAGGTCAAATAGTACACAGTTTGTAGGAGAAGGTTCTTTTCCGTGGTAGTGGCGGCAATAGGAGGAGCGCAAGCGGGTCTCTTCCTCTTCAGGGCCAGAGGAAAAGTGTATGATCCAACAGTGGCATGACGACTGGCGGTTGATGGCAATGCCCCTTGCTTGCTTAAGGGGGCTTAAGAGGGGAGGCAGTGCAGTCATGTGCTTGACAGGGCTCAACCTCAGCCTTGAGGCGGTTGTTGTATTGAAACCACTGCGCTAGCGAGTGAGCGTTTCGAAGGGTGCAAACGCTACTGCGCAATTTATGACACGTGTGTTGAGGCAGAAAAAGGAGAGGAAAGAGCACTTTTCGGGACAGCGCAGCTCCTTTTCCATGGAGATAAACGTACGCCCCGTGAGATTGAAGAAAAACGATCGGTCTTCCACTTTAATAGCTTAGTGTATACATCACCTTCCGAAAATTTTAACATTTTCTAGTCACATTTGGGCTGCCTCCTTAGACATGGCATTCAATTCTTTCCATAATCCAAGTGTCACCATAGCAGGTGACTTTAAATTTAATATTTTGTCTACCCCAACTGCCAGAAATGATTTTATGTCCTTACTAAATTGTTATAACATGTATGCAACAAATTGTATGCCCACCCGCATCATATCAAGTTCTCAGACATATATAGAGAATATTCTATCTAATTTTGAGAAACCATCTGTTACAATGAAAATTTTGGTCTTCTTAGTATCCGATCACCATTCACTGTTTGCGGCCTTTAAATTAAACCAAGTGAACTACCCAATTTACACTGTAAAACGCAATTATTATCAAGAGAATTATCATGATTTTGATTCAAGATAGCAGTATGAGACTACGTTTATAGATCAAATATTTATGAAGAATGTTTCAAAGTATTTCAAAGTGCATTTCTTCATCATTTTAATGTTGTCTTTCCTAAAATACGGAGAACACATAGGAATTATAAATTGATAATGTTACTCTGTAACGAAACCATGGTCGGTAAAAATAAAACTTCATGTGGAAACAGGCAAGTTTTAATTTCTTCAGACGCTTCTACTCTTCCAAAAACAGCTGGGTAACTGATGAAATCCAATGGCACTCCATAAATTTCGAAGAAATGGCTGCAAAAACCAAATTATGTAATAATACAGCCTTTCTGATGGAATACAAAACTTACAAAAATGATTATCAAAAGTTATTTACAATAACAAAGCATAAACACGACAATAATAGACTTGCTTATGCTGATAATAAATCAAAATAATCTTGGAACATAATAAGTAGCTGTAACCGACCCTCACTCCCTCACATGCCTATTCATTTGAATGATCCACAAGGAACTGTAGTTACTAATCCTGCTCATATATCATCGCCATTTTTCAACCATTTCAATGGAAACCACATTATTCACAAAATATAATTGCAATTATAGCATTTCCCACATCCCTAAAAACGACAAATCTCTCTTCCTATATCCATGCTTGTAAAAAGATTAAGCTACTGCAGTAAATCAACTGCACACAAACTGCAGTCCCGGAGAGGACGGAGTACCAAGTTCAGTGATCAAATATTGCTATACTTCCCTTAAAGATCACTTACTTTTTTAAATTAACGAATCTAGAGGCATTTTCCCAGCACCCCTAAAGATCTCCAAAGTTTCCCCTATTTATAAAAGTAACGGGAGGAAGAACAATCCTGACAACTATAGGCCAATCACGATACAACCATTTTTTGGTAAAATATTTTTAAATAGACTCATATATCACCTGAGCAGAAATAATTTACTGTCCTACCATCAACATGGGTTCATTAAAAATAGGTCTACAATTTCAGCCTCTTGTGAGGCCATCAACTCCATTCTGACCTCTTTTGACAATAAGGAGTAAAGAATTGGCCTTTTCTTAGATCTAACTAAAGCTTCTGATTCAATAAACAATCCCCAAAACACAATCGCTCCTTTTCACTCCAAATGATCACACCGCATTGATGTGGAAAATGATGAATGGCAGGTGGGTTTGGACGAGATTTCCATTCCATCGATCGATGATAATATTCTCATCCGAGGAGTGGAAGAAGGAGAGGAAACTTCTCACTCCCCTCTCCTCCATCTCACGCTGCACATTCGCCCCCCACCTCCCATTCCTCACACCCCCACCACTCTCCGAAGGACAATATAGACCTAGGAACGAGGATGGAGTTGTGCGAGGAGATAGTGGAGAAGATTGGGATGATGTTTGAGTTTAACTCGTTCGGGGATAGTTCGCATTTCATCATTTCTCGGGGAAATTATACGAGTAAGTATACTTTTCCTTTCGCTCAACCGTTAACGTTACTGGAGATAAAAAGAATAGGTACTATTGTAAGTGATGTCATACGTTGTCACTTGCTACAAGTACTAGAGAAAAGATCACAAGGGAAACTAACATAAATCCCGGGAGGGAAAGATATTCTAGCTCCAAAAAAAACTACGGTAGAGTGGGATGGGTAGGGATCTTTAACTTTGAAGACTTAAGGGCGCCAGGTGCACCGCTAAAGATGTCCAAACAGCGAACTCCAGGTCTTGACAACACTCAAATATTTAAGTGAACATAAAGAAATCTTAAGGTTATAATTGAGTTACAAAACCAAACTATAAGCACTTGACAATACTTGTCATACAGAACCCTCAAAATTTGAGGTCTTAAATCAGCAGGGATGGCTGCGGAACACGTGGAGCATTAGGAAACTTTCTCTCTTCCGGGCTGCGGCGGCTTGGTCATTTTAATTCTTATTTAGATCACGGATGGTGATGAACCGGCAGGAGTCATGCCGAATACACCCTTGCGTGTAGTCTGCCTTCATACCCTTAGACGGGATAGATGGTGGTCTCAGGCCCACGAGGGCCCTTCACCGTACAAGCAAAAAAAAACTGGGGGAAATCTCAAAAGAAAAACCCGTCCAGGTAAAAAGACCCTGAAATAAAAGTACAGAGTCCAATGAGTGAGACCGAAGACAAAAGCAAGGGCAGCCGAGTGAAGAGGAGAGGGAACGAGAGAAAGAGACAACTCACCGAAACGCGGGTCAGACGAAGCTTAAGGGAGAAAGACCTTCCTCGACCTGCTCGAATGAAAGAGACACGAGCCACATTCGGAACGAGCCAAAGAAAACTATCCCAGCGAAGGTGGGAAGGGGAGGAGAGGTGAAAGTCCAGGGAAAGGAGGGGAAGCCTACAGGAACATGCCCAAGCCGGAGACTCTGGTGCGCAAAGCCGTGGGAAGGACGGTAAATAAAAATTACGCAAGGCGGCGAGCAGACGACGTACATAAGAAAGGGCCGTTACAACGTTATGTAGACAGAATAACCATACGAAGTGGTGAGGTTGAAACAGGTAAACGAACATCACCGAATTCAATGAAAATTGATTCAAAAGATGTTAAATATAAATTATTACCGGAAACAATTAGTTCCTTTAACAAACTGTTTAATAAAACTATAGAGGGCCTTAGAAGTTCGCGTAAAATTAAAATAAAAGAGGACCTCGAATCACTATCGATAATTTTACTACGCATGTCTACGGAAAATGAAATTACAATGCAGTATGTAAAGAATTTGATAGCATGGGCGAAAGAAGAGCTTCACGGGAATGGACAGGGTAAACGGGGGAAGAAAAGCATAATTGTCGCTCCGGCAAATATTTGCGTTTATGCGGACATAATAAAACCTCAACTATTGGGTGGTTCCCTGAGCCGCTGCCTGCCCATTTTGAATACAAAATTGGCCAATATCACACATTCGATCCCACATTACTACTACCCAATGGAGAGGAAAAATATCGAGAGCGTAGAAGTAATATTGACAATATGGACAAGCTCGGTGAACTCATTCCTTTTCGCGATGGAGAACAGTCATCCATTATTGTATTGCATTTTATAAAAAAGCAGTAATATCAGTTAGTTTATTATTAGACATCGAGATGGCGCCGGTAGCGGGTCGATACTCAGGGTCGATTTATTCGATATGTTGCACCATCGATATGGGTCTTCTCATCGACACGATATCCGCCATTACTATGCTTATTTTTCTCTGATCTCCGTAAGAGAAGCATTGCGGTCTATGTTTTTTGCGGAATAGCAGAGAGATTATCCATCGAGATGCCAACTCGTTCGGCTCCGAATTGTTCCAAAACAATGAAGAATGGAGTGAGATTCTTCATTTTCCCCAAGGAGCTAACTAGAAGGGCAAAATGGGTGCAGAATTGTAGACGCGATTAATGGCAGCCTTCCAATTATTCTCGTCTCTGTGAGGTGAGTAAACGATTTCAGTGTGTTTTCTTCTTGAAATTTTGATGTATATATGTTTTATAATAATTTGAATGTAATATCTTATTGGTAAACAAAGTGCGTTGGCTGAAATTGCCGGAATTGGAACTCGATACTTGCTGGTCTGTGAAACTACATCCACCGAAGATCGTCTCCATTGATAAATTAATGGCTGTTGTAAGTTATCGTGAAAATTTGGGTTTATAGGCTTACTTCCCCAACAAGTCATGCCATACATATGACTGTAAGGTATGAATTGACGGTGAATTAACCTAAAAGTGGTTAAATTCACGATCATGAATGTACCGTAGACTGTGTATTCATGTTCGCCAAATATTTAACAGCTGATCATTCATATTCCTTATTTTTTTGTTAAGGCATGCATCTGGTAAAGGAGTTTTGCTTATATATGCATGTATCTTAATATTGCGTATTATCGGCTTTATTTTTATCCTGCATTTCACCAGTACACTCATACGTGAATACTAGTAATTTCATTACATTACCTTGGTTATGTCAGGTATGCTCCTCGGGTTCTGATATTTCTAAATAAACCAGTAGTATGCAGTACCCACGTCAAAAGTTGGCATCGCGATGAGCCATCATTTGGCCGCATTGAACGTATTTCAAATTCCATTTATATTCGGCTTGTTTTTTGGTTTTGTATTGTTTGCTCTATTACTAGTCAGTCATTGTGTGATTTTTTGAAACTTTGCACTTGTTTTGAAACTTAAACGTAAACATATTTGTTCACTCTTGGCAATAATGTTGTTTCCTTTTCCGTGTAATATTAATCTTTAAGACTAGCATCATGATGTTATTCATTTTAGTTGGCAGACAAAAATTGTTCATTTCGACGAAGTGGGCATATACTATGCCTCGCATAGTTGAACCTCCATGAGTGGTGGAGGTAAGCTTATGTTTAAACTCAATTTAGGTCGCCTAGTATTATCATTAGGAGAAATAGGTACTTAAGGAACTGTATTGATTCTGTGGGAGCATTACAAGGATTAGTAATAACGCTGAAGAGGAGTAGATAGCTGATGATTATTCAATTGGAATGTTGAAATGTACCTATCACAGCCTGTAAACATTTATATTTATAGCATTACATCAATAATTTCATGTAGTACATGATCTATCAAAGGGCATTACTTGAAAATGTCTTCATAAAACTCAATCACATGATAAACCATATCATATGAGTCCATTGAAATATTCAAAATGGTGTATAAATTAATGTACTTTGCTAAAGGTGGTATTTCCACATTATTTTGCCCATCACCTTATACAGTTATTGAGTGAACAAGCTTATTTTATATTACATTATTTATGTCTGCATAGCCCATGATATAGGAAATGCAGACTTAACTCTGGCTATGAATAGTTTATTTTGATCAAATATTAGAGATATTTACTGTTACTGGTGGCATGTATGCAATGAGTGATTGGATTTGGAATGCATGCTTCAAGTAGGTCATCAGTGTAGGATTTATTTGCCCCTAAACCACTTCATTGAGTGATTGTTTGTAGCATTATTTTCCCTTTCCTTCATGTTAGTCCCTGGTGTTTGGGCATAACTCCCCTGTAAACCTGGTCATCCATCTACTTGAAGTTTGTGTGATTGCATTGTTAAGTAATGTGAACCTCATTCCACAAAGCTGGTCCCTGGATTTTGCATGAACCCACACACAAACCTATTCACATACGCTTTTGTAAATGCAACAACATAAATCTTAAATTAACTAGCTATTCCAGTTCCTTCCTCCACTTTGGTGGAAGGTAATGTTCATTTCAGTTAAAGGAATCATCCTTCATCTTGAATCCCTGAATTCAACCTGTTGTGCCATCGCAATAGCTTCCATATTTATGCTGTTGCTTTTGAGGATACCTATCCCTTGTGAATGCAGTTCCAATGCCCACCGCTAACTGCTGCCTGGTATCAACCTGTTGTGCCATCGCAATAGCTTTCCATATAAATGCTGTTGCTTATGTGAATACCTTTCACCAGTGAATGTAGTTTCAAAGTCCACTGCTACTGTTGCATGATAATCACCTGGCAATTGCTTTTTACACTTTCTTTTACTCTAATGTATACCATCCATTTGTGAATGCATATCAAAATTTTTGTAAGTTGATTGCTGTGATGTGGTTAATATTGTAATTGTGTTGATAATATATTGCTTTAATTTATGACGTTATGAATATTTTCTTACAGACCTGAGACTTGTATTGCTCATATGTGGATGTTGAACTATTGGTTGTCAGCTCTAGCTTTTGACTTTAGTACATGATTCATTTCTGGAAAATGATTGAAATCACCCTGAGTCTAGTTACACTGTCAACGAGGAGATTAAGGAAGTGAGTTTAATTTAAATTGCTTTCATTATCATGTAATTATTACACTGGTTTTATTTTATTTATGTCAATGGACATTTTCTTACAGACCCGAGACTTGTATTGCTCATATGTGGATGTTGAACTATTGGTTGTCAGCTCTAGCTTTTGACTACAGTGTATGATTCATTTCTGTTTGGTTAGTTTACTGCCATTTTCTGGTATTCAATATCAGTGGTTAATTGTAATTAGTGACAGGATATTTTATTACAGTTTGAACCTGTTGGTGTTTTAAAGTGATGGTTATCGCCTAGTGACACTCTCATCCAGTGCTTGACATTTCAATAACATGAAAATTATATGGATGTTGTCCACCAATGTATGTATGTTAAAGGTATGTACTGCCTTTTAGTTGCAAGGAATGGAGGCAAGTTTTGGATTTATTTTGATGTTGTGTGTGTGATTTTTTTCAATTAGGTACTTATCCCACAGTTTTTCTCATTCTCAGATGATTGCCCACTTCTTTGTGATGAAGTTTGCACCGTGATGGAATTGAAATTGTTACTACTGAAACCTGGACAGTGTTTTTTTTGTTGATTGAAGCTCTTTTTTCTGTTGAAATGTAATATTTTATGTTGTTTAATAAACATATATTGCAGTTTTTCCTTATGTTTGTGAAATTATTTGTTGATTAGGGTACCTGTTATACCAATTTGATTGATGATTTCAAGATCTATATTGATGTAATTCTTGTCAAACTCACTATCTTAATGGGTTTGCATGGACACCGTTAGATGTGATGAATAATTTGTTTTCCGATGATTTATTTGCTATTTGATGTTATATTTCTACCTATTCTGAAGTTAAATCATTGAGAAAAAAATGACAATATTGAGTAGGATTTGAAAAGTTTTTTAATGTCAGCAATTGATGGTTTCACTGTATGGAATGTTTGCCATATATAAAATTTGAGTTCATATTTTACACATGGGTATTTAGTGAATCAATTAGTTTTGTTCTTGCATTTTACTTTTCCAGGTTCTTTGCTATCAAATACTAAAATTTGTCAATTGTAACCTATGGAAACTGTTAACTGGTCTTCTCCTTGTTATATTACCACATAATCGATACAAGTGCAATGTTGCTAATACCCCAAAGTAACTGGTTTTTTTTCTTCAAATGTTGTGTGGAATAAATGTTATATAATGGAATTATTAATCAATGACTTAGTTTATCATAACTGTACGTTATACTGCTTCTGTGATAGAAGGATTGACATCATCAGCAGCCATTGCTGTTCTTGATATGCTGTGCACTGATGCACATAGAGAAGTGGCTAGTAAGATTCAACATAGCTAGAGTCCTCAATGGTAAATTTACACAAAGGAGAGCAGTGCGACATTCAAGCATTTCATCATCGAAAGATTTATTTTTGTGTTGAATTGAAAGAATTTTTGTGCTGTAATTGACAGTCATGCTCTTAATATATCTGGATTTATATCATGCAGTGGAAGTAGTTAAATAGAAACTGTAACTCACCCCAAAAACAATACTCCCTCGGAACAAGGACTTTTCTCTAGAAACTCAACTGTCCGCCGCCTTTTGTGGTCTTGTCAAGTGTAAAATGATATGAGAGAATAAAGTGAGGTGATGTGATTGTTCAAGGTTTTTCGCAACTAATATTTTTTTTCCGGAGTGCAGTCTTCATCCAGTTTTCAAAACCCATTATCCTAAAAAACCTCAGTAATTGCTCTTTCCGTTATAGTGTAGAACGTTTCCTAAATATAGTTGTGATGGACTCGATGAAACATTCACATATTCTTAGCAAATTAGATCTGTATACACACGTAATTTTCTTGGATCATTAAATTGCTCTGTCTCATTGCTGTCTTAAATTTTAAGCGATGAAGATACATTTCTCGACTATACTAATTTCAGGATAGAGAAAAATCGGGTGAATGAATTAAATTATCGCACATACGGTATCCCGAAAGTAAACAATGCCATGCAGGTATTTGTTTACATTTAAAATAGCTGCCTTTATAACTCAATGTTACCTATCTCCTATAAAATTAAACCTTTATTCATAATTATATAATGCCTTGATGATTTACAGATAGTTAAAATTATCTGAAAATAATGTGAAACTGGATAATTATGTAATATCATCTGTTACGTTCCCCAGAAATGACGTTGTTTACAAATCATTATGCATACATTTTAACGACATTACCTCGCGTATCGATTTCAATATGACATCAGGCTGATACGATTTTTTACGCTGAATTAACTGATGTGGTTTTAAGAGAGCGTCAATATTCAAAATAAGCTATACTAGCAAAGGTTCCTGCTCTTTATGTACCATATTTACGGCCAAATTCTCGGCATTTTTAATAGAGTGGTCGAAAATATCGTATACTAACTTCATCGAGGGTAAAATAATCTTCCTAACTACGAGATTATTATAGCATGACATGCACGATTTGCCTTAATATCTGTGTTTTTCCTTGTTTGTGCTAAACCCCGCAGTGTAAAATAAGCACAGTAATGGCGGCGCTGACTTTCCCCATAGTGGAAATCATTGAGAGGACCTGACTCGAGAGGCGAAGAATCGAGATATCGAACGACCTTGGTCGATACTATGTTTATTATGCGAAACAGGTGGGAGGCGAGATAGGTCCCATCTATAGTCTCGTACCGAGTACAATTGGTAGTTTTCTCGCCAGTCTGTGGCGTTTTGCCAAGCCATTACTATTTAGCTATTAAACTTTTCACGGGAAGGAGTAATCATTGTAACATATCCGTGTTTTAAATCACGTAGAATATGTTCTACCAAAGCGCACAATCGAGAAACATTTTGCTGAATGCAAAGTACATAGTATCGTTAACAAATCCGCGAGATCAATTACAATTCGGTCATTTGGCACGACAGGTGTATCAAAAAAATCGCAGGATTTGGAAAGGGTATATAAGGAAACGACGGAAGATCCATTCGGTTATTTGGTCCTGGACCTCGGGCAGGACACAGACAATAGATTTCGTTTTCGAAAGAGCATATTCCCCTACGACTTCGACGAAGTCATCTTAACCGTAATCTACATGCCAGTGCGCGATGAAAAGATCGAAGAGTAATAAGTATTTGCGCTGAAATCTGCAAAACCGAAATTACGCTCTGCGATACTGAAATGAAATATTCCGACGACGGAATAATTAAAGCAATCTGTGACTGCTGTTTGAATACTGTAAAAGGGAATCATAAGATATGTAATAGGGTAAAACGAAAACTAGCCAAAGATTTTAATACGTTGAGAAAGCTTGAAAGGCGGGGAACGAGTGTTAAGAGAAAACGCTCGCTTCTCGTACAAAAAGATGGTTTTTTGCCATTATTAGTAGGATAAATTTTGAGCGGTGTTATCGGTAGCCTATTGGCGAAATGAGTTTGCGTAACACGTACGAGTTTTTTTATGATATCACTTCCCATCAAACATGAAAAATACGAGAGACTCCTCTGTACTGCAACCGGCGGCAATCCAACGATGTCTTCCGCAGGTGGTGGACTCCCAATGAGCAAGGGGGGGGGGGTCGGGAGGGCGGACGCTTTATTCACTTCGGACTATGTCTATGATAGTTATTATGAGGACAATGGGACCATAGCATTAGCACCACTCAGATGATAGATGACTATTTTTGGTCTGGTGACATCTATGCCTAGATGTAGATCTAATAGATTCCTATTAAATGTATATAATTGGTAGGATTCATGTCCGTGGCGGAAAATTAAGGAATCACTCCTTCAAAGTCAGAGGTTTCTGCTAGAGGATTATAGAGGCGTACTTGCTCAAACGACAAATACCTTTGACTGCTGCTCATTACTCTTGTTAGCTTTTTCATAAATAAATAACCGCAAATTTATTCCTCTGGAGAATTATTCACTCAGATGAGAAAAAAAGCCGAAAATAAATCTCCCTCAGATTTCTCGCTGCACATATTTCTTAGAAGTAAAAAATCATTAGTATAATACAGGTTTACATAACATTTTTCTTCAAATGAGTATTTCAGGGCTGGTCAGAGACGTTTATTTTCCAGCAGTTACCTCGCAAATGTGCAGGCCTTGCCTATTAAGCTTCTGAGAAATAACAGAAGCGCACCCGACCCTCAAACACCAACACCTAATAGACATCTAATGGATATCTTTTAGAGGTTCATCTTCATCTATTCATTTTTAGAAAAGGACGCCGTTTTCTTTCCGGTAGTCTTCAAGGGAATGAATGCATACCTTCTATTTCTTTGTGCCAAATAGCAAAGTTCATTTAAATCATGAGATCCTACCAATTATAGACATCTAATAGGTATCTATTAGATCTACATCAAGCTATGATGTAACTAGACCAAAAATAGATATCCATCACTCGGGGTGTGCTAATGATAACGTCCCATTACCCGACATCTAGTAGATATCTCAGAGATATCTACTAGATGTCGGGTCGCTTTAAAGTCGTGTATACCGCGTGTCTAGTTTCCCAAATACATATTCAATGTCAATAATAAATTAATAATAGCATCCATAGTGTGGCCTAACGCGGCATGAAAATTGGTGCAATCTTATTTCTTTCTCAATTCTACTTCGAAATAATGAATAATTAGATCGCCAATAACAATTTTTTATAAAGAAAAGCCGTATTAGCGTCCCTGACGTCAGATATGAAGCTTTAAAATCATCAGCCCTAGGTAATAAACGTCAGCTATGTTGAAATCGCGTACTTGGAGCAGAGCGCCATATCTAACAAAGCGACTACATTCTTTATAAAGCATAAAATACACGTAAACTTTCATTATCCGAAATAGCGTAGTGGTGGAGTGTAGGTTTATCGAGCGAAAGGTCATAGGTTCGTTTCCCCAATCCAGGGAAAATTGACTTGTCGTCAATATTCACCGTTATACAAAGGTATTAAAAGATAACTTCAAAGGTCTTTAAGAACAATATTTTTATTATAAAAATTATTTTATTGTGATAAATTCCCAAATCCCAAGATGCGTGCCTAGATATCTATAGAGAGATATCTATAAGACATCTATGAATAGATATCTATAGATAGATATTGGTACATAGATGTCTATGAGATATCTATGAATAGATGTCTACTACATTAGATATCTATTGATAGATATATATGAGATACCTTTAGATACACATCTATTACACTTGCTGTCATTTTGACAATAATACATCTAATAGATATCTATTAGATGTATTCCCTTCTAACTATCAATAACTGATGTACAGCTATTAGATATTTTTTTCCGTGTGGGTAAGTAAGTATAAAGGGGGAGGTCTGGAGGTCCTTTGAAGGAGTCTCGCAAGTCGACCTCGTCTGAGAATGCCGCCGCTAGTGGTGTGGGATGACCTCAAACAAGTCCCCCTATCCCAAGTCACCCTACCACCCCCGCCAGACAACCTGTTCCAGGCTGTCTGGCGGGGGGTAGGGGGTGGAATGGAATGCGGTTGACCCAGCGCTGAAATCCCCATTTTCCCTCTACTGGCGGCGCGGCGTGTTGACTTCTGTTCGTATACGAGAGGAAAATAGTGAATAACTGGAAAATCTCAGAGCATTTTATTACAACCGGCACAAAATGTATCTTAAATACTGCATCGTCAAGGGGTTAATTTACAACCATAACTTCTTTGAAGGATTTCATATATGTGTTACGTGATAACTCAATGCATGAAATCCAAAATGTTAATTTCTCTCGTAATGTAAGGAGCCATCTCGTAAAAATGCATTCATCTTTTCTGCAAAATAGGAAGGTACTCAAACTGTTTTTGAACATTGCCAATTTTCTTATTGATTGGCGCTACATTGACTATTCGTATTTTGAATATGATACGCGAGGAATCTGCCGAAGAGAGTGACAGTGACAATGAGGAACAGAATTACTCAGTGCATTACACCGAGAGACATGGGCCCAGGAAGATTTGCGTTTTACTTATGAGAAAAAATGGGAAAGCAGAAAAATCGGTGAAATATTTTCAAAATGTAGTTGCAGAGAGCACACCGTCAATACTTTTCTTGGTTTCACTGAAGCTGGAGATGACAGTGAAAAGGACGATGAAAAAGAACAACACGGTTGGGAGGATGATACATTATTTCTTAAGTCGGTGTCCCACGGTAAATTTTTTCGTACATATATTCATGAATAATTTATACTTTGAATGTTACATGAATAATACTTTGAGAGTTGTGCGGCGCAAGCGCACGCAACATTCGGAAAATTTCTGTAAATACGAAAACACTGTAAACTCGGTCACTGATAGGCTTTTCTGCGCGCATCCGCTTCGACCACCAACATCACGTTCTCGCAGGATCTCGCACCTCGAATGTAATGCCTTCTACTATTTAATAAATAGGTAATTTTTTGACGTTGGAACTGCGCTTCTCGACATAATCCTTCGGTTTTGCTTTAAATTAAGAAAGGAATTTGTCGACTATGCGAGATATATTATGGTCAAAATCAACGATAAATATTTTTTTATCGACGAGAGGGAAGTCCCTCACTTCGTATTTTCTAAATAACTTTATTTTAGGGTAATTTGGCATAGATTGATGATCCATGTAATAATATATAAAATTTGTACCGTGCTTTATATTTATCAAGCGTCAATTGTTTTAACTATTTAAATAGCGTAAACTATTATGAATTTTTTCTGCACGTGTGACAAGGGGTTCAATATAGAGGTGTACCATACTGTTCTTTTTGGTGAACAGTTCATTTAGATCCTGTTCAGGAGTCAGAGCATTTCGAAAGAACAGGTCCAAAAGAACGTACATTGCATTCTAAATGTGGGGGTGAGGCCGACTTTTTTGAGGTATAAGTTATCAGAATAGCATATGACGGTCATGTATACACTTCTAAAATGAAGCCAAATGGAGATTTACATCCACTCCTACTGCTTCAGGTTCTATGTGATCACTCATAGTATGTAAATTAAAATAACGATAATTAAATCAAAATTTTAACAACATAATTGTGATGTAAAATAATATTGCATGAACACCATCTCCATATGCTTTTATAATCAATGGATAATTTATCAACCTCATCGTATTAGGTAATTGAACTTCAAAATAGAGAAATATTACAACTAATGGCTCTAGATGAAGAAAAAATGATCAATTACAAAATAAATAATATAAAAATGAGAAAAAATATGAAAAATGCCTTCTACCACAAAGCTATAGATTTTAATGTACAGAAATGACATTTGCGGCAGTTTTCTCTCCACTGAAATGTCTTCATGGAATTCATGGCGCTGCGGCAGTAGTGATCAGATAGCGGTAAAAAAACACTTGATATGCAAATTATGCACAACCCGCGGCCACCGCCGCCGCCATCGCCAGACAGCCCTTAATATGTAAATTATTCATAACTCCACTAGCGGTGACATTCTCAGACGAGTTCGATGTACCGGCGTCTGATGCAACCTTCTAAGACGTAATACATCATCCACTTTCAAGTAAACGCACGTATCATCCCAAGGATGTGGTCATAATGCTATCAAGGTTATGAGGACATCGCCCCGATGAAGCGCACATGGTGTATTGCATGCGCATGTTCACGTGTTTCTACCCCACACCCAGACATCTCAGAGCAGTATTTAAGACGCGAACGGCCTCGAGGGAATTTTCAACGGTTTATAAACTAGTCCTGACCATCGATCCAACTGAATCACCGAGTAGGCTTATCATCGATTGAACTCTGGAAGGAAACCGAAGGAATCTTCGGAGGAATCTTTGTAAAGAAGGTTAATATGATCCGTTGACTCTCTGAGTCTTTCGGAATTTTTTGTATTTTTTTCTATTGGTTCTAAAGTGCGTTCCCACATTTAGTTGACAGTATGGGCTCTTATGGAGATTTGTTTCCCATGTTAATCCCCATAAGGCTGGAGATGCGCTGTTGCCACCAGCAGCAGAAAAAATAACATTGCACTATCCAATTTATCATCATCTCTTTTAATGCAAAGAGACACGCTACATTTATTGGACGTAATAGTTTTCCATAAAGTTTAAAATAAAAGTTATTAAAAATATTTTCATTACTTTACGCAACAAACGCGGCCCTTTTGGCTTTGTCTTCTTCACTCAATTTTGGACAAATCGTTCTTCATACTGGATTGAAACTTAAGCAAATCGTTCCGTATTATTTTTATTTCAATAGAGATGTACATCAATTGGAATTTAATTGAGCTGAAGTTTTGTTATAATGATGTAAATACCTTAAGGACAAAAAAGTTTGGTTTTGGTAAGGTAAAAAGTAATTGCCTGCTAGCTTACGTTCCTTAAGTTTTAGGTCAATATATCTTGCGTGTCAAATTTGAAGAGAACTATTAATCTGTCTTTAGTCCAAAAATCATTTAGCTATCACAATTATGAAGAAAGATACAACGTTTTGATCTTAAGAAAAATTATTACGGCGCCAGGCAAGACAGCAAGCAGCGCGCCACGGCACTGCCGAGGCTGCTTGCTGTCTAGATAACCTCCACAGCGCAGACGGAAGATTATTCGGTGGAAAACGGGATTCATATCTTTATATACATGCATACTAAAATGCATGTAATTCTTCGTTTAATGTTTTTTATGGAGAGTACTCATAAGTTGTATTGGTAATATTTATATTTCAAGACAATGACATGCGAAAGCCTATCCCATGCACCTTTTCATGGCTTTGAAATAAGACGCAAATTTCGCCTTTACGAGTCTTGCCGCAGGATACATGAAAGAAATTATTCCATAATCCGCACGAGGGGCATTCCTCTTCGGTGCAAGCCCTTGAGGAAAAAGGCACTCTAGGTTTTTCCAGGAGGTCCGTTAATAGGGTGCCATAAAACATCTGCACGGGAAGCAACCCCAGCAGAAGGGGCTAGGAAAAGAATTATTGAAGACGTTCTGTTTATTATAGGATTTTTTTGAGTGAACAAGTGGTGTGTAGTCTGCTGTGTTTATCAGAGCTGTGGAGTATTTTACGTCAATATCAGTTGTAAGGTGCCCATCACCATGTCCGATGCGAAGAGGAGGAGAAAAGGGGGAAGCTGAGAAGCCGTGAAAGAGAGCTGGTGTTCAACGTCTTCTCATACTTCAACAAATCCCTCAGTATAACTGAAGCCTGCCATGAAACTTCGAAGGCAACTGGCTGCTCTAAGTCCACTATTTACATTTGATTGAGAAGTGAGTATTAGAGTGAAAAAGGAAGCGTCCCGTGGTCCCTTGGTGACACCTTCAAAGGCTGAAAAAGTTAGACAGCCTTACAAGAATTCGAGAGCGTTGATTTACGACGATTGTGTGATATCAGGAGTTCGAAGAAAAGTACATGAATTTTTCATGAAAAATAATCTTCCGACTTTAAAATCTATTTTAAGCTCAGTCAACTTGGGCAAAGATCTTCCAAATTTCAAGAGGACTGCATTACATCACCTTCTTGTAGACATACGTTTCGTGTACGAACGCAGGGGAAAAAGAAGCATTTTAATTGAAACGGATGATATTACTTGTTGGCGACATAATTATTTAAGGTAGCTAATACAATATCGTCGTGAAAGAAGGGTCACTGTTTTCACAGACGAAACTTGGATCGTTGTCGGACAAACAGTGAACATGACTTGGCGCGACAAAAAAATAGAAACCCCTCGTCAGGCTTTGCTTTCTGGACTTACAACCGGGCAGAAGGCCCCCACCTCCCGAGGTGGACGCTTTGCAATTATACATGCAGGGACGGAGAAAGGGTTCATAGAGGGAGCAACACGTGTCTTTTATGCAAGAAAAACACCATGGATGTGCATGACAAAGTTGATGGCGAGTGTTATGAGAGCTGGTTTGAGCACTCACTTCTCTCAAACATACCCGAAGGCACAATTAAAGTTGTAGATAATGCATCATACCATTCGAGTAAGTTGGAATCCTTAGCTTTGATGAGGACAGTTTGGAAAGAGATCTTTTATTTGTGGTGAATCAAGTATGGGAAAAATATGAAAAATTTAAGATAGATGAACTAGCGATGAGTTATGGCTGTAGAGTGCTAAGACTACCACCATATCATTGCGAACTGAATCCAATCGAAATGGTTTGGGCTCAAGTAAAACATTACGTTGGGATGAAGAACACTACTTTTAAGAAGAAAGAGGTAGAAAAACTCATCGCAGAAAGCTTTGATGCCATCACTTCGGAAAATTGGAAAAACTATGTCGAGCACGTGAAGAAAGTGGAAGAAGACATGTGGCGTGCAGACAATTTGCAAGATGACATCGAAGAGTTAATTATTCGTCTGACATCGTCTTCATCCTCTCAGTCGACATCTCCCTCAACGGAGGACGAGCCACAGCCGAGCACATCGCGCTGAATGGAGGGAGTGGAATATCTGTCGGACTCATGAACAAGAAGGTATGGAGGCATTTTGTTTTGATAATAGTTAATCTTTTTTATGTTTCGGCTGACTACAGTGCTATTATACAATCTGCTTTGGACAAGAATTATTTATGGAGACTGGAGACTTGAAAGCGTAGAGTTTATCATCATTACTGCATATGCGACACATAAGTTCATTGAAAAAGTCAAACTCATGAAGAGGACCGCTCTTAAAAAAAAACTCGATTATAATTCCTAGAGCATGCGTGTATTGGCGTCGCGTTAAATTATTTTCCTTAAAATTTGCCAGAGAGGTTCTCACTTGATCGGTCTTAGAATTTTAAATATAAAAACTAGAAGTAAATCTAAATACCTTAGCTTGCTTAAAACAAGGGGAAAATAATTCTTCGGCAGTAATGGATCATTTTGCTAACATTATTACGTATACTTACACTATCATTTAGTTGTAGGCGATGTTTTTCATCTCCTAGCATAAGTTGAAAGTGTTTTGGTAAAATATAAAAAAAGCTAATTTCGAACAGGTCATTGAGGATATGCGATACATTTTCACAAGGGACTTTGTTGTTCCAAAATTAATCGTTGGAATACCGGAGAAGGGCAGTAGGAAGCAGCGGCAATTGATTGTTCTTTCAAGGATTTCGCCTGGCGTCTTCCCCTTCAATAGGTTGCATTAAATGCTTGGGAGCTGGATAGGGTTTCGACGAAAGGGATAGCTTCTGTGTCAAGTCACCCGCGGTGTCCTTCCCTTTGGTTTCCGCCTGTGGGGCCCTGTGGGCTCCATTGTGCGAGGAGTGGGAGGGACCCGCCTAAAGAAAAATGTATGTACAAAAGAACCTGGACGTCAGACCTCACGCCTGGGCACTCTAGGGACAACTTACGTGCAGAAATGGGCAGGGGGCTAAGAAGGGTCGCATGTAGAATGGAATCCGGTAGACTCGCGAATCCTCAAAAGGAGGAAAATACGGCAACCAGATTGGGGATGGATGAATGGAATTGGGGATGGTTCGTTTGTTACGATTGTGGTAATGGAAGGCGAAACGAGGCTTAAGGAGTGTTGTGTATTATCTGCTTATTGTCTCAATGGAAAATAGAAATTACTCCACAGAATATGGTAAATATTGAGTGATCTTTTTTTATTTTAGCGGCTTCAAGGCTCAAAAGGCGCTGACCTGGGGCTAACTGCCCCCCTTGCCCTACCTCTGGGCGGCCCTGCGTATGCAACTGCAGAGGGAAACTAATTATTTTTATTGAAAGGGATGATTTTTATACAATTACTATACAATTAATGTAGACAGAAAAAAAAATATCGTTAAAAAAGCTTTTGCGCTCACAGACGAGATATGGATAAATTTTAGGCTATTTGTAGACATGACTTGAAGTAACAAAGAAATAAGAAAAGCTCCTGAGTCTTCGTCAGCGCGTCAAGGAAGTAGAAATAGCCGTTGCATGCAGAAAATTTGCAGTATCATTAATATCATTGAGGAGAATGATTTCCTCGATTGATGCTGGAAAACAATCCACAAAATACTGTAAATAACGACTGTCACTATTTCTTAATATTCGTTACTCGAGGCCCCAAAGACACTACCCCATAAAGTGTTCCGTTCAAAAATTACTGTGAAACGGTAATAGTAGGCCCTACTTTTCACCTTTGGGTTAGTTGTTTCTCATATATGAATCCCTTGATTTAACCAAAGAATTCTCCTCCTTCAGAATTGAATTTTACCCAAAATTCCTGGGACATTTTTTGAATAAATACTTCCATCAATAAAAATTTCCACTCATATTCCAATAAATAGTATGTCTTTTCTCTTCATAAATCCATTTCTATCAATCTTTTTCCGTACCCGATTCCCGAGTCGGAGATGCGTGCTGACGATGTGCGACGAAAATCCAATGGATGTAAAACAGAACAAGATATTCGTGACCACTTAAATGTAATTATTTACCAGTGGTTGATTCCTACGTTCATTCTTACTCCTTTACTTAGAAAAAATATATTTAAATGGTCTTTTATGATGGGATTAATGCATTTTTAAACTATAAACATATACAAATTATGATTGCGCGCTGTGGTATTCAATTTTAGAATTTAATAATCGCCATTTATGACGCGTAATATAGAATCAAACATATAACGGAACGACGTGAATCGAGGACCTCCATTATTACTTTTTAAATTTGAAATTTTGGCGCGGTGTTATAAGTGGTGGCCTACACCATCAGGATGCCGGATGACGGAGCGTAGGTTTGGCAACACTGTACTCCATAAGGCCTGTACTGTCAACTAAATGTGGAACGCACTTTAGAACCAAAATAATTAGTAGTAGGGAAATGTTCCTTTCACCCAGAAGGTAATTCGATCGGACTGTAAGTTACAACACTTCCGCAATCCTTTCACTTTGCGATATCCATATCAACGTGCAGCTGGCTGTTACATTCCAAATGACAACCCGCCATGATGCGCACTTGATGTATTGCACGCACATGTTCACGAGTAACTACCCCCCACCCAGGCATCTCAGAGCAGTATATAAGACGCGACAGAACTCGAGGAGTTCATCAGCCGTCTATGAACTGTTTATAGACCATCGACCCAACTGAACCAACGTGAAAGGCTTCTCACAACTCTGGAAGAATCCCCGAGAGGCTAGGACACCAGAAGAAATCTTTGGCAGGAAGGTAAATATGATCCGTTAACTCTCTGAGTCTTTCGGAATTTTTATATTACTTTCTAATAGTCTTAAAACCGAAATAATTAACGATTGGGTCATATACAGTGTTTACCTTCGAACCCCCGGTAAAAAACCCAGATACCCTTTTTGAATATCCTAGGGTACTTTAGGGTGACGGTATAGACCACGGTCAGGACGCCCTCTAAACCCCCAAAAGATCCGGAGGCAGTGTTGGATATTAGTGCATTTATTAAAATTTTGATAGCTCAAATAGTTTGGGCTAGGGGGGGCCAAAACTTCAGCCATAGTATTAGGACGGCATAATATACGAGAAGGTGACGTTGTAGAAAAATCTTCAATAACACCAGTTTGAATAGATAGGGACATAGTTTAAACTGCGAAGTTGCTTAGTTATTTAATACGCATTGAATGCAGTCATCAAATTTTCTCAGACCCTTTTTAGTTCAGGGTCAGGGTACTCTTGTACCCTTATTTGAAGAGTTATCGTTTTGGCGTTTATTATGAAAAGTGTTGTCCTTTCAACGTTATACACGAATCGATGATTAGTTTCTACGAATTTACTCCGCAAGCCCCTCAAAAGTGGACCCCCAAATTAGATTAGGACAATATTCTCTAGTCTAGTGATCCAAATTAATTATTTTAAAAACACCACTGTTTGAATAGATAGGGACATAGTTTAAATTTCAAAGTTGCTTAGTTATTTAATACGCATCGAATGCAGTCATCAAATTTTCTCAGACCCTTTTTAGTTCAGGGTCAGGGTACTATTGTACCCTTATTTGAAGAGTTATCGTTTTGGCGTCTATTATGAAAAGTGTTGTCCTTTCAACGTTATACACGAATCGATGATTAGTTTCTACGAATTTACTCCGCAAGCCCCTCAAAAGTGGACCCCCAAATTAGATTAGGACAATATTCTCTAGTCTAGTGATCCAAATTAATTATTTTAAAAACACCTCTGTTTGAATAGATAGGGACATAGTTTAAATTTCAAAGTTGCTTAGTTATTTAATACGCATCGAATGCAGTCATCAAATTTTCTCAGACCCTTAATAGTTCAGGGTCAGGGTACTCTTGTACCCTTATTTGAAGAGTTATCGGTTTGGTTAATTACAAAAAAAGCTACATTGGTAATTAAATGCAATCCGACAGTTGAAAAAAATGTTTTTGTATCCCATTCTGGAAACTTCCTCGAGTTACATTTGCATGATTCTATTAATTTGATTCCGATATGTGTAACTACCCGAATGAGCTAGAAATTATCCAAAAACCTTCCAAAAACTCTTTTAGATATGCATTTTAATTATTTTTTCTACATGTAACGTTTATGACCCAATAAAATTTATGCATATATTTCATTTCATTACGAACTTTCAGTGAGAACACTTGTATTCTCCATCTATTCAATTGAAATCACTATTTTAATAACGTTCACCGAATGATTTCATCAATTTAATTTTTCTCTCCTCTTCATACAGAATTCTGAATCTTCAAAAATGTCATGTTCCATATCCACTATCCTTAACAATTTTAATGTAGGGTGTTATGTGACCCCACAGGAGCTAGAACAGGCGTTTACGGGTATCAATGAACGTGTTATATTTAATGACGAAGTGGTATATGATATCCAAACATACAACCACGAAATGGATGCGTTAGACAAGGCAAAGGGTAGAAAATTTTGCACTTTTTGTGAAATTTACTATAAGTTAGATGAGGCTTTGTGACATGAGAATAGGAACGAGCATAGACAGAATGTAACTATTCAACAAGGTAGAGGATTCAATGAAATTGAATCAGCTATTCGTTCCAGACTGAGAACATTCTGGATAACTCCGGAAGAGGATAAAGATACAGATGTTATTTCCTTTCTCGGTGATATCAAGGCACAAGCAATCGAAAAATTACTGGACTCTGTGATTCAAAACAATTCCATCAAATTTAATCTTGTCCTAATTTGTAAATTTCACAAGCGTGAGGGAGAGGAAATGGATGCTTCTATTAAAACGAACAATCGGCGTCTGTTTTTAGCAGATAAAATTAGAGAAGTTGTTGACGAAACCTTTTCAAAATTGCTGAAGGAAAAATCCGAGTTTCAAAGCAAAGGGTCGGGATGGAGTTTAGCTAGGGTGGTTGGTTTGGAATTGAGAATAAACAGATAGGCACCCTTGAGAGGCTCTAGCTATATCAAGCTACATGATAAAATTAAAAATACTCTTGCAGTTATAAACGTGAAAAACAATGACCAGTATTGCTCCATGTATGCCATTTGGGCAAAGAATGTCCAACGCCAATTTGGGCAAAGATTGGATTCCAAATTTCAACACTAGGGATTTTCACGAGGGTTATAATTGGGAATGCATTACTTATCCAGTACAACTGAAAGATATTGCTAAATTTAAACGAGTTAACAACATATCCATTAATGTTTTTAGTCTCATGGACAAAAACGATGTATACCCTTTGAAAGTTGTACAGCGCGAGCTAGAGGATCACCGAGACTTGTTGTACTTAACAAATGACACAACGGGACATTATTGTTGGATCAAAAATTTTAATACACTAGTTCACCATCAAATAACAAAGCATAGGTGTAGAATACACTTTTGCAAACGTTGTTTTACTCATCACCATGACGAAGCAAAACTCACACAAAGAATTATGTCGAGGTACGGGTGAGCCTACCAAAATTGTTATGCCTAGTGAAGAAGACAAAATTTTAAAGTTTAAACACATCAATCATACTTTTAGAGTACCATATGTGTTTTATGCAGACTTAAAATGCCTCCTTGAGAATATATCTTCTTCCGAGCCTAATCCACACACTTCTTTTACTCACAAGACTTACAAAAATATACACCATTTAGCTTTTGCTACATGATGATCACACCAGACGGATGTATGGAGCCTAAGTTATATAGAGAACAAGACGCGGCGCGTGTTTTCATTGAATGCATGAAAGAGGAGGCTGATAAGATATTCGCGTTGTACAAGAATAACGTTCCGATGAATCCTCTCACCCCTGAAGAAGAAAGAACGTTCCAAAATGCAACTGTTTGTTATATTTGAGAGAAAGAGTTAGAAATGGATAGGGTAAGGGATCACGACTATCTTACCGGAAAGTACCGAGGACCTGCCCATTCATTTTGCAACATTCAGTATAAGATGCCTCTTTTTCTGCCAGTCTTCATTCACAATCTGTCATCCTACGATGATCACTTTATCCTTCGGGAATTAGATTATGACGATAAGAAAATATTTGTTATTCCGAACACTCAGGAGAAATATATTTCTTTTGCAAAATTGGTCGATAACAATTTTACTGTTCGATTCATTGATACTTGCCGATTCATGTCCGCCCCTCTAGCTTCTGTAGTCTCGAACTTAACAACATTTAAGCATACCACAGGAATATTCGGTGATAAGACACATCTAGTGACGCGAAAAGGAGTATATCCCTACGACTACACTGATTCACTCGAGCGACTCAATGAACCTTTACTCCCAGAAAAGCTAAATTTTACAATCGTCTAACAGATGAAGGAATTTCCGACACTGACTATACTCATGCATCTAATGTTTGGGAATCTTTCGAATGTGAAACACTAGGTGATTATAGTGATATATATCTAAAAAGCAACGTTACCCTTTTAGCAGACGTTTTTGAAAATTTTCGCGACGTGTGCTACAGCGCGTACAAACTCGATCCCGCGTGGTACTATACCGCTCCAGGACTGACTTTTGACCCAATGCTGAAGCATACTCGTATTGAACTAGAGCTTTAGACCGACTGTTACATGATACTCATGATCGACAACGGTATCCGCGGTGGTATTTCACAATGCTGCAAGCGCTACTGTGAAGCGAACAATAAGTACATGGAGAATTACCATTCAGATTAAGACAACCTATTTAACATATCTAGACGAAAACAAATTATACGGTTGGGCTTTATCAAGACCATTACCATATGCAAATTTTAGACGGCTCTCCGTTGACGAAATTGAACATTTAGATGCAACAGAAATTTCCGATGAAAATGAACAGGGATATATTCTAGAGGTAGATCTCGAGTACCCCCAGCACCTACACGATACGCATTCCGATTTACCGCTATGCCCAGAGAACAATATTCCACCCGGTGGAAAACAAAAATTTGATTACATCGCTCGAGGACCGGGCTAAATATATCATTCGCTACGTCAACCTAAAGCAGGCTCTTTCACTAGGCATGAATCTCAAAAAAGTTCATAGAATAATAGAATTTAGTCAGTCACCTTGGTTAAAGTCATACATTGATTTGAACACTGACCGAAGGTCGAGAGCAGTTAATGACTTTGAGAAGGACTTTTATAAGCTCATGAATAATGTTGTATTTGGTAAGACAATGACGAATTTTTGGAAAAGAATAAATTTTGGAACTTGTGTCTAGTGAAAAAAGACTAAAAATTAATCAATAAGTCAACATTTATGGATAGGACGATTTTTTACGAGTCTTTGGTTGCCGTTCACATGCGAAAAGCACTAATTAAAATGAATAAACCGATATATATATATATATATATATATATATATATATATATATATATATATATATATATATATATATATATATATAGATATATAGGTTTCTGTGTGCTGGACCTAAGTAAGACATTAATGTACGAGTTTCACTATCGAACAATGCTTCTAAAATACGGTTAGAACTTATCTCTCGCATACAACGATACAGATAGCCTGATTTATAACATAAAAACAACTGATATTTTTAAGGATATGCTAGAAAACCTCGACGCGTTTGATACATCAAACTACCCAAAAGATCACCCTTGCTTTTCGGAAAAAAACAAAAAAGTTATAGGTAAATTCTAAGACGAATGCAATGGTAAAATCATGTCGCATTTTGATGGTTTACGAAGCAAATTGTATTCTTTTAAGTTGGAGGGAGGTAAAGAGAAGAAAAAAGCGAAGGAATAACGAAATCTGTGAAAGAAAAATGTCTAAATTTTGAAAACTACGTTCTATATGCGTAATGAACAGGTTGAAAAGTTATAAACATTTGCTCCGAGCGTTAAAGTGTGCAAGGCCTAAATTACGCTCTGTGATATTTAAATCTTCAGACAACGAATTAATTAAAGCCATATGCGATTGCTGTTTGAACACCATAAACGGGAACCATAAGATAGATCATAATTTAAAAGGAAAATTATCCAAACATCGTAACACGTTCAGAAATTTGGCTGCGCGGGGGACGAGTGTGAAGAGAAAACGCGCCCTTCTCGTACAAAAAGGTGGTTTTTTACCATTATTATTGGGATCGATTTTAAGCGGTGTCATAGGCAGCCTGCTAGGAAAATGAGCTTGCGTAAAATGCTCGTAGTGAGTCCGGAAGTTTTCGAGCGAGGGCATATGAAGGCAAGGTTGAGTGCATTATATAAGGAAATGAAAGGTGTGTTGGCCAAGAAAGGACTCAAGGACGTAGACAAGTGGCATTCGTATAAAAGAATACTCGATAAATATATGAGCACGCTTTCCGACATCAACTCTCCCATACACGTCCCGAAAGTAAAACCTTTGTCTAAGAACATACCACATACAAGGTCGGGTGAGGGGGACGAGAGGATTCACGCATTAAAGAAATCATTAGCTGAAGTGAAAAAAGTAAACGTCGATTTAGATTCGACAAGGAACGCATAAACGAAAGACTAGGAGCGGTGGAAAGTCTGTCATGAACACCCAACGTAAAAAAGACGCGAAAAAGAAAGAGGTCGGTGGAAGGAAAAACGTCACCAAAGTTACACTCCCACATAGATTTACCAAGAAGAAGCAAGCGCAAAACAAAAAAGAAATCGTTCGGACCAGAGTGGGTGACGACGTAATCGATAGAGTGTACAACGATCTTGCTCATCCTGCGAATTTTTCTCACTCGATAAATTACACAAAGCGACTAGGATTCCGAGAAACACATTTTTCGAGTGGCTAGAATCTCAAGAGGCGTATACTCTCCATAGACAGGCGAGGAAAAGATTTCCCCGAAATCCCTACGACGTGACCTACATTGACGAGTGCTGGCAATGTGATTTGAATGATTTGCAAAGTTTGAAGAAGTTCAACAGAGGATATTGTTACATTTTGACTGTGATAGACTTGTTTTCCAGGAACGCCTGGGAATCAGCTATACGAAGTAAACGAGCGGATGAAATAGTGAACGCTTTGAAGGATATATTTCGCGAGAGAAAGCCGTTGAAAATTCAGACCGATAAGGGAAGTGAATTAGTCAACGCCAAATTTAGAAATTTTCTCTCATGTCGTGGAGTGAAATTTTACACCACAAATAATCCGGACATAAAAGCCAGCCTCGTGGAACGATTCAATAGCGCTCTAAAAACTAAAATGTACAAGTATTTTACAAAATACGACACTTACAATTGCATCGATGTGCTTCCAAAACTCGTGAGTAGTTACAACAATAGCGTTCATTCGAGTATAGGCATCGCACCCTCTAAGGTGAATGCAAAGAATGCGTTTGCGATCGCCAGCCGGAGAAGAAATGTTGTGAAAAAGTATACAAAATTTAAAATCGGCAATCACGTGAGGATTAGCAAAGAGCGGATGCCGTTCGCTAAAGGTTACACAGCTAATTACACCAGAGAAATATTGAGTGAGATTAAGAGTGGTAGACATACATAGCACAGGAGAAATGCCAACTTACAAGTTACAGGATATGAATGGTGAGTATATAAGCGGAAGTTTTTACGCGAAAGAGTTAGTTAAGGTGAACGTTTCCACAGAGAAGGAATACAGGATCGAGAAGATTTTGAGGCGTAGAGGACGCGGTCCAATATCGAATATTTCGTAAAGTGGGAAGGATACCCGAAATCATTTAACTCTTCGATTCCGTCAATCGATTTAGAAGATATAGCTCCAGCTTATCCTCCAACCCATTTGACTGAATTAGAAGGGGGAGCTTCAACTCGCAAAGATGAAGGTAGTGTAGTAGAAAATAGTGCAGTAGAAGGTAGTGTAGTAGATCCTGCTCATCCTCCAACCCATTTGATTGAAGGAGAAGACGGAGCTTTGACTCGCAAAGATATCAAGACCCGAACAGAGGAGGGGTTAGTTCGAGGGAAAGAAGGTGGGCCTGGGGATGGTCGAGTCAAAATTGCGATAAATAAAGGTCTTTTCTTCGATATTCCCCAAGGAACGTACGGAAGCGTATGTTTTGCTTTTTCTTCGACATTTACTGCTACCCCCCGCAGGATAAGGGGTAAAGTAGTAAACAATATCACGCGTTCTGTAGATGAATTACCAATACGAGATGCTCAGGTAGGAGTAAACGAACGACTTTTACCGGACTCAGTCATAAAAAGAGCAAAGGATGTCACATATTCACTACCATCAGAAGTCTTTAACTCATTCGGAGACTTAATTAAAATACCTTTAAAGGGTTTTTCTAGCGCAGGACAAATAAAGATAAGAGAGGAATGGAGATTATCGTCTTTCCTGACTCGACTGACGGATGAAGTTGATGATGCAAACGTACACAATATATTCAGCAATGCTAAAGCAACTTTCTCAAAATCGAGTGGTAAACGAGGGAGGAGAAGTATAACTCCTTCTCCTAAAAACATTTATGTGTACATCGACATTATTAAGCCTCAGTTTGTGGGTGATTCCTTGAGTCGCTGTTTACGTATAATCAATACTAGAGTTGGAGGATATCAAGTATTCAATCCGATTTTCTATAACCCCGTCGAGAAGAACAACATTGAAAGCGTTGAGATTTTAATGACAGATAAACTCGATGAGCATATTCCATTTCATAGTAGGATACAATCTTCAATAGTGGTGTTACATTTTATAAAAAAAAGTAATATCGATCAGTTCGTCATTAAGCAACGAGATGGCTCCGGTAGCGGATCGCTATTATGCATACTATGCAAGACAGGTGGGAGAACAGTTGGGACCAATATATCGAGCGTCATATAGCGTGCAAAAAGGAAGGGGTATTGGGAGTTTTCTCGCAGGTCTGTCGTGATTTACAAAACCTTTATTATTTAGCGGACTTAAGACTGGTCAAAAGAGGTCGCGAGCGCGGGAGCGGCTGCCCTTGGCGATCTTGGCACCAAACCGGTTAAGGTTAATGACGCAATAGATTAAACGAGGCAGGATAGAATTTGAAGCGTAAGGCCGAGGAAAAGTTGTTCAAAGGAGGAAGATAGCCCTCGGTGACCTTGGCACCAAACCAGTTAAGGAGATATTTCGTAGTACAATAAACGAGGCGGGGCAGAACTTGAAACGCAAGGCGGAAGAGAAGTAGTTTTTAGGGGGAGAATGAGGATATTAAAACGTCCTCGCTTGATTGAAATAAAACCGCGACGTGGTAAGAAAAAACAGCATTCAACGAGAGGACGAAGAGCGAAAAAGGTCGCGCCAAGAGATATTTTTTCATAATGGCTGAGAATATGCTGAGTTCGTTGGATTTATTCCAATTTAATCCACCCATACAGACCAACATTTTATCTAAACGCTTGGTGCCTTACAAACCCATATCTTCGTTGGACAATCGATCGGTCATTGAATTTTTAATCAAAGATTCTGGCGACTCGTACAGCGATTTAAATAGTATATACCTCAAGCTCAAAGTGAATATTTGCAAGAAAACTTTAAGTGATTATACCGATGCGGATACTAATCAACCGGGTGTAGTGAACAATATTCTACACTCACTATTCGAGCAATGTGACGTTTATTTCAATGGGACTCTTGTCACACTTTCCGAGGATAATTATCACTATAGAATTTGGTAAACTTTCCAAACTATGGATCTGACGCTAGTAGAACGCGCTTGCGTAACGCCGGTTGGGAATTTGACACGGGGAATGATGTTAACAAGACCGATAGCAGCAATGCTGGGTACATGACACGAAAATCGTGGTTCAAGAATAGTGATGAAGTGAAGTTTTATGCTAAATTACACGTGGACGTGTTTAATCAAACACAGTTGCTATTTAATGGCGTAGACATTAATATTAGGTTAATGTTTTCGAAACCTGATTTATATCTAATGGGTGCGGACGATGGGGTTTTGCGAATACTCGACGCAACGCTAAACGTGCAGCATTATGATATTAATCCTTCGATATTAGTAGCGCATTAGAAGTATTGACAACGCAATCGTTAGAAGAAAATACTTAACACACTAATATTTACAACCGACAACAACGATTCGTACGCCGGTGATGTGAATAAGAATCCATTTGCACTTTCACTACTCGAGAATTTTTCGCTCTTTGTGAAAGGAGTTCAGATTCCTTCTAAGGGACTGGAATGCAATTTCAGCAGCAAAAAGTATTGGGCAAGAGTGTACGATACGATTTTATCCGGCATTCGAGTACAGCATCACGATAAGGGAAATGAAATAACTTACGATATGTTTGGACACGGTTATTTTATGTTAGTATTCGATCTCACACCGGACGATTCAGGTAACGCGGAATATGTAAGTTTAGGGGATACAGGTGTGGTGAGAATAGAGGCGAGATTTGAAAACGAATTGGCTAAAACCGTGACGTGCTTGATCTTCGCTGAATATGATGCTACACTAGAAATTGACAAAAACAGGAAGATTATCACAAATTTGTAGTAATGGATAGCGTTCAAATCGATAGACTATTATGTAATAGATTGGGTGAATTATTTTGCGGAGTACATCCTTTCGATAATTTACCACACTCACCGAAAATTGGTATATTCGTAGTAAATTCAGATCCGGCTACTTTTCCAGGTTCTCACTGGGTAACTATTTATATATATAATCAATTTGCAGAATACTTTGACTCGTACGGATTAAGCCCCTTTGTTCCTAAAATTTTAGATTTTTTAAAGCCTTTCAACTGCACTCACAATCGCGTACATATACAAATCTTTCATTCTGACATTTGCGGGGAAGATTGTTGCTTGTATGCAGTTAGTAAATCTTTAGGTCACTTGCTACACAAATTCCTCATTAAATTCAATGACATAACCCCACACCTCAACGACTGCCGCACCCTGGAGCTGTTTCTACTCACCTTCAATGGGATGAGGAGTGATACGAGGTGTCATCCCCGAGCCTAGCGTTGCTGTTCTAGAATAAATACAGCGCACGGGGAGAGGAGGTGATTATTAAAGAAGAAGCAGTCGCAGATCGCAGATCGTGGCATCCATGAGTTTCAACCAAAGTGGTGTAACGGAGCTTGCAGCCGTCGACATTGATTCCAACCACCTTTCTTGGGGCACTTTCAAGAAACATGGGAAACTTGTTGCTGGGGGAAAGAAGCTTCGGTTTCAAGACCCTCTGCACTGCGTTGAGACTTCCTTCAAAAGTGGATTCATCTCTCACGCGGAGCTTCTCCCCGCTTTGGAGGCTATCATTGAGGGAGTAATCGCTCTCTTCGCTTTAAGCGAGAGAGAGTGCGAATTTCTCTCAATTCTAACTCATCGGACTTTCATCTCTTTGAAGAAGGAACTTCATTGTCCCTCTCCCGAATAATGTCGCTTTATCGCATTTTCCTGCCTCAATCCCTGTCATAAATTCCGCAGTAGCACTTGCGCATTGAGAGACGCACACTCCCTCGCTCAATGGTTCAGTATAACCGTCTCAAAGCTCAAGTTGACCCATGCCCCAATGACTGTTGACTGTTCCCCCACCCCTCCTCCAACACCATCCTCTTAAGCTATATAAATTCTCGCCATACATCAGTCGTCATGCTACCGTCGGAGGAAGAAGTCCTGCAGTCTCCACCCGTAATGAGGAAGAGACCAGCTGGACACCATCCCAGTCCCGCTGCATCTCCACTCTTGAATAATCTGCTACTTCAATCGGTATATCATATAAACAGTGCAAAGTCGAAGAGTGTGCGTGTTGGTTACGATCCTGGTAGAGACTTTGAATCGGTCGTGCAATTTAATCATGTGGGAAAAAAGTGTAATGGTTTCTCAAAGTGAATGGGATAATATTCTGAATTTGGAAAATAATGTGAATATTTTTTTCTGTAAAGGTGAAAAAGAACAATTGACTTCATCCTGCTTAGCCTATGCAAATTATTTTGGGAAGAGACATTTGTCCATTAAAAGCATTTTAACTAAGAGTTCGTTTAACTTGAACGGTGATGAATGGTATGCTCTGATAAAATTCTCCAAGCTGATAAATCTCTTTCTCCGGAGACTTTCGAGCAGTCGTGATAAAGTTAGACAATTTCTCGCCACCAAGTTAACTAATAATACGTTTAATTTAGATTTGGAAAGACTTGAATTAGAGATGGTACTCATAACGGATGATTTGCCTGGTAAACAAAAAGTATAACTTGGTTACGCTCTGATTTTTCCGGCGCGTGTGAGTGAAAGGCTTTTTGACCTCTGGCACGAAGTTAAATTCTGTAAGTCAAAAAGTCTTTGATGTGTGGTCAACCCCTTGCATTGTGTGTAAAATCCTTGTAAGTTGGACATACATCGCGATGAGTGCCACTATCGAATTTCAAGGATTCACTAATAACGACGGGTGTTATATAGTCAAGAAATTATCCATAATCAATGCTCAAAACAAATGTTGTAACAAGTGGCTCTGAATTACCAACCCGGATATTATGCGTGAGAGATTCCTCTTGGTTGAGGAACAGCTATCACGGTTTTCCTGAATATTTTGGAGATGTAGATTATTCAGAATTGGAGAGTATATTACATAATTACACAAAGCAATATAAACGTCTGTTCACCAAGGGCGTGCAAAAGGCATCTTACTTAACTAGTCTTCTTCCCAGAGATATTTTTGTAGCTAATCTGGAATTCTATTGTTGTCCCTCGCTTAAGAAATTGACTACAGATGAGGGATATTTAATTGACGCTCATTCTCAAAGTAATTTACAATGTATTAGAAAGAATTGTCCTAAGCTGGATAACTGGTTTAAAATAAATAACATTTGTTAAATATTAACGTGATTGCCATTGAAAGCATTTTGAAATGGATGGTTTGGATTTGTTTGTAAGTAGTCTTTTTCTGTTATGTAACATTACCATGTTTTCTTTGTTCATTTATTATGTTGTTCAATCAAATGGATATAATTGTATTAGGAGTTATTTACTCGAGAATGGATATTTGAACAAAAGTGGTATGCGTATGGAGGTACAATTACACGCGATCAGAAGTGCAGTGCGATTATTGCAAGAACAACATAATATTAGTGGAGATGGTGAATTGAACTATGAGACGATATATTTCGTAAAAAATGAGAGCAAAAAACAATTTTTTAAATAATTTTTTTAATTTAGAACAAAGTAATATCAGATTGTACAGCATTGAGAATAAAAGTATAAGATTGAACCAATTCTCTTTTTTCCTCGATTATTCGCCCATAGTTTATTCTTGATTTTTGTCCCGTTGTAAATATCACTGCCCGCACACAATCTGGTTCGTCACAGACCACTCTTGAGGGTCCTTTTTTTGATACACGCGCATCACCATCACGTTCCACCACTTCTGATCCTTTTGGTCCAGATGGCGTGAAAGCACCATCATTCGCTATGACGTTATCATGACACATTTCGTACACATTGCACACGATAGATGTTTTTTGATTCATGGCTCTCTCCAACATTTCACTGGTGAGTTTCAACTGTTTCACTGTGGACACGTTAAACCGCTCAATAACTTTACTGGATGGATTCCAGAAGCCAGAAAAGTTAATGCTCCACCCCACGAGAGAAATCATCTTATCCATATGTTTCACTTCAACGTAGTTTCCATTTTTCACTTCACTTCAACAATCCTTACGAGAAGCTCTGTGGGTGAACTCTATTGAACATTATATCAGCGCCTCTTTCTGAGCAGTGTATTGTAGCTGAACTCCATTGAGCATGCTGTTTTTCCTGAACAGTGTGCCGTAGCTGTCCTCAATTGAGTCTGCTGTTCTTTCTGAACAGTTTTCTGCAGCTGACCTCTATTGAGCATGCTGTTCAGGTACTTTCCTGGAGCTCAAGAACGAGTGTAAGCCCAGCCCTCCACGACAGAAGTTGTTGAATTGTTGGGTGGATTGCGGCTCTAACACTCCCCTCCCCTTAATGGCCTCTAGTCTCGCCGTCTGGTCGTACTCGAAGGAACTTGATGAACACAATTTACGACCCTCCACTGCTTCGATCATACAAGGTAACACTTGGTTTTAATTTTAAATTACTATGTGGAACAGGTAATATGTGTGAACCGTTCATTTACTGATCAGTTCATTTCTCGGAACTGTTCCAATTTAACTGTTAATTCATTTTGCCCCATTTATAGTAAAATAGTTCACGAAACTATTCATGAATTGATAAACAATTACCTTGGGACACCGGCTTGGTGTGTTTCATCTTATGAAAAACTTGGGCTTTCTACTTTTCATTTTCAACTATTTATAATAGCGTAAATTACTTTATATTTCTACATCACCTTTACCGTCAAACATATATGCATACCAGTTATATGTATAACAACTAAGTAGGAAAAGGTAAAAAATGTATAATTAATGCTAATTTATGCGGATGTATTGTTAAATTTCATATAAAATATATTTAAATTATTATTCTTCAAATTTTCGTCAACACAGTTATTAAGACCGAGCGCAACCACGGACATGCCAGTAGCCCTCTCGACTTATTAAGGTTTAAATACTTGTGAAGGATAATATATCGTTTGGGCAAGTCCCAAGGAATTGAGCGAATTTCAATTTAAATGGAAAAATATAACTATCCCCAAAACTGACCGGTAGAGCGCCGTAACCGTTAGCTGGGAAAGCTGCACGTGGTGCAGGTACTGCGAAAGCTGGTAACCTTGCATACTCTATTACAACTTACTGCTAAACGTCAAAATGTTGCCTCGGGCAGCCGAAGCCACGATGGGCGGCGGAAGCTGAATAAGGTTGGCCCATCAAGATACGGACTGGAAACGAACTGGACTTTCGGCACTTGGAATGTGAGACGAGTGTATGGAAAGGTGCATGAGTTGCTGAATTAAATGAAAGTGAGACGAATGGATGTTTTGTGTGTATGTGAAACTAAGCGTAAGGGGCGGGATGCTGTTACATTAGATTGCGGTAGTCTGGAATTGTGGTCAGCAGTTGAAGATAATGTACACGGCAGTCAAGGTGTAGGACTCATTCTTAATGAGAGAGCTAAGTTGATATTAAGGAAGTACGAGTTAGTATCCCCTAGATTGCTCTGGGTTCGCATGAAAGTAGGTATTAGGAGAGTTGTGATCGTGGCGTGCTATGCACCAGTGGATGGAGAGAGTGACAGTGTCAAAGATGAGTTTTGGGAAAAACTGAGAGAGGTTTTGAATGAATGTGATCCTGGTGAGAGAATAATTTTACTAGGTGACATGAATGGGTGGGTTGGTGTGAGGCGGGATGCATCTGAGAGAGTGGTTGGGCCTTTTTGGTGACCCCCGAGTTAATGATAATGGTGAAAACTTGGTGAGTGTGTGCTAAGAAAAAGGATTGTTTGTGTCGAATACATGGTTTAAATATAAGAGAATACACATGTATACTTGGAAAAGGGGTGATTGTAAAAGGATGATTGATTTTATTGTGTATGATGAGAGATTGAGAGAGTTAGTGAGGGACACGCGAGTGATGAGGGGTGCTGAATGTGGAACAGAGCACTATTTGGTACTCTCCAAAGTGAATCTGGGCAGAAAGTGGGTAACAAGGAAGAATGTTGCGCGTAAGCAGCTGAGAGTAGAAGTGGAAAGGTTGCTAGTCAGTGAGGTACGAATACAGTATGGTTGCATGCTTGAGGATGCTCTATCCTTGAATCGGAGAGAATGGGAAGAGCATATCAGAAACGAGAACGTAAATGATGCGTGGCAGTGTTTAAAAGGAGTGATTGTGGAGTTTGCTCGAAGTGTACATGGAAAAGGAGTGGTGGGAAGAACGAAAGGTGATCTTGGTGGAATGACGAAGTGAAAATTTCAGTCAGAGAAAAGAAAGAGGCGTACAAGGATATGATTGCTGCCAAATCTGAGGAAGAGTGTACTAAGGCATGTGAGATTTACAGAAAGAAAAAGAATGAATGCAAAATCGTTGTGAAAGGGAGCAAAGAAAGAATGCCTGCGGATGAAGCTAACAAAATGCAGATTGATTTTGAAGGTAATAAAAAGCTGTTTTGGAAGTGGATAAAAAGGGCTAAGAATGGTGAAGGTAGGGGAATGAATGCAGTTAAGAACAAAAGTGGAGAGATCATGTGGGACGAGAGCAATATCAGGGACTGCTGGAGAGAGTATTTTGAAGAACTGTACAATAATATTGCAGGCATTGAGGATGAGCCTTGTGAAGTGGCACATGAGAATGTGATGATGGAAAAGGATATCAGTGAGAAGGTCGTCACATTGGCTGTGAGAATATTGAAAAATGGGAAGGCTGTAGGCATAGATGGGATGTCTAGTGAAATGTTGGAACTGTGGGTGTAAATTATGAATTAACGTGAACTATTCAATTTATGCTTACAGGTTTCTGTTGTTCCAGCGGTTGGAAGAATGCCATCATTGTTCCGTTGTACAAAGTTGTGAGTAAATTGAAAGAAATTGTGGAAGGTTTTGAGAGACTATGGAGTGAATGGGCAGTTACTGAATGTTATGAATGCGATGTATGACAATAGTAAGGCAAGTGTAAGAGTTAACGGTGTTCCGAGTGATTGGTTTGTAATAAATCGGGGCGTAAAGCAAGGATGCATAACGTCTCCATGGCTGTATAATGTAATTATGGATAAATGTGTTGGAGATGCATGCAGTGAAAACAACGTTGTTTTGATTGGAAATGTAAACGTTCGAGTTCTTCTATATGAGGATGATGCTGTTTTGATCTCAGACAGTCAACAGGGAATATAGAAGCTCCCAGATAAGTTTTGTGAATCAACGGAGAGAATGGAATAGAAGGTAAATGCATGCAAGACAAAAGTAGGTAGTAGTTTTTGATAAGGAGAATGGGGAAAATAACTGTAGGATGAGGGCGAATGGTGAAGTAATTGTACAGGTGGATGATTTTGTGTACTTAGGTAAGATGTATGCAAAAGATGGAAGAATAGATGAGGAGATAAAGAGACGTGCGAATGCTGGAAGGAAAGTGGTAGGTAGCATGTGGAGCATATCAAGGAATGAGTGCTTGTCTGAGGAAGCGAAAATTGCCGTGTACAAAAGTGTACTTCTTCCCACTTTGCTATATGGTAGTGAAGCATGGGTATGTCAGGATAAACATAAGAGTACACTAAACGCCGTGGTTATGAGCTATCTGTGAAGTATTTGCGGCAAAAGTAGGATGGATAGGATCAGGAATGAGTGGGTCATGAATGAATGTGGGTTAATGCTCCAGTAATGGACGTGTATGAAAGAAGTGTGCTTCACTGGTTTTGCCATGTTGAGAGGATGGATGAGAGTCGAATAACGAAACAGATATATGAGAGTAGAATGAATGGTGTGAGAGGTAGAGGTAGGCCGAGAAAGTTGTGGTTGAATGTGGTTGAGGAAATTCTTAGGAGGAGGAATATTAAGAGTTTAAAAAACAGGAGGGCGTGTGTGAAACAGTGTATGGAGGCCAATGAGGCAAATGAGGTTTGTAGGGATAGGTCAGTATGGAGGAAATTATTGAAGCAGAGTTAGGTGTACAATTATGTATTAATGAGTGAACCATTTTGACTGTCCCTACCCCGGAAGGGAACTTCGTGATGTGTATGTATGTATGTATATAACTATCCACCCTGCTACGTTTTCTTTCAGTTTGCACCTATTTTTTCCTGCGTACTCTACGACTCTCCTACGTTATTTTTGTTAGCCCAAACTCTGGATCAAAATAAAACCTATGGAAGCCACACTCACCTGAGCAACTGAGCGGACATTCGAGGCTGACAGTGGGAAGGAAGAGGAAAAGTTTACAAGAAGAACTAGCGTGGCAGCGGAAATTAATCCAAAAGTATCTGCTGGAACAATTTGTCATTACTCTTTCGACTGTAGGCCTTGGTACATGGCCATCTTTAATAAACAGGCCGGAACATGGCAACTTGGCAACACTGAGTGTCGGTCCTATAGTTACGGTGCAAAAGCATGGTGTCTTATGAGCGTTGCTCGTCCGTGTGGTGAAAATCGTTGAAATTCGCCGGTTAGGAAGGCTTAACTCGACTTAATTTCAATATCTGGTTGTGTCTCAAGGTAAGTTTAATCGTTTGATGATATTTTTTTTTAGTTGAAGATGGAATATGTACATTTTATCTCTATTTCTTGGAACTCACTGAGACTGACCTGGTCGACCATTTATGCAGGGAAGTGGAGAGTAAAATAATGTGCTGGAGATTATTTATTAGGCATTTTTTATACACTTTTCTGTTTTTCAGTTTCATTTTATTACTCGTGGGTAAATATTTATCGTTATTTTCGCATTTAGGTTATCCTTAGGAATAATAATCGTGCAGTGATGTTTCTGTATGAATTTCGTTAGGTACTGAAAATTACATGGCCACCCCGTACTTAGGAGCATTTGTGTTTGTCATTAGGAATATTCTTTGGTGTTCTTTTACGATTTACTATGACGAGTAGTACGATTTTCATTGCAAAAACCTTTCTTTTTTGAATTATAGATGCCCGGGTGTTGTTGTGTGCCAGGTTGCAAAAGCAGCTACCTTGCCACTAAGGCTGAGGGATACGTCTCTGTGTTTCAATTCCCTAAAGATGAACGCAGTTGACAACAGTGGCTGAAGAATATTCCTAGGAAGGACTGGGATCCTTCTGCAAGTTCAGTAGTGTGTATTAAGCATTTTACTGCCCTGACGGTTTTGCGGTGGGTGGGAATGGGTAATAGAGCATTTGTCGAGCGTTTCCCGAGCGTTCCGGCGATTTACGAGCGTTAGTTGAGCACTGCAAATACCTTGTGGGCGCTTTCTCAAGAAAACTCCTTCTAAACGCTTTTTTAATGCTCTACTAGGCGTACCTCCGGCATTTACAAGCGCTCGCCAAAGGCTTGCAAGCAAGCTCTCCATAAACGCCCAACAAAAGCCTTGGAATGCTTTCCTCGGCGTTTCCTTGAGCGTTTGTAATACTGACTACGCATGCTTAGTGAGCGGGCGTTGTTACGCCGATAATGAATTCTCATTGAATGCTTTTCGCGAAAGATTTTCCAAACGCATAGGGACTCCCCAACTACGGCATTCACGAGCTCTCTACAAAAGCTAATTTTTACACGTGCACGTTGAACGTGCAGTAGACCCTCGAACGGCTTGGTCGCGTAAGACGCTATAGCTCATCTCGGTAAGTAGCAGTTACCACGATTGCTCATTGCGGTATAGGTTCAGATCGGTAAGTAGTAGCCGCGATCGAGACTAAGTTTTAACTCACGCGCCATCATCTATTGCTAGTTTCTATACCGTCGAAGTAACTTTTGTGCCACGACTATTTTGCAAATATCACTCACAGATGTCAGAGTGAATGTGCAGCATACCATTCTCTCCTCGGTAGGACATAGTTCCCCCAATCAAAACAAGGTTGTGATTTACGCCTCATCATCATTTGATATATTGTATCAATGGTATTAATCTACATCGACGAAATAGAAATCGAGCCAACTCAAGGTTGTGTTGCACGGGGTGATTCGCGGAAACGGAGTAGTATATGACAACGAAGCGTGTTTCTTACTGTGTTTCGATTATAGCAATCTGTGTATTATAATATTTGGTAGCAACTGTGGCGTACCGAGGAGATCGATCGCGCCCGGAAAATCATGTCACTACAGTATAGTTTCTCGACAGTTATCCAGGATCCGAAACATATTTGGCGTCTCATGGACGCGGCCAAAACATTTGGGGCTGTCCCCAATGAGGGACCAAACGGTTATCGGTCGGGCAGACAACGCCTAGCGTCGGTGAAATGCCCACGGAACGCTATATGAATCCCTACCACCCGGTCCCACCAAGCGTTTTCATTTCGCAACGAACGCCTATGAACCGCTGTAAAAGCCATTTTCGAGAACACTCAACAACGCCTGAAAAAACCTCACCAAGACAATAAGCGTTCACGGGGCGCCCAGGAAACGCCTAAGCATCTTTAAGAAACGCTTACAAAATGCCTTAAGCGTTCACAATTTTGTTTATTGAACGCCTATTTGAGCAATGGCTCAGGATTTACGACGTCTTATTGAAGCTTAAAAAAATGCTTAAACAATGTCGAACGCCCTCTCAAAAACCGCCAGGGCGAGCGGGATATCCTCCGATGTATCACGTACTCTGATGCAGGAGGTGAACAACGAAGTTTCCCGTTAGATCGTCCAAAATTGTCCCCTGGTGCTGCTCCCACTGTGTTTCCGTCCCTCCTAGTGTACCTCAACATTGCCCAGCCCCCAGAAAGTAAAAATCCCGACGAGAGACGAGCTGAGTGCCTGACCAGGCACGAAAACGCTGTACAGGAATGGCTGGATTCTGATGTAATCAAGGATTACGACGAGTTTTTGTTGTGCTACAAAAACAAACTAGTTGGTCCTTTCGGGGAATTTTTTTTGAAGATAATGGGGGGGACTCAAAATTTGCGGCCGTATTTTGAGGCATCTTAGCGTAGCGTTTCTCAGACTTTCTCTCTTCGAATTTTATGATCGAAGTCGCGAAGGTTAGCTGTCGCGGCCAAATGCTTCCATGTTAATAAATGCTGATAGGTGCTCTCCAGGATAGCAATTCCATTTCATAACTAATTATTAATCTAAACTTCATCCTTTGACTCCATAACTGGTTAAACGAATGTGATGTTATTAATCGCCGTAGTTAGTCACTCAGTGAAATGATACTAGCTGTGTAAATTAATAGTGTCATACATCTACTCGAATGAGGCAACCTCATTTAATACGTAAATCTGTTGAAGGAATATCAGGGACAACAGGTGTTAAAGTCACAACAGCCGCTGACGTAAGCCAAACTGAGCCCGTCGTCGTAGCCGCTTCCCACTCGCTGTCAGCTGGCGGAGATACGCAGACTTCTGACCGGCCCACTGACGTCAAGGAAAACACTGTTGCCTAATTGCATGCTCCGGTCTGTAAATTAAAGACGGCCATGCCTTGGTATCAAAATCCAAGCGGTGCCGCGCCGCCGCCGTTAAAACGACCGGCCGCGCGGCGCCCATCTCGATCTATACCCAACTCTCTCTCTCTCTCGAGCATCCCTCTCGCATGTCGCTTGTCATGGTGTCCCCATCTCTTTTGAAGCTGCAGTTGCAGTGTCGAATTTTCTGCTTCAGCAAGGTTGACCCTCTCTGTTTTCTCGGGAACAGCTGGCTCAATGGCCGCCTTGTACATGGTTCCGCCTTTCTCGCGACTTCCGCACAGTACTACGTTTCCATTGACTTCCAGCCAGTACTTAGTTGTCGTGGAATTTGCTATTTTCATTCCTATCTTGGGCAGCTAAAACAGAAAACAGGTTTCTCGAAATATTCGGGAAGTACCGTATCCGTACCAAGTGTCTGTCATCTTCTAGGTGTTTTCTTCGGTGAATGATAAAATTTCAACGGTGCCTTTCCCGATGGCCTTGAGAGCTTCTTTTCCAGCGGACTTGATGATGCAGGGACTTTAAAACTCCTGAAATTCGACAAACAGATCCGGACAATTCGTCACATGCTTCGTTGCTCCGTAGTCGATCCACCATCCTGATAGGACCGTCTCGACTCGAGGAATATCTTCACTGATGGCACACAGGGCTACATTGGTGTCCACGGCGTTGCTCTGAGGGGAGCTATTCTTAGGTCGTCCATCTGCAATCTACTTCTTGCATGAAATTACCCAATGCCCTTTCTTCTTGCAGTAATTACATATGCCATTCTCTTTTGACCTCTTTCGACCTTGATTTTCTGCTCTTCACGAATAATGCTACTCAAGGGTCTCCCTCTACGCTCTTTCTAAAATTTCGCTCGTACATGCATAACTGGGTGATTAGCTCTTCAAAAGTCTTCTCTTCATCTTTCGATAATAACATCCAGCTGGATCTGAAATTCTCGAATTCGCCCGGTAGAATTTGCAAGACTTTACTAACTAAAATTAGGTCTGGCAGCGCATTTTCATTCTTGGCTCTCAAGCCGTTATTGACCTCGAACCACAAATTTTTCAACCTCGCGGCGTGAGTCGAAATGTCCTCTCTATTAATCCAGCAAAACGCAAAAAACTCAGTGCATATTTTGAACAGCTGGTCTTTGGATGACGCCTCGAAATGCAACTTTAATGCTTCCCACGCCTCTCGTGCTGACACTTTATCCATGATTTTCTCATAAACTGCGTCAGTCACCGAACTCGAAAGAATGGACTTTGCATAACTGTTTGCCTTACTGAATAGATCGCTTAAATAGATATAATAATGATATTTATTCATGAATTCTGTATTCCTAATACAGAACTTTACCCAAATCGGCGTCGCAGCGCCATCTCTGGATCAAACCATCAACCACAAAATTCAACTTGACTTTAACATAACTTTTCCCACTTCAACAACGATAACACTGACTGAACTGGAGGGACGGGTAACCTCTCAGAGTTACTCGATTTTGGCGCATTAATGGGTTTTAATCAGCCCATACTGTGCGGCGATACGGCTAGTAGACGTTGTTTCACATCTAGCGCCACTTACTAATTATCTCCGAAATCAAAAGAGTAGATTCAGAGCCGAATAGAATACTATTCAAGGTGGCCTTGGCTCTGGATGCGCTCTCCCTCGTCGTTTGAATGGTTGTAATAATGTATTTCCTTCTTATCACCTGGCTTTGCGTTTCTTATCAGTGATATCGTTGAGAATTGAGCAAGATATATTTATAGTCCATCGCAATACACTCAGTCAAACCTACCGCGTCTTATCGAGTAACAGAAGACGACGTCCATCCGTTCCTCCGAGGCAAAGGTTCAAATCAAGAACGCGCACATGCAGTGATCTTGGTGCAAATGTTTATATTCTGCAAATTTTATCACCGGTTCGTCTGAGTTTCGCGGGTCTCTTGCTGTACAAGTTCTAATTGTATCTACAGCTCGATGAATATAGCTGTTAGAGTGAGTTGCGCAACGCCATTTAAGTGTAGCAGCTACATCCGAGATTATAATCTGAAGAAAGACCAGCCAGGTACGTCAAACCCTGTGATGGTAATGTCAACAGTCAAACAAGAAGCCTGATGATCATGACTAGTTTGGAAGAGGTAAGCCGAATTATTTATCTTTGTACACATGTTCTAGATGCTTATAATTCTAGTTGTTCCTTAACCTTAGATTATTAATACTCCTCCCGGCCCGGCGTCATGTTAGTTTTACTTTTAGCGAGCTAAGTGCCTCTTACTTTCCCTTAAAAGCTTTATTTTTTCAGCAGCGACTTCTCGTGAAGACCTGTGAATGTGGAGAAGAATTATTACTCCACTTAATTGCCTCCCCTTAGATGAAAGTGCGAAGTCTTTAAGTTTGCTTTTTTCCGGCAAAGCCGTAATAATAGTAACAATGATATCATTTCTTTGCACAGAGATTTGTGTTATTTTTACAAGTATACAAATATAGGACACGTCAAATATAATATTACTTAGTTGAATTACAGAAAATGTTTAAAATAAACAAGGGTGCAGAAATTCATTTATAGTATAATACAATTTATCCTGCAGGAAAATTAACAATTTCTTCTTTAAGACTGTTGTCTTTGTTTCGTACAATACCCGGTGGTAGCCTATTGACTCATCAAGCCCATAGATTTGGGTCCATGGGCAGTACTCCCGAGTTCTTATATACATTTGGTGAAGATCCTTGTTTGATATATATGATACTTGTCTTTAATCGTATATTGAGACATATTATTTTTAGTAAACGTATTTTTAACTAATATTATCACATGGAACAGTCATTAAACGTAATTTGTCAAGAAGTTGGTGGCAAGGAGCATCATAAGGAGCAAAACATATTAGATGGATAATCCACTTTTGGGTTTTGAAAATTACATGTTCATGAGGAGAGGAGCCTCAAAACAATATACTATAAATGATCAGGGAATAAAATTCACTGTTATAAATAGATAATAATTGTGGTGTTAACAGTGTGCCGAATGCTCCTAATAAGGAAACATTAAATTGAGCTTATTGCAAAGGGCACCATATATGATAATATATATAATATATATACTAATATGATCCTAACCATGATACACTATTATTTATCATAACTCCCCGATATTTCATGTTAGGTATTTGTGGGAGATATTTACCACCTATATCAATGTCTATTGAAGCTGTTACTTTATTTTTATTGTTCAAGTATATGAGGCAAGACTTCTCAAGGTTGAGTTTTATGAAATTGTGGAGGCACCAATCATGTAGAAATTCTGTTACCCTGGCTGCCCTAAGAGACAAGTTGCTTACTGATGAGGCTGACATGATGACATTGGTGTCATCGGCATACAATATTGGCTCAACTCCTCATAGAGATTGTAGAGTTTCTGGAAAGTCATTGATATAGATTAAAAGAAAAGGATATGACCCAGGACTGAGGTACATCTGATGTGACTTCTTTGCCAGAGGAGGCAAATATTGTGCCATTTTTGGATAGAATGACCTGTTGGCACCTTGAGCTCAGATAGGATTCAATCCACTTGTAATAAATGCCTCTGATTCCTCATTGTTCCAGGTTAAACAAGAGTAGCTGATGATTGGCTGGGTCAAAAGCCTTTGAGAAGCCATTGAATAAGCCCAAAGTTTCTGTTCTATTGTCTAGGTTATAGTGTGTTTGATTTACCAAGTGGTATGTGACTGTAGATGTGGATCTATGTTTTCTGAATCCATTTTGGGAGACACAATAAAGTAAAAGATTCTGGGTATGAGGTCGGTTATTGAAAACATTTTCAAATATTTTCGCTATCTGGTTTAGCAGTGAGATTGACCAGTAGGAGTTCAATATCCTGTTTGTCGCCTTTGCATTTATAAAGAGGTACAACTTAAGCAGTTTTAAGAGAACCAGGGAAAACTCCCAGTCTTAATAAGGATTTGATTAATAAGGAAGAGTATTTGATGCTTGATAACTATGACTGACTTTTAAAACACAATACGAGGGATGCCATCCATACCAGAGCTTCATTTGTTAGGAAACATATTAATGATCTTGGTCAGTCCCAATTCCATGCAGGAAAACAGACTTAATGAATTGGATGAGCTTCAAGTGAGAGGATAGTTATCTGGATTGAATTGGTTTGAGGGAGTCTGATGAGACAAGTAGAAATCATTCAAATTGAATGCAATTTTTTGAGTAATCAGATATAATCACTACATTTACCAATCAAACTTGGATCGAAATAGCTGGTTCAGCTTGGTATGGTAAACACAGTGCGCTCGTGGGATCGATATGAGAAACGGGCTAACATGGCCCGCTTTCTCTTCCAGTCTGAGATTTCAAATTGATATGAACTGATTCAAATCAATATTTCAATCGATTTCGCATTGATAAACCATGCGATCCGAGTAGGCTATCTTAGAATGTTTAGATTGGTCCGAGGTCATATTGTTCTGAGTTCAATTGGCAAATGTAGTGAATCTAACCAGCAGGGTCCAGTTGGTTGAGATCCTGCTTTTGATTGCTGGGGATCTTGGATTCTTGTCTAATTTTCCAAATTTCTTTGAATTTGTCATTTGCATTATGAATTCTGTAGTCTTTAAAGAATTTTTTTGTCAAATGTTAAGTTTGACGGTATCTTTTCTTTGAAGCTGTATACTCCAGGCAATCGGATGGCTTACATTTATTCTTATAGAATATTGCTACCTCCTTCATTTTCCGTGACAGGTCCCTGATTTCATAAGGGACTTTTATAGTTAGTGGCCAGGTAAGGGTTCCTGGATTTTTAAGAACCAAGGGAGAATGGATATGAAAGCAGTATTGATAAGGGGAATAGAAATACTCAAAGCATTCATCGAAGGATTCCAGAGAATACAAATCTGCCTAGTCATGGGAATTCAGCATTTCCTAAAAAGCTGTGATGAAACAAGAACATGTTAGAATTGGTAATGTTCTCCTTTTTGGAAGCTGAAACTCAATGCTGCCTCAATGGAAGGGTAATTAAGGGTTATTAATTATAACAAGGCATCTTTATTGGGGCGGCGAAATTGAGACTAAGTCAGTCCCTTCTTCCATCTAACCCCTCATCAGAAAAATACATGAACAAAGTGTGGAGAAAGATGTATACATTTGGGGGAAACACGTTAGGAAGTAAGGAGGTGATATCCTTGATGAAAAAACCCACTGCAGGAAAACACCCACACATGAAGGGGTGTGTGGAAAACTTGCAAAAACCTACAGAGAGGATAAGCAAATGTAACACCGACAACAAAAATTGCATGAAATACACATGAAATGGTAATAATAATAAAAGGGTAATTTATACACTGGCGAGTGACTGGGCACTCGTGCCAGCGAAAGCCTTTCTCCTACTCAACCATTCGGTCCTGCACACCCGCGCATACATTCCCTCGGCAGGCCAAGATGGCCATCTTAGGCATATGATTGCAGGAGTATGGTCGTTGATGGACAGTCGGCGAGATTGGCTGCTTTTGGCATTAATCTCCAGAGTGGGGAGCGTGTCTGATCCTTTATCATTGTTATTAAAAGGTTACAATACAAATCATCCGAAATCATCATTAGGCCAGTGCCTTTTCGTAATCCATTCAAAACAGCTTGATTATCAATAAACATATTGACATGGGAGAAATCTGGTGCATTCTGAAACATGTAAATAGCTCCACATAAGGCTGCTTGTGAATCAGCATAATGAATTGGGGATAAAATCTGTGGATGACTTCGATGTCCAAGGCTGGACACACCACGGCCCACTGCCACAGAGTTGCATCCGTGTGTGCCATGTATTGGACCTGAAGCATGGTACAATTTCTGGTTCTGGTGAAGATGCCTTCATCCCAGCACAGTTGTAGCCACTGGGTACGCTGCTGGTAAGTGTGGTTCATCAAGAAATTGGGTAGGTTGAGGATGTAACACATCCAGGCGACGTACCCAGCGTTCTTCGGGATATGTGGGGCTCATAGTCTTGGGATGATGGATATTGCAAGATGTAACCATGTAGCTGCTGCAGGGGTAAACCGCAAAGTTACCTTGAAGGTGCTAATTTTGAACACTAAGATAAATTAGTTGTCTCTTAGGGGTTAGCACCCACTTGGTTGATTGAGAGCCACGCCAAGATCATCCTCGATGAACAGTATTACTTGTATCACTTGAGCACGTTCACGAAAGGTTTTGGTAAGGACAATCAACCAGTCATCAAGATATGGGAATAATGGAACATTAAACGGCTTAAAAGTTTCTCTGGCCACTGCTCTCGAGAGAGTGTATGAAGTTTACATCTGTTGCTAAGCTTTAACCAAGATAGTTTGTTAATGTAGTATGTGATGTAATCTGATTTTTGTTAGTTAAATATGAATCTGATTCATGCACTTAGCGAGTGCTGAAGCTACAATGATAATTCTTGAGACAACTCTGGATATTCTATGTCAGCATAATTAAAATGTGGCTTTATGAACGTGGATACTAATTGTTTCTTTAAGCATGAAGGAATGGCATATTTCAGTTTGAGTAGAGGAAATAGTGACTTATGTGCAGTTATGCTAACCTTATTCACATGAGAAGACCACAACAGGTTTTGGCCAATCAATATACCTAGATTTTTAACAACTTCACATTATGGTATAGGGTCACCATTAATACTTATAGGAGGTTCATGTAAGTTCATTTGCCTGAGTGGGAGCAATAATTCTTGGGTAACCAATTACAATGGCTTGTGACTTGTTTGAATTTATGTTCAAAAAATTTGTTTTTCTCCAAGTATTAAGCCTAGCCAGATCATTGTTGATGCACTTTATGTTGTCACGTAAACAAGCTACCATTGAATGTAAATAGATTATTGGTGTATAGATGATACTTGCAATTTGTTAGTACTGATGGGCAATCGTTGATATACAGAGAGAATAACAGAGGACCCAGTAAAGAGCTGTGAGAGACACTATGTGATACTTTGGCCCATTGGGAGGATATTTCATTGGTAGCAATCTTCTGTTTCCGATCGGAAATGTAGGACCCAATCCAGTTGATCGCAGGAAAGGAAAAACCCATACCCTTCATTTTTACTGCCAGGATGTCTTTGTCTATTGAATCAAAGGCTTTGCTGAAGTCAAGTAATATTAGCCCTGACAACTCTTTTTTGTCCATTGATTTTCTAATATCATCAGTTAAAATAACTGACACTACTGCATACAGGTAGTGTCTATGGCAAAAATCCAATTGTCATAGGTCGAGAGTATTATTAAACTTTAGGAAATCCATTACTTGTTCATGTACAATTTTTTCAAATTCTTTTGAAAGAATTGGTAGAAAATAAATAGGGTGGAATTCTTCGGAGGGAGCAGTTTTCTTTGGGATAGGTTTGACCAGGGATACCTTCCATTGACTGGGGAAATGTTCTTGGGACAGGGATGAGTTAAAAATATTGGTGATGAAAGGCTAGATCATAGGGAGCAATTTTCTGATAAAATCTATAGGGATTCCGTCAGAGCCTCGATCTTTGGACTTGATTCATTTAAATGAAGAGGACAGTTATATGTAATTAGGATGTTGGGGAAAATTTTAGTTTCCTGGCATTGTTTCTACATGGATCTGATGTTGAGTAATAAGTTTGTGATGCTCGGTCTTTTGTATCTTTTGATACATGATTTGGTGACTGTGAGACTTAAATATTTAAGTCTTCAAAAGAGATGTCAGGCGGTTGTGTACAGTCTTTAGTTTTCCTGATGCAAATGGATTGGAGCTTGTTCCATAGAGTAGAGGGTGAGCCTTTAGATACAGCAGCAGAGTGAAAGAATTTGATCTTGTATTTCTTATGAGCTGATTTGTTTTATTCCTGAGATGTTGAGTCGGTTGAGTCATGCTTAGCCTTTGATTGTTTTATGCCATAATTTCACCATGGTGTATTGATACACAAACTACATTTTCCTGGGACTAATTTATCTATACATACATACCCATCACACCGTTCCCTTCCGGGGTAGGGACAGTCAAAATGGTTCACTCATTGATACATAATTGTACACCTTTTAAACTCTTAATATTCCTCCTCCTAAGAATTTCCTCAACCACATTCAACCACAACTTTCTCGGCCTACCTCTACCTCTCACACCATTCATTCTACTCTCATATATCTGTTTCGTTATTCGACTCTCATCCATCCTCTCAACATGGCAAAACCAGTGAAGCACACTTCTTTCATACACGTCCATTACTGGAGCATTAACCCACATTCATTCATGACCCACTCATTCCTGATCCTATCCATCCTACTTTTGCCGCAAATACTTCACAGATAGCTCATAACCACGGCGTTTAGTGTACTCTTATGTTTATCCTGACATACCCATGCTTCACTACCATATAGCAAAGTGGGAAGAAGTACACTTTTGTACACGGCAATTTTCGCTTCCTCAGACAAGCACTCATTCCTTGATATGCTCCACATGCTACCTACCACTTTCCTTCCAGCATTCGCACGTCTCTTTATCTCCTCATCTATTCTTCCATCTTTTGCATACATCTTACCTAAGTACACAAAATCATCCACCTGTACAATTACTTCACCATTCGCCCTCATCCTACAGTTATTTTCCCCATTCTCCTTATCAAAAACTACTACCTACTTTTGTCTTGCATGCATTTACCTTCTATTCCATTCTCTCCGTTGATTCACAAAACTTATCTGGGAGCTTCTATATTCCCTGTTGACTGTCTGAGATCAAAACAGCATCATCCTCATATAGAAGAACTCGAACGTTTACATTTCCAATCAAAACACCGTTGTTTTCACTGCATGCATCTCCAACACATTTATCCATAATTACATTATACAGCCATGGAGACGTTATGCATCCTTGCTTTACGCCCCGATTTATTACAAACCAATCACTCGGAACACCGTTAACTCTTACACTTGCCTTACTATTGTCATACATCGCATTCATAACATTCAGTAACTGCCCATTCACTCCATAGTCTCTCAAAACCTTCCACAATTTCTTTCAATTTACTCACAACTTTGTACAACGGAACAATGATGGCATTCTTCCAACCGCTGGAACAACAGAAACCTGTAAGCATAAATTGAATAGTTCACGTTAATTCATAATTTACACCCACAGTTCCAACATTTCACTAGACATCCCATCTATGCCTACAGCCTTCCCATTTTTCAATATTCTCACAGCCAATGTGACGACCTTCTCACTGATATCCTTTTCCATCATCACATTCTCATGTGCCACTTCACAAGGCTCATCCTCAATGCCTGCAATATTATTGTACAGTTCTTCAAAATACTCTCTCCAGCAGTCCCTGATATTGCTCTCGTCCCACATGATCTCTCCACTTTTGTTCTTAACTGCATTCATTCCCCTACCTTCACCATTCTTAGCCCTTTTTATCCACTTCCAAAACAGCTTTTTATTACCTTCAAAATCAATCTGCATTTTGTTAGCTTCATCCGCAGGCATTCTTTCTTTGCTCCCTTTCACAACGATTTTGCATTCATTCTTTTTCTTTCTGTAAATCTCACATGCCTTAGTACACTCTTCCTCAGATTTGGCAGCAATCATATCCTTGTACGCCTCTTTCTTTTCTCTGACTGAAATTTTCACTTCGTCATTCCACCAAGATCACCTTTCGTTCTTCCCACCACTCCTTTTCCATGTACACTTCGAGCAAACTCCACAATCACTCCTTTTAAACACTGCCACGCATCATTTACGTTCTCGTTTCTGATATGCTCTTCCCATTCTCTCCGATTCAAGGATAGAGCATCCTCAAGCATGCAACCATACTGTATTCGTACCTCACTGACTAGCAACCTTTCCACTTCTACTCTCAGCTGCTTACGCGCAACATTCTTCCTTGTTACCCACTTTCTGCCCAGATTCACTTTGGAGAGTACCAAATAGTGCTCTGTTCCACATTCAGCACCCCTCATCACTCGCGTGTCCCTCACTAACTCTCTCAATCTCTCATCATACACAATAAAATCAATCATCCTTTTACAATCACCCCTTTTCCAAGTATACATGTGTATTCTCTTATATTTAAACCATGTATTCGACACAAACAATCCTTTTTCTTAGCACACACTCACCAAGTTTTCACCATTATCATTAACTCGGGGGTCACCAAAAAGGCCCAACCACTCTCTCAGATGCATCCCGCCTCACACCAACCCACCCATTCATGTCACCTAGTAAAATTATTCTCTCATCAGGATCACATTCATTCAAAACCTCTCTCAGTTTTTCCCAAAACTCATCTTTGACACTGTCACTCTCTCCATCCACTGGTGCATAGCACGCCACGATCACAACTCTCCTAATACCTACTTTCATGCGAACCCAGAGCAATCTAGGGGATACTAACTCGTACTTCCTTAATATCAACTTAGCTCTCTCATTAAGAATGAGTCCTACACCTTGACTGCCGTGTACATTATCTTCAACTGCTGACCACAATTCCAGACTACCGCAATCTAATGTAACAGCATCCCGCCCCTTACGCTTAGTTTCACATACACACAAAACATCCATTCGTCTCACTTTCATTTAATTCAGCAACTCATGCACCTTTCCATACACTCGTCTCACATTCCAAGTGCCGAAAGTCCAGTTCGTTTCCAGTCCGTATCTTGATGGGCCAACCTTATTCAGCTTCCGCCGCCCATCGTGGCTTCGGCTGCCCGAGGCAACATTTTGACGTTTAGCAGTAAGTTGTAATAGAGTATGCAAGGTTACCAGCTTTCGCAGTACCTGCACCACGTGCAGCTTTCCCAGCTAACGGTTACGGCGCTCTACCGGTCAGTTTTGGGGATAGTTATATTTTTCCATTTAAATTGAAATTCGCTCAATTCCTTGGGACTTGCCCAAACGATATATTATCCTTCACAAGTATTTAAACCTTAATAAGTCGAGAGGGCTACTGGCATGTCCGTGGTTGCGCTCGGTCTTAATAACTGTGTTGACGAAAATTTGAAGAATAATAATTTAAATATATTTTATATGAAATTTAACAATACATCCGCATAAATTAGCATTAATTATACATTTTTTACCTTTTCCTACTTAGTTGTTATACATATAACTGGTATGCATATATGTTTGACGGTAAAGGTGATGTAGAAATATAAAGTAATTTACGCTATTATAAATAGTTGAAAATGAAAAGTAGAAAGCCCAAGTTTTTCATAAGATGAAACACACCAAGCCGGTGTCCCAAGGTAATTGTTTATCAATTCATGAATAGTTTCGTGAACTATTTTACTATAAATGGGGCAAAATGAATTAACAGTTAAATTGGAACAGTTCCGAGAAATGAACTGATCAGTAAATGAACGGTTCACACATATTACCTGTTCCACATAGTAATTTAAAATTAAAACCAAGTGTTACCTTGTATGATCGAAGCAGTGGAGGGTCGTAAATTGTGTTCATCAAGTTCCTTCGAGTACGACCAGACGGCGAGACTAGAGGCCATTAAGGGGAGGGGAGTGTTAGAGCCGCAATCCACCCAACAATTCAACAACTTCTGTCGTGGAGGGCTGGGCTTACACTCGTTCTTGAGCTCCAGGAAAGTACCTGAACAGCATGCTCAATAGAGGTCAGCTGCAGAAAACTGTTCAGAAAGAACAGCAGACTCAATTGAGGACAGCTACGGCACACTGTTCAGGAAAAACAGCATGCTCAATGGAGTTCAGCTACAATACACTGCTCAGAAAGAGGCGCTGATATAATGTTCAATAGAGTTCACCCACAGAGCTTCTCGTAAGGATTGTTGAAGTGAAGTGAAAAATGGAAACTACGTTGAAGTGAAACATATGGATAAGATGATTTCTCTCGTGGGGTGGAGCATTAACTTTTCTGGCTTCTGGAATCCATCCAGTAAAGTTATTGAGCGGTTTAACGTGTCCACAGTGAAACAGTTGAAACTCACCAGTGAAATGTTGGAGAGAGCCATGAATCAAAAAACATCTATCGTGTGCAATGTGTACGAAATGTGTCATGATAACGTCATAGCGAATGATGGTGCTTTCACGCCATCTGGACCAAAAGGATCAGAAGTGGTGGAACGTGATGGTGATGCGCGTGTATCAAAAAAAGGACCCTCAAGAGTGGTCTGTGACGAACCAGATTGTGTGCGGGCAGTGATATTCACAACGGGACAAAAATCAAGAATAAACTATGGGCGAATAATCGAGGAAAAAAGAGAATTGGTTCAATCTTATACTTTTATTCTCAATGCTGTACAATCTGATATTACTTTGTTCTAAATTAAAAAAATTATTTAACATGCCGTGTACATTATCTTCAACTCTCAACCACAATGCCAGACTCGTCCGATATTCAAGATTTCACCTTTATTCGCTACTTTTTCTGTGAATTCAATTGAGGATCACCATAGTGCTTTTGCTTCATTTATTAATTCTTTATCATTTATCCCGCTAACGTTATGTCAGTAAATAAACCTCGACTGGAATTTAGGAGTTTCAACCTTTAAATGCCAGACTTTATTTCCTTTGAAGTCCCTCCCTGCCAGATATAAATTGGGCCTTTAAATGTTGTCCTGTAACGAATGAGCAAAGAATGGCACTTTCAGCAGTGAGATGCTCCAAACGGCATGCCGGTATTGGCACTTTGGCATTTAAAGGTTAACTAAATATACAAGGTAAATCAAGTCATGGGACGACATTCCAGGTACTAGTATTTGACTGTGAGATTACATACTTTTTTTCATTTCTGGATGTAATGGCTATATCAATCGACGTTCAGGAAGTCAGGATGGTATGAGTTGCTGATAATGGGAGAGTGTTAAGATTATTTACAGAGAATATTCGCTGGAGAAAGTTTGTGTCTTATGCAGCTGCATTGAAATTAGAATTAAAGTCTCCTGTTTGAATTATATCTATGTATTCTGTCATAATATGAGATAAATTCATGCACTTCATTCATATATTTCCATTCCTGGAGCATCTAGCCCACATTCAATTATTACCCACTCATTCCTGACCCTATCCATCCTACTTTTGCCGCAAACACTCCTCAGATAACTCATACCCACGGCGTTTAGTCTACTCTCATGTCTATCCTGACATACCCATTTTTCACTACCATACAACAAAGTGGGGAGAAGTACACTTTTGTTCACAGCGATTTTCTCTTCCTTAGACAGGCACTCATTCCTTGATATGCTCCATGTGCTACCTAACACTTTCCTTCCAGCATTCGCACGTCTCTTTATCTCCTCATCTATTCTTCCATCTTTTGCATACATCTTACCTAAGTACACAAAATCATCCACCTGTACAATTACTTCACCTTTCGCTCTCATCATATAGTTATTATCCCCATTCTTCTAATCAAAAACTGCTACTTTAGTCTTAGCAATTACTTTACGATTTAAATCACTTCGTACGTACATGCATATGCCTCCACTGCCTTTCCTGTTGCAGTCATTGTGATAAAGATGATAACCTGGAATTTCAACAGTTTCAGAGTGTAGAGTGCTTAAGCCATGTTTCAGCATAGGATATGGTATGTATATTGTCATTATTAAGCAAGCAACGCAACTCATTCAAGTGGGCAGGTAAACTTTGAATTTTGAGGTGGATCATTTGCAGTGCCCTTAGAAAGCGAATTAACTTTTCCTTTAGCAATTGTCCAGTGGTGTGCGTCAGTGGCGTGTGGGATTCCCATGGGTGTATTTTTATGTCATGTTTCTTGGAAGGAACAGGGGTGAACTCAGGCGTACGGATTAAGTCTGATGGCTACCAGGGGCACCACGAAACAAAACAGGTAGAAAAGAAGTGGCTAAAGGGTTTAAAGTTGAGGCATAAGGGGAAAGTGATGTTGAGGACGATGGGCATGGTGGGGTGGGATGAAAGGTGCAAAGGGTAGGAGAGTGAAGGGTTGTGGGGCTGAGGAATGCAGGTGTGGTTTGAGCTGTGGGCCATGTTGTTAGTTGAGATGAATCATTGAATGAAAATTAGCAGAAAGACACAATATGCACTAAGGTAGCACTTGGGAAACACTGACAAATGCGATACACTTCTCTTTGGGATTGTGAGGACATGAGGAGAATGCGAATGTGCCGGGCCCACAGGCAGGAACAGGGATGAGCGCAAATCAGTTTCAAAGTGAGTACCAATCAGGAACAGGGATAAATGCAGATCAGGATCAGGGTTGACTGCAAATCAGGAACAGGGATGAGCACGAGTCAAGAACACGGATGAGCAAAATCAGTAATGGGAGTGCCTAATCCCAGAGATGATTATCAGCAGTTTTTGTCGGCCCCGGTGACGGCAGAGTAAAGTCCTCGCCTGCTAACCCGAGGGTCGTGGGTTCGAGTCCCACCTGGGGAGAATATTATCTGCCCAGGACGTGGGTGTCTGTGTTTCGTCCGTTGTTACTGTTGTTCACCCGACGTAAAATGGCCTAATGTGCTGTATTCGGGATATAGTGAAAATAAAAAGTAATGCGATACTGCAGACAGGAACAGTGATGAGCCCAAGATGATCAGGAACTGGGATTATCGGGAGAAAAGTGGAGTAGGGGAAGAAAGAAGCAGGAACTCAAGTCTGCAGCAATGGGTTCGAATGGAGACGTGAAGAGTTCAAAAGTGGAAGAACGATCTTGGATACTCTGATAGCTGTCATGATGTACTTAATGCAGGAAATGATTATCCATTGTCATGCGTATCAATGCTTAGTTGCTAACTATCAAGCCCGTCAAAACTCACAGTCGCTCATCATGTGTGATCCTTTTGGAAAACTGACTCTTTGCCCTCTCTAGGTCCTTGCATGATGAAACAAACACTCTTGCCCCGCTTTTGCATTTGATCACTGTTTTGCCATCCTGGGTCCACACGTTCCTTGGTCCAGGGTTTAGGTGGAGCTTTTCCCTGTTTGACATTAGGGACTCCATTATGAGGAGGCCTGATCCCTTTGACGATTTCTTGGGTCTCCAAACCCTTTCTCTATCTTGATAGGATATGAATCTCACCATAACTGGCCTCAGACTATTGGCACTTGCTTTTTGAGGACCGATTTTATGAGCATGACATAGATTCACGGGATTCACATTGACCCTCAGCTTTTCGGAGAAGTTCTCTGCTATCTTCAGACAGTCTTCTCTTTCTTTTTCTTCCACTCTGTGAATTAGCAGGCAGTTTCGTCTCGAGTATTGCTCCAGGGCATCAAAATCACCTCACTTCTTCTCCATGTCATCCAGTTGCTCATAAATCCTATGGAAATAACCCTCAACGCCTTGTTTAAAAGACAGGAATTTATCTTCAATGGCAGATATTGTTGCTGCTTTTTGTGGTGTGGCTTCCTGCTTGACTACTTCGAATTCTTCTTGGAACGAGGACTTTGTTTTGAACACATTGCCGAGCACAGACCTCAACTCTGAATTTTCTTCATCAATCTGCTTCTTCTGAGGGTTAGACTTTCTTTTCAGGGGCATCTCGGCAGGCAAGGAGTCACAGGTCAAAAAGTGAAAGGTGACGGAGCAGTTTGGAGACACATCCGTCTCAGATGGGCATGGACGAGCAATGGTTATTGAGGATCGGGTCTCCCCCTCAATATGCGACTTTGGTGGGACTTCAACAAATTCATGTACCACTCTCCCTCTGCAGTTTTGTGAGCAGCTGTATCTTATCCCTTCAAGAGATAGCCTTTTGGCTCTTGTTTTATGCATAAGATTTTCATCCTCAGTGACCAGGTATTGATAAAAATTCCAAAAAATGTGATTGAATGGTCAAACTATTTGTGAGGCATGGAAATTGGGAGGAGGTGAATGTCTTCCCACTTGATCTTCCGACAAAGATAGACCAGCCATACGCTAACACTTTTCACGGAACGCAAGAGGATGAGAAATGGGCCCATTTAGAAAGTTTTCCATCCTTAAGAAAGGCCATTGGTTTCTATAAGTACTCATGACAATGTGGACAAGTGAAGTGGGCCTGCAGGTTGTGGTGCCCTGGAGTCACTCTCTTGGGAATTCATCCTTCAAACTTTACTTAAGGGAATGTAACTTCCTTGCCAGTGACCGACCACAGGACCCTCACACTCAAGCCAACAGTCGAATCCTTCACATGGCTAAAGGCACCCCGTTATGGATGCAGGAGAAATGAATATCCTTTAAGCCCAATGAGGGATCCCAGTGTTGGGTTGAGTGTGTGGGTCCTGTGGCTGGTCACTGGCAAGGAAGTTACTTTCCCATAAACCACTACAGCAAGGCTTTTCTGGTTCAGCGTTTGTGGTTGGTCATTGGTGAGGAATCACTTTTCCTGTGAACTACCACTCTAAGATGTTTTTACTGTATGTTTGACTGGTGCCTTTTGTCGAGTGGTGCCAATTTTATTTTTATTACGGCCATTGGACATTTGGTCAATTACGTTGTGACTCTAGGGGCCAAAGAGCTCAACTTCCCTAGACTTCCATGCATTCTACGCACTTTCATTTTATTACTCTGCTTTGCTACTTAAAGCAAATCTGTTCACTCAGACCTTTGAAGTAAGGGTTAATATTTAGAAATGGTATTGTGCCTTTTCGTTTGTTACTTTCTCCATAATTATTTCAACCGTGGAAGGAATGCTAACATGATCGAAGGTTTTCCCGGCGAACTATGTTGTTGAAGATTGTTCGGGTTTTCCACCGGATCAGGTTCTCCATTGCTGCCGACGTTTCGATGGACGACTCATCCATCGAAACGTCAGCAGCAATGGAGAACCTGATCCGGTGGAAAACCCGAACAATCTTCAACGACGAATGCTAACATGTCAAAAATCATGTGATTGCCATTATTCGTGCAATGTTATTTCTTGAAAATCTTTGCATTCAATCTAAATCAGAATCCGTTATCACCGTGTAGGTCAGTCATATTGTTGTATATTGTGTGTTATAATGTCACAGTGAATGTCTATGTGAATGTATGCTGTGCATTTTCCACTGTCAAGGCATCAGTAGCACTGTTGTCTGGGATGAGGAATGGAGAGGAAGGTGAAGAAGATCTCTCCGAGGGTATGGCAGGAGCAAGAACTAAATGAGTGTTACTGGTGTGAGGTATACATGCCCCTTAAAGTTTGAAATTCCTGCCTCTTAATTGGCGGTGACCCAAGTTTTCCAATACACCTTAAAAGTGTTATCAAAAAGACCCTATTGAGCATATTTATGAAATTAGAAGACATGTGCCTATCTCTGGTGACTTAAAACTTCTCTTGCACTCTAATGCTGTACGGTAATGTCTTGGGATCTTGACTTTCTTTCCAAAAGTCAAATGTATTGTGTATGCATAAATTGTTATCATGCTTCACTTGCCCAAGAAAGACCCATCCATGCATCTATCATCATTTACTCTAAACTTGTCATTAGGTGAACATGGCAGTCATTGCTTACATTAAAAAATACCTAAGAAAACAAAAATGTTCATTTATGAATCTTTCTCCAGTGTGGGTAAATTACTGATATGCTATGGATACAGTCATCTCCTCATTGATGTACGATCAGGTCTTTGTGAATTTTTGTGGTCCTCTTTTGCCATTCATACTGTCCTTCACTTCCCCCACTCACCCTTCATAATAAATCTCCGAACTCTTCACTTGAAATCAAACACTTCTCTGTCAGCATCCAATTTACCACCAATAGCCACCTAATTATTATCAATATCCAATCCATGTGAGGCTACTCGGCACACTTGGCCCTGTCTTTAGACTATGCCTCTCCAGAGTGGTGGCCAAGTTTTGTCTGTCTTGCTGCAACCCTCTGTATTTTACATTCTTTACTCTGCCTGAATTGTATACTCGAATATGGTATTATTATAGTATTTTTGGAATTCTTTAAATATTTTTCTTTTCCACCATTGTTCTCATTCATCAGTAATTCTTCTCATACCTCTGTTCCATGTATTATCACTAATCCCTTAAATATTATTCATGAGAAACACTCCACATTGATTCATGCATTCTATTGGTTTCAATGCTCACTTTATGTTAACTTTTCTGCTTTTAAGATCTGCTCCTTTATATGGCTCATATATCAATTTTAAAATCCTCTGCGTCCACAGCACCTCATCTTTTGTTTATATTTTTAGGGGTTTAATGTCCGTCAAAGGACTACGAACTGGGAATTGGGGGAGAAGTCACCTGTTATCCAGGCAGGCCAGCCCACGGGTAAAGGATGGAAAAAGGACAGGTCGAAAGTGAATCCTTTGATTGTTCCAATGCTCTATCCTGTCAGCATTTTGTTCATTTTATATCTGATCGTCCTTTCTTTGGACGGCCGTCTTCCTGAAGGTGTTACCATTGCCGAAGCTGTAAGTAGAACTCATCCATATTTTTTTAAATATAGTCACCAATTAATTTTTGAAAACTCGATACAAAAATATGTATGTGCTATTCGGTGGATGTGTGGGGTTTGAGTTTAAATCAAAGTAAAATCATGTCTCATGTGCTAAGGTCATGTTCGTATTAAGCAATAGATATCCTTAATAAATCAAATTTATATTTGAATAAGTCTCATGCTCTGGTGAATCTCATTTACTTTTACTGTTTGTCATAATGATATTTTTTGTCTATTGTGGCTTTTTTTTGTTTTTGGGCATTTTTTAAAGAATTATGTGCACATTCCTTTACTACACAGCAGATAACAGGTATAAAAGGTTAATATTGTGTTGAGTATGTTGGTACCTATATGATTGTTGTAACCTAACCTCCTCCTCAACTTTCTTCTTACCCTTTCCTGATGGCGTCGCTAACCACACGTTAATACCAATGATGTATCCCAACTTACCTCCTTCAAGAAGGGAACACCTTAATTATACAACGACACTTGCGAATTAGATATTTGAGCATATCAAACACATGCAAATGACACACTTAACATACATTCAGCTCAAAAATAGTATATTTATTATAAAATCATGCTTCTTCAAATCAACAAAAGTAACCAACCAAGAGTTGAAATGATATTTCGCCCAATTTACAATGCAGTTATAGATTAATTATAATTATATAGCAAGCTTTAGCCTTTGATTATTCAAAGCAGATCAATCAGTTACTGTAGAACCTTTTTTTATGAGACACAGTGCACTTACAATAGTGCGAGATTTCACTGAAATTGATTAAGAGTCTTTCCTTGTGAGCTTAGATGTTTATTTGGGCGTGAGAGTTCTGTTATTTTCAATTAATTTTGTACGACTAGTCGTTCCACTTATCACTTGCTAAGTTTCACTTATCCTTTTGGGTCTCCTGCCTCTGTGCGTGTGGACCAGCTTTGTCACTCCGCTGTCGGTCAGCTATATTCCTTCCTTTTTCTCTCCTTCACCTGAAGTTCTGCTACAACCAAAATGTTGTCACTATTTCTGTGGTCTTATTTCTTTGTCTTGTATCTCTATATACCACCGTGCACAGTTTTTTCCCAGTTTTTGCCTCTCTATCCTACAGCATGTCTGCTCCCTTTTCTCACCATTTTTCGTTCCCCCCTTCTTGTTGATTATCTTGTTTGGGGTTCTTAGTTTCTTATTGTTAGCTGTTTAATATATTTAAAGCATTTCTAGTTCTGGGGTGTAAATATTTATTTTCCTCACGCTTCTGTAGTTTCTTATTGTTGGTCATTGATTTTGAATTTTAATTTAATATTATTTCTGATTTAACTGATTTCCCAGACCTCTGGATAGTTGTTTTGTTACATTGTTTTCCCATGGCTGCTTCTAAGTTATTACAGAATATTGTGCTCTTTTACATTTAATTTATTGTGGAGATGAAGTTATTCCTTTTGTGAAAAATTGATTGCTACAAGATGCATATCATGAGAGCCGTGAAGTATCATGATTTACGTAACTTCTGCCTCTTCACTCTCCTGGTTTCACTTACTATAAACACAATGAGTTCATCATAAAAAAAAATTCAAATACTTCAAAACACCTTACTCAGGGTCCAGATTACAGTTCTCTGAGGAAATACCTTCAAAAGGAAACCTTGGCAAAGATGGTGGAGGATTTGATGCCGGCATTTGACCCCACGCTCCTGCTTGCAATTTTAGGAATTTTGGGCGTGAGGAGAAAGATACACTCTTTTAGAGCTTGCCCGAGTATACTGGGGTGCATCAGAATTTGCTGGTCTGCGGTGTCCGACTATTCTCGGGCACATCAGGGTAGTGGTTTAGTGACTGAGTGGGAATCACTTACATTAAGATAGGTTTGCCCGTTCCTCTGATTGGTTTATCTATTATTATAGATATTTACTTATTCATATTATTATATTGTCCTCTAAATGTGAGGTGGAAGAATCCAAAAATAATGAAATATTGTAGCAACTAATTAATAGAAACTGTAACTAATTATTACCTAATTTACTCTATTAATTTATTTCAGATCACACATTATTTTATCTTCCAATGAAAATTGAGTTTCTATGGTTTATGCTGTACTATGTTATGTTTCGCTGGATTCGTTGTTGATTGTTTACGATTTCGTGTTCCTAGGCAATCATAATGAGCCTGAGCTGCATATTTATAACCTATTATAAATTATTGTGTTCTATGTAGTTGTTATGCATGTCCCGTCGACAGATCGTAAGGTCTGATGGAACATAAATATAAGTTAAAATAAAAATTTTTTAAAACTTGATAGTACAAAGTTGGCAGGACCGAAAAATCGACACTTCGTATTTTCGAGTTTAGTCGTTATTTGTGAAAGCATTCGAAATAATGCCTTGATATCATCAGCTAAATGTCACAAACATTCGTGAAATAACTATGCTCTCTTTCCCTTTGCAAATGAGTTTTAGTTGGCGATCATTTTCTTTGCAAAATTTTTGCCCAGTTTCGAAGACTTATATAAAGTAAGTTCTGCATTTGTATGAGACTCTTGCTTTCTCAATCTGCAGCCAATCAAGACGTACAACTGGTATGGGCGTTTAAAAGAGGCATTTGTTTCTGACATCCACGCAGCTGAGACGGTAGCTGACACAACCACGCTTCCAATCAGCCTTTCTTTATTGCTCAATCATTGGTAAAATGAGCAAAGGACTCAGTCCATTTAAAAAATCATTCTCAGGTCATTATTTTTGGTTTCTCCCACATCACCTGCTGGATATACAAACTTGAGAAGAAATATTACTTCGTTCCAATAACTATAGTCAAGTGATTATAACCACTTGACAAATTGAGCATGATCCATATATTTTCCATATTATTCTCAGCTTGGAGTGTACTAAGTTTCAGGCTCTTAATGGTGATATTTTTTGGATCTTATATGGTATATTAATGTGGAGTTGGTGGAAATGATACCAAAGAACATAGAACCTCAGATCATCAACGAACACTGTCACCCAGGAAATGCCTTCGCTAGCAATGACGGTGCTTCACCAATCCTATTGTTATCTACACATTTAAGATGGTAGCTGGCCTGACCGTGCTTCCGATCGCCCTTTCTTTATTGCCCAATGATAGGTAAAATGAGCTAAGGACTCAGTCCATTTAAAAAATCATTCTCAGGTCATATTTGTGGTTTCTTCCTCGTCACCTGCTGGATATATGAAATTGGGAAGAAATATTATTTCGATCCAAGCCAAACGGTTTCACCGCTCATTGAAGTTCGAGTAAGAAACATTAACTCATGACCAAGTTTCTTTTCACTTCAATGATTCGTGCTTATAGTTCTTTTTGGCAAAACATTAATCCAGGAAATAAATTAAGCGATTATTTTTTTATCCTTCTATGCATAATCTCTTCACATCGTAGATGTTATGCTGAATGCAATTTTATCCAATGGCGTCCTTTAATGCCAACTTCGGTGAGCTAAGATATAGAAGCTAATGAAATACCTCATATTAAAAAAGTAATATATGAATCACTCCACGATTTTCAGACCTTTTCATTCACATAGTGTGAAAGAGAAACTTCATCCTAAATGGGAATCGCGGAGATATTCCAGATCCAGCATTCTCCATTCCATAGTTTAGTCTTTTTCTATCTCTGCAACTTAAGCCTTCTATACTGACTGCGCTGTGGAGCATTAAGAACGAAAACGAAATAAGATTAACTGTATGAAGCATAACCTTGGAAATTTGACTCAAAGGGAACTTAGAAAGGGTCATGGAAATCTGCTGCAGCTATGAGGCTGAAACCTAATGCCTCTCGGTAGTAAAATCCTGATAACGATAATAATTTTTGTTATAAGTTATAACTTATAAGTTTCTCGCAGAGTAGTATTTGTGTAATTAGATCCTTCTAAATGTCAGGTGATTTTGAAATAGAGCTCATCACCAATCCAATCCAATCCAAGATCCAATTCATGCCGTGTTGTATCATATCCGTGCATTAAAATGCCTAGGAATCAAAGTTACTCATGCCATCACAATGAAATCTTATTCAATTGGTCTCTTATCTCGTGGAAAACAGGGATAGCAGTAATGATAGATCAAATTTAATGTATCAAGGCCTCCCAACTCAACGAATTCATTGTAGCAATTCATGGATGAAAGTGGGATTTCAAAGCTCGGAAATCTTCAATTTTTGCACTGCTTCAACAGTAGAATATTTTATTTACTTGGAAACCACAGAATTGGCATGGAATGGAAAATTATGCCATTATTTGTGCGTTACAAATTCCTGTGTAGGTGCGAGGAATTCATTGGACTAGGTCTCAAATTCGTTTAACCCAGAAAAAGGCAATGCAACGCATTCTGGGAACAGCTAGTATATAATAATGTTATATCGCTGAGCCACTCCCCTGATTGGGTCTTCTGTTTCAAAATTTGAAATAGTCTGTTTTTATAATGCAAAATTATATCAATCGCAGGGACGGCTATACTCGCAAGGTCTTGGAAAATATTTTCTTTCTATTGTCTGATGAAATATGGACAATGGTGGGAGTAAACACGGATTTATTCATAATGAAGCCATGGATTTTTGGGATAGTGACTGTGAATAGGACCCCAGTCCTATTTCCCATTATTTAATCGCATTATTTTTCTGTTCGCGCTCATTAGTTGAAATTGCTGCCTATAGTGCATGGCAGTTAGTTGGTACATGGCACTACACATGAGTTATAACCAAAAGAGAATCGTTTACATTGTGGAAATGCAGCTAACAGTTAAAAGAAAAATAAAATAAGGGAAAAGTTGATTCAAGATACCATTTTCCTCGTCACTCGAGATCTAAATTATCTGCGACTTAAATTTGATAAATAACCGTGTGACTCAGGCACTTGTGAGAGACGAATGCACTAAAATTCATTCATTTTACGCAATGGATGGAATATATTCAGCAAAGCTGATTTGTTAGGTGTTTACATCGGCGAATTGAGAGCTTTTCTGAAGAGATTTCCCCCCAAGGTTCGTAAAAACGAACTCAGTTTCTCTGTGGGGACTGGGTCTGATGTTCGTAATTTTGAAAATTTCCGTAACTTTGTTTTTTCAAATAGAGCCATGTATTTAACATAGGCATTTCATCGGAACCAACAGTTTTGCTTCGTAAATGCAAAACTTCGTATTTTCGTGCTTCATATTATTGAGTTTCTATTGAATTTTCTCCTTGTGAACTCATACAGGAAACCTGGAGAAATGTGACCTCTTTCCCACGATTCAGTGTGGACAAATTTTATAATGAATGGCACCGAATTTCCGGCTTTCTTCCAAGTGGTATCTACACTGTATTTAATAACTATAGTTTTCTCAGCTGCCCTGCTGGCATCTTCATGTCATTATTAATTTTGTAATCTACGAGTTCAAAATAGCCTTCTCCAAAAATTCTTCCTTTTGGTTATTGCAGTATCCCAATTGTTTCATTATGGATATGAATTTTTCATAAATAAGTGAGAATGCCATGGAATAATATGTGCAGTTGTATAATTGGGACAGTTGGATGTATATATGAGTGAGATGATAGTTTCCCTCTACAAATAGCTGTGTATCAAATATTTGTGTGTGTGTCCACCAGGGATGCGTTCTCCAACTGAAGCAGACTGAAATTAATTGCTTTTTGAAACTAGCCAATAGAAGCTAAAATATGTACACTAGAAGTTTAGCTTAGTCGTTGTAGGCCTATATTTAGGCTTCTAGTGGCTTAAACAGCACCTTGTGACAACTTTTCTTCTTGGTTTCTTTTTTTCAGGTGAGCAAAAGAGGAAGTCCTGTGTTTTCAGCCGAGCGGGCGATGGGTCACCTTTCATTGCTCAGTGGTATTGGTCCCCGAGTTACTGGATCACATGAAAATGAAGTCCTAGCTGTGGATTTCCTCCTGCGAGAAATCAATTGGGCTACAGCAGCTTTGGCAGCCAAGGAAAAGGTATTATTAAGGTTATCAGGACTTATTCCAGGTGAATCAATTACAGTAGAAGGCCACTATAGTGTGTTTGCACAAAAATCGCTCGATATAACCTGCCCTCGTTATAGCCGTCCAGCTATGCTACTTTTGCAATGCTAATGCCTTAAATCCTTGCATCAAGTTTGGGTGAAACTGAGCTAATGGGCATTTGGAGCAATGTTTTCGTAAATGCATTGAAATGCTAACGAAATTTCAAAGTTTGCCGGGGAAAAAATTGGCAACTATGTAGTATCCAATTTATTTGTTTACCGAAATGTTCACGCAGTGCAAGATGTCTAGTGACATTTAGTAGGAAATTCGCAATGAACTATCAAATAGAGAAATATGGCATTTTGTGGTAAAATAGATGAATGCATGAAATGGAGAATGGTGCCACGTGGAAGTGGTTGAGAGAGTGGAGAGGGTGAAAGTGAATGAGAACAATGTAACAAATGAACATAAGTCAGGCTAAACCATTTGCGTCATCAAAATTATGACGACATGGTATGTTGATCGGTAATTGAGAATGTATTGCAGAAATGGTCAAAACAGTACCTCTAGCGGTCATTTTGAATAGAATAGCACAATAGAATCATATACCCAATTATTCTAAAAACTCGATTAGGGAATGAGTTTTGTGCAACATATCACACTTAGGATGCCAATTTCACCTAGTTCACGTATGGAAGATCATCCTTTGCAATTGTAGGCGGTAATCGTGGCACGAATGCATGTCCGGAGAGCTGTAAAACGTAATCTTAATGATGTTTCTTTTCATCTAGATGGTGTTGGTATCATTGGACGAAAACGGGAAATATTGCACTCAATAATCAGAGAAAAATGGACGGTTAAGGGCTACTCTATTTAATAGCAAGGAATGAGTCATTCACTTTCAAAACCAATCCGAATACTTATTTCAATAGGTATCATAACTCAAATGTCGTGCGACTCCCCAGTGGGCCACACCCTTCTCTCACTAGTGGAGGCCAGCTGGATCAAAGATATTCTGATTGAAGGTAGGTGAGAGGAAGACAGAGATAAGTAGGAATGATACTATCGGATTGCACCCATCTCTTTCCAGCAGAATGAGTTTCACTCAGATGAATGTCACCGCATTCTTGAATAAGCAGTGAAAACGTTTCTCTCTTGCGTGAGAGGGTTGTCTTGGCATGTCATAGTGTTGGGCCCACATTAGGACCACCTTGTCAATTTCACCTTGCAATAGCATTAACATGGTATTCTGTCAACTCTATGGTTAATTCTTCCATGTTTAATCTTTTTGGAAATATTTGTTTTTTCATTGCCTCTCTCTACAGTGTTATTCAAGACTCAACAGAACTGGAAGGTGCATTGAAATGTTGAGAAGTGTCATTACTGCTAAATTTTTTACTAAACATTAAAAAAACTAAATTTTCACTAGATCTTATTCACTTTTCATTCACACTCATTCAAATGACGGTTTTTGCAATTTTTCTGAATTAAGGTAGATAATACACATGAAAGGAAAATATTTCATTCATAAATAAAGCATGTGCCAAGCAGCAACCATCAACGATGTGTACCCTGCCCTCAACCTCACTAAACAACAGGCGCTGACTGAATTATTTTGGCACAGTGATGAGATACTCTTGTGATATTAGTATCCTAGAATTGAGTAAGTAATGATTCACTCATGAACAAAAAACTAAACTAAAAAAAATTTTTTTTATCAAATGGAATGGATTGTCCTCCAAGTTCTTGCTGTCCATTCGCAAATTTGAAGTGCTGTAGAAGGCCGTAATTATGAGGGCAGCTTAAAGCGAGAAGAACATTATAGTGAGTGATTATTTGGCCATTGTTGGTCGCAATGTAAAATGTATAGGAAGGTTGTTGGTTATTATGAGTGGCAATTTCTGACAGATTGCCATAATGAGTATGTTTCACCATGATTGTCGTCTGGGATGCATAACCCGTGTGGGTCATTTGTCGCATGTGAACTAGGATAGATATACAAAGTTTCGATAAGTCGCAACAACCTGTCACTTGGAATGGAGAAACAAACTTGAACTGATGAACTCCTGAGTTTTTTGTATGGGCCCACACATTACAAAAAAGCGAATTCCGAGTCTTGTATAAAAGAAGAACTAAGTTGGAGAGTGGGGAGTAGTAGGAGGGAGAATAGTAAAGAAAAGGGGGTTTTGCTACATGCCATTCCAGTGGAAAACACGTCCAGAAGTGCATCGCAACAGTTATTTAGGTATGCTTGATCCTGATCTACTTCCTGAAGTTTGAATCATTTTATTACGAGTGTTATAATGGAAAAGAGAGTCATTGGATTTTGCTAAGAAAGTCAAAATCATTCAGGACTGATAGAAAAAGCGCCAAAAAAATGGAAATCGGCCGACAATGTGGTTTAACTTTGTCCACCCCATTTTATATAATTCTATAAATTAATTATCTTTATATATATAATTATTCTGTATGTGTGTATGTCACTGAACTCCTCCTAAACGACTGGACCGATTTGATGAAATGTTTTGTGTGTATTTGAGTGGGTCCCTGGATGGTTTAGATCAGTGGTTCCCAACCTTTTGTGGCCCATCTCCACTTTCTGGAGGTTGACTAACACCTATCGCCCCCTTTTCACTTTCATTGTATGCCTAATTAAAATTTGAAGTAAAGTGTAAATAATAAAGCAGTTTCATTATTTTAAACAATTTTACTACCGTATATAAAAACAACCAAAGCAGTTTTATCTGGTCTCTCTTAAATAAAATAGAAAAAAAATTAGAATATACCTTTTTTACAGATTTTTGTAAGAACAAAGAAGTGAAATAATTAACTAAGATCATTGACGTACATTTAAAAAACAGGAGTACATGTTTTCATTTTTAAATTGGGATCTGGAAAAATTAAGAAAGTTGACAGTTAAAATTTGGAAAAATAAATGAAAGTTTGAAAACTTTGTTATTGTTTTATTTTACCTTTTCAATGGCTGCCTTGTGCTTGGTGCATTTCAGTTAAAGCTAGAAAATCCGGCTTTATGTTCATCAAGTTCAGGCGCAAGTCTCCTTTGAGGCAAATGTCCAACTTATTTCTTTGTTTTGTGAGGAGCTGGACAACAGAACTGAATCCTTTTTCAACTAAATATGTTGACGGGAACGAGATGAGAAGTGGTTCGGTTTTTCCCCACAGTTGTGGATAAGTGTCCATGAGCTTCACCCAGGCTAACTCATAACCACTCTGCTTGAAAATGATTTTCGCCTCACAGTCGTACATCAGATCTCGAAACTCCGTCTGCAAAAAGTGATCAAGCTTATCCACAGCTTCAAACGAGAATGGATCTAGAATCCAATCCGGAATTTGTAACTTGCTCAAATCTTCAAATCTTGATTCCATGTCAGTTTTTAACTGGTCAAGGTGATTAGTAAAAATTAGGATTCTGTCTTTTGGGAGTTCAGGAGTAGGGTTATCTGACACGGAACACTTTTTAAGGGTTGGAAACTGAATCAGCTCTTTACAGCCAATATTTACCTTGTGAATATCAAACTTAGCGATGAATGATGAAATAATTCCTTTGGACTTGATAAGGTTCATCTTGTTTCCTTGAAGCCTTTTACTGACTTCATTCATTTTTTCAAAATATCTGTAAGGTACGCAAGTTCCAACTTGCGTTGCTTCAAATTCTCACTTAAAACAGGATCAGATGTGTCGAGAAACTCATTAACCGTGTCAAATAATTCGAAGAAATGGCGCAAACAGTTTCCTTTGGAAAGCCACCTCACGGCCGTATGTAGAAGCAAGCGTTCGAATTCCTCATCATTTTCATGGCAAAGTTGTCGGAACAGATGATCATTGAGGGAATTAGCTTTGATCTTGTTGACACCAATAATAACCAGTTGTAGGGTTTCATGCAGGACACACCACTCAATTTTTTCGCAGCTAAGTGTTGACGATAAATGATACAGTGAATAGTGATGACCTGTGGCACTTCTTTCTTAAGGTGGGCTAGAAACCCAGCATGATGACCTGACATGGCAGGAGCACCGTCTGTTGCGCAAGCGCTCACGTTTGTTAGGGGAATCTCTTTTTCCTCAAAATAATCTTGTACCACTTTAAAAATCGACGATCCCTTCGTATCAGTGATCAAAGTTCAGCAAACAACATTTCCTCGGTAATTTCCTTTTGTTCATTGATGAACCTCACATAAGCTAATAAAATTGCTTTCTTATCAATCACAGTCGATTCATCAATCTGCAATGCAAATTTACTTTTTTTCAACAAATTGGTGAGTTTGGATTCAACATCCGTGGCCATTTCGTCAATTCGCCTGGAAACTGTATTGTTGCTCAAAGGAACCGATTGACTTATCTTATTACTAGGTCCCTCGCCTAGCATGATTTCAACAATTTTTGGTAGCCAGTAAAACAAGAGTTTCGCAATTGTGTGAGGTTTACCACATTTATCGATCAATAAAGACACCTTGTAAAAAGCAAGAAAACCTTTGTCGAGATCGGTTGCTCGTTTTTTAAATAATTCACTCACATTAGGCTGTTTATCAGCTTTAGCTGTGAGGTGTTGAAAATAACTAAGTTCTTTACTCACTTTATCACTGTCTACTCTTTATAAATGATCTTTCATTCACGAAGGCTTCATTACTAGTAAATGTTTTATCACACAAAAGACAATGTGTAAACTGCACATTTTGCGGTGACGCGATAAAACTGAATTTTAAATACTCAGCTGAGTATTAACGACACTTCTTCTTTTTTGAAGCCATTGTGCATGAACTTCTACACTTCAAAACAAATGCACAAAAACAGAAAAGACACGCACAGAAACTGATGGTGAGGCACACAAAGGCTAATGAAGACTGAAGACGAATGTAGGTCAATGGCAAGTGTGTTGTCATGGCAGGAGGGGGTTGAGTCACCAGTCAGCCGTGCTGAGCAACAACAGGTGTGGACCGAGGAGAGGGGTGAGTGCAGTGAACTGGCTGAGAATAGCCAGTGACTCGTGCTACCCGCCAACTTCTACTGTACAGGTTCTTCTATACAGTACTATTTTAATTTTTCCCTCTTTGAATACCCATCACCCCCCACTTATTTATTGCCCCCTATTGGGGGCGATCGCCCCCAGGTTGGGAACCACTGGTTTAGATTCACAAATGAACCCGGTAGGTGGCGCTGTGATCGGGTTCTAGGAAATTTTTTTTGACAACATTTTTGTGGCGACCGTAAATGGTGCCATCATCTTCTATATTGTTGCCTCATATTGTTATATGCAAGGAGGCCTTGCTTATTTGTTGATGTTTATGTAACTAAGTCAGAGGACTGAGATTGTAGTGGACATTGATAAAGGCTCTAATAAATTGATTGGATAAACGTGGAGACCTCCTCACTTACCCATCTCCACATTGGTGACCCCTACAAGGAGAATAAATAGTCAACATTTGGTGAAAATGGTTTGCCACTCGAAGACGAGCTTCAACACTCAGGTGAAGAATGCTTACGCCCAGCTCCATCAGCAACTAAATGATTCTGATTCAAGACGCAGCCACTCAGACACAGAGCAGAACCCGCCTGTGGTTTGTCGCGTCGCCGTGAAACTACCACCATTTTGGCCCGAGAAATTGAGTCTTTGGTTTTCGTAGGTGGAATCTCATTTCGTGTTGTCGGAGATCACAAGCGAGGTTACGAAGTTCCATCACGTTGCCTCACATTTAGATTCTCGCATGGCCTGTGAGGTTGAGGACATAATCACGAATCCTCCGTCTCAGAATCCTTATTCGACTCAACGATTGAAGCTTATAGAACATCTGTCAGCCTCTGAGGAGCAGTGCGTTCGCCAGTTACTGTTGGATGAGGACTTCTGCGATCGCAAGCCTTCCCAATTCTTGCGGCATCCTCGCTCCCTCACCAGAACGACCACTCTTCCGGATAACCTCTTCCAGCAACTGTGGCTGAGGCGACTGCCCCCGCACGTCCAAGGAATCCTGACTGCCCAGGCGGAGTTACCCCTAGACAAGCTGGTGGAGCTCGTTGACAAGATCATCAAGGTGTCAACTCCTCATATGGCCTTCCATGCCGTTTCTTCCAACAGCATATTGACGGATGATAAGCTGTACCTAGCCATTGGGGGTTTGTCAAGACAAGTCGGTTTCACAAGGTCATTGTTCCTGGTCTCGTGATCGTCGGTGGTCAAAATCGAGAAGTCCGTCGTGCTCTCGAGGTGGTAGATGTTGTTGGTACCATAACCCCAAAATTTCACCCCTCACCCTCTCCCCCCATATTTTTAAAAGGAAAAAAAATCATAAGTTTATGAATAATTGACCGTTAAAACCTTCTGAGAAGTTCATGAATAATTGAGCATCTGAGAATAATTTATAGTTATGTTATTGTACCATAGGTGGTGCTAATGTCGAATTCTGTGTTATTTGACATACACATCAATACATGCGCAAGTCGTCACACTTGCATCATAGTTTGGCATTGTTTTGACAAAATGAAAAGATTGAAATGTGAAACTCAATGTCAAATGTCACTTAGTATGTAGTTTATCGAAAATTCGAATATCGAAAAAACATTTGCTGAACCTGCTAATAGCTGACAAGCCAACGTTTGGGCAGGACAACGTCTGTTGGGTCCGCTAGTATTTAAATAATTCCAGAAACAAAGACTAAATTACTACTGCTTTTAAACTTAGAAATGCCGTGGGGAATAGTAAGAAATTTCGACCAGTTTGAAAATGTTCTATTAGAATCAGTGTCATTTGAATGGTTTACCCTGCAAAAGAAGTATTGGCGTTCCCATGAGCGGCACAATTCAGAAAGCAGAAGCTGTAGAGTTTCCACAACGAATGAACATAGATGTTATCACTACAGATAATGACTGTCAATCGATTTAAAAGAAGAAGAGAAATTTCTCTTCACCATATTAGGGGCAAAAGTACTTGTGTGAGTGCTCAAGCTGATGAGAATTGGATACCCATTTTGAATTCGATACTGGCATCTTATGAGCCAAAGGAAGAAATTTGGTTAAGCACTGGTTTAAAATTCCCTCATTTTTAAAATATTCTTTTGAAACATGTATACCAATTGTTTCCACCTATTTAGAATGCGTGCAATGCAGATGAGATGGCTCTATTTTATAATTTTTCTTTCAGGAAACATTGACCGTTGAGGGCGACCAGTGTAATAAAATGAAGCCACTTGTAATCGGTTAGTCAGTGCATCATTGATCATTTTGCGGACAGCAAACTATTCCCTGCAACTACGAGACTAATACCAAAGCATGGATGATTGCAGATTTTTTGCAGTGGTTTTGCGCATTTGATGCAAGATATGGGAGGAATAAATAGGAATAGTTGTGCTGTGTGTAGATTTCTGACCCACACATTCCATCATTATCAGCACTCTCCCACAATACCAGCAACATTGCCGCTTCCAATTCACTCAACGCCTTTGTCTTCATGGCGTAGCCCGCTCTTCACCCCACCCCTGTTGAGACCTGATATTTTTTTTCAGGTTCCCCTCGCCTGACAGATGGTGTAAAACCATTCCGTGATAAGCAGAGGCTGGAATTTTCTTCCCTCTGTCTCGATTCATCATTTGTAGTGGCCTTCTACTGTGTATGACATGTTTTCTGTGTGTCGAGTTGCTGTACCAACCCTCACAGTCTTCAGTGCCTCTCATGTGAAGGAAGGCTACTGCCCCCTATCCCAGCTCGCTGGCCACCTATTACCTGGAGGCAGTCAATCATCAAGACGCTGCAGTTGTCTTGTTTTTTTTACCATATTTGTGCCATTTTGCCCCATGATGTCCCCTCTATGTGCTGCCGCTTTGTGCTCACAACTATTGATTCATCAACTAAACTTGCTTATTTTGCAGGGTCATGATTCCTATTTTTTATATGTGGTGAGAAATCTATTCATGATCTGGTGGCTGCTCTCAATGGCTATAAGAATAAACTAGACTGTAATAGAGTGATATTTAAAAATCAAAATCGCAAAAATAACATTATATAGGTATATGTAATAAATTTAATTAGTATATTATTTTCACAACAACTGTATTCTTATGCATGCATTCAAATTGTTCGTTGTTTGCAAATTTCTTACTTAAACCTGTGGCATCTTTTGTGTATGAAGAGGAGCCTATCAGGTATTGTCTCAGAATTACTCTCCTTACGTGAGCACGGTTGGTTGGATCACCTTGCTCTTATGTCTGAATCTAGTGCACTGCCAGCTACTGCCACTCGCCCCTGAGCCCCTTCTTTTACTTTGGTCCTCTTCTCTTAATTCACAGCATTCTGGTGAATCTGAATCTATGGTGACCAGGCAAAGATTTCCATTGTGTGTGTTCACAGAAAGGGACTCTGGCCAAAACCTCCATGATGAACCACCTGTGTGAGCTCAGGCAGAGTTTTGTGATGTATATTATTCATTGGTTCAAGAGATTCAATGGACAAGCATCTCCTATGTCTATTTAAATCTGAATCTCCTTTACCATTACAAAATTTTCGGGTCCCTGGGCCATGAGTAAATTAACCCAGTCAATGCATCCAAAGCATTGAATTGTATACAGCAGCTGCCTCGTCCTTCTTCATGATGCTCTCCTGTGTGACGTGACATCAACAGATATTTTCTGAATTCAGTACTTATTTGGGAGACATAGCAATCTGTTCTCTGCTCGGGCAGCATGTGGATTTTTTTCCCTTGAGCTGCTTCACTTACTCATTCAGTTAGTAAACTTTTTAGGAAGCATCATTCACAGATGTGGTGCAGAAATGTTATCACTCTGTTGGTTACCACTTCCATTTGGATCACCTCAATGAGCATTCCCTTATTCCTGCTCTTCAAATATCCCATTCTCCTGCAGACTGCTCATCATCAGCATGCACCAGTCTGAATATTGGTTTGCTGTGGTTTTCTACTCCATAATGCCATATTTAAACTTCCATCAAATAGTACTTGGTGCATTCTACTCCCCAGCACTTCTTTCAATTTATGTTTTCTTCCCAAGTTCATTCGTTTTTAGGTTGCTGTTAAGTCTCAGAACATTTGTGTATCACATTGTGTGCAGCCTTTTCCTGAGACTTCTTTTCAACTCCAGTCTTTGTTACATTTAACCTTCAGTCTTTTGCTGCACCATGTGACATTCAAGAAGTCAGTTATATAAGATTCAAAGTTTTCCTGATGAATTAATTGAGTGAAAATTTCTCAGGTTTCACTCTGGGTAATGTTGAAAACAATCAATGTTTCAATGGCAGACTGAACCATCTTCATGTCGATGGCTGTGCCATCAGAATAAGTCTGTTGTCTGCTACTTTTATCTTGTGCAGCCTTTACTGCTGCACAAGTCCTTCCTTGCTTGATTAGTCTACTTCTATGGTTGTGGAGCTAGCTGCTAGTTGTTGACTCTTCTGATAGAGAGAGTTCTTAACCAAAGCTAAGGATTCTACTCACAATTTTCTTTTGCTGCTTTTATTTTCTTGGGCCACGCCTCTCACTTTGTTGCACTTGTGAGCTAAAGTGTCCTCGATTCGTGGCTGATGATGGAACATCTGCATACCATTGCAAGGCACTGTCATGATGGTATGGATTCATGTGCGCATGCAATAAATACATGTACTGGAGAAAGGTTCATGTGTACCACAGGATGTGATGTGATCTATTTGCCAAATCACTTTTACTTTGGCATTCTTTCCACTCACCCGCCTCATTCTTTTTCATCATTGCCATTTTCTACTGCAGGATAGAGTGATCATAAGCAAGCAGCGGGCAGTTGGATGGTATTTTCTGGATTTTAAACCTCATGGCATGATGAATAGCTATGAAGGCATTCAAAACATCCTGGTGAAACTTGCATCAAAGGAGCCATCTGCCTCCAGCCTCTTAATTAACTGCCATTACGATTCCGTCCCAACCAGCCCAGGTGAGATATTATGTAATGTGGTAATCTCTCTCAAAGTGTTCATGCTAAATTAATGCCATAAAAAAGAATACTTAGCTACTGCCCTGATCAAGTATTGTTTATGTGCTTGTATTTTGTACATATCAAGTATTGCTGGTGTGAGGTTGCTGCAAGTTCGGAGATCAATCGAGCTAGTTGCTACATGTGTATTCATAAAATACCTATTAACCGTGAAATGAACGAAGACGCAGACGTTGAAGCTGTCATCGGGCCTCAACAACGTTCATTTGTGGTTCCAGGAGTGGAGGTTAGAATTAAATATCAGCAAATGCACCACAGTCCACCTCCTGCAAAAGTCATCACAAAAATGCCATGCCTATATACTGTGGGTCGAGTAAACATAAAATCTTCAGATACAGTAAAATATCTTGGAATTACCTTAACTTCTGATATATCGTGGGGATAACACATACAAAACATATGTGGCACAGCATTAAAGGAACTAGGTTTTGTTAAATGTATAATAGGAAGGTCCTTGGAAGAAAAAGTCAAAGAGAGACACTGCTTTGCTCTGGTGAAAACCACACCTCGAATACGCCGCGAGCATTTGGGACCCTGGTCAAATTGATTTAACCAAAAAAATTCATAAAATACAAAGGAAAGCAGCACACTTAATTAAAAACTGCTATGAGCAAACATATAGTGTCTCACAACTTTATGAGGGATTAAGGTGGGAGACCCTAGAGACTCGGAGGCTACACGCTATGCTTAGGTTGCTTGATAAATTCAGAAATTATATTTTTCAGAGCGACACAGAGAATATTATCATGACTCCTCACTGCATCTCTAGGTCTGGCAGATGCGATAAAATAAGAGAGAGACACTGCCAAACAGATAGGTACAAAAACTTGTTCTTTCCACGAACAATAAGTGATCACATTAAAAATTAAGCTCACTAAATATACTCCTCATGTCACCATTTCATCTCCAAAAAACTTACATCTTTACATGGCTGGTGGCCTAACACCCCCTGCCACATGCCTGTGCGGTGGCTCACGGGGTATTATGTAGATGTATCTGGGCAATAAAATGTATAAACAAGGAACAGTTAAATTTTTAACTTCTTGTAATATGGTTCACAGGATTCCCACTCTGGAATATGTATTCACTAAATATCTAATATACGTGTACTTCAAAATCTCATCCTCTGATACTAGGGAAAGGGCCATCGAAGACTGTATATGCTGGCAGTGCTGAGCATTTGATACACAATGGCTCCCTATTTGTTTTTGTAGGTTCAGGGGAACATTGACTAAAAATTTGTTTGCAAATTCTGCCACTTGTTAGGGTTCTGATAAGCTGATATTTTCCTTGTTTCTAAATGTAAGATTCTCTTTTCTATTAACTTTTCCACCAATAATACTATGTAGTAGGATAGCATAGTTCACGCGGTGTAAACTGTCTGTAACATTTAAAAAAAATTATTTTGCTAATTCATAAGCTGCTCCAGATTTGGTAGAAATGATATATTTTATTATTTCTGTAAATTGAAGAAAGTAATTCAAAGCGAAACAAATACTTTTGTTCACAAACGAAGTCTGTATGGAGCTGCAATCGTCAACGATATTTACAAGATTTCTTCGACTCATACTCATACAAGCACACATTAGATTATTTTAGCATAATGACGATATTCTCTCGTAATAGTTGTATTAAAGAAATAAGTAAGCAATGTTTCACTCAAGAACAAAAACTGAAATAAATAAAAAGTATTTTCAGTGAAGAATGATGTGTCCTCATGGTTCTTCCAGAGCACTCGAAGTGATTAGTTCATCAAGTTGCTGAGCATAGCGCCATGGTGCAATATTTGAGGTATTCAAATCTTGCCCCTCAGCATAATTATTCAAAATTTCAGATCATGAATAATTTCCAGTATTCGAGTATTTGCGGATGGTATTCGCCCACATCTACTTACAATACATAGAAGCACTAAAAAAGGACATTTACAAAAATTGTTGGAACGTTTGGTGTAGGGAAACATGCCTTGCTGCATAAAAACATCCTCTAACAATTGTTTCGAGGTGTCTGTTCTTTATTCTCTTCTCCATCTGCTTCCCCTCTCGGACTTAAAACTGTTGAACTCCCACTCGTTTGGTTGTATCAGTCCTTCCACACCCCGTGGGGATCATATGTCTTCCTCTAAACTCCCCCTCCTCACACTTCTCCATCTCTTCTTTCCTTAACACTTCATTACCATCGATTACTCGGAAGAAGGCGGTTTGTGTGCTGCTCAAATGTCAAATCCTGTGAGTTTTCTCTTTTTTGTGTTATCTTTGTTTGTGCTGGTCACGTCTGATATGTCTTTTATATACTTTTTTGTGTTCACCATGTGATTTTTCAGCGAAGAACGTGTTCAAAAATTATCCCTCCCCATTCATTCTTAGGAGCGAGTGATGATGGGTTCCATTGTGCTGTCATGTTAGAACTTCTGAGAGTTCTTTGTGAACCAGGGGCTCCAACACTGCCTCACAACCTCATATTCCTCTTCAATGGTGCCGAGGAGAACCCTTTGCAGGTGAGTACCGCATCATTTTCCTTCTCTTTTCTGCTCAAAAGTACTCTTTTGGATGGAATTTGCATTGGTTCTTTCTGTGTGTTTTCATATTTAAGAGCTGAAGCGAAATAACCGGCACTAAGGAGGCTGTAAGAGGAGGAAAATCTTGGCCTGCGAGCCTGACGCATCGCAAGTGAAATGGATTATAACGTATGGAGCGCCTTGCGTGGCGAAATGTACGATTACGCCCTCATCTTGCCCACCACAATACAAATAGTAAACAAAGCATGCACGCTTGTAATAGTGTCATTACAGGGTGTTGTATCTTTGTTTAAAGCTAACTTTACGGACTACAGTCAATATTTATTGAACCGTGGGCTGGAAAAGTAGTTACAAACCCATCACATTGCACATTAAAGTATGTGAGATCATTGTAGAGATAAATAAATAAACTTATGGCTAAATGGAAATTGAATCCATTGCTCTTCACCGCATCCATAAAAAATCTAAAGCAAGTTTTCACCCTGACACAAAACCTCATGGCCTTCAATAGATTCCCAATCTCATGGATCACATAGAGAAATGTATACATGCTGGTATTTGCAGCATTAGGGAAAGTAGTATCTTGATTCAAAGGTCACCTATACGGACTACGGTCAATATTTATTGAACCATGGGCTAGAAAAGTTGTAACAAACCTCACACATGGCACGCTTGAGTATGCGAGATTGGTTAAAAAAATACATGACATAATGTAAATAGAACCCATTGCTAGAATTACCTTCGCCGTAAAAAGCTCCCTTTTCTTGCTTTGCTGTTTTTCCTAGTGTCCTTAGAACAGCCTGGTGCCTCGCGGCACTTGGGCATCTTTCAGCAAATCAGTCGTTGATATGTAGTCGTATTTGCTTCAGCTACCAGATGCCAACTTTAATTAACGGCCATAAAATGATGAAAATCATCAGAGAAAGTAGTTCGCCTAGTCATCACCTACATGTCGCTGCATACGTTAGTTTCCGTCCCCCACCCCTTCTCGCGATACAAAGGGAATGGGTTTTCCCCATCCCTCTAAACGGAAGTTTCGCCTCCTCTCCTTACAGCCCCCTTAACCGGCACTTTCTACTCAGTTCAAAAATTAAGATTTACAATGGAAAATAAAATCTATATTTTGCTCAGATATAACTGCTGTAATATTCATTAATCTCATTCCTCCCACTGAGAATCAACTTGCATTTCTGCTAGTACATATGTGTATGAAAATGAAGTTAATTGTTTAGGGCCTACACAACAATAAATCGAAAAACATTGCATTCGATGACACGAAGGTTTCCATTGGTACATATGATCTTTGGACCAATTAGATCGTTTTGCGATCTGGTGCCCCAAAAAATGTCCCTTAGGACTCAATGATTACGTCATCAAAATGGCGTCCAATTAAAACTAACATTAAATTTTCAAAATCCAATCCCTCAATTACTATTACGACTGCGGCTTATCTAATTATGTTAACCTGTTTAGAAAACATAAGGTAATATTTTGACATGCTGCTATTTTCCCATGGTGCTGTAGGAATCACGAAATTTGGTGAAATTTGGCCAAGGCTTTGGAAATTTAAAGACATCAAAAGGTAGAAACATTGTCGTTTCAAATTATATTATGTAATTGTATTTTCTCACGCAGTCTGGCAGTATTGAACTACCCGGAATGGTACAACTTTATGTATCTTCCTCTCTATAAGTTCCAATTAAGACTTTCACCAACAACCCCACTTTTCTCACTTCCTAAACATCTGAAATGTCTTAGATGGAACTGCAACAAAATTCCCGTTGGTCGAAAACGTTATACAGCACTATTAAACTGGTCGACTGAAACTACCGTCCTCACAATCACTTTGACTTCAGTGTCTTCTAGGCATTTGCCATTGATTTTAGTGTCATCTACGAATTAAGATTGAAATCCAACGATATCAACCAAGGAAAACTGACAGCATTGTCAACATTCAAGGTGCGTGTACCTGCCATGGAATATACCAGTGCTGTATGTTTAAGTTTACTTGTCGAGTAAGGCAAGCACATTTTCTCTTTATTTTTTGGAGATAATCAATGGAGCATTCGGCAAAAGGATGTAAAATAGTCATTCCAGCATCGCTAGCCGATGTTCAAGAAATTGATGGGAAGTAATGCTGTATCTGTCAAATAGACAGCAAAGAAAATTTATCCCACCCCATCCAAAACAAGAGCGAGAAAACCCAAAATATAGGTTATTCTACTTCAAGTAAAATTTGAAGTAATTTATAGCCCTCAAAACGTTGCCAACCAAGCGTTGCATTTCAGATACCAACAGAAAGGTTTCAAGAAGAGAAATGACAATTATGCACTGATATAAGTGATGCTGAAGAACAAGGTGGAAATTTCCTGGGTATTCCTGGAAGTTTTGCAATAGTAAGGTTTATAATTCTCTCAAAGAAATATCCCAAGACCCCATTCTGTGACAAATCTGTAACTGAGAAAATGATTCCAGTGAATTATTTTCAAGAGGAATGGGTTGAGGAATGTTCTTGGTTAGACCACGTAGAAAAGCTACAACACTCCAATAATATAGGCAAGGGGTTGGACGTTTCGTGTGCTGAGTATCATGCTGCCCATAAGAATGAATCTTCTGGTATAGTTCCCAGCATTATGTCTCTTCTCCCGCTATTCAAGGAGTCATCATCATCTATGGTTTGTCATGGCATGGACGTCATACGAACCATAACAATCTATCTAAACCCGAAACAGACTCTGGCAATTTGCGTTTACCTGCCACATTTTGCTCTTTTCAAGCTAATTCAATGGAATTGGTCCAGTGATTACGGAGAAAAGAGATTTGTTGCCATGTTTGCTCCTTTTCACTTTGAGCAAACCTTTCTACTCATTCTTGGACAGCATTTACAGAGCTCAGGGATCACTGACATTGCTATTAATTCAGGTATGCTAACAGAAGCTCGTACTGATGCCATTTTGGAAGTTATTCCCGTTTAAAGAGCCAGAAATTTTAATCAAGTTTTAGCTGCATCTCTCTACTCGCTTTTGCTAAATTCATACTCCTCTGTCAAGCGTAAAGTGCCATGTGGGAATGGGTTGCAAAGTAGTCCTCTACCTGCCCTACCTTTTACTTTTGGGTTACCCTTTTAAACCTACAGGTACTCTTTATATAATTTGTGTGATTAATTAGGATCAATGATTATGAGAATTTTCAAAATATCTTTCAAAAAATGTTCTTCGTGTTTCATCAACATAACTATGCCCGATAGATGACTGTGCATGTGCGAGACCTTGAAAACTTGCACAAAGAAAACCCTGAGATCCATAAAATGTTCACGGAAGGAAATATTTGTTATCAGGAAGAAAAAGCGTCCTTTCTTGGCCCTGGCCGTTGACCAAGCACATGATCAGCATAACCGTGCTGTGCAGACTGAAGGTGGTGCCGTTGGGCTGATGCAGTACCCTTCTTCACTGAGAAGTGGTCACTGGCTGGGCTCGAAATATGTAGGCTTACAAATGAGTTGATACGAGTATAATTACTGGTGATTAATTACACCATGAGCAGTTATGCAGCTTACAAGAAGATTATGAGAGGCAAGTAAAAGCCTTGAAGCAGAGTTTCATTGCTAATCCAAACTCTTTCTCTGAAGCCAGTTCCCACATAATCACATTGAATTCTGGTGTTTTTACGGGTGATTTAATCAGAAATCTGTTAAATTTAATTTAAAATTAAACCTATTTATAACTTGCAACAGTGCCCATAAGCAAATGTATTTCTTATTGTTTCAATAGATCAGGAGAGCATAGAGCTTAAGAAAAGCGGAGAGCTTGGGGAAACAGTTGTATGGAGATTTTACCTCAGAGAGACTGGTGAAGAAATGTAAAACCACATTTGAGCCAATAAAGAAAGTTAGGACAAGTCTATTTAGTACTTCGAAGAAAAATCTACCAAATTGCAGTCTTCTCCTAAAGAAACTGAAAGCTGTCGTTCAACTCTTTTCTAATGAAGTCTTCTCGGGTTTTCCACCGGGTCAGGTCGTTGTGGGCCGATGTTTCGATAGCTACCACCGCCATCGTCCTCAGGGCATGTCAGTGTCGAAAATGGTGCCTCCTTATATACCTGGCCGTTTCCACGCCAAAATGGTCAGGTCGGCTCTGATTGGCTAGTGCTGATCTTCTTTCTCTCCACCTTTATTCTGCGAAGGGCTGGGTTCCAAGCCTCGCTTAGAGTGTAGCCCGTGTCCCGGTTAAAGTTTTTCTTCTCCATTCGGATCTCATAGGCTTCCTTCGTCAGTCTTTCCCAGTATCCGTTGGATTGGCTAAGTAGTTTAGTGTCATCAAATATTATACAGTGGTCCTTGCTCAGACTATGTTCTGCCACTGCGGATTGTTGCGGATGGCATAGTCGGATGCTCCTCATGTGCTCCTTAACCCACGTCTCAATGGTCCGGCCCGTCTCACCAATGTACACTTCACCACATTCGCAGGGAATTCGGTAAACTCCCGGTGTTTTAAGTCCGAGGTAATACTTAAGACCCATCGTGAGTGCCATCAATTCACCAACCTATTGCCTCGCCAAATACCTGACCAGCCTTCTCTCACCCTACATCGGGAGATGTGAGCACCACATCAATAACTCGGCCGACTTCATCAAGACACTCCGTACTATTCGCCTTGAACCGGGTGACATCATGGTCAGTTTCAACGTGGTGTCCCTGTTCACTCGCATCCCCCTGGAGGACACTCTTTAACTACTGGTGACTTGTTTTGATGCCAAAACTGTCAATCTCTTCCACCATGTCCTCAAGTCAACTTACTTCGCTTACGATGGAAGGTTTTACCAACAGACCGAGGGCGTTGCGATGGGATCTCCACTCTCAACGGCGATAGCGAATCTTTTCATGGAAGACTTCGAAGACAAAGCCCTCTCCACGGCGGTATTGAAGCCCAAATGCTTCTACCAATATGTAGATTACACGTTCATCATGTGGTCTCACGGAACCGAGGCCCTCCAATCCTTCTTGAGTCTCATGAACCAACAACACGGAAGCATCAAGTTTACTGTGGAGAGGGAGAATGACGGCACTCTACCCTTCCTAGATATTCTTATCTACCGGAAGGAGGATGGTTCTCTGGAACACAGAATTTTTAGAAAGCCCACCCACACGGATTTGTATTTGAACACGCATAGTCACCATCATCCATCACAACGGAGAGCAGTACTTTCAACGTTGGTACACCGAGCACGGTCCATTGCTGATCAAGAGAGCCTGCCGGCTGAAATTCAACACCTAAAGAAGACCTTCCAACAGAATGGCTACTCGGGCAAGGAGATCACCATGGCCCTGAAAAGGGCCTTGACGGATCGGAAGGAAACACCTGAGGACAACGACAAGCCAGTTGCCAGCACCTGTCTGCTATAAATCTCAACTATTTCTGGGAAAATCTCTAGAATTCTAGGGAAGTATAACATCCGGACCATTCACAAGCCACTTCAGTAACTGTGGAGCAAACTTGTCCGTGTTAAGGATGACCTCGGACTTAAAACACCGGGAGTTTACCGAATTCCCTGCGAATGTGGTGAAGTGTACATTGGTGAGACGGGCCGGACCATTGAGACGTGGGTTAAGGAGCACATGAGGAGCATCCGACTATGCCATCCGCAACAATCCGCAGTGGCAGAACATAGTCTGAGCAAGGACCACTGTATAATATTTGATGACACTAAACTACTTAGCCAATCCAACGGATACTGGGAAAGACTGACGAAGGAAGCCTATGAGATCCGAATGGAGAAGAAAAACTTTAACCGGGACACGGGCTACACTCTAAGCGAGGCTTGGAACCCAGCCCTTCGCAGAATAAAGGTGGAGAGAAAGAAGATCAGCACTAGCCAATCAGAGCCGACCTGACCATTTTGGCGTGGAAACGGCCAGGTATATAAGGAGGCACCATTTTCGACACTGACATGCCCTGAGGACGATGGCGGTGGTAGCTATCGAAACATCGGCCCACAACGACCCGACCCGGTGGAAAACCCGAGAAGACTTCATCAGCATAATACGCTGGGAAAGAACTATATCACAACTCTTTTCTACATTCTTTGTGGTCACCCAAAACCATAATCTCAACGTGATAGAGTTTATTGACCACAAGAACCAAATGTTGCCGCTGTCACTATCATTTTATGGAGCTATAGCTTGTAAAAATAAAGGAGAAATTGTTTCCATTATTGAAAAGCTAGCCTATTACCATGATTTTCCCAGAGTAACCGATGGGATTATGTATGACGGTGCAGCTTTGCTACACTACTTGCCTCTTCGACAATTTTGGACCTTTGAACAATATTACTAGACTTGGCTCATGTAAACTTAAGAAGAAAAGCCAAAAATTTCCATGCAAAACAAGTGGATCTTGTGTGGGATATCTGTTGCAAAGGTGAGCCTATCTCAAACATTCACCTTTATGCAAATGAAGCCTATTCTTATTAAAACAAATGCGTGGAAACATTGTCATTCTGTTTTTAAACAACCAGGTCTTATCATTTTATTAATATTTTTCTGTTCTTCTGCTAATTTAACAAACTGAACATTTTCAATGATTTACAGACAGCCTCAAATCTACAAATCGCAGAGGAGTAGAAAATACTTCACCACCAGGTATCACATGATTGGCCTGATTTTCTGCGGAACTCGTTCAACAAGGAAGTCTTTCAAAATACTGGCAGAATATGCTGTGAAAAACTTGATTAATGTCCATGTTGCCCCAAACGACGGAAATCGGTGTATTTCATTGTGGAATTTGCCCATCCTCAATATCAGGATGCTCTCTTTCCACGGTAAGTGAGGAAGCTGACGGCTGGATAATCATCCATCTTCAGGACATGGTAGAGCATGGAGCAAGATACATAGTAATACGAACCGTTGAGTCTGACGTCTTAGTTGTTGAGGTGTCGTACTTCTATCGAATGAAGAGCAAGGACCTTTAGGAGTAATGGAACAAGGAACTTTGGAGTAGGCATGAGTCAAAGGCATCTGGCCACTCATGAAAACGCCCTCTCTATGAAGGAGAAAAAAAGCTGTGGCACTCAGTAGCTTCCTTGCATTCAACAGATGTGGCACCGTTTCTGTTATCACCTCCAAAGGAAAGAAAACGCTTTGGAAAACGAGGAAGGGACGGACATTCGGTGAAGAGACGGAAGCTTTCTTTAAAATCTCATACCCACTATAAGCCATTCCATAAAATGTATTTGTTATTGGAAAAGTTCATGATTATGGTATGTGACGAAATTAACAGCACCTGCGGGTCCTAAAGTGAAACGCGAATAGTGCTATTCACTTCAAACGGCAGACCACTATCCCCTAAAACTGATGCCTTGCAGCAGTACAATTCAGCACAGCATGATCAACCTTGCAGGTTGGACATATATGGGGACAGCCTCACGTACTCAGCCCCAATTACCCTTCATTCGAAGAATGGGGATGGCAGAAAATAGAATGCGTATAGACTCCGAAACAGAATCTTCTATTGCAGAACATGCAGAAAGTCAATACAATCCAGCTGCAAAAACGATTGAATTGCAAGATGTTCATGTAGAAAAGCTGAATTTGGTTGCACTTTTCTGTGTAGTGAATTCAAAGGGGGTTGCGATAATGGCAGGTAAGTTACAGGTAATAAGTTTACAATTCAAATTTGGTCGTTTACATATTTTAGATGTCATTGGAATTTACTGCTCTCATTTTTTTAGTGGGCCAGAGTCATCTAATCAAACTATTGCAATAACTGGAAAGTTCAAGCATGTAGATCTGAAATTAAAGCCAACTGATGTTTCTGTAAAAGAAGTGATAAATCCTAACAAGAAAACAATCAATAAAAACTTTAATGATAATTCCAAGTAAATAATTAGCCATTAATATAAATGGTTAGTCATACCCATATTCCATATCACTGCAAAAATCCAGTTAATAATGAGTTATTACCATGTGAATTTTCCTTGCCCACTTACAGGGCACTGGCCCCACGCCGCACTGGCACGGGTAATGGATGATGGTGACTATGCGTGTTCAAATACAAATCCGTGTGGGTGGGCTTTCTAAAAATTCTGTGTTCCAGAGAACCATCCTCCTTCCGGTAGATAAGAATATCTAGGAAGGGTAGAGTGCCGTCATTCTCCCTCTCCACAGTAAACTTGATGCTTCCGTGTTGTTGGTTCATGAGACTCAAGAAGGATTGGAGGGCCTCGGTTCCGTGAGACCACATGATGAACGTGTAATCTACATATTGGTAGAAGCATTTGGGCTTCAATACCGCCGTGGAGAGGGCTTTGTCTTCGAAGTCTTCCATGAAAAGATTCGCTATCGCCGTTGAGAGTGGAGATCCCATCGCAACGCCCTCGGTCTGTTGGTAAAACCTTCCATCGTAAGCGAAGTAAGTTGACTTGAGGACATGGTGGAAGAGATTGACAGTTTTGGCATCAAAACAAGTCACCAGTAGTTAAAGAGTGTCCTCCAGGGGGATGCGAGTGAACAGGGACACCACGTTGAAACTGACCATGATGTCACCCGGTTCAAGGCGAATAGTACGGAGTGTCTTGATGAAGTCGGCCGAGTTATTGATGTGGTGCTCACATCTCCCGATGTAGGGTGAGAGAAGGCTGGTCAGGTATTTGGCGAGGCAATAGGTTGGTGAATTGATGGCACTCACGATGGGTCTTAAGTATTACCTCGGACTTAAAACACCGGGAGTTTACCGAATTCCCTGCGAATGTGGTGAAGTGTACATTGGTGAGACGGGCCGGACCATTGAGACGTGGGTTAAGGAGCACATGAGGAGCATCCGACTATGCCATCCGCAACAATCCGCAGTGGCAGAACATAGTCTGAGCAAGGACCACTGTATAATATTTGATGACACTAAACTACTTAGCCAATCCAACGGATACTGGGAAAGACTGACGAAGGAAGCCTATGAGATCCGAATGGAGAAGAAAAACTTTAACCGGGACACGGGCTACACTCTAAGCGAGGCTTGGAACCCAGCCCTTCGCAGAATAAAGGTGGAGAGAAAGAAGATCAGCACTAGCCAATCAGAGCCGACCTGACCATTTTGGCGTGGAAACGGCCAGGTATATAAGGAGGCACCATTTTCGACACTGACATGCCCTGAGGACGATGGCGGTGGTAGCTATCGAAACATCGGCCCACAACGACCCGACCCGGTGGAAAACCCGAGAAGACTTCATCAGCATAATACGCTGGGAAAGAACTATATCACAACTCTTTTCTACATTCTTTGTGGTCACCCAAAACCATAATCTCAACGTGATAGAGTTTATTGACCACAAGAACCAAATGTTGCCGCTGTCACTATCATTTTATGGAGCTATAGCTTGTAAAAATAAAGGAGAAATTGTTTCCATTATTGAAAAGCTAGCCTATTACCATGATTTTCCCAGAGTAACCGATGGGATTATGTATGACGGTGCAGCTTTGCTACACTACTTGCCTCTTCGACAATTTTGGACCTTTGAACAATATTACTAGACTTGGCTCATGTAAACTTAAGAAGAAAAGCCAAAAATTTCCATGCAAAACAAGTGGATCTTGTGTGGGATATCTGTTGCAAAGGTGAGCCTATCTCAAACATTCACCTTTATGCAAATGAAGCCTATTCTTATTAAAACAAATGCGTGGAAACATTGTCATTCTGTTTTTAAACAACCAGGTCTTATCATTTTATTAATATTTTTCTGTTCTTCTGCTAATTTAACAAACTGAACATTTTCAATGATTTACAGACAGCCTCAAATCTACAAATCGCAGAGGAGTAGAAAATACTTCACCACCAGGTATCACATGATTGGCCTGATTTTCTGCGGAACTCGTTCAACAAGGAAGTCTTTCAAAATACTGGCAGAATATGCTGTGAAAAACTTGATTAATGTCCATGTTGCCCCAAACGACGGAAATCGGTGTATTTCATTGTGGAATTTGCCCATCCTCAATATCAGGATGCTCTCTTTCCACGGTAAGTGAGGAAGCTGACGGCTGGATAATCATCCATCTTCAGGACATGGTAGAGCATGGAGCAAGATACATAGTAATACGAACCGTTGAGTCTGACGTCTTAGTTGTTGAGGTGTCGTACTTCTATCGAATGAAGAGCAAGGACCTTTAGGAGTAATGGAACAAGGAACTTTGGAGTAGGCATGAGTCAAAGGCATCTGGCCACTCATGAAAACGCCCTCTCTATGAAGGAGAAAAAAAGCTGTGGCACTCAGTAGCTTCCTTGCATTCAACAGATGTGGCACCGTTTCTGTTATCACCTCCAAAGGAAAGAAAACGCTTTGGAAAACGAGGAAGGGACGGACATTCGGTGAAGAGACGGAAGCTTTCTTTAAAATCTCATACCCACTATAAGCCATTCCATAAAATGTATTTGTTATTGGAAAAGTTCATGATTATGGTATGTGACGAAATTAACAGCACCTGCGGGTCCTAAAGTGAAACGCGAATAGTGCTATTCACTTCAAACGGCAGACCACTATCCCCTAAAACTGATGCCTTGCAGCAGTACAATTCAGCACAGCATGATCAACCTTGCAGGTTGGACATATATGGGGACAGCCTCACGTACTCAGCCCCAATTACCCTTCATTCGAAGAATGGGGATGGCAGAAAATAGAATGCGTATAGACTCCGAAACAGAATCTTCTATTGCAGAACATGCAGAAAGTCAATACAATCCAGCTGCAAAAACGATTGAATTGCAAGATGTTCATGTAGAAAAGCTGAATTTGGTTGCACTTTTCTGTGTAGTGAATTCAAAGGGGGTTGCGATAATGGCAGGTAAGTTACAGGTAATAAGTTTACAATTCAAATTTGGTCGTTTACATATTTTAGATGTCATTGGAATTTACTGCTCTCATTTTTTTAGTGGGCCAGAGTCATCTAATCAAACTATTGCAATAACTGGAAAGTTCAAGCATGTAGATCTGAAATTAAAGCCAACTGATGTTTCTGTAAAAGAAGTGATAAATCCTAACAAGAAAACAATCAATAAAAACTTTAATGATAATTCCAAGTAAATAATTAGCCATTAATATAAATGGTTAGTCATACCCATATTCCATATCACTGCAAAAATCCAGTTAATAATGAGTTATTACCATGTGAATTTTCCTTGCCCACTTACAGGGCACTGGCCCCACGCCGCACTGGCACGGGTAATGGATGATGGTGACTATGCGTGTTCAAATACAAATCCGTGTGGGTGGGCTTTCTAAAAATTCTGTGTTCCAGAGAACCATCCTCCTTCCGGTAGATAAGAATATCTAGGAAGGGTAGAGTGCCGTCATTCTCCCTCTCCATAGTAAACTTGATGCTTCCGTGTTGTTGGTTCATGTGACTCAAGAAGGATTGGAGGGCCTCGGTTCCGTGAGACCACATGATGAACGTGTAATCTACATATTGGTAGAAGCATTTGGGCTTCAATACCGCCGTGGAGAGGGCTTTGTCTTCGAAGTCTTCCATGAAAAGATTCGCTATTGCCGTTGAGAGTGGAGATCCCATCGCAACGCCCTCGGTCTGTTGGTAAAACCTTCCATCTTAAGCGAAGTAAGTTGACTTGAGGACATGGTGGAAGAGATTGACAGTTTTGGCATCAAAACGAGTCACCAGTAGTTGAAGAGTGTCCTCCAAGGGGACGCGAGTGAACAGGGACACCACGTTGAAACTGACCATGATGTCACCTGGTTCAAGGCGAACATATATAAGCCAATGATTTATAACCGAGGGGCATTGATATCATGTTTAGCACTCAAAAATACCTTGTTTACCAAAGTTTTGGTTGCCATGACAGCCTGTAATGACTTTCACTTCACAAAAGAATGTTTATGTTTTTATTTATTTTTCCTTGGAGCATATCAAACCAAATATTTTTAAATATTGGATTTCCGTAATGTCATAAATTCCATGAATGCCATTTTTTTTAACTTCCAGCGTTGCTGAAAACTTTTAATTTGTTAGATTTCACAACTTGGTTTTTCGTGGAGCTGGGACGAATCCTAATTATCCTTGAACCCATATCCTCTAAGGTTGTTGTGAATCCCTCTGATCTCAAATCCTTGTTTAGAAATGATAATAGCATGAAATAAGAACTTCTGCTTAAAGTTAGCAGTTTTGGATAAGTATGGCTGCATTTCATACACTTGTATAGTGAGAAATAAATTTATGAATCCACATTTTTTATTATATTTAAATACTTTGTACAAATGAAATTGAGTGCATACATACTTATGAAAATACTTATAAAAAGTTATGTGTTATCAGACCGATATTCTCAACTAAATTAGACGATAACATCCAGGCATCAAGTAACATTTTTTTGTTGTTAAAATAATATGTTTTGGTTTTAGCACCATGCTTTCTCGTCGTCTGTGGTGCTTACTGCAGTGAAATCTTAGTTTTTTCCAGCCATTTTTTTTATTGCCCTCATTGGTGATTGTCCATTCCAACGAAAGTCCACAGCGACTAACAAAATTGATATCGATTGGTTTGTGAATTTTATTCTCAGATGTGCAAGACATCCCAAATTTTTATACCAACTCCTGGTATTTGCATAGCCAAATGTTTTCCAATGTCTTGGTCTAAACGAGACTTGTCTAGTTTAGAATTTGCTTATTGCTAACCTATGCATGTGTGTTCTATGGTTAGAGACAGGAAAAAGAAGCATCAATTTTTTGCAAATTAGCATATATTTTTGACGAAATGAGCATCCATTTTCCTGAAATTAGCATATATTTCTTTATCATACAATAACCTTGAATTTAATTATCAATGCTTAATTTTCATTTTTCATAATACACATATGCATATAATTAATTCAATCAATAAGCTCGTTTAAACTCATGCTACCCTTTTTATGACAAATTACTATTATTACAAATAATCTGACACTTTTTTCTAGCATAAATAATTGACATTTTCGAAAAATTGTCTCCTAGTTTACAGCTTATGTATTTTAGAATTGAGCACTACTTCATGTTAATACTCACTTATCATGTCAAAGATTGTTTCCAGGTTCAAGTAGAAAGCTAGCCAGTCTTAGGAAAGGGAAACTTGTGCAAGTAAAAGAAGGGAAACTTTTAAATTGCTGTTTATTTACAGTTTCTGTAAACTTATTGACTCTTATTGAATGACACACCACAGAAAAATTAAACATTAACATCTTTCAAATTCGTTCTTTTGTCATTCACTACAGTCTTATAACAGGGTGGCAGGGAAAAGTTAAGGAATTCTTGTAACAGTCAGGGAGAAACTGGGATAGGAAATCCTAGTTATTTTTCTACCATTATGTTTATTGTCCAGTCTTTCCAGCCCCTTTTTTCTGAACTTTTTCTCCGGCGTAGATAATCGTGTACTAGGACGCTTAGGAACGAAGCAATATTCGCTCCAAGCCTTTTTGGCAGGGATTCCCTTACTCGAAGTTTGGCCCACCATAATATTGAAATAAACAAGATTATTTCAACGGATGAGCCAGATGAACTCTCCAAGAAAAATAACTACTCGTGGCCACTCGAACACAGCACAATCCAGCTTGAAGGCAAGGATCTGGGAGATGACGTCACAGGCGTGGGAACATGGCGGATCGTGTTTCAGCGCAATATTAAATTTTCAGATTTTATTCATTGATATCTCGTTTAAAAATTATCGCAAAAGTCTAAGATTCCGAATTTCAGTTAATTCAATGGTGAAGTTTTTTTGAAGATCACTTTCCAAAAAATTGCAAATACTCCATTGGCTGTAGTATGCAGTGAAAACAATTTTTGTAATGCATAACTCCAGATGACATTTTCCTGGGGAATTGAAATGATAGAATGGAACAAGCACATATAAAATACATATAACCTATTTTATTAAGAATTTGAATGTGGGCTCCACAAATTGCCAATGATTAATTTGTTCAAAATATACTTTGAAAAATACAACTTACAATCACATAAACAGAATGCGATGGAAATGATTTAATGTTGTAAATGAATGCTGGTAAAGTCACTTCACCAGAAGACAAACATCACTAATTTCTTCACTACAAAAGTGGAATCCATGTTCAACGGAATAAAACTGACTAAACCACATACACAACTATGCTAATAAAACACCCTCATCTGACAATAAGGTATAACTAAATATGTAGACTCATTCTTAAAATTTGGCAAAAGTAAACACTTTATATATCAGATGATTTAATAGTAACATTTACAAAAACCACAACTTAAAAAACATACACACACGACCCGGGTTTCGACGCTTGAGCGTCATCTTCAGGTCAGTAAACACTTTCTTCAACTTGTCAACAATAATAGCATACATACTTCATTTGAAGATCTCAAATGCAAAGTCTTCCTTAAGGATCTAAAGTTTCATTGACTTAATTGACAAGTATAATTGGAAAAACCAAATCAAATGGTTATCAACTTTTTTCATAAATGACTCCTTGAAATAGTTCGATTCTTCCCTAGTTTCATCATGATGAACACCTATAAAGAAGAAGAAAACTTTCAGACCATCAAGCACCTAAACCCTAGACTCTAAATGTTAAAAATTGAGCATTTCAGTAATTTTTGTGAAATACTTCACACATTTTGATCATATGAACATATGTATAACATTTTTTTTGTATTGCCAAGGTAGATGATATCGAAGCATTAAGTTCATACTCTGGACATTGCTGCACTAAATTTTAGCCGCAGACTTCTTCATGTCATACTATGGCAGGAAGCACGTCTCATTGAAATCTTGAAAAAATAATATAATTGAAACGAAACACAATACAATTTCACAGAAACTTTTAGGGTAGACATGGTCGAGTCAATACTGCAGGTGAAAGGTCATCGTTGCATTAAGGAAATTAACGGTAATTGTTCGCTTTCGTGACACATTAAAATTATTTGATTGAAACTCCTTTATTTCATGTAAATGACTGCATTGTAAGTGAGAATGGCTTAAAAATTTTTTACATGTGTGACGAAAGTGGATGTTGACCCATTGATCATGTCAGATAACTTCTGATGGGTAACATAGTCACGAAAAAGTAACGAATGTGAGACTTAAAATTTTTTGCACGCATTGCAGACCTAAGCAGTATAGAGGCATAGGGGATGACCGTAAAAAAGTGGTTGTTGAGATCCTTCTGACAGGACTTTGGTCCAAGTTTTTCCTAGAGAAGATTTCAGGATCTTTGAATGGTTCCACTCATCATTCGATTCATTCCACTGATGTTTATGTCCACATATGAGTTATTGATCAACGTGTTCACCCTAGTTACATTCATAGTTCAGGGTGGAAAATCTGTTGTCCTTGTCGGCATCATGATGACTTTATGAAGCACAAATTCCACAACAGAGCTACGAAGTGTGTGAGTATAAGATTTGCTACGGACACCAAATGTATTTTTCTTGTTGTTTTATGATCTTAATTCATAAAAGATAGTGAATTCATACCACAAACACACTTAAAAAACAAACCATAGAGATCCCAAACCACCAAAGGAGCAAATCTGAGCAAAACAACAGTTGAGCATCGCGATGTGCAGAAAACTGGGTAATCTTAAATTTTCTGAGTAGCAGCCATGTAGCAGTGATGAAGTCAAAGGATACCGTGTAGATTCTACAGCAATAGTCACTTTTTCGCCCTTTCCAAGTCTTTCGTCCATCGCTATTTTCACTATATATTGGGACTTATTCACTTTTTTGTTTCATGGAGGAAGCAAATTTATATGTTGTGTATGGACTTTGGTTACGGTATATGTATATGGTATATACAAGGTATTCATGTACCTTGTCTATATGAACTGGCTATGGTATACCGCATACCGGTATACACTCCGTATAACCCGTGTATGCGTATATCAAATTTCCTGTGCTGATGAGGAAGATATTCCTGTATATGACGCTGCTTTTGCTAATTGCCTCCTGTCTTCGCTCGCAGTGGCGCACTTACGATTTGTTTGTTTATCCAAAGATTTTTACATTTTGTTTGTTCCCTCATGCAATCAAGAGGTTATAACCTCGTCAATGAAATTGTCATTCGCTTCTGAAGGTCACTCGTGCCATCCGATTTTGATGCAGTCCAACAACTTGGCCTTGATTTGTATTTTTCGCACGTCTTAGTATTACCTGTGCCGGAGTACGCCAGTAAATTGGCCGTAAACCTTCCCTTCGATGCTTTTTCAGTAATCCTCAACTTCCTAGAACAACTGCAACGTGCTACCTCTTTCTTGAAGAATTAGAAATTGTCAATTCTTAACTTTACCAAAGGTAACGTACACGGCCATGGAAATACGATACAATGCCAGGGAAGCAATAGGCCTGTTTCACATGGATGCTGGCGCGGTGCGTCGCTTCCTTTCACATTGACACGATCGACATATGTCTGCGTGTCCTAGTAGGACACAATCCCAGTTGTGTTGAGGTTTCCTAGCTGGAAAGACGAACCACAACCTGCTTCGTCCGCACAAGCCATCCGCATTCATGTGTACGCACCAACCTGTCTCTGTGGCCCGTACGCGTGCGGATGAACCGTGGTGCGGAGGGGCTCCACCGCATGCAGACGGTCCGCGTTCATGTTAAAGCTTCCATTACTGCCCATGGAACTTAGTCCACGCGCGTAATGCAGAGCGCAGATCGTCCGCGTCCATGTAAAACGGGCCTTTGCTCACAATGCTTCAGAAGACTCACCATTATGCAACAGTTGAATATGGCCGAGTCTAGAAATCAATGTATTTAAATAATGCTTCATAATACAAAGTACGTACATTTCTTTGCCTGACTAAACTCTAGCTCTGGTTTGGGTTGGAAGGAGTACGCAACTCATTGAACTTAGAAACATATTTTTGTAAGTATTCTGAACACCATTCCGGCAGAGAAGTGCCTCCCTTTATTTCAATAGTCAGGAATTCGTGTCTGAAATACAAGAACTACCGACGCTTTAAGTTTTTTCATAATAACAATTTTGAAGGGAGATGTTTATTTGCCCACAAAATGTACCGGGACTGGCTATCGAATTTTACTCTATGTTAAACAATCTGATTTTCCATTATTCAGAAAAAAGCAAAGGAAATGAACATCTCTTACAATAACGTTCGTGTCAACAATCGAATAAAATGAATTACACACCGGGCTCGGGTGGGATGGGTAGAATCGGCGAGTCGACTGGCGTAGTCACAAGAGTATAGATATGCGGAGGTAGTGGACTGAGGTGTGTTTAGACATTCAGCATCTTTGGGGTAGCGGGTGGGGGAGAGATAGTAGCTTCTTCCTTCTCCTTGCCTGAGCATTCAGGGGTATGAATGGACCCTCCTCAGTGTGAGTGGGCATTTGGCCATATGATACTGTGGCGCTCAGCGTATCTAAATGAGCCCTTATTGCTCGGATACCTCCACTCACTTAGTTCAGCTGTGACCAAGCTTCAGCTGATAAAAGCTATTTTTGGTGGTTGTTATAACATCTGTAACTTAGTTTATACATAAGATATATATTTTATAATCCAACGCTCATCAAGAGTGAAAATGTGTATTAAAAGTGTGTATAATTTTGATGAGAGTTTAAATTATGATGGTTTAATATATTTTGTCATTAGGATGTACTTATAGCTTTCAGTGAATTGATTGCAGCTTTTTACATTTTATGAGTTTTGATGAAAATTTAATTCAGCTGAAATAAAATGTCCCAATAATAGGTGAACTCTTGACGACCGGTCAGGGAAATTGGTAAATCCATCAGGGAAAAGTCAGGAAATTTCAAAATTGGATATCAGTAGCCACCCTGCGTATGTTCTAAGGAAAAATATAAAACCATCCAAGTGCTTTTTTGGCATCAATTTCACATGAGTCAACATGGCAATGAAAAATATGGGTAGCATATTATGTATTTCTGAATGCCACACATTGCAACAAGGTCCTTGGTTCCAAACCACTGTGAGCATCCTCTATACCTACTTTACCTCCTTATTCGGTAACACCCATTGGGAAACTAATGCAGGCAGTCATGCCCCAAAGTATTATAAGTACTCAATAATGTCCTGGAATGTTTTTAGTTCAATAAGTGTTCTATAATTGTGTTATGTGAAGATTCTTATTTTGTTGCTCATCTAACCCAGCCGGCAAATGGTGGCAAATATCCCTAAATGAACGGATATTATCCCTACACGTAGGCATATTAGGCAGATGAACTTCCGCATAGAAAGGGATATCTGCCGAATGAGGATAAATTGCGTGCAGTTGTGTGGCTATTATCCCTTAACCCCGGTCATCCATGGGCTACGGCTAGCCAGTCAGGGCCCATGTATCATTAGTAAACGATTTCAGCACCATGTATGCGTAGTAATAGGTACCTAATTTATATTGCATTATTCTTGATATTTGGAGTAGAACCTCTTAATAACGAAATTCAAGGGATGGAAATTTTGCCAGATCGTAAATCAGAAGTTCGTACCTCGGAGACAATTTGCACATTGCATCACTCCAGGGGCAAATTAAATATCCCTGTGTTGTGCCTTAAATTTCCGGTAAGTGGTTTGAAAAACTCAATGAAAAAGTAAAATTTCCGCAGAGGACCGCAAACGATCTCTACCATTCTATTAGAAAGAAATTTGAGGCATTGAAGCCCAGTTTACGATTGGCGTCAACATTTCAGATCGGAAGTCAAGAAGAATATACGGATTGTAATGAATGCTTAAACGATTGCGTGAAAGTGTCCACCGCTTACTTAGACCGAGAACGAGGGAGTTCAACCACGCTCAACTGTAACGTTTACGGTTGACTGTTTGATGCCAGCGCACGCGCAGCAGAATACTGATCCATATTATTCTGAGCCTTGGAATAGCGCGAGCTTCGTATAGCGACCCGGATTCAGAATAAGGCCCCTAGTGGTGGTAAAAATCACTCGCGCTAAATTAGTCCACAAAAAGCTTTCCATCATGTCGAGGACTACAGTTTAGGAGGCGCTGAACTAATGAGAAGGCGGAATACTCTAAACTCAATTTATTATTAAATTTTTAGGCAATAGCTGGGCCTCCTTTTACCCCGTCGAGTTGCTCAAGCACATAGTGATTCAGACTTCGCCAAACCACTGTTTTCCGTAGCGGCTGCAAGGCGACCCTCTCGCGGAGGAATGGTGAAACACAAACAACCTATCCGCTGTGGCCGCTACAGTGGTAGCCCAACCATGCTGGCCCATGGGCAGTCAACTGTAGTTTGTCCTGTGATTCCTTGTTATACAAATTACTCAAACGGAATTCCTGAACAATTACATAATGCCCGCAGCTCATTTCTGGCTCAGCGAAAGGACTGCCAGATGGTTCTTCATAGGCATGGTGGCATCTACCTCCGTGATGGAATCCTCCGGCGAAGTGGAATGCTGCGGGCAAATGAGAAACTGCACTTTCGCTGGCGTCAAACAGTCAACTGTAAACGTTGAAGTTGAGCATGGTTGAACTCCCTCGTTCTCGGTCTAAGTAAGCGGTGGACACTTTCACGCAATCGTTTAAGCATTCATTACAATCTGTATATTCTTCTTGATTTCGGATTTGAAATGTTGACGCCAATCGTAAACTGAGCTTCAATTCCTCAAATTTCTTTCTAATAGAATGGTAGAGATCGTTTGCGGTCCTCTGTGGAAATTTTACTTTTTTTTACATTAGAGGTATTTCCTTGTGCTTTTACAAAGGGATTTGGTGGGACCACTGGCATTTGTTCGTTCATCGGTGTCTTTCGTTCAGCAGACATTCGTAAGGTAGAGGTTCTACTGTATTTACATGGGTAGCTAATTGTTTCTTTTGTTTTAACTAGTCATAAAAAGGGCTCTTTCTTGACCATAACGCTCAAGGGTGTACACATACCAATTTCCATTGTCAAACAGAGTCCCACAATACACATTGCCAATGCAGCTCCTAAACTGAAAACATAGAACTCCTAGAAAAAGAACAAGTGGTGCATTTGCACTGCCTTCAAAAGTACCTACTTCAATTAAACAACGCAACAACCCCCGTGAGGAATATCAAACAACAGAGCAAACAAAGGAAATAACACTTTTCCAGAAATTAGTCAATGACATGTGATTTTTTTTACCATTATGTTATTGTGTAATTGACAATTCTAGTGACGAGTTCAACAATGCCAGGCAGGCTAGCATCTTCCATGATTCCCTCAAGTGGTTTATAAATGATCTGAAAAAGAGTTAACATGCAATATCTCACTTTCCATAACAGTACATACCACCAACCTTTAACATAATATATCACTTTCCACCTCAGTAGTCTTAAAAATACTTAGTAAGTACATTATCTAAATAAGAGTAGCAAGGAGGATCACACAATTTGGGCATTAATGGCAGCTCATGTAAACTTTGACCCTGTTTACTAAAAACAGGAAATAAATGCATACTTTTTGAGGACCAATTTAACACGGTAACATAAAAAACAATTACAAAAATATACTTGGAGCACTTGAGGAATTAAAACTACAGACGTCAATCTACACAACTGAAGGATAATTTTCACAAAAAATATGGCCACTAATCAACAATACTCCAAATCACTGTTCAACAATACTCCAAACAAATTCATTCTCTACACAATGTCATAACTTATACGTATGATATATTAACAAGCACAAATTAATATCAAAATTCCAAGCTCACTTTACAATTTGGTTCTTTTTCCAAAGCAATTTGGGAATATTACAACTTGTCACAGCAGCATTACGTCATTGATTAAGTCACTTCGCAGGAAATAATGCATACACTCAGAATTTCACCATTAATAAGAATTAAGTACCTATTACCTTACCTTAAATCACTCCAGCAAAAATGGAAAACATAGAAGAGTGTACCACGATTGCTCCATAAATGCAGAAAAGCAAAGTTCACCCACGGGAAATCAGGCAACGTGCAGATGTGCAAATGTGACTTTCGTCAATGGGATAGATAAGGAGAGATAATGGTCATTTTCCTCACAACCATTTCATAACCAATAAAAAGTCACTCTTTTGATACAGATATCTATTACTGATCACTTCAATCCAAATGTTCGGCCAGGTACAATGTTGTCTTCGTTATAATGTTAAAAATAACCAACTAAATAAGTTTTTCAGCAAAATGTTACCATCTGAAGGACTTTGTTTTTCCCCGAGGTTGGGATATGTGAGAGATGAAGGAGGAAGTGGGCCACACATCGCTAACTTGTCCCTATTTTCTACTGAAGCAAATATCCCTTGTGCTGGCTGGGAAGTCCTTCTTAAGTCCTTCACAGGAAATTATCTCTGGTTGGCATTATGTGTCTCGTGTCATGTTTCTGGTCTAAAAGGGGATGATGAGACCGTTTTTTTCCTATCACCCTCTGAATGTCATTAGTTTTCATAATTTTTGCCCTGAAAACCTCTTTTGTGCCTATTTCTTGTTTGCTTGATCTCTTCATTTTATCTTTTGCTGCAGATTTTATAGTTAAGCTATCCAAAGATATAAAAGACAAATGTCAATGAATGGAGGTGGAATGGAGTTTTAATTACATCTGGAGACATTTACTCGGCAATCAGCCCGAAAATTTGTATCTTCTAACAATTTCAAAATTTCTGCCGTACTCCATTGAAGTTGGCTGCTGGCAATAGGCACCATTCTTTTGCCACTTACTTCAATATAAACCTTCAGAGTTACACATCTCTTAATTCCCCATGCTTAGGAGGGAATTTTGAGGGACTTTGCATTTATAAACCCACCCATTTATTAAGTACAAATGTACAATAATGAACTGTAACTGAGGGTGTGAGTTCCACATGAACTGAAAACGTATGAAATAAATTACAGGACAGGTGTTTAATCTTTATGAAGATAGAATGTGAAGCCAATGTATGCCTGATTTTTTTCTTTTCTATTCTCCAATAGGCATCACATGCATTTATATCGCAGCATGAATGGGCCAAAGAAGTTCGAGCGTTCATTAACCTGGAGGCAGCTGGTGCTGGTGGAAAGGAGATTCTTTTTCAGGCTGGTCCAGGCAATTCATGGCTAGTTCATGTGAGTTTAGTTAATGAATATGCATACCTTGAAGTTTCTTATGTACCTCAGTAACATAAATAAATGTAAACAACTATAACTCAGAACATGCACATAATTTAGTATATGTTATGTAATATCTTGTCTCTCAGAACGAATTCACACCCAAAGAGGTACAACATTGTAGTGAAGTGGAGAAAAGAATTCCAAAACAAGTCCAAGTCCATTTTGTGTTTCTATCCACTCTATTTGTCTTGTCTAAGGGGAGACATTGACTTTCTATTAGCATGGCAAGCATGTTGAAGATGCCATAATGGCTATTTGATCCTCATTATTGGATCTATCAATGGACTCAAATGAGAGCTCTGGTTTTCCCATATGATTTGTGCAACTTGTACAGGGCCTCTTCCTTCCTTTACATGTTTTACTCCTATTGATATTACAATAAAATTCTCTCTGACCTGTAGGAAAATTTTTGATAGGTGTATTATGAGGAACGACTATGATTTAAACTGGTTTTGCTCCGAAATTCTCTCACTTTGACAGCATCTAGCCTTTCTGTTTGCTTAAGATATGTTCCTTTGTGGAGATAATTGTTATAAAATGTATTTCACTTCCAGTATTGCAAATTTAATCATTAATACAGTAGACAGTTGATATTACAAAGTCGTTAGGACCAAAAAATTAGCACTTTGTATTTTCTAGTGCAGTATTCTTTGTCCTTTTCAATATATTGCCAAAAAATATTTATTTTTGTTTCCCCTAAGTGTTGCGGTCATTGTCAAAGTATTAAAATTTATGGTTGTTTTTTGTGAAAGCATTCTTAAAAAATATGTTTAGATTATAAGGAATCGTAATATAATGAGTACTTAGTAGTTCTCTTTGCAAGTACTTCAAAGTCTGCATTCATGGTGTCGCTATTATGTCCACATAATTTAGAGTGTGTACATGAAGCTAAAATTGTATGTGAAAACTTAAGCAAATATTTTAATAAATCATATAAGAATTTAATTTTCTTAATCTGTGGTCAGTAGAGAGGAGCAGCTGCTACGGATGCTTTAGATAGGCATTTGTTCCTAACATCTCTGTGGTCTCGATATTTGGTAGCTCTACCATTTCCAAGTCACGCACTCTTCATTGTGCCATCATAGGTAAATAAGGCAAGGTACTCGACCCACTGCCAAAAAATCATATTTGTGGTGTTCACATTCATGTGGTGAACAAAAAATCATATTTGTGTTCTCATATCATTATTTGTGGTGTCTTCCATATCATTTATTTAGTGTATGAAATTGGGAGGAAATACTATTTAATTTCAATTTTTAATTGCTTGGCAACCCTGTGTGGCATGATTCAGCATGTTTTCAATATTGCTGCCAGTTCAGGAAATGCAATGTTTTTTTGGTTCTAAATGGCCAAGTTTTTTGCACGGGTAGAATAAAAATGTGGAGGTTGTGGGGAATGATACCACTGAAATTGTGCTGCTGACTGTTTGTGGAGCTACATTATGTCTCTTTGTCAAGCCTTTACTTTGTGAAGAGGGTATTTCACCTACTGCCCAGGAAATGCCTTCACTTATTATGACTGCAGTTCACTGATCCAGTTGTAATTCATGATGCATCACCGCTTTAAATTCATGAATGAATCATATTCACGTCACCAAGTCTCTTTTCACTTCGATGATTTGTGCTAATGATTCTCCAATTCAAAATTTTACTCAAATACATAATCCAGCTATAATTTTTAATCTGGCCATGATTTCTCTTTTTGCCATAATTTTGCTTTGTGGGAGTCAGTAGACAAGTGGAACACCATTTCATCAGTTGATTTATTTACCTGCTTTAATGGGCTATAATACAGAGCTCATGTAGTGACTTCATAATTGAATCACTCCATGATTTTGGGAACTTGTTATCCACTCGTAAGAGGTGTGAGAGAGAAACCTCATCTCAGATGCAACCAAACGTTCTCCATTCCGTTAACTAGGTATTTTCCTTCCCCGCTCTGACATAGGGTTATTTTCTGATAATAGTAAGACTACATGTTTAATGTATGAAAACCCTCTCTCTCAATTGCAAAGCACCCTGGGATACTTGTTGAACGAGGGCTTAGACGTAAGATGAGGTTGCCTGGTCTGGACTGGGAGCTCATGAAATGGAAGGAGAAAGAGGGGAAGAGTGTCGTGCCTGCTGCTGAGGTGTGGCCTCTCTTAGTATGACTCATGCAAGTGTCTTAGCCAGAGGAGGAATTACGGCCTATGCTCGGAGGGTGAGGATGCATAATTTGGCAGTCGAGTGAAAGAGGAAAAGCAGTAGGAGATTGTTAATAGAGGTTTTGGAAGAAAGGATCTCTCAGAACAGAATATTGGACAGGGGAATAGAGGGTCAGCGGAAACTTGGTTCATTCAAGTCGATGGCACATTCTCTTTTGTGGTGCAGGTTCATGAGTGCATGTTTAGAGTTAGTGGCGACAACTGGTTTCCCTGTTCTGTTTTTCATAACTTCATCGTGTAATTTTCCCATCTTTGACCGCGCATGAGAATTTGAACCGGATTCTACCAATCTGAGGGCACATGGCTGTGAGTATGGCATGTGGGTGGGCCAAAAGTGACTAGGTCTGATTTCACTCTTTATTTTCCCTCATTGACCCAGGTTTTAACATATCATGCCATTTTCAGCATGAAATGGCCTGGTGTCCAAAATTTATCAAATCCGAATCCCGAATTCAAATCCTGCACACTGGATGTCCAGTCTGAATCCTGCTCTCTCTCTCTCTCTCTTAATTATATTTCCCAATTACTTATCATTATCAATGCATGGATAAATATCAGCATACTTTGAAATAAAGTCAAATCCATTTTTACATATTTTTGTAAATTTATGAACACATGATTTGTTCCAATTTTTCCCTAAGTCTAAAATTTAATTATTTAGCTTTCAAAAAAACAATAACACAGAACAGAACTTTGTTCCACAATAAAGTCTGCCACTTTCTCAGTTGGGAATAAAGATAGATGATTCTGTGAATATTACTGATTGTTTTACATACTCTGGGTCATACTTAGTTATTTTCCAATGAGGTCTTTCCATGTACATATTTTTTTTTCTAAATGACAGGCTTATGCTGTTTTTCTGGCTTAAATTGAAAATTTTTAAGGGCATACTGCAGTACAGTAGTGACACTGGAGATTCGGCCATGGGATAAAGTAACAGAACATAGCCTAAAATGATGCGACAGTGTTTTAAACCCTGACTCAAGTTAATGCCAACCTAATGGTCATATATAAAACCTTGAAAAGGACCTGCTAAATTTTCCATGTATTCACGGTGCTAAACTGGGCACAATGGAGCAACAAAAACGGATTCAAGAAAAATTCGCAACGTAATAAATGCAATGTATTATAACATGTTCCATGCTAAATGTATAAAAATTTGTTTTTCCAAAGCAAAAGAAGTATTTTCATTCTATCAGTTGCGTAAACAATAAAAACGGCTGGCGAGTGCATCGACATACAAAATGAGAAAATTCGGAAGGTTATGAAGGTGTGTTGTGCCCATGCTGTGCAGTGAATGTCAAATGAAACTTAACATGACTAATAACTATAAATATCTCTGCTGACATACGTATTTTAAGATGTATATATTTAAGATACCACCTTTTAGAAGTACAATAGCATCAAAATGATGAATTCGGAGGTGAGATTTCAAACGAATTTACGACAGACTACAATGAGTTTACAGCAGCATCACATTCTCGGTGGTATGACCCACTGTAGGGTCTTGCCAATCCCCCTTGGCTGCATGACCTACCCGTGGGTCATGGGATTCCAAGACTTCTGGGTGGCATGACCATGGTGGCCATGTATACCATGAGAGTAAAGGGAGTTTCCATCTGCATGACGAGAAATACATCTTCTGTTTTTGCCTACAGAGATGTTTTATTGATGACATAACGGTTTTTTTACGGGAAGGAAGTAGGAAGTAAAATTTAGGGTGATGAATTACCGTAATTTTCCGATTTTAATACGCACCCACTATAAGACGCACCCGTTTTATGGCGAGTGCAATGTAAGAATTTACTTATCACCATGCATAATACAGTCAGCTTTTAGAGAACAGCATTCTATGCCATTGTCCGCTGCGCCGTTCAGCGCCCGAAAGATCACTGCGCAAGCGGTAATGCTGCCTATGAATGGCCTTTTCCTTGCCCTTTGTCGTCTCATTATGACAATCTATTTGTAGTATGTTCTTTTCCTCCAAAACTTCGATGCGAAAAAGTACCCATGTCTGTATTCAATTCGCCTCACTTTATGTCTGTTTGTGTCGGATTCCATCCGATCTACTAGCGGAAGATACGTTACTCTGTTATTTGAAGATGTTATCTTTGTGTGTCACATTTTAAAGAAAAAACTCTCCCTAAGAATGTTATATGGCCACAGAATATGCCCGTACACGCAAATAAAAAGGCTTGATGGATGAAAATTCAACCAAGGATTGGCTGCAAAATGAGTGGTGCAAAGATGCGGTTGTAGACGTCATATGTTGGTTTTAGATGCATTAGATGCCATCGAATGATATGCATCATGAATGTATCGTTCGAGAATGGCACAGATATCGTCATTATTCCTGGAGGGATGACAAGGCAGTTGCTGGTGATGGATGTCAGTTGCAACCGTCCGTTTAAGACACACATACGTAAAAAGTGGAATGAGTGACCTTATTCTGGATCGCATTCTTTGACAACTTCAGAAAAGTCAAAGAAACCAGAGTTATCGCTAATTAGTCAGTGGATTAAAAAGTCCTGGGATGCCATCAATTCACCTGTGATTAAGCGAAGTTTTAAAAGATGCTGCCCCACGAATGCAATATATGGGTCCGACGAGGATTTGCTTAGGGATGAAGAATGCGTAGTGGACGATGAGGACAAATGTGATGTTTTAGGCGACGCAATACATTCTACCAGCGAGCGTGATGTCAGTGCTTCGCACTAACTGTTCGAATCTAGCGAGGATAGTGATTTTGAATTTGAAGGATTCATTGCTAACAGTGTTAAAGACAAGAGGAACTGCGTGTGAATTTTTGCTTTGATAAATAAATTAAATGGATTCATTGCATTGTTTTTTATTTAAAATTGTAAAATCGAATACCATAAAGTACGTTGAGATTACTTCAAATGTGATCTGCGGCCCGAAAAAAAACGCGATAAGTTTGTAACCATGTATGATACGCACCCGACTTTATTGACGTATCTTTGCAGAAAAAAATGTGTACTATATATGGAAAATTACGGTGCTAATAGATACAGTTTTCTCTTGATTTTTACCTGCTGTTATTTTTTGAATATTTCTATTTAAATGTATTTACTACCTAGGAAATCTAAAGTTAGAAAATATGTAGAATCAACTCAATACGGAACTTTTAGAAATACATAGTTGTTGTTTTGCAAATTGCCTATTCTTCATTTACAGGGGTCAGAAATATTGTTGCAACATGTTTTGATTAAACTTTCCCCAAGAGTATTTAGCCCGGCAGCATTTTTATTAACTTTATACAGGAGCAAATACAGTTATTTTATAGAAAGTAAGAACTTCATGGGCATAGCCAGGGGTAGGCAGGGGGGCAGTGGCCCCCCCTCCCCCTGGACAAGATATTTCATACAAAATCTGCTTTACAAAGCTGGACAGGATGATGTCCAGCCTCTCCTAGCATAAATCCTGGCTACACCCATGCTTCAGTGATTATATTGAAGGTATTCACAAGCCAAATGTAGATGAATGTTTTGCTTGAGCCATTATTTTCTATGACACAGTTATCACACAAATAAATTTTCCAATGTGTTCTATTAAGTCATTAAAAAGCATTAAATTCATGTACAAAAATTGTCTTAGTTTCCTCAATCACAGTACAGAATGTCTTACTGTTAATTTTCCACTAATATCAAGGTATGCAAACTGTGTGTCACTTGAAATTACTTTGGTTTCCCATCCATAGACGGACTGCAACTGGGGTTTGGGTGGGAAGTTTCCACTCCATAAATAATATGTTGAAATATTATCTTAGTTTAATTTCGTTTCCAACCAAAATTATTCTAATTAGAATACCACTCCATGTTGTTGGTGTCATGGGAAACATTTACGTACTCCGTGTCTGTAGCACCCACACCATCCGCATCCATGATGTAAGCTGGAATTTAGTGGCCCTGAGGATGCAGGATAGTTTCTTCTCCATTTTATTTTTTTAAATCCAAAAATGAATTGTTAAGTTCTTACCTTGGAGAACACTCTTAGAAATGAAATCATTAAGTCGAGTGGAGAAGTCAACATTCAACTCAACCTTTCATGCCCAGGCACGGAAGGAGACTGCCCCGATCAACTGTGAGCAGTCGAGGGGTAGGATTGCTTGGGAAGAGAGGGGAAGGTAGGAGAGGGGTGGTAGGCATGACCAGGCTCCACCAATCACCTTTATTCTTTGCTTTACCATAAGTGCATACATAACACATCCTCCCCCTTAATTAATGGAGGTAATAAATAAAAAAAGTACTTCAGAACAAAACAATACATCCTTGCTTCAGAGATTACAATAGTCTTACTATTAGATTACAATCATTAGATATACATACAATTACAAGGTATACAAGAAATTAAATGATACAATCATAAATTTAGCTGAGAAACTGGCTTCCTTTCTCTCACTGGGTAACTATGTATAGGGGTTTTGTTACTCTGTACTGGATCATCAGCCTGATCAGCTGAGGCTAAGGGCAAATGTGTAGCAAGCCCTGAAGGGGTTCGCTCTGACATAGGGGTGTTACTCTGGGGTGGTGAATTAGTTGATGCATCCATATTAGAATTGGGCTGCTCATGTTGGGGTATGTCACTTATACCAACATGGTCAGGTGACACCTCTGTGGTTTTGGAACTCATACCTTCTACATTCTTGGACTGTTGCCAATTAATTGGTTAATATGTCACTTCCAAATAATACCATTGTCCAATTTCACTAAATAAGAAACTTAACCTTTTTAAAATGGTCCCTTCAATCCATTTACTCTTTCCTCTGAAATCTCTTGCAAGTATGGGTGCCCAATAAACAATTATCGGGTTTTATTCCTAGCACAACCAAAAATCTCTTTGGCTTGACTATTTTGAACATTTTGAGTTAGAGGGGGTCTTAATAAGTATAATCTTGTTCTTAAATTACGATTAAACATAAGTTTAGCAGGAGTCTCTCCTGCAGTGCTATGGACAGATTTTATATATGCTAACAAAAATTTACTTAATGCCAATTCAGAATTTTCCTTACCCAAAACTGTGCATCTCAAACATTTTTTTACAATTTTTACTGAACTTTCAACTTGGCCATTGCTAGCAGGGTGATATGGTATTGTCAATGTATGCCTTATTCCATTCATTTCCAAAAATTCTTGAAATTCACTAGAAGAGAAGGGTGGACCATTGCCTGTCTTACAATGTAGGGGTAGATTAAACCTGGAAAACATGGGTCTCAATTTGGAAATAACTTGCCTAGCCAAGGTGGAAACAACCTCTTCCACCTCAAACCACTTACTGTAGGCATCAGTAATAACAAGATACATTTTAGTTTTGAATGGTCCCAAAAAATCTGAATCTATTCTTTGCCATGGTTTCTGTGGGTATTCCCACACATGTACCATAGCTTTTACAGGGTTCTGTCTCTGCATAAGGCAAGGTGAGCAACTATTTGCAAGGTGTTCAATATCTCCATCTATACCCGGCCACCAAATATACGACCGAGCCGATGCCTTCATTTTTACTATGTGTAGATGACCAGTATGGAGTTCATTTTAAATTGCCTTTCTTAACGATCTAGGAATTATGACCCTATGACCCCACATTAATATGTCTTGCTCAATGGTTAGTTCACTTAACCTTTGACGATATGCATTTAAATTTCTATCAACATCTTTTGGCCAACCATACAAAGCATAACCAAAAATTCTACTTAACTCCAGATCCCTTCTGGTTTCCACTTTTACATCCTTAAAACTGAGGGGTATGTTACTCTCCTCCAAAAACTGTAAATAAGTTCCCACAGAGCTAATTTCATCACTCTCTCTTGATTGAGTTAATTCCCGTAAATTAAGGGGTAGTCTCGAGAGACTATCTGCTGGTACATTAGCTTTTGAGGAAACATATTCAATATCAAAATCATAAGCTGATAAGAATAGAGCATAACGCTGCAATCTACTGGCAGCATAGGCTGGTAGGCCTTTCTTCGGACCAAAGATAGACAACAATGGCTTATGGTCAGTGACTAGTGTGAACGTCCGACAAACAAATACTCACTCCACTTCTTAATACCAAACAATATCTGTTGCTTCCTTATCAATCACAGAATAATTAAGTTCTGTAGTGAATGAAATCTTTGATTGAATCCTTGAAAATTCTAAATGAAATCATTAAGTCGAGTGGAGAAGTCAACATTCGACTCAACCTTTCATACTCAGGCACGGAAGGAGACTGCCCCGATCAACTGTGAGCAGTTGAGGGGTAGGATTGCTTGGGAAGAGAGGGGAAGGTAGGAGAGGGGTGGTAGGCATGACCAGGCTCCACCAATCACCTTTATTCTTTACTTTACCTTAAGTACATGACATGAATAAAATCATTTTGGTAAAAATTATTCAACCATTCAAACACTGAAAACTTACTGCTTACATCACATTCTAATGGATGGAAGGTACACCAACATAAACTGATATGTTACCTAAAACAGAGGGTAGATAAATGCCAATATCAATGTGAACATCATGAACATATGCTGAATGAGGCAAAAAGTTAACTTAATAAGATTGCAAATTATCACTTTTGCAAATTGATCATTATTATAGATGACATTTTCTGGATATGGTGGTACTTCAGCTGACAATGAATGAACAATGATGAATTTGTTGTTATTTTATTGTTATGGACGATGGTTTTGCTTGTGTTACAGCTAGCGTTGTCAGGTCCTGAAGTCAGGCCTTAAATGATCCTGACGACGCTAGGTGTAACATAAGCAAAAATGTTGTCCCTAACAATGAATCAACGCGGGAAAAACCCAAATAAACGGGACTCATCAAATCACTGCGGAAGCCTCCATACCTGAGGGAGAATGTTAGACATGGTGGACAGTATGCGTACAACACGTTTCGGCTCACAGAGCCATCATCAGGTACAAGGTCTTGTACCTGATGATGGCTCTGTGAGCCGAAACGCGTTGTACGCATTAAAACAATTTTGTGGAAAAGTGCAATTGTTTCTCTTACATTATGAAGAACTTCCACGATATCTCGCCTGAATCTGTTGAATGTATGGTGGACAGTGTTCAGATTCAAACTCAATCGAATCCATGAGTGCTGACCACATCACTAGTTTTAGCCAAAGGACAATTGCTAAAATTACGGTAATTCTGCCGGGTCAAAACAAAAATAACCATGCGCTTGGAGAAAAACTGGCTCAAGCTACCCTTTTCCCTCGAGGTCTTTTTTTTATTTGGAGTTGTACCGTGCAAATGAATCGGTGACATAGACATATATGAGAGAAAATTGCATTATCACAAATTACATTGAATGCAACATTACTATGCACTAATTTCACACATGTGCTGCATTATAGCTGGCAATGCTGATATGCACTGTATCTTTATCTGCAAAAAAAGTTGTGCTGATGCTGTTTTCACTGTACATAGTTCATGTAAACAAATCCAATTTTTACCTAGGGACCAGACATGATATTTGTAATTTTGATAATTGGGTGATTTTGAAACTTTTTATTTTTAATAGTGCCTTGTATTTATTGTAGGCTTTTTGTGCGAACTGAGAATTTTCCTTTGTATAATCGAAACTGTATTTTTGTGCCTCTTATTATTGAGTTGCTAGTGCATTACCATTTTTGTTTATTGTGAGTTGGGGCACAAAAGCATGAATCTTTACCAATATGGAGCAGAAAAACAAATAATTTTGGGTTAATTTGAGATAACAAAAGACAAGGCAATGCATTGGAAAGAACTGAAGCTGAGCTGGATGATTTGGCATACAATGGAAACCTGAGAACTGACCCAAAATGTAATTTACTCCTGATGTGGTAATCCTTGGAAAATGCTGTTCCTTTCTTGACATGCTTCAAGCAATGGGGGTGGATGTTTTCTCTGTGAAATTAGGCCATACAATATGTAGAAAATTAAGTCAATTCTCTTGACTACCTCTTATTTCTCTTGTTCTTAGATTTATTTTTGGCCTATTCTATAGATTTTCAGAGATTACAAGTACAAGGTGATATAGAAAGCTTAATGTTGTGATGAAGAAGCAATGATTAATTAAGTAAAATTCAACATTCAGAATTTCCAACTCTTAATGAATTAACTATATATGCTGTGGTTTGGTCAAAGTTAGAATTAATTATGAATGATGTTTGTATACTTGATGCATATATTTGTACTCAATGTATAAAATCTTGGGATTCACTTTGACCACTTCTCTATATTTAACTGCTGCTGATTATCAGGGAGGAATTCTATTTGAAATGTTTCACTTTGAACGAAAATTATTTTATGTCTCTCATAATCATGTCTTTACCAGGCTTATGCTAAATCTGCACCGCACCCATATGCAAATGTGGTTGGAGAGGAGATCTTCCAGAGTGGCCTGATACCTTCAGATACGGACTTCAGAGTATTTCGAGACTTTGGAAGTATACCAGGTAGTCATCAGTTAATTATTTTAATTTTTGAGGCTTTCCATTATAATTCTATGAAAAATTGTCTGGAAAAACCAGAAAAGACTAATAATTATAATAATAATTGTCTTCTCCATGACGGACTTAATACTCCAGGGGCAAGGGCAGCACAGGAGTATCGTTGATGCCAAAATGGTGTCGTAGATGAAAATATAACACCCGCAGGGCACTATTGTGCCTAGCAATATACGCTGACTTGGTGTAATAGCTACAGACGGAGAGACAGTGACTCAGTCTCCGGCTGGGATCAGCATGCCCTGCATCTCGTGTCCACAACCTCCGTCTTGAATATAATGCGGCGGTACACGAGTGTGTTTATGACACCATCCTGGCATACGAGGACAAAACCCTCGGTCTCTGACTGTAGACCAGTGGAGCGGAGGAAGGCAAATGTCAGCTGCTTCGATAGCCCAAGCTTCTCCATGTATTGAAATATGATGAAATATCCATGTATGGGCTTATCGGTATGTGCCATTGGCAAGGTTTTCTGCTTGGCCTTTTTTAAATAGTCTTTGTCCAATCCTACTGCCACCCTATAACCACCCAACTCTGAACTCCGAATACGGTTGATGACTGAAATCACCTATGATGTAGGACAGCCAGGCAGAGAGATATTCATCATAAGACCTCTCTGCGGAGCAACCTCCTGACCAGGTTGAATGGCTTTATTGATGAAATCCTTACAGAGACGTCGGACTTCTGGACAGAGAACTGCGTGGTCTACGCTGCTGCCAAAATATGGCTCACTCCCAAAATCCCTCCTCTTGGGAGGACAAAGCAGCAAAATGGCTTGAACAGTTGGAGGCCAAGATCACGCTGGCATGACAGCAAGGGTTCACCGTGCGCTGGAATACATCACATCTGGGCGGACTTTCACACCCAAAGTCCGGTGCATAGCACACAGCCTCAGATTTCACCATCACACACTGAATAAAAACCGTTATGCAGCATGCGGTTGATAGAGTTTGGGCACTCACCAGGGCCAGGGAAAAAATTCCTCAAGAGAAGTAAGGCAGTGAGGGAGAACTCAACCTTCCTCCTTCACCCATCCCATCTCTTTCGACCACCTCAGTCTGTCGTCGATCTCCGCCACCCGCCCAAGAGGGACGTTTCTCAAAGGATATCTATGAAATGTCAAAGCCATTCAACGGAGACACTCCGGCCATAGGCCTCTTTAAAAAGTTAAGTGACCGCCACCTGCATGAAGTGGATAGACCTCTTTCAGTCGCAGAGAGTGACGTGAAGAAGGCCTTCTCTGACAAGAAGAATATCTCGGCCCTAGAATTGGATGCCATGAACTTCAGGTGGAAGATGTTCACTTCCACCCACCAACACCTCGCTAGAATCTTCACGTCCTTTCTCTCGGGTAGAGAAGAAATTCCACCGTGGCTGACTGAGGGACACACGGTTCTAATATCTAAGAACAGAAACTTGTCCGTTCCTACAAACTACTGTCCTATAACCTGCCTCAACACTGTATATAAGGCGTTCAGCTCCATCTTGAGCGACCTTGTCCTCCACCACGTCCAGCTAGTGTGGGAGGAGGTGTACGAACAGAGTGAAATCACGGGATGTAAGGACAATCTGCTCTTTGATTGGTTCATATGCCAGGATGCCATCCAGCAGAAGCGTAACCTAACAATGGCCTGGGTGGACTACAAGAAGGCATTTGACACCACTTCACATGAGCTCATTATAGCCATGTTGAAGTTGATGAACGTCCACCCAGAGGTTGTGTCCTGCATCCAATGCCTGTTACCACTCTGGAGAACTCGCTTCATCCTGACAGCAGGCAAATGGTCGGTATTGTCAGAGTTGGTAACATACCACCGTTTTTCCAAGGGGATAGCTTGAGTCCCTTGCTGATCTGTATTTCCCTCCTGCCTTTCTCTAGCTAAAGCTCCAACAAGGGAAAGAATACATGTGCGGTGAGCCAGGTGACAGGAAGCATAAGGTCAGCCATTTATTTTATATGGATGACCTGAAGCTCTTTGCTTCCAATGCAAAAGACCTTTGTGTGAACCATACTGAAGTAAAGTGAGGCTATAGGGATGGAGTTCGCATTGGAAAAGAGTGCATACATCCACCTGGTGGAGGAAGACTTTTGGAGAACAAGGAAGATGCGCATCTCATTGATGGGCCTCAAGGAAGGTGATGACCATCTACAGAAGTTTTTATCCAAAACCTTCCGTCGCCTGACTGTATCTCCCTTGCAGTGTAGGTGTTAGAGGTCTGTTGAGCCAACAAGTCCATCTTGTTGTTGAAGGCAGATGTCCTCAAGCTCATAATAAAAAAGGCATAACAGAAAACCTTGCTCAAGGTGCATACTGATAAGCCCATGCATGGATGTTTCTATCAAAACATGGAGAAGCTTGGGCTACTGAAGGAGCTGACATTTGCCTTCCTCCACTCCGCTGGTCTAAAGTCAGAGACCAAGGGTTTTGTCCTCGTATGCCAGGATGGTGTCATAAACACACTCGTGTACCGCTGCATTTCATTCTAAATGGAAGTTGCGGACACGAGATGCAGGGCGTGCTGAGCCCAGCTGGAGATTTTGAGTCACCTTCTCTCCAGCTATAGTTATTATGCTAAGTCAGCGTATATAGCTAGGCACAATGCGGGCCTGTGGGTGTTATAGTTTTATCTACAACACCATTTCGGAGTCAACAATACTCCCGTGCTGCCGTATGCCCCTGGAGATATTGAGTCCATCGTGGAGAACGATAAATGATCCATCTGGTGGAATTACTCCTTTTCCATCACCAGGCAGTTGGAGGCGACCAAGCCTGATATAAGTAAGTAAGTAAGTAAGTAGTTTATTGGTCCCGGAGACATAAAAAACATATGTATGGGACAAGTCAAGGAGAAGAAAAAAAAAAAAAAAAAAAAAAAAAAAAAAAAAAAACAGGAAAAGGAAACAATATATAAATACAAATCCTCGCCTCCAAAGGAGAACACAATATATAAATACAATCACTTATTCAAGAACTCATCGACTGAGTAAAAAACATTGTTCAATAGAAGTTCTTTCAATTTCTTTTTAAAAACAGGAATACTACGGGTCTGTTTGATCTCACTAGGGAGACTGTTGTACAACATGCATCCTGCATATGACGGTTGCCTTGTGAAGGACACTAAATTGTGAGACACCACTTTAAAATCACCATTTCTTCTGGTATTGTATGAATGAACATCATTGTTCAAGGGCAATCCAAGAGCCAGATGATGCTCTTTAACATACATAATTGTATAGAAAATATATATACATGGGAATGTTAAGATGTTAAGTTCTTTAAAATATAACCTGCAGCTAGTGCGTTTATTTACGCCAACCAAAATTCTTATGGCCCACTTCTGTAGTTTAAACAGTCTTGTTGTTCGCTGGGAATGACCCCATGCACAGACTCCATATTTTAGTCGACTAAAAACACAAGCATAATACACAGAGAGAGCAACACTTAAGCTAGTGATCGGAGTTATTCTACGTAGTAGGTAACAGCTCCTTGCTACTCGTGAACATAAAAAATCAATATGTGATTCCCAGTTCAGGGTATCGTCGATGTACACACCTAAAAATTTTGTAACAGAAGACATAGCAATAGATTTACTGTCTAATTTCAACAAGGGGGAAGAAATCAATTTATTTTGATACATGTGAAAAAGCATAAATGAGGATTTTTTTCTGTTCAACACAACCCTGTTATCGGTACACCAGGATAACATATGATTGACCTCTTGCTGGGCAACTACATTCACATTATCGGCACAAGAAATGAGGTGATTAGTATCATCTGCATACATAATTATTTCACCCTGTCTAACACGGGTAGGAAGGTCATTAATATATAATAAGAAAAGTAGAGGGCCCAATACTGAGCCCTGTGGTACACCTTTGGAAATGTGTGTTTTTTCTGAGGAAACCATAGAAGAGGGTCCGTTTATGCAAACAAATTGGGTTCGACCAAAAAGAAAGGATTTCAGCCAATCGTTGGCTATACCAGATATTCCATAATAATGCAATTTCTTTAGCAGAATTACATGGTCGACACTGTCAAACGCTTTTTTTAAATCATAGAAAATTCCTATGGTCTCAATATGTGCGTCCAAACCCTGAAGAATTAGATCAATAAATTTGTATATGGCTGTTTCGGTACTTTTTCCTTTTAAGAAACCATGCTGAGAAGAGGAGAAAAGTTTATGTTTCACAATAAATGAAGAAAGTCTATTTAACATTGCGTACTCAAAGACCTTTGAAAAAACAGAGACCAGGGATATAGGTCTGTAGTTATCTTTATCCATCTTATCACCCCCCTTGTGCAGAGGGAGAACTTTTGCAGTTTTTAACTGATATCGTTCTCCTTGACCACCTCCATGCTCCATGTTCGTGATAGAGTTTTGGGCTCCGGCTAAAACGGACATGGATGCAAAGGAGGTGGAGAAACGGGCGAAATATCAAGACCTGCTTTTTGAGCTTTGGCAAATGTATCCAGGACTCTCTGTTAAACTGGTGGACCTCATCATAGGTGTGCTCGGTGGAGTTGAGGGCTCGCTGCTGGAGAGCGTCAAGTGCATTCCGTCCTGCGTGGCACGGGCATAGTCACTTGTAACTTGCATGCAGAAGGCGGTTTTACTCCCTCCTCTACTCCCTCCTATGTCCCTCCATCTACTCCATATACACGACCCAACTGGAGCATAGCCTCTCATCCGATGGGCTTTGGACGTGGCTGCGAGTATTGCCCAACCCATCTTGAGTCCTCGGCCATAAAACCCGATGCTTGCCGAGGACTCGGAGGAGAATGTTACTATAGTAACCATAATAATAATTATAGGCTTTATTCATCATAAGAGTAACACATGCTGCTCTAGATGTCATCCAAAAGAATATAAAACACAAAAAATACAAAACAAAATAGTAAGAATGACAAAAGACACGAACTACAAATTCACCCGTGAATAGTCAAGTTCAAAAAATTCCTCCAGTGAATACAAAGGGGTTTAGAATTAGCCATTCCTCAATTGCATTTCGAAACCTGCTTAAGCTGGTTACTTTAGCAGTATGCGGTAGTTTGTTAAAAAATTTTAGTGAAAGGTTGTCTGGTTGATTAAAGGTTTTTGTCAGTCTTCACTGTGTAATATTGATGCTATTTTTTGCCATGGTGTTGTGGTCATAAACATGAGACCTAAGTGTGAATTTATTGAAATTACTTCTAACATAAATTAAACATTGAAAAATGTACTGATTGAATACTGTTGTCAGTTTTAACTTGAAAAATAGTGGACGGCAGTGATCTCGGGGGGCAGAGCTGGTTGTCAATCTCACTGCTTTCTTTTGCAACATATGCAGAGCTTTCGTTTCACTACATGACCCCGAGGCCTTAGGCCATAAGTTAAGTGACTTTGAAAGAAAGCAAAGTAGGCAGGCTTCAAATATTCTTCAGGAACACAGTTTTTAATTCTCCTTATAAGGAACATTGACTTTGAAAGTTTTTTACCGATAGTTGTAATATGGCCATTCCAGGTGAGCTTGCTATCAATATTAAAATCTATTAGCTTAACAGAAGTTTCAATTTTACTAGAATTATTAATATTACTTATCAGATATTTGCATTTTTTTCATAATTCACTAGTAATTTATTTGCTGAAAACCAGTCACTTGCTTGTTGCTGCATACATTTAAGCTCTTCATGAGCCTGTTCAGGGTTCACAAACTTATTTATAAAAGATGCATCGTCAGCATATAGGATAGTCTGCAGTTATGCCACTTGGAAGGTCATTGATCATCAGGAGAAAAAATAATGGACAAAATACAGATCCTTGTGGTGCACCCTATTTCACTTGCAAAAATTTGGATTCAATATCATTAACTTCCACCATTTGATTACGATTGCTTAAATAAGAAATCATGAATTTTAGTTCCATGCCTTGGATGCCATAATGTTGCATTTTATGAGAAAGAATTGTGTGGTCTACACAGTCAAATGCTGAGGAGAGGGCTAACAAAGAAAGGGATATTCACCGTCTGTTTTCAAAAGCACTCAGTATTTGCATCAAAACATACTGTACAGCTTGTTCTGTAGACTTTCCAGGTCTAAACCCAAACTGGGAATAACTCAATATATTATTGGTTTCAAGATGTGCTAGTATTTGGGCATTGCCTATGGCTTCGATTACTTTGCCAATATCTGGAATAATGGAGATGGGATGGTAATTTTTTGGATCATTTCTATCACCTTGTTTGTAAATAGGTATAACCTTAGAGTATTTTAAAGCATCGTGAAAATGCCCTGACTGGAAATATGAATTGATGACTTCAGACAGTGGGTAAGAAATTTGATGAATGATGGCTTTAATAACATTATTTGAGAGACCGTAGACATCCTTAATTTTTGATCCCTTAAAGTTGGAAACAACTTTCACTATTTCAAATGGAGTAGCTGACTTTCACTGGAATTTTTCCTGAGGAACAGGTGATGTACTGAGGCAGTCTTTATAATAATAATAATAATAATAATTTATTTTTCCCCTGTTGACAAGTACAATATATGGTACAAAATATCATAAATCATGTAATTGTATAGGGTACGTCAAGAGTATTTACAAAAAAAAGGATATTAAATAACACCAATATGTACATATATCAGTACAAGATATCATTAAAATATTACACTGAGCTTATATAATCATTCACACTATAAAAACAATTTTCATTTAGGTACATAAACAGTTTCTTTTTAAAAATAGTTAATGATTTTTCATTTTTTAAACTCATGGGTAACTTGTTATATATTTTTATGCATACAGAGCGGGGACCTTGGGACATCATCGACATATTGGCAGATACCACACTAAGATGTTTACTTGTCCTGGTGGCATGACTATGTTTTACATTGTTTGATGGAAATATGGTCAAATTCTTTTTTACAAAAAGGACTGAGTTATAAATATAAACACAGGGCACTGTTAGAATGCCAAGGCTCTTGAAAATTGGTCTACAATGAGCTCTGTATGGCTTATTACACATAGACCTGAGCAATTTCTTTTGCATAATAAAAACATTGTTTAACTTAGTAGCAGACCCACTACCCCAGATTATTATGCCATAGGATACAATAGAATAAAATAGACCATAATATAATGTTTTTAAGACATCCATACTGACTGTGTGCTTCAAAATTGAAATAAGATAGTATACTGAATTTAATTTTTTCCTAAGATATAAGATGTGATCACTTCAGGTGTTCATCAAAATTTAATCCCAAAAATTTATAGTGATTGATGACTTGACAGTTGTTGATCGTGGGATTTGAAATAGTTGAATCAAACTGACCAGATTTAGCAGAGAATATCATGGCCTGTGTTTTTTTTTCATTAAGAATGAGGCTATTTCCATTGCACCACATGCTCATGTCATGAATAATGGATTCACCCAAAGCAATCACATCTTGAAATGACTTCTGAGACAGCACAATGCTCACATCGTCAGCAAACATGACACAATTACTGTGAGGGTTTACATGGACTGAACTTGGTAGATCATTTATATAAATGACAAATAAGATAGGACCCAACACTGATCCTTGAGGAACACCTTTATCAACTCTTAGTGGTGAAGATAGGTAGAAATTGCCATTTTCCTGTATAGCTACCCTTTGATGACGATTTTGGAGATATGTTCTCAACCACTGCTGGGCTGTGCCTCTAATACCCATTTTTTCACATTTTTATAAGAGTTTATCATGCTCAACCACATCAAATGCTCTAGATAAGTCAAAAAAAACACCCATTACTTTTTGCTTTGAGTTAATTCTTTCAATAATGGTGTCAACTGTATTAAAAATTGCTTGCTCTGTTGACTTTCCTTTTCTAAAACCAAATTGTTTAGTAGAAAGTAAGTCATTATTTTCAAGGAAGTCAATTAGTCGTTTGCTGAATACATACTCAAGTACTTTCCCTAGCTGGGGGATGATTGATATTGGACGATAATTTCCCACATTGTTTCTCTCCCCTTTGTTCTTATAGGTTGGTAAAACTTTGGACACTTTGAGGGCTTCAGGATAGACTCCATCTCTCAGACTCTGATTTACAAGAGAGAGTAAGGGACTTAAAATCATATCTACGCAGTTGTATACAATTTTTCCTGATATGCCATTTATGTCAGTTGATGATTTCTTCCCTACCTTGGAAATATGTGAGCGAAGCTCAGACATACAGCATGGCTTAAGAAATATAGTCTTTGGTGACACAGCAGAGGAGATATTGATTTCATGATGAGGATCAGGGACATCAACCATTGGTTGCTTCAAGAAGTAGCAGTTGAATTCATTTGCCAGTTTTATTGGATCTATTGATTTACTTTTGTTAACCCTAAACTGGGCTGGTAACTCCACTACATTAGAGCTGGAATTTTGTTTAATTATATCCCAAGCCATTTTAGTATAATTAGGAGCATTTAAAATACGTTTATCATTAAATTCTTTCTTTGATCTCTTAATGGTTAGATGGTACTGCTTTTTTAAGCTAGAATATTCATGGTGCATTTTATCATCTGTAGAGGACATGTTATTGTATGACATTGTTCTTAAAACCATGGACATGCGCCTAATTTCAGGAGTGGCCCAGTTTTTTTTAGTTGACTTAGAGAGCTTAATTGGTTTAAGTGGAAAGGCAGAATCAAAATGAAACAAAAACGTATTGTAGAACTGGTCAAAGTTTCTGTTTAGGGAGTTTTCCTCTTTCAAAGACAACCAGTTTTCTTGGCTTAATAGAAATTGGAAGTAGCTAACATTTGACTCACTAAAGATTCTCTTCATTATGGTGGGGGGAGCTGGCAACTTGCAAAACTCAGAGACATTAAAAACAGACACTACTGCACAATGGTCAGACAGGCCTGGGTCAAAAACAACAGTATTTACTTTGCACTCTGGATAATCTGTATAGATATTGTCCAGCAGGGTTATTGAACTAGCTGTAACTCTGGTGGGATTTTTTGCCAAGGGTTTTATGTTGTAGGAGGCTAACTGAGACAGCAATTCTCTTTGATTATTACTGTCAATTAATAAGTTACAATTGAAGTCTCCCGTGAGAATAATTACTGGCCTCCTAGAATAATTAGTAACATTATATAACAAGTTGTCCAATTTTTCTATAAAGACACTGAAAGATCCTAGGGGAGATCGATACATTGCAAAGATATAAAAAATTTGATCATTGATGGTTAGTTTTACCGCTGAGCATTCAAATACTTGTTCTGTGTTCAAGGGTTGTAGATTAATCTTCGGTTTATCATGCACAATTGTATTTTTTACAAATATCACCACTCCACCATGACGTTTTTCTTTACGACAATAACTGTCCCCTACCACATATCCTGGAATTGTGACATCCATTTCACTCATCCAATGTTCACAGAGGCATAGTACGTCCGGTTTTTCAATCAAAGTCAATGCTTCAATGTCATTTAGCTTATTATAGAGACACTGTATGTTAAGAACTAGGATTCTAAATTCACAGTTATCACTGAATAGGGGTTTGTTATCATAGCGATTTCGTATTACATTAGTTGGATTGTTTATTTCACTAATACGCGCGACATGGCCTAGTCACGCTTTATTCTGCTCAGATTTGAGTTTCGGGAATTTATTCGCTATAACACCATTAGGCCATAATAGAGGGTTCGACAATTTATTATAATCGTCGTAGTCAATGCCGATTTTGAAGGAGCCGTAGGCACTTTTACCGGCGATCTTCTCACATGACACACATTTTACACTGAAATTGTCTTTCACGTGTTTTATCACGTCATCAGTGGTAGTATCATTGGCCAAACGTCCAATATACATTAAAATAGTTCTCTTAGCGGCTCGGAGACCACCTAAGTTCTCGTTTTTAGACTCACCCCGACCAATAGTAAAAAAGTTTCGCTTCTTCCTCTTGTGCTGCGTCATCCATGGATCTTGATCAGTAGTGTTGATGTTGCCACCACATAGATTAGGATCCTTGTCGCCTTGCAGCTTCAATGAGTAAGATACAGGGCCGACCTCAGCCACTTCGTTGTTGTTGAAATTTGGAGCCTCGTCGCCTTGCAGGTTCAATGTGCGAGAGTCTGTATCTCGCTTGTCCTCGCCTTGGGTTTTGGGGGTTGATGCTCCAGGACTCTCAGGAACTACATTTTCTCGAACTAGGCTGGTAACCGAATTTGTCAACTGAGGATCACATTCAGAAAATCTCACTTTTTTAGTCGGCTTTCCAGGAAAATGTACTTTTGTTTTCAAATCCCGTAATTCTGACTTTAGGGATTCTATGTCAGCCGCCATTTTTGCCACGTTGAGACCGTCCGTTACGCGACAGGTTAAACATCGCCAGAAAACACCCAACGCATCTTCAATGGCTTTTAAGTTGATTTCTTTCAGTCCAGTACATTTATGGTGGAAGATATGCTTGCAGTTATCACAGGGGAGGACTTTTTCCCAGTTTGAAAGGCTTTTTTTACATGCGTGACACTCAATGCCTACTCCCGGTGCCGCCATCTTGCAAATACACTCTTTCATGTGCACACTGGAATTAATTACTCTAGAGAGAATATTATCAATGGAGCTTATGAAAAAGTTATTGAATTCATTGGGTTGGATTGGGGTATCTTTTGCAATATCAGTTGAAGTTGCATACCTTATGATTGACCAGGCAGCTTTACATTTATTTTGAAAGTAGTCAATACATTCTGCATTAGCATTGTGCTTAGCTAATGATAGTTTCATTAGCTAAGCTACTTCATTGATTACTTCACTACTACATTACCACTACATTTACTACTTCATTAGCTAAGCATTTACTAAGGTATTTCAAGGAAGTTCAGGCACTGTCTGATAGCACTGGCCAACAGGATTTTTGTCTCAAGGAAAGTGACGGGTGTTTTAGGCTAAGTTGATTATGCTGAAGTCAAAAGTGAAATTAATTTTTTTTTTCTATCAAGCTCAGTTTTATGTGATTCTACACAAATGCATTTTTCAAATTCAATTTGCAAATTAAGTAATTAGGAGAAGATGGAGAATACCCAGGAACTTTGAGGCTATATCGTGAATCTTTGGGCTTAAGTGTATTTAATGCTAACTCTACATAGGAGGAACATGTTATTGCCTATCTTGTTACTTGCTGTTCTTCTTATCATCTCCTATTAACCTATTAAGTCCTTAAAAATACTTCTTTGTTGAAATATTGGGTGAATATGATATTTCTTAGTCAATGCTTAATTAATGAAGTAGTAAATGTAGTGGTAATGTAGTAGTGAAGTAATCAATGAAGTAGCTTAGCTAATGAAAGTATCATTAGCTAAGCACAATGCTAATGCAGAATGTATTGACTACTCTCAAAATAAATGTAAAGCTGCCTGGTCAATGCCTGCTCGGGAGAAGCACAGGGGCTGCTAGAAGGTTCTATAACCCTGTCCTGCTCCATGTCCTCGATTATGTGCTCTGCTTCTTCTCATTTGGACCGAGGTAATCTTCTTGGTGCTTGCTGGATAGGCTTGGCTTCACCTGAGTCAATACCATGGCGGACCACTGTCCACCTTCCTCCTCCAACTTCTCCCTCGAAGACATCTTGGTAGTGCTCAACTAAGTTTCTAACTGCACCATGTTGGTCAGACGTTAGTTCACGACAGGAGGTTGTCTAGTCCATTTGGGAGTTTTCGAGGTCTGTTTGTGATGCCACGTGTATGTCATACTATGGAGCAGCTTCCAAGGGGCTATTTCTTATAGCGTCACGGAAGTGGAGTTTATGTTCATTAAACGAACCACAATTCTTCCTCCAGTGTGGCTTATGGACATAGCCACCAATACTCCCGGACAGTTCTTGTGGTCCCCAAATGGTTCCAACATCATAACTTGATCTTCAGTCTCCTCACCCTCCAAACTCACCAATGTAATAGTTTTGCTGAATCCCATCAGGGTGGTATCTTCTGTTAGCACCACCTGTGCTGCTAAGTACATCTGGTGGTTACGGGCTAGCTTGTCCTGGCTCATCTTGACGGTTTTTGCTTCGAGGTCCTATTTGAACCCTAGGGCAGCTATGATGTCCTCCTATATCTTGGCAACCATTGCCTGATGTTTTAAGTTAGTGTCACCAACCCTGAAGATGGCCACAGTTTCCCCCAGTGCTTCCGCAGACACTCCAGTTGCAGTTCACAGCATACATCTCATTGAGGTAACCCTTTCCTTTGAAACTATGTATTTTGGTTTGCATGATCGTCATTTTCGCGCAGATATCCAGGTTCAGGTCTCCGTACCTGCTGTTGACGAGTCCATGAATGAACAGACTATGAGCTCAGGCTTTGAGAGATTCAATGGTGGCAGCGGTCACAGGAGTGTAAACAACATGGGTTTACAGCTTCCCCTTTCCACCTACCCATTCTAGTTTTCCTGCTGCTCCTTGGGTTGCCAGTGAGATCAAGAGTAACGGCTTCTCAAGTGTTCTATTTGTCCATTGTTCATTATGTGGTGCTCGGCTGGCCAGGGCTTCATGGCTTCTAGGACTTCTTGCCAGACAATGTCCTCTCTGGGGTATCGATTGCAACACGCTTGCTCTTCTACACCTTGTGGTGCTCTCAATCAAGCATGCCCACAAATCGGCTGTTTGGCAGCCTCAAATTATAACTTTTGAGTTAGCACTTCACAAAGTCTTCGGACTGGCCAGTTTTACAGACAGCTGTGTCTTGCTTTCACATAGTCCATCGAAGAACTTGTCCACAGCCTGGATCTCGCACGCATCAACTGGTATGGAAGGGTATGTGCATCTGGCCAGATGCACACTGTCGGCCTCAAAACTCCTGCAGGCTCTCTTTTGGTCCCTGTTGATGGGTCTTTAGTTGTGAACAATAGACTTGTTCCATATGGCTGTGTCTAATTCTCATCTTCAGTTGTTGGATCACTACATTGTAATTTTGCTTCTCGGCTCAAGGGATGCCCTGTGGTACACTCCTGCATTATCACAAAGGACCAGTTATAGCGTAAAAGCTTTGGTAGTTTCTGACTAGCTGTTAATCATCACCACCGATTCAAAGAGTGTCAAATAATCCCTAATGGCATCTTTCCATCAAAAATTGGCAGCTTGCTCCATCCAGAAGCTTGGCATGGCACTCAGTACTGTCAGGTCCTTTCTTCACATTCATCTGTTTTTCTATCAATTCAATGCATCTCTTGTATTCCTCAAATCCCTTCTCTTGGTTTTCTTTAAGTTCTTTTCTCATCTCAGCAGAATTTTCTAGAAACTTCTCGATCCTTTCTCTAATTTTTATGAACTCTTCATCCATTCTATTTTCAATCCCTCGATAATTTTCGTCCATTTTTCCTTCAATCCTTGCTGACTCTCTGACTAACTTTTCCTCCAACATTTTTTCCAAATTTTTATCCAACTTTTCATCTAATAACTCATTTAATTCGTTGCTGCCACCTTGTACCTCAAATGAAACATTCTCCAGATCTTTCCATCATTTGGATCAAGTTTTGAAATAGCATGGCTTTCATACAGACAGTATTTTTATCCTGTTCTTCAAACTCTTTCTTCAAACTCTTTCTTCAAACCTGCCACTTTGAGGTCTCCTGTTTTCGCTAATCCCATCGCCATTCTTCTTTCACATGATTTTATCACTTATTATACTATCGTAATATCTCACTTCGAAATTAAGAATTGGATGGGATTGAGTTTCGGGATGAAATTGTGAAGAAATGATTGCCTTCTTGATCAGTTCCCACCCTGGAATTTTCAATCTTGGAGTGTTCTCCTCAAAGAACTGCCATTCTTGATGACATTGTGAAGAAACGATTGCCTTGATCAGTTCCCACACTGGAATTTCCAATCCCGAAGCATTAACACTGTATTTGAGTATTGGGAGGAATTGATCGAATGTATGAAAACCATTCAAACCAGAGATGATATACGAAATTTTAGAACAATGGCACAAGCATCGGGGCTGGCAGAAATTTTGGAAACGGAAACATTTGTATTTTGGTTGTCCTTTTTTCACTAAGTAATGGTTTATGTGGATATTTTATAAAGTTAACTTCAAGAGTGCCAAAGTTATCGTTCAACAATAAGACACCATATTTCAGCCTTTGAGTGGGAGATGATGAAAATTAGGGAAAGCATCACAGAAATATCTTCCTCTTCCAACTTCAGTGACATGCCAAAGAAACAGAGATGTGCCGTAGAAATATGAGAAAGGGAACGGATGGGGAAAGGGAATGGAACAGGATGGGGAAAGAGAAGCGGTGGAAGTTTACGACATAATTTTATGGCAGGCTGATGACAGGTATAGGTTCACTGGGCACCTTGATGCATCTTTGCTGTTTCAGTCAAATGAATTTGAAAATTTTAAATTTCAAATAATGAAAAGTTTTCCTGAGGCACTCCTAATGAATATGGTTGTGTATACTCATTTTTAGACGTAAACAAACTTTGCGTGGAGCTTTCCATTGCTTATGAAATGGCGGAATTTAGGACCATATCTGGAGCAGAGAGTTTGTTGGACTTCTTGACACAGAATAACCTTTGTCACAGTGAGTGCGTTAAGTTATTGAAAGTGTTAATAACGATACCAATGACGACAGCAGAGGCTGAACGCTGTTTTTCTATGGTAAAACATATAAAGACATTTTTACGAAATTCCATGTCCCAGGAAAGGTTGTCTGCCCTCGCAATGCTGTCCATTGAATGAGACTTAATGTTGCAGATTATGGATTTCAATGAGAAAGTCATTGACATATTCTCTGGAGCAAGTCAAGGAGAATGAATTTTCTATATAAATAGGCAGTCACAATTATGTATTTAATTTGAAATATTTCTCATGAATGGCTAAAATTTTTCATATATTTGTTACTCTCTGCAGTTAACATTGATTGGTAATGACAGATTATAAGAAAGAGGGCGAACTCATTAATATTTTACTCTTTTTATCTTCGATATGTGAAATGTATGGAATTTTTTGCGGTAATGCGAAAATGAGGGTTTCATAAAATACTTTGAATTGGACTCGTAATCAGTGTTTACATATAAGAAATAGTTATTGATGGAACATAAAATTGTTAATAATGAATTCCGGTATGTGAAGATATATTTAATGATTTTTCTACTTCAAGTTGTAAAAACTGTATTAACCCTCCAGCGGTTGTGGCACAAAGTGCAACTTTTTGCCGTTTATTTGTCACGTTAATAATAGCAGAAGGTCAATGAACAAAATGCATCAATTATTCCTTCTTTTCATCACTATAAAGATAACTGATAGTAATTCTAGCGCAACGCTTCACGTATCTCGTAATAAAACGAATTAGTAGCTTAACTAGTCGTCTTGGTTGCACTCTGTATAAATGCAGTGACATAGCCTTCTGTGATACAAACTAATATTCTAATTAAGATTTTGGCATTGCCTTAAAGTAAAACACATGATGACAAATGTTTTGAATGGTAAAAATTTTTGAAAAATATGTATTTTATGTGTTAACAATGCAAAAGTCTACTAAAAAAGCACGGAACAGAATTTATGCTTCATTATTCCAGTTTTTGTTATTAAAATCAGCAGAAAACCAAGTGTTGTACTGAGTGCCACGTGCGCCCGCTAGTGTCAGAGAATAGGGCGCACCTACTGGAGGGTTAAAAAAGGAAGAAGCTTCAAACCCTTTATGTGACACCCAGGAGTTTTACACTACATGAGTTGTACACTACATTTTCAGATCACCTACAGCCACTGATTTTGACCATGATTTCCTGCAAAACACTGACGGAAACATCTACAGACCTCTGTTGAGATATAAATCAATGAATAAACTTGATTTTTCCACAATTTTTATTTCCCATCCACTACCTAGGTTTCGACACTCGGGTCATCATCAGGTGACTACAACACCAACGACAACACCAACTTTGTAGAGTTAACTTATGGAAAAAAATCTTTTCAAGAACAGTTTATTAAGGTTATTTCATCTTTATATAGCAAGAAAGTTCTCATTAATAGGAAACATGAAGTGGTCCTTGAATGGATGGGATAAAAAAGAAATACTCAGCTTGTGTTATGTACTACATATCACAGTTCTCTTAAAAATGTGGAGTCTGACTCTTATCATCATATCTGTCAAATGGATGTAATTCTTTCAATGAGTGTACCTGTTTTGAACTAAGTACCTACTGGTAATCACTTGAAGGGCAAGTTTAAACCTGTTTCTTCTTGCTGGAACCACAATTGTGGCATAAGTACCTATCGATACCATGCTCCAAATTTTGGGATACAAAATTCCTTATCTCTCTGTGAAGTCATCTCTTTCAAATATGGCAAACTCACTAATTAAGAGTTGCTCTGTAGCATTCAAGCTGTTTGCTTCATGTGCACTACTCTATTTTCAGTGCCTCATATTGTGGGGTGTCCTGATTTTTATGGTAGGGCATTTCTGAAACATGGAAATAAAAACCACGACAAAACAGGACAGGAGTTTCAGAGAAAATTTGCCTCTTATGTGACTGCACTGTTTCACTTACATAAATCAAAACTAATATTTAATAATTGAAAGTTGTAAAAACCTCAATCCTATACTTTTATTAACCAAATGATTTTATGGGCTGATGTGGAGAAACCCACTTTTCGAAATACCTAACTTTAAACGTTGTTATAAAATGAATTGGTTATTGTTTCATATTTTAGTGGGAGATAATACATTAATTTTCAAAATCCATTAAAATTGAAGAAACAACTGAAGTTTGAAACTTACTATATTTCCTGATAAGATTTTTTCTTGTGATTTCTTTTAGTTACTGCAATTCCAATTCTTCAGCTACGTAGGTGGCTGAAATGTTATTTATTTACTAGTTTTGAATTGAATTTGAAAATATTTTCAGTTGGCTTTTTATTAAATGAAACTACAGAAGTGATTGTAGTTTCTGAAAATTTTTTTCATCAATGGATTATGATTATCCTGAGAAAAGGAATGAGGCTTATGAGGGCCATGCATACCCTTATAACTCAGGACAACAATGACAACCATCCTCACAAAGGTTTTCACAGTGTTGTCCATTACTGTTCAGTATTTTTGGGTTTTCCAACCGCGATCATTGACTTAGGCCAACAACACTTTCGATAGCCATTCTGCTACAGGTGGCCAAAACAGCTTCTCTCCACCTTTGACCTGAAGATGGTAGCAGGATGGCTATCGACACCATTGTCAGCCAAAGTCAAGGAACGTGGTTGGAAAACCTGAAAATATTGAGCAGTAATGACAACCGGAAACTTTTTAAACTATCCAGAATTTGCAAATACACAGTAACAACAAAATCACAGAATAATTTCCACTCCTCTTTCCACATAGTATAAATGTGAAAATATTGAAATATTTTATTCAGTTTCTGTGTTGAAAGGGAGATTGTCTGTACTTGATTATACATCACCAAACAGATGAGACTGAAATGACACAGAAGTATAAAAGCACAAAACTGAGCAAAGAAAAAATATCAGCTTATTGCCAGTTAATGTGGAAAAATGGAATATTTGGCGTCCTGTTAATGATTTGTCAGTACAATGAGATGCATAACAAAAAAGGGACAATCCCATTTACTATGGGGTCTGGTTACATGTTAGGGTTTTAATGCAGAAAGCTCTTAAAAAAAAGACTTTGTCATTGACACTTTCTTTAGTAAAATTCATTGAAATTAAAGGGGTTAAGTACTCCTTGCAAACTGAAATGAGATTGTGTGCTGTCAATAGTAATTTCCTTTTCTACCCAAATTCCTCACAATTTCCTCCTTGGGGAGTCAGTCAAAATTGTGAATTTGAAAATAAGTAAGCCGGCACGTAAAAAAGAGCAATGATATTTCACAGAATGTTTTCAGGTATGTTGTGGCATCAACACCTACATCCTGTGGAAAAACTTGGTTGTCTCTGGAGATTGTTACAAGTTGTGCATCGGCCACATTGAAAGTGTTGAAACCTTTAAGAAAAGAGTGATTTTTTTTTCTCCCAGAAAACCCTGATTCCTTCTGAATTTTTTATTGTTACCATTTTATCTGTGTGTCCTCTTGCTTGAATATATTGTTTCAATTTCTATAGGTTAGGGATGTAGCAGCAATTTTTTGCAGTAATGAAGAATTATTTTGTCTTTTTTTCTTACCTAGGTTTGGATTTTGCTCATGCCAGGAATGGATATGTTTATCACACTAAGTATGATGACATTAGTAGAACATCACCAGGATCAATGCAGCACACTGGTGATAATCTTTTGGCCCTCATCCCCAGCATCATGTCTGCTCCTGAGTTTACTCAACTTCAGAACACTTCCAAGCTTTCTGCTGACTCTATAAATAAGAAGTCCATATTCTTTGATGTCCTGGGCCTCTATATGGTGGAATATTCTGCAAGTTTTGGATTGGCCCTGAACGTAGTGACAACTTTCCTTTCTTTGTTAGTCATTTTTGGAAAGAGTTTTGCAGGCCTGTCTAGCCGTGAGTATTATATATTTGTGCTGGTGTGTGTCTTTTGTTGTCCTTTATGCGTTTCTTATGTCCTGCATGAACATGATACCATAACAATGATGATTCCATGCATAAATTAGTGAAGCTCCATTTGAAAGCTCCATCATATACAGCTTATTTCCTTAGCTCCTCATTAATTCTGCTTTGTTTGAGTGTATGAGCTGCTTCATTGTTTCCATTTATATTTCTTTCTCTTATATTTCTTGAATATTCTTTGATTATATAAATAATGAATGTAATTTACCGTATGTACCTGAAGATAAGACTCCCCTTTTTTCCCGAAAAATATGTTTCAAAAGTGGGGGGGAGGGTCTTATACGGGGAGGATAAGCCAGAGGAGGTACCCATACTGATATTGAAAGTTATGTAACACGACTACTCGAAATTCTAAGCGCGTTCAAACTCATCGCAAAACAAATTTGAACTTCATATCGAGTTTACACGCTCAAAGCATTACACAATCTTTCCAAACTGGCACTGGGTACTTCCCTGAGGGCTCTCCCACCTGTTTTATATTTTTCCTGGAATTTGAGCCTCAAAAGTTTTTCTTATATTCAGGTAAATGCAGTACTACTCTATCTGCACACTATGAGAATGCTTTCCCCCAATGCTCCCTTTAAAAATCAGGGGCTCATCATATACAGTGACATTTGTGGAAGACCACCCATTTCTACGTTGGTCTCTTAGCTGTCAAACGAGTGCCCATGATATAATGTGGACCCCTCCTGTGTGAATGGTTTACATTCCAATGGGTCTGATTTACAAACTGCCCATTGAAGATGTTTTGAACTCATCGCAAAACAAATTTGAACTTCATATCGAGTTTACACGCTCAAAGCATTACACAATCTTTCCAAACTGGCACTGGGTACTTCCCTGAGGGCTCTCCCACCTGTTTTATATTTTTCCTGGAATTTGAGCCTCAAAAGTTTTTCTTATATTCAGGTAAATGCAGTACTACTCTATCTGCACACTATGAGAATGCTTTCCCCCAATGCTCCCTTTAAAAATCAGGGGCTCATCATATACAGTGACATTTGTGGAAGACCACCCATTTCTACGTTGGTCTCTTAGCTGTCAAACGAGTGCCCATGATATAATGTGGACCCCTCCTGTGTGAATGGTTTACATTCCAATGGGTCTGATTTACAAACTGCCCATTGAAGATGTTTGGTCATTGTCATTATATTCAGTGACTTGCTTCGTGACTCTGCACATCTTCTCAGCTTTCTCCAAAGAATTGTAAATGCATTTAACTTACTTATGATTTGGTGCCGAGAAAATCAAAATATATGTTTCCTTATTTATTTCTGTGTTTGCTGTATGTATTGGCCAGCTTGGTATCCCAGCAACCTCTCTTTGGAATGCCATGGGGATTCTTTGATGCTGCTTTTTGCAGATGGCAAGTAGTGTTCAGGTGTTATTTTTAAGAAGTAAATATTCCCCTCGTGTGCTGTGGCTTTCTATCAGCTACAGGATTTTTGTTATTTGTTTGCAATTAGTTAGTAATTTCTTGTTATTGGTGCTGTGACAATGGCCTTGTGTGAATGGTGATGAATGAAATGTGATACCCAGCCTTAGAAGTATATTTGTGGAAAAGCAAAGTAGATATTTGATGATTTGAAATTCAGAATGATTTCCACCGGGTACAGTAGAAGGCCATTATTACGAGGGCAGTTTATAGCAAGAAGACTATTATGCAGTAGAACCTTACGAACTCCCGCTAAACGTAAAACTAAGATGAACGAACAAATGCCAGTGGTCCCGCCAAATGCCTTTGTAAAAACATTAGTAGATACCTTTAATGAGCGAACTCCTGTTTTACGAAAACTACCGACTAATGATATGAAAGATTGGCCCTGTCTTGTAATATTTACATCCTCATAATGTATTTTGTCAAAAGAATTGTTAATATTGTCTATTTTTAAAAGCAGAGAGGGCCAAACAGTGACTCCGTGAGAACTAGCTAATCACAAAGCACCTTCTTGTTCTTCACATTTCTGGTAACTTGTGTCTGAGACTTAATATCAGCGTGGTTTGAGCCGACAACAGGAATTTACATCGGTAATCGCTGGTCAACTTCGTTTATCTTCAGTTGGATGTCATTGCAGCTGATATTTTCATGTGGATGAGTGCCACCATCTGTGGATTTATTTATTGCTTACAATGAGCAAAAACATGGACGAGTGTTCTTAAAGTGAAGTTCTTAAAGACTGCAATTTCTGTTGAATTATAGCAACCTTGTTTCCAATGTAATCCTGAGGGTTCGGAGGTGGTGGAGAAATTGTGACTGCCTCTGGTGGCCCATTTCCTCATGTTTGAGGAGCTGCCGAATTCTCTACTCACGCGACGTGGAAAGCCATTGTATTAGTTTATCCTTACTTTTTGCATACTTTCCTTCCCCTAGTGGGTTAATAGCAATGTCCTCGGCCATATACCAACTGTCGAGCTGGCTGATGACAAGGAAAAAGTTAGTGGCATCCTGGGTAACTCCTCTTAAATGGATATGCCCCTCTAACTGGAGAAACCTCTGGGCCGACAACTCAGGTCTAAAGGCACAATGATGCAGTTAATTGCACTATTTTCGGCATCCCTCCTAACACAAACACATAGAAATAATATTTAAATACACTGGCGGCAATTCTTACGGGCCAAGTGGTGGTAAAACTCACTCGCGTTTAATTGGTCCACAAAAAGCTATTTATCATGTCGACGACAACAGTTTAGGAGGCGCTGAACAAATGAGAAGGCGAAATCCTCTAAATGTAATTTATTTTCCATAGGACACAATTACAAAGCACTAGGCGATAGAAGAAACAATCATGGCAGCGTAGCTGGGTTACTCGGCCTCCTTTTTCCTCATCATGTTGCTCCAGTGATCAAGGAGTATAGAGACAGGAGATATGACGCCATGTTAAAGATTTGAGGCGATATTGTAAGCGAGGAATCAATTACAAAAGAATCTATGCAGTGTCACCGTAGACCCCAGAGTTATGGTCGACATAATCCCACAGCCACAATGGTAAATTCCCGATGAAATACATCGTGCTAGTCTCGAGAATAATCACGTCAAAATTATAAAAGTTATGCGTGACCTCACTAAGTATTTATATCTTTCAGATGATTGAGCTAGGCCACCAGGAAGATCCATCCCTGCATGACAAGGAGTGCCACGCCCCCATAGAGAGGAACGCAACGTAGGGGATACCAATTCAAAAGTAGCTAGTTGGCAAAACAGTTTTCCCGAGTTAAATCAAAATAATGGAAAATGCTAAACAATTACCAGGCAAAAAACAACAACCCACTAGCACTATGGAATGTGAAACCGGCATATACAGCAGACTATGAGAACACCAAGGGCAATGGTTTTGAGCATGAAAGCGAAAGATATAACATCACTACTGACCAAAATTATAATGAAAAGCATTGTCAGTCACACAAGGATTACAAGCTTAGAGCCAAAAAGCTAAACAATGATCCACTACCCCTTAGTAGTCAACGGATGACAGGCTAAAGGTATACCAAGAGCTATAAGTGTGTTATGAAAGAAAAGGAGTTGGTTCTTTTATAAAGACATGTCAAATATATTTCACAATCAAAATCAGCACTGTTGACACATTGACGTACAAATGAATACAAGACTATAGGTTAAAACCCATGTGGATAATTTAATTATTAAGATAACTCTAAAACACAAATAAAAAATTATTTTAGGTGATAAAGGCTGTTCCATTGTGTACTCTACAAATGAAGATCACCCTGGTCCCATTACAAACTGAAGAGCTGGATTGCACTGATAAAAAATGTTGACAGTGAACACAATCTTTCAATCGCCATTTTGGATCTCATCTCCTCCATTAATATCCTTTCCATCCAAACGAAATATTCCTATGAATGCAAGAGGGTGGATGGATTGACCACAAAGGAGTACGTCAGTCGGAAATGGAGAGCAAACATACATTTCAGAAAACAGGCACAGTATCTCTATCATTAGCTCAATAACTGTGCATGCACACTGTGGGTTTTTAGGATTTCTCCTGTCAGCATCCCAGCATTTTAAAAAAAATCCCAACCTTAAAAGAAAATTCACCCTCAGAATCATTGAATCACTCAAGAAACAGTGACCCACGTAAACCTCATTCATACTCATGGTTAAGAAGGATGTCTACCGTGAACCACCATTCGCAAAAATGAAAAATTGAACAAAATTGTGCCCTCAGAATCTTTAAAACTGATGCGTTCCAAGAAAGTGACTCCCTTAAACAGCACTCACAAGCACACTCAGGGTAAAGGAAGAAGGCTCCTATGCAAGTGACCCACCAACTGGACAAATACAAAATTGGAAACTAATCTACGTTGAAATAGTGTCAGATTCTATCTGCAATCACTCTTTAATTCCAAGTTTAGAAGGATTTCTCCTATGCCAGAGAACCGTGATTAGAAATAATGCTAAATCTATGCGGTATTGTATTCAGAACCACACAAGTTATTTATAATGAAATTTACCTGACTGGCATTCTTAGCAGTTTGCAATGAGTTTAATACACTATGTGAAGATGATACTTGAGCTAGATATCGCCGCTACTGTGAGAAGATGAAATGTATAAACAACAAATGCAACAAGACAAGACGGTATTGTCTAACTGATGGAGTAAATACTTGCTAATCTTTGGTTTTTTTTTTCGTAGCTACTATTTCCAAAAATAACTTTCTAACTCGCCCTTTGTAGGACAGTTATAATAATTGAAATTTTTTCTCTCTTGATACTATCTTAACCTACTAAGAATTAATCTTTGCCCAATGGCTGACAACAAGGAAATACTGCATGCTATACCCACAACATAAGATCAATTCACTGAAACCAAATAGCTACGTATGTAAGGGATCATTTATGGAGTAAACTGAAGACAGACATTTAACAAAGTTTATGTAGAGCTCACGCTAAGAAAACAATGCCACGGTATAAATTCGGGCATAATTTGCCAAGAAAATTTATACGGATAAGCGTTGGCGAGTGACCATCAAAATGTACACAACTAACCCTACATGGTCATGCATCCGACTTTCATGGGTGAAAACATCCTTTAATGGGAAGTATTTCTCACGCTGAATACAACCATGCCAAAAGATTATTATGCTTGTTGATTACCCATATAATCAAATGCATACCAATTAGTCGAAACCGACCAAAGATAAGATACATAACACATTAAAGTTGGACTTATTACAAGTGACCTGATTTCTCGATCGCAAGCTCTCATTCCTCAAATCTCTATCCTTATTCTTCCTGATAATTAAGAATAAATACTGTCTATTAAACCCACAGCATAAGACCATGCCAGTGATACCAAATTGTGACGAATGCATACAGGGATAAGGTATCGAGTAAACTACAGTAAATGACATTTAACGCAGTTGATGGGGTGCTTGAGAAAAGAATACAACATCGCCGCATATATTCCACCATAATATCTATAGAAAATTGAAACGGATTAGTGTAGACGAATGATCAATAAAATGTGCATAACTAACCCCACTTGGTCACGCTTCCATTATTTTTCACGGGCAGGAAACAACCTTTGACAGGAAATGCTACTCACATTGAATACAATCATACTGAAATATAACCACGAATTTCTATTATCCTTACATTAAAGTACACAACAAAGAGTCGGCACCAGCCAAAGAAAAGATACTCCACGCATTGAAAGTTGAACTTACCTTAGATGCCTTGAGAAGACTCGGAATTTTCAAGCCTTTTTCCTTATTCTTTTGATTGGTTGACTTGTAGCCACTGGCAGACCCAGGAACAAAGCAACTTGAAGTCTTATTTTAAACAAAAAGTCTTCTTCTTTCACAAAATCATGGAACGAAGTTCTCCAACACCTTCACTCATCAGCCACAAACACGAGAAAGAACATGCCACAGTGATTACGAAGCCCACTCAGTAACAGCACTCTACTTGGTAGAAGTGTAAACCTCTTCCTGCCAAGATTCCTTGCTGACGATTCCACCTCGCTTCCCCCTCCTCACCTCCTATTCTGTTAGTCCTCCTGTCTCTATACGCCTTGGTAGTGGTTCAGACTGCCTCCGTTTTCCGTAGCGGCCTCTCATGGAAGAACAGTGAAACACACACAACCCAACCGCTGTGGCCGCTACAGAAGTAGTCCTGCCAGCCTTGCCAATGGGCAGTCAACTGTAGTTCGTCTTGTGATACATTGCTACAAATTACTTAAACAGAATTCCAGAACAATTACTTAATAATAATGTCCGCAGCCTATTTCTGGCTTAGCAAAAGGACTGCCAGAAGGTTCTTTGTGAGCATGGAAGAATTACCTCCATGGCTGTATGGTGAATTGGAATGCTGTGGGCAAATACGAAACTGTCAAGAAATTAACTGGTGTCAAACAGTCAACTGCAAACGATAAAGATGAGCGTGGTTGAACTCCCTCGTTCTTGGTCTAATTAAGTGGTGGGCACTTTTGCACAATCGTTAAAGCATCCATTTCAACCTGAATATTCTTCTTTACTTTGGAATTGAATTTAATGTTGACGCCAATGGTAAACTGGACTTCCATTCCTCAAATTTCTTTCTAAGAGTAGAGACAAATATCTGCGGTCCTCTGTGGAAATTTTACCTTTAATAGAGTAATGCAAACCACTTCCTCTGAATATTACGGCACAACACGGGGACATTTAATTTGCCCCTGGAGTGATGCAATGTGCAAATCGTCTCCGAGTTACGAACTCCCAATGTAGGAATTGGCAAAATTTTGGTCACTTGAATTTCTTTATTAAGAGGTTCTACTACAGGGAGTGAGTGATTGGGCATTGTTGGTCACAATGTAAAATGTGTACAGTTTGTTGGCTATTACGAGTAGCTCTTTCTGCTGGACTGGCATAACGAATCAGTTTTGCCATGCTTGTCGTCTAGAGTGGCTAACATGTGAGACTAGGACTGGTATACAGAGTTTCAGTGATTTGCAACTACCTTTCACGTGGAACGGAAAAACAAACGTGGACATAAGAACTTCTCTTAAGTTTTTGTATGGGCTTGCATGTTAAATTGTATCACCTTCAACGTGGTCTTCAAGGGAGAGATTTGGTAGCAGCAGGAGGGAGGAGTGTCTGTAGAGGGAAATAGTAAAAAAGGGGTTTTGCTGCATGCCATTCCAATGAAAAAATGTAGCCAGAAGTGCTTCACAGCAGTCATTTAGGTACGCTTGATCCTGATCTACCTCCTGAAGTTATCTCACTGTTATTTATTATGAGTGCTATAATGGACAGGAAATGAAAGTCATTGGATTTGGCGGAGAAATTCGAAATCATACAGTAATGTGAAAGGAAAAAGTCCAGTAAAAGGTAAATTGGCCAACAGTATGGTTTGACTTTGTTCGGAATATTAAGAAAATGCGACTGACTGAAAATGTTCCATTAGAATCAGTGTTATTTGAATGGTTTGACCAACAAAGAAGTACTGGCATTCCTATCAGCAGCCCAATTCCATAAACAAAAGCTGAAGAAGAAGAGGAATTTCTCTTCTCCACATTAGAGGCATTAGTAAGGTAGAGTGGTACACAGTGAGACAATCATATTTACGTTGCAAAGCAAAGACACTGACAGGTGCTTCCCGAGTGGTGAAAGAGGGAACTATCTACAGATTCACCCCATGAGTTGGTTTCTCTAAAAACACCATCACTTGTTTTTTATTTCCATGGGGTCAATTCAGGTAAGCAAAAGTTTTTTTCTGGATCTCGTCTTTTATTTAATATTTTATTATAGAAATAAATATTAGTCATGATTTTTACCATGCACTTTAATGATATGGTTGTAGTTTATATGGGAAAATGGTAGAAGATGATAATAACAGCATTGTGCCAAGTTGTAAGATTATATTAGATTAGATTTTATTTGTTCCAGAGACATTACATGGAATGTATAGAACATGTCATAATTCAACAAACATATTTACACAGAAAGCCTCATATAAATAAATCCTCCACTTTGTACAGACATTTCTTGAGGAGAAAGTTATGTAGGAGTCTTTTGAAGGCATTCAAAGTTGTCACTTTTTTAATATGGCATGGGATTACATTATATAATTTTATCCTGATGACTTTGGGACCCCGGGAGCACAATTTAAAATTCTGTAGTATTATATGCAAATCCTCAGATCTCCTGGTGTAGTGGTTATGAAAGCTATTATTTTTAGCAAATAGAGACATGTTAGATCTAACATATAGCACAACATAATAAACATAAATGGACGGCACAGTTAGCAGACCCAGTTTTGTAAACAATGGCCAACAGTGTGCCCTGAAGGGGGCATTACACATAGTGCATACAATTTTTTTCTGAATCTTAAAGATTGCAAGTAGCTGGGAAGTTGCACCCCATAGAACAATGCCATAAGAGATCCGGGAGTAAAAGTGGGCAAAGTAAAAACTCCTGAGTACACCAATACTGACAGCATGCTTCAGCACAGATAGCATATAGTAGATAGAGTTCAACTTTTTACATAAATTATCAATGTGTGTCGACCAATTCAATAATGGATCTAGGAGAACACCAAGAAATTTTACTTCATCATTAGGTTCACAAACAGAACTGTCAACTAAGGATAACATACTTTGGTAACCCTTTTGTGATGTTGAGAATAACATAAATTGGGTTTTAGGTACATTTAGAGTTAATTTGTTGGTCATACACCATTGAGACATTCTCACCATGGTACTGTTTAGCCATTCTGTCATATCGTCGTCACATGAATTATAACTCAGAAAATTTACATCATCTGCAAACATTATAACCTTGTCATTACATGTAGGGACCAGGTTAAAAGGCAAGTCATTAATAAAGATCAAGAATAAAATTGGACCCAATACAGAGCCCTGGGGCACCCCAATAGATACAGGTTGAATATCAGAGATGAAATATTTGCCATCTTTAAAAACTTCCACAACTTGTTGTCGACTCGTCAGATACGATTTTAACCACTTATAAGCAACACCTCTTTAAGTCCTTAAGGTGCACAGTGAGACAGCATGAAGAGTGCACAGCGAGACAGTCTCACAGTGCACTGTTTGTATGTTTCACTGTATATTGCTTCTTTTTTGTATTTGGGATGAATAGAATTATTTTTAATAATTAGGACAGCAGAAACGGCTAAACTTGGAATTTTGCTAAATTTTCCTGTACTGGATAAGTAATAGATATGATACACAGAGCAAGCAATGGAATTTAACATTAAAAAGGTTTTAAAGATACTTTCTTTATTGTAGCATGCAAATTGAGCAAAAGGCCAAGAAAAACAGACATTGGCATGTTCTCAGATGAAAGCATGAGGACTGCTGTAAATCTGGTCCTCTCAGAGAAGAAGCCTATGAGTCTAAGGAAAGCAGCAACAGGAGTGAAGTACCAGACACTCACCCAGTAAGTTTACGCTTACATTTCTTACGTGTTCAGATAAACGTTCTCTGCAGTGTAATAATAATTAAATACTGAAGAATAAGGAAAATTCCACCACTTACGTCCACCAGCATGGCCATTGTAACAGCTATTTATGTTTTTCAGGTATTTCAAGAAGCGTAGGGAATCAGAAACTTCCATTGAAGTACAAATGACACCAAGTTATGCCTCACGACAATTTTTTGGCTCCTAAGAAGAAAAACGAATCTCTGAGTATCTGTTACAATGCTTAAGAATGTGTTTTGAGAAATCAATGAGGAGTGTGCGAGAGCTGGCCTATGAAGTAGCTCAAATGAAATCACTTAGAGTACCTGCTAGTTGGCATGAAAACAAAGCAGCTGGTCTGGACTGGATGCGGGCTTTTATGAAAAGAAATAAGGAATTGAGCATCAGGCAGCCATAGAGTTGTTCTTTAGCAAGGTGCACATCATTTAACAAATACAATTTTGATATATTTTTTGACAATTTGAATGAAATTTTGAATCAATCAGAGATATTTGCTGATGGGTCACAAATTTGGAACTTGGATGAAACGGCAACTACTACAGTGCGTGAGAAATCAAAGAAAATAATTGCTGGGAAGAGGGTTAAAGGGGTGAATGTTGTTTCTGCTGGTGAAAAAGAAGCCCTTGTTACAACGTGCTGTTTTGTCAATGCCATGGGGAATTTTATGCCTCCTGCTTTGATACTTCCTAGGGTTCATTTTAGTGAGCACATGTTAAATGGTGCCCAACCTGGTAGCCTAGGCCTGGCTAGTCCTACTGGTTGGATGGTTACAGGTCTGTTCCCTAAAATTATGCAACATTTCATTAACTATTCAAATTCCTCGAAATAAAACCCAGTGCTAATAATTTTTGACATTCTTGCCAGTTATTTTTGTCTTCAGGCCCTTGACATGGCAAAAGAAAATGGTTTGCTTATTCTTACTTAGCCACCACACAGCAGCAACAAAATGCAGCCACTGGATGTAAGCTGTTATAGTCCATTTAAAACATACTATGCCGCAGCAGTTGACTCCTGGAACAAACAGCATCCAGGACATGTGTTTATTATATGTGACATAGCAAGCTGTGTAGGTGTGGCACATGTAAATGCCATGATGCCCACCACGATAAAAAATGGCTTTTAGAGGTGTGGAATATTTCCATTTGACCGCAACATTTTCACGGAATCTGACTTCATGATGAGTGCAGTAACATATATTCCTAGTGTGTCCTCATCTGTTCAAGAAATCATTCCATTATCGGCCAGAAAATCTAAAATAGAGTCTCCATTATATTAAAAAACTAATGCTGCACAATTGCAGAGTTATATGAAGACTACATTTCATGGACCAGAAGAAGTGTTAGGCTATCCAAACGGAAGCCCAAAACTGCCCAAGACCTCTCAAGAAAAGGGGAGAAGTCTAATTTCTCCTGACACTCCAGAAAAGATGGCCATGGAGCAAAAATATTCCACAAAACATAAGAAGAAAATCAAAGCTCATGAGAAGCTTTTAGAAAAGCAGGAAGTGACGATGAGCAGGAAATTGAACAGTGCTATTCTGAAACACCATTGGAAGGAGACACTGGCTATGGCTTAGCAGAAAAAGAACCTCAAAAATACTTCGGTGACTTAAAGCACTCTCCAAAGGGAAGGGGAATTTGTATTGGTAGAATTCAAAGTAAAAAACACATTCTACTACATTGGAAAAGTGTTGAATGAATTGGATGATGAAGGGGATATAGCCGTGAAATGTCTTCGAAGAAGTGTAAAGCAAACTAACTACTTCCATTTTCCTGAAGTTGCAGATATCGCCTCGGTTTCAGTTAAGGACATAAAAATGACTTTGCCCACTCCCTTGACCACAAAGGGAACCAAAAGAACAAGATCATTTCTTAAGTTTGAAGTTAGTTTTTTAAACATTGAGGTATGCTATGAGTTTGTACTTTGTTTACATCTAAAATTATGTATATGTATTCAAGTACATAATTCTGAAAGATTAACAAAGCTTGATGAGCAAGAGAACTCTCAAACCCTGTGAAATTATTTTGTGTCATCTCTCCAACCAGTTTTTTATTTCTAATTTTGATTTGATTTTCTGAAATACATAAAAGTATATATCAACTATAGGTTTGGTTGAACTTTTTTTTAGCAGTCCTTTATGATTACATAAAAGTGAATAAATGGAAAAATCACTTTTCAAATTTGTTTTTTAAATCATTCAGTTTATTCAGTCGGCCCCGGTGGTGGCGAGGTTAAGTCCTCGCCTGCTAACCCGAGGGTCGCGGGTTCGAGTTCCGCCTGGGTAGAATGTTATCTGCCCAGGACATGGGTGTCTGTGTCTCGTCCATTGTTACTGTTATCCACCCGACGTAAAATGGCAAATTGTCCTGTATTTGGGATGGTAAATAAATAAATAAATCAAATCTTTACTTGTACCTCTCTGCACCACCTAAGGGCGTGCCATGTTTCAGTCTGCACCACCCATGGTGCATACTGAGAACGACTGTCAATTTTTGGTAATTAAAAAAATACCAAAGTATGTAATGATGCATTAACAAAAACAGACTTGTTAATATGTGAAGCAATAGTAGTAGTCTGTATCAGCAAATTTCCATGAATATGGAAGGAAAACTCTTGCCATTGGGATGTGATTTTTTAAAAAGTGTCTCACTGTGCACTACCCTCCCTTACTCATGCTCGAGCTGTGTAGGATTGAATGCCTATTCTAAAATCAATGCTGGCAAGATATGAGGCAAAAGTAATTCATCATTGGGAAAAGTTTGGCTGAGCACTGGTTTAAAATACCCCCATTTTTTAAATATACCTACTTTTGGAACTTACATACTAATTATTTCTACCTATTTAGGACGTGTACAATGCAGATGAGACGGCTCTATTTTATAATTTTTCTTCTGGAAAGCACTGGCCGTGAAGGACGACCCTTGCAACAAAATGAACCCATTTGTAACCTGTAAGTCAGCGCATCTTCGATCATTTTGTGGACAGTGAACTATTCCCTGCACCTACAAGTCCAATACCAATGCACTGATGACATCACAGATTTTTAGCAGTGGCTCAGGGCGTTTGATGCAAGAATTGAAGGAAGATGTAAGAAAGTTGTGCTGCTTGTGAAACCCGCTGCATTTCCAAGTTTTAAGGCAGAAGTAGTTTTGTATTTGTTTTCTAAACCATATCGCTGTCCTGTGCAATTCATCGTAATCAGCGCTCTCTCACAATACCGGCAGCAACGAAGCTTCTGATTGAGGCGATGTCTTCGTCTTAATCACGTAGGTCGCTCTTCACCCCTCCCCTGTTGACACCTGATACTCGAGTTTCCCTCATGTGATTGATGGTTCTAAATCATTCTGTGATTAGCTGAGGCTGACATTTTCTTACTTCTCTGGGCCATAGGTGATTGACGGAACGAGTATATGCAACAAAATTTTCTTCTATGCTCTATTTTTTTCAACTCGAGGAATCTCACTCATATCTTTATGTCAAAACTTTTGCTTTATTTTAGTGTGTTGCCTTTTGACTATTGTGTATCTCGTCATTACCGAAGAAGGTATTTCTCACTGGCTCATGTCTGCAGACGTAACATAATTTGTCACATTCTTAAATTTGGATTGTAATCCCGGTGGCTCAGGTGTTCCTACCCCTTTATCAGCTCCCGTTGTGTAAACTACACCAAAGAAGTGAGCAATGACACCAAAGAAGTGAGCACTTATTCACCTGTAAAATCAGTTATAGTAAAAATTGTCCGGAATCTATCCATATCAAAGCATCCCCAGCAATGAAAAGAACTTTGGAAAGCAGAAAACAAAAAATTCATGATATAGCTTATCTCTCTGAAAGATCAATGGGGAAAATAGTGGAAAGATCAATGATTTCATTCCATCTGAACACCTTGAAGAGATAGCTCCAGCATGTTTCATTTTTTGTCATTTTCCAGATGTGTAGAGATAAATAACTGACGTTTACATATAGGTTTACATCAGCATAGTTGTAAATTACAACCAATTTGGTGAATGAAGAAGACTTATTTTAGAAAACTGAAAATATTTTCCACAATTTCAAGGAATCACAATGCAAAGGCAGAGATCCAATTGAAAATTTGCCAAATTAACCCTGAAAGAATGTGATGTTGCTGGAGCTTCAAAAACTCTCATGGTGTACATTCATCAGGTGAATCTAAACTGAACATTATTGCTCATTGGTGCAGAGTATCTTTAAGTTATTTCTACTCTCCTTATATTGAACATTGAGACTGGTTGCCCTGATGTTAATTAGCTAAACACGTTGCTTACATTATTAAGAAAAAGTTGTTCACATGCAGAGTTTTTCACAAGCTTGCTGTATTGCAGATAGCTAGCAAGTCGGGAAAATGGCTTGCTCAAACCCTCTTTTAGCTGAACGGTGTAGGAATGGAACGGAGAATCGCGTGTCACATCACATCATCCATGTTTGAATGAGACATAAGTACCCATATAGGTGGTTTAGCCAATTGGTAAAAGAAATGGAGGACGTGAGGTCAACTGCCTCACTGTTTAGCTTTATTAGAGTATTCGTCAAGAGGGTAAGGTTGGAGATAGTTTAACCTCAAATGAGTAACATTCTGAAAATAATGTGGGCAAAGATTAAGAGCTGTGGAGGTAAAAATGACAATAGAGAACTTTCCAATTTGTAAAGAAAAATAGAGGTAATAGAAGACAATGAATCTTGCCCGATGCAAAAAAACAGAGGCCTAAGTAATGCTTAGTTCCCAAGATATCAGTTCTCAAAGTTGTTGAAATCTAACTGCATGAAAAATGGCTGAAAAGGGGGTGTGGTCAGATCGGATGGGTCTGACATCACTCCTGCCACACAGTGGTCTAGAAAGCCCGATTTTCCAGTCAGAAGTCGATTTTCAGAACATACGACACTTTTTTCTCTTATAACACAGTTATTTTCCAAAATACTGAGCTGAATTTAAGGAAAATTGATCATGATTTAGTTTCTGAAATTTTATGATGCTTTTTCGCTCCATCCATAGAATGAGTTGACGCTTTATTAAAGTGTGGAATGAGTTTCAATGGCATCTTTGCCTTTTATTCATTGAGTTTCTATTGTTCATTTGGTTGTAAAGTGTTTGAGTCCCTCGGGACTGCTTCAATTTGACTTGGATGGAAAATCTGTTTGTGCGTACAAAGTTGCGAGAACAAGAAAACCGTCCTCTACCACCCCATTTAGAAATGCATGATGGAAAGAAAAAAATCTCTATTTATTTACTACATGAAAATATTTTGCCTTTAACTGCTTTTTTTCTAATTGCTCACTGAAATGTGGTATTTCTCCTGACCTCCAGAATGCCATATTACAGGCAGGTGACAATTATGGTCTTACAGAGGGATGGTCGTTAATTTTTTCTGTAATTTATTCCAAAAAAATTCACCTGCCATGTTTGAATAGTTTCTGTAATATTGAGTCAATTATATTAAAGTTAATTTTTTGTGATTTATTTTAGTCTTTCACCTATGGCTCAATCTCAACTAATCACTCCTCGTCTCAAACAAATATTTACAGTAGAATCTCGGTACCACGATGCACCAAAATGACATTTAGCGGCAGTTTTAATTCACTGAGGGCTCAAACCGAAAATTGACGCGATTAAATGATGGGCAATAGGACTGGGATGCGGGTCCCTGTCACTATCCCTAAAATCGATGGCTTCACCATGAATAAACCCGCATCTACTCCCGCCATTGTCCATATTTCATGAGACAATAGAAAAAAATAAGTTTCTAAGAATTTGCGAGGGTATAGCCGTCCCTGCGATTGATATAATTTTACATTTAAAATGGATTATTTCAAATTTTGAAGCAGATGACCAAATCGGGGGAGTGGCTCAACAATTCATCTATATGTACATTATACCGTTCGAGGCGCCGCATGGGCATGTGGAAGGGGGTGTTAGTTCACCAGCCGTGTAAAGATGTCAAATTTTTGGAGGTGTAAACTTGCAAGCTTCCAATCATTAATATCTTATGGCATTATCATCTGGGGAGACTGTTGCAGTAGCTCTGATGTATTTATTATTCAAAAGAAAGTTTTGAGAGTTATGTTAAACCTAAGTTATAGCGAATCTTGTCGACCTCACTTCAAGGCACAAAAAATCTTAACCCTACCATCCCTCTACACTCTAAATCTAATGCTGTTTATAAAAAATAACATTAATTCTCTCATGAAAAATGAAGACTACCACTCGCATCTACATCTACATAATAAATACCTCACGAGCCGCCGCATGGGCGTGTGGCAGGGGGTGTTAGTTCACCAGCCGGGTAAAGATGTCAAATTTTTGGAGGTGAAATGGTGTCATGTACTATGGGAGTGTATTTAGAGGAGCTCAGTTTTTATTGCTGTTGCTTATCGTGCACGGAAAAAATGAGTTTTTGTACCTCTCTTTGGCAGGTCAACGCGCAAGGATGTTCTGGAAAGTCCTGTGGATGCTATCGGGTGACACAGGATGTTCTAGAATGTCCGCGTTCAAGCCATTCTTTACAGCCGGCCAGTGGACTCTAGTCACTCCTAAGGAGAATGCGATTTTGCTGGCGTCATAGCTTAGGCTTCAACCTTTTCTATGGTGTCCTGCGTTCTGGAATGCGTTGTTTAGTTACATGATGGCAAAGTTTTAAACTTTTACAATTTTTATGGTTTGTATTGTTTGATTAAAAGTGTATCGTTGTTGGTGTTATCATTTTTCTTTCGTTTCTGTTCATTATATTTGATTTATCGATATCGAGTCGACAAATGCAGGATTCAGATTTATTAAATATTGGCCTTGAACTAACACACCATGGGTTCGAATCCCGTTGTGAGAGTATATATTGTTGCTGCAATGTTACCCATATGTGACATAGTTCGATGTAACTTATATTGTTGATGCATATAAATCAATCCATAAAATTAATTAAGATTTTTGAATCTGCTACGATATGTACAGCTTTCTACAATTCTTGGATGTACCGTTTCTACAACTATCAAAGCCACTGTTAAGGTGTATGCTAGGGGGTGCTATGGCATCTGCTCATATCCTCCTCAGTCCGGAGACATATCCAGCATTATTTTTGGAAAATTCTTCATACTTACATTTTGCGTTGTAAGCCATGTTTGCAGAGTTAATATCTCTGTGAATCAAGGTTATTAATGATGCTGCCACTCATCAGCAGGCGCTGAACTAGTGGCGTTGCCAATATTTTGCATTGCTGAGTGGGAAAAAATTCAGAATGTTGTGTATTGTATATAATATGTCAGGACCGAGGAGGATATACGTATTTTTCTACGTCCACAATTTTAATTCAATGTACTCACACATATATTCCTAATTAACGGAATCTGTACAGTAATGGAGAAAAACAAATAGTTACAATATAATGTATAATTAATAATAGCTAACAATAAAAAGAAAAATCTTTCTTTTGACAGTTGATTGTCAGTTGCTCCCAATTGTCCAATGTTTTACGATGTTTGTTTTCTATTACCAGTTATAATTTATTAGCTTCCCAGGTGGCGTTTTCATTTTGTATTCATAATGTGGATACTACTGCTGAAATCAATTAAATTTTTACAATTATGTCTTCCATGCATTGTATTTTCTTCGTTTTTGCAATTGTAAAGCCCTTTTTCACCTTGGTCTCATAGAAGAGTGGCGATCTATTTGCCAGTATATGCAAACGAGTGCGTGGTCTCTTTGATGTGTTTGTATTTGGTATAAAATTAATCGTACATTTTCCTCGGGAGAGGCTCTTTTTTCTCAGACCCTTACTTTTTTACTTTTAGAGCGGTAAGTATGTGTTGTTCGAAAAGGATATATGATCCTTTGGGAAGCTCAGAAGGGAGGAAGAGTCATCGTGTCAAATGCGAGGTACGTATGAATCACTGGGCGTATTCTCGATGCCTGATCACCATGATTCACAGAGATCCCGGTGCAGGAATCACTTAGTGAAGTGATCCCTTTGGTGATATCAGGCGGGAGGGCCCAAGGCATTGACCCCAGAGCGATATCAGGATGACACACGAGAGTAGGAGGCGAGGACGCTCCTGTGGGTGGACTCCCTTTGCCCCCCACCCCCCCAACCAACTCCTGTAATATCACCCATAGCCGATTGCTCGTGGGAATATTGCTGAAAGACGCCTGAGGCAGATGTCCACACAATAAACCTTATCCGTGAGTTTACGCCGGAATTTCGATTCCTAACGCACCTACCTTACCATTAAATGGGGTTTGATCATCCTACGGTTCCAACCTCATTCTGCTGTGCTCCTAGACCGCTCAGGCACGACAACCAGTTGAACTTAATGAAAAGAAGGGGGGATTAGAGATGTAAAGAGATGCGAGGGATACAAATTCTTGGAACCTTAAATCATCCATGAATTATTTTCACCAGAGACTCGGGGGTGATAACTGAGAATAAAAAGATTGATGTGCATTGGGGTTACATGCTATTGGAGTTTGATTTTTCATTACTCAATGCTTATTTTCATTACTTAATGCTCAGGGGAGGCTTGTTGAAACAAAGTGACCAGAAAATACCTGATTTCCCCTCCTCTCCCCTCCACCCCCGCCAAATCTCCTTTCGACACTCAGAGAAACTCTCACTTCACCTCCTTCCCAACCATCCATTTCAACTACAACTGAATTAAGATCTGTACCTCGCAAATGTTTGATAATTTTGCAGAGGAAAAATCGTTCCTCCTGACCAGGACTCAAATGTGGAACCCCTGATTTTGAACCAGTGCTTTAACCAGTTATGGTACCGTGTAATCCTCCTCCCTTGTGAATTTTTAGCCTGCAAATGCACTTATGTGCCATGTTATGAATGAACGCTATCCTTGTAATTAGTCTCAAATACTCAGTCTCATCTAACCCTCTTTTTTTCTCACCTCTCCTCAAATTCGTTATTTACTTTCCTTGATACATATTATCATTTGAATTTCTCACATGATTGAGTAAACTACTGCCCTTGAATTGCCCTCTGTGCTGGGATCAGGCTTCACTTGAAATATCTCTGCCATTTCTGGGGCTGAGGGATGAGAGACCAGTAAATACCACCACATGGATTTTAACCCAGCGATACTGAGTGATGCAGCTTTGCTGCGCCCTCCACCTCCTCTCCTTGAACTGCTACACTCTAGCCGTATTCCTCCGTTGAACTTTGAAGCTGCCTTTAACCTGACTTTTACATTTGGTGTGCTTAAACTTTGCTTTTAACAAATAAGGCTCTGTAAAAAAATTGATTTATTATCATGTACAATTCTTGCATGGAATTGGTTTGGCTTTTATTTCATCACCATTTGTACTAATCAGTGTTGTAACTATTTATAACTTAGGAAATGAGAAGAGTTCGAAGGTCCTTGTTTGCAGTGCAGTGGCGTTTTGTGGATGGTTGGCTGGAATTGTGCTTTCCATCTGCACTGCTGTGATCTTGGACAGACTCGGTTGCCACATGTCTTGGTTTACCCGGCCAGCTCTTATATTCCCTCTCTTCTATTGCCCAACCATTGCTGGTTGCATTTTGCCCTATGCATTCTCATCATCAGATTCTTCAGCTCATCAGAGGCAAAAGGTAGGCCCTGTGCTCCGTAATCTATTAGATGGTGATAGAATTACTTTTCATGTGTAATTTCCATCGTGGGAAATGGCTCCTTGGAAGCATACTTCTTGTTTACCCATGCCATCCTTGTGTACTATTGGGGTATAACATCTAGCTCTCTTGACTATTACCACAATTTCATCAACATTAAGTTAGCCTTGGCAACATAGTAGTCTGTACATTTACCCACCAAGTCTAGTTCAATTCCCAATTTGTCGTTACAGTGTTTTTTTTGTTGTAATGGCAATTTCTACGTGAAAAGTCGTTAACTCAGCTTTGCACACTGGAGCCTCCACTTAAATGGTCCCATTAAAAATGGATTCAGTTATTCGTAGTTCATTTAGTTCAGATATTATGTGGTAGTAATACTTTCCTTAAATGGTTGAACCTATTTTCAAATCCACACCATTCTGCAGAGGCCATACTTTGTTTGATAGCCCCTAGTGCTCACTGACTCATTGCTTTTACAAGAAAGACTATTTTGTTTGCTCAGCTACTATTGCGACCTTTCTTGCCTGAAAAAGTTGCTTAAGTAGGCCTTAAGCATTTGTAGTGTCTGTGCTCAGCACAGCATTGTGTGATGGTTACCTGTCACAACTTCATGTAGTCTGCCATTGTCTTCAAGGCCTTGAGAACGATGGTAAACTATACTATATCTTTGAAACATTGGTGCCACTAACTGGCATCACCTGGTTGCAAACCCTACAGCTCTTCATTCTAGACTGACTTCCACTTTGCCCTCTGGAAGCATTTTGATTCTACAATACCTAAAATCACATCACATCCAATGTAACATTTTACTACCTAATCAAAATTTATAAATGTTTAAATAACTTTTTTGTGCCTGTTGGTCTTTTTCACACACAGGGAAGTTCAAATGGTGTACAACATGAAAAATTGAAGTAATGGTGTGACACACTATACTGTATAAAGTGGCAACATATTGTACTCGCATAAATCAAATATTTTGTGCAATCAATGGTATCATGCTTAATAAACAAAAGTTTACAGAATATTTTAAGAGTTATGACTGCTTCTAGTAAGCAATTAACAATATTGATATATTCTTACTGTTCGGGCCGCATACTAGTCCCTGGGCCACGTGGCGTGGGCAACGGCACCCCTACCGCTGACCACTGACCAGAGGGCTTTCCCCGGGCATGGAGGGACTTCAATAGTTAAACCCTTTCGCTCGGCCGCTTACAAAGGGGCCTCCTGCCTTTTCTTTAAGGCTTTGGGAATGCCTTGGTGTCGTTGGCCAAGAGTGCAGTGGCCCTTCCTTTTTTGGCCACGCGGTTCGTTGCATGGTGACACTAGGATTCCCTGGGTTTTCATGTTTTTTTCTTTTCGGTTGTGTCTCGGCTGCGAGAGCATGTGGTGGTGTTCATCTCGCTGCTCGTCCGTTGGCGAGCGCAAAATAAATCAACATTCAATTGAAATGTGATTGCGTTTCTTATTCATCATAACTGGGTTGACAAGGCCCCTGCGCAATCATCTACGATCATTGCGGATGTGCAAACACTGACTTTGGGTTGTCTCACTTGGGGTTATTACGGCTTGGGTTATTGCGAAATAACGAAGTTTTGAAAATACGAATCTCAGGTCTTGGTCCTGATATGAAAAAGTTACTCGTTTTTACAAAAGATGACGGGTTGCAGCAGCGTTTTTTAGGCACTCCTTGTTAGAGTTATGATCAGCGTTGCTGAATACATTATGCACTGAATGTGACTTATATTAATGATGAGACACTTTTCAATGCTGCAATAGTAAGGACGACTTTTAATCAAAGGCACTGTAGTTCATAAAATATGGCACCAATTGGACAAAAATGCATTCAGCTTCATACCTTGAGTCCAGAGTTATCAACGAGTAGAAAAAAACGTGAGTTAGTCAAGTATAAACGTACCCACGAGAGACTGGTTGCTACTACCAGCGTTCTACTCTCATGATCCCTGGAAATTTTTCCTACCTGTTTTCCCGATTATAAATCCATGATGAGTATTCCTAATACAGAAATCGCTTGCTGCATGCATGTGCTCAAAAATCTTTGACAGGGTTTGGAGATGATGCCATGGCGTTCGAGCGGTAAATTCAGTCGTGCATATCACCCAAGGAAGCTTTTTTCCTCACTATTTCAGACAGATTACACTAAACCTTGCTCTGCAGCATAATTACTCTGGCTGGCAATAGTTATCATCGAAAGACTCAGGTTTAATTAATCGTTCTAATTGAAAGTTATGATGTAGTCTTTGCTTTGCGTGATTACCCTTCCCTTCTTCCATCGCCTACAGTCTAGAAAACCAGAGAAAATACGAGTTCGCTTGGTTCCACGGAGTTTGACGCACATTAATTCTAAAGGATGAATAGTTCTGGGTGCATGTGCAATCAATGGGAAAAAATCGCTCAAGCACCCATATATGTTGCGAGGCAGTCTTAACCACGCGGCTACCGCGCCGCGCCGCTTTTGCAGAGTGGGTCACCCGTGAGCACAAATGTGAATTTCGAGAGCGAAAATCACACAAGTCGGAGGCTTCCTTCGTCGCGTCGCAACCGCATGAGCGCGAATAACCTTCGGTGCATTCCAATGGGGCTTTCCTCTCTCGTGTTTTACTCTGTCCCCGTCGATCCTTCCGTCGGTGACTTCATTCCCCACCGTCGTCTCACGACAAGTGAAGCTAGCCCAGCAAAAGACGCAGTCTGCAAGTAGTGCCAAATTTCAAAATTTTCCCCACCGCTCAAACACTAGAATGGGGCAAAATGGATGAACTCAGACTTTTGGAAACGATAGTACTTGGACCAATGATGAACGTGTTTGATCAGGGGGTGGTTGGAGGAGAATAACTTCTGTTCTAAATTGTCCATGTAGACGTCAGCAAGCAGGGGGGATAGAACAGAGCCCATTGCCAAACCGTCTGTTACTTTTATACTACTCATCGCCAAAAAACTTGCAAATGCCGTTTGCGACTATCCCTCGTGCATTAGGCATTCCGTTCTTTCATCCTTATGAATACCGTCCTTTGCATATGTTGGTCGTACAGCCCAGAAGCTGCAAGAAAGAATGTAAGAACATCAAGCCTGGGTAAAAGAATATGGATACAACTTTGATATTTATGAGGCATTAATTGTAACAAAAACACATTAATAACTTTGAATTTGAAATTATAATAATAAGAAATAAGGAGTGGGCACTTTCGAGCTGTTGGAAATTTTAATTAGTGTGTATTGCAAAGTTAATGTTGTTAACGACCTATGAGAGAATAAATTCGATAGCAATGCTTTTTAGGCTCCCCTATTCTTTTGTAAGCCTCTTAAACCATGTTCTGCAAATACTGAATATGATTCAAGATATAGCAACACTTGTTGCTTCCATGTGTAAAATCACCTTGAAAATTTCAGCCCCCCTGCTCAATGGGAAATGCTCAGGAATTTGTATCAAAGAGATGGGACGTTTTTCGGTGTCATTCATTTTGGATCGTTTTGCTTATCATCTAGGGAACATGTTTCATTTGGGTGTAATTAGCATGAAGAAGTTCCACTTTGAAAAGTAGTTTTATGGAGAGCAAAAGTATTCGCACTTGATTGAAATTGGAAATAATTGGCATTAATATTGGCAGGCAAGGAGAGATACAAATCTTGCGTAAAACTTTCTAGTTTTTCATTGTTAATATTGAAGGCTTCAAATGCTTTTTGGCATTTTTGTGGTCATGGCACAATGCTTCTGACAAAGTGCTTGAGTGTAACTCTAACTATGGGGCTGAGACCCAATGTTTACTGGACAAAAAAATTCTTAAAAATCATCTCACCAATCTCCTCTTGAGGTTACACAGATTCCACCTGAAACACCTTATATGTAAATTAACCATTTAAGTAAAAATGGTGGAAAGGTATTTCCCGGGAATAATAACTTGACATAGTTGAAGTTACTTATTTAGATAACTGGCTAATATGTTACCTACTCAATTATTTATGGTTTTATCTAACCTCTGGAAGGTATAATCATGGATATGAGGATCCTACAGTACATACATGCAAGTTTATAATCGACTTATCAGTCTCCATGATCTAATTTAACACATTCATTGCTGGTGCCAATGATAGGCATCTTACTCAAAAACAGCTGACACCTTTTGGCATCTTGAATAGTAGGTGTATCTAAATATTAGCGGATGTATCAGAATGTTTGGTTTATCCAGCTAGTTGAAACTTAATCCATTGCCATGTTCTCTAAGTGATTTTTAAATGTAAATAGCCGTAATCCTTGAAATTGTACATACTTATCTGATGTTAATATTTTTATGCTTCAAGTTTATGCAAAGGCTTTCAGTCCCTTGGAAAGTCTCCATCCATTTTCATTTTCATTACATAGGTGTATATCTAAGGCCTCTTCGTTGTCCATTTTTTTATTTTCCATCGTGATTTGTAATACTGGATATAGATTGACAATTAAAGGTCTTTAGCCTCCTTGTCCATTCGACCGGTAGTTAAGTTGCTTCTTCCAAAGGAAAATCGGCAAATCTCCTTTACTTAAGTATTGTGATTATCCTCTGTAACTATGGATTGTTGTTGATGTACAGATCGCCGTCAGATTAAAGTTTACAGTGTTTTTTTTCTGCCAGAGTGTGCACACTCAGTGAGTGATATGTTTTCTTTCTCCAGGGAGATCCATGGGAGAGAGTGTATTTGGACAGTCTTGGGGTTCAGCTGTTGTGGACAGGAATGATTGTGGTCACCACTGCGGCTGGAATCCGGTCTAGTTTCATTTTCACCCTGTTGGTGCTGTTTCCAGCGATGTCACATCTTCTTGTGTCAGTGTGCTATAAACTCCGATTTTATCCAGGTAGTATTCTATTATGCAATGAAGTCTTATGTTCTCTATTGTTAGGCCGTGGACAAAAAGGAAGCAAGTTTCCTTCTTACCGGCTCTCAGCCCCGAGAGGTGGGGACAGGTGTCAATATATTGCCATGTAGTCAAATTGATGCGGTCATAGTAAAAACAGATTCTCCCACTTGGGTGATCATGATGGCAGATTGACCTGACACACGCATACGTAGGAAAGACACGCATAGGAAGCTGGGGAAGTGTTAACAGGCAACGGGGCTTGAGTGATGTCAACTATTTTGCCATGGAATCAAATCAAGGTGCACTCAGTAAAATCAGGTTTCAGCTGGTTGGCGCTGGTTACCCACACAGGCAATTTCAGCGGAATGTGTGGACAATTCTTTCACTCTGGCAGCACATGTCGATAGGACTAGTGGGACTGTTCCTATGATGGTTAATCTCTTAGTAATCCATCGCTTAACTTTGGAGTAGCAGCAGTATTTCAGGTGTTCACTACTAGGGTAGTATGTAGGCTTGTTCAAAGCTAAGAAATTTATAATAAATTCATCCCAAAGATTCCATTGAAGATAATTTATCAATCAGCTGAGTGCTGGACTCTAGTTTTCTTTGTTTCAAGGGAAGACATGTAATCCAATAATGGAATCTTTATTTCACTTATGATGACGAGGAATTCATTTCCACAGTTTTTTGGATCGGACAGTACAGTTGAACTTGGGTGATTACTTTTGGAGCTCCTCGGAGAGTAAGAGACCTTCTCACGATTTATTCAAAACTAGTTTCATATTTTGTCAAACATTTTGTTTTGCTTTTTTTACTTTGATTTTTATTTCATCTTTAATCAATCCAACAAGTTTTGTTCTTATCCATCCATCCTACAACAAGGAAAAAGATTGTGGAGGAAAATTACCAGTGTTTGTGGGTCCCATTGGCTGTGGATTGAAATTGATGACATTATGGTGTGCTCTTCTTACAGTAGGGTGTTTATTTGGATTTTTTACCCATTTCATGGGGACCCCAGTCAGTGAAACCCTTTTTCCCCTGACAATCCTTTCAGTAATTAGAAGAACATTGGAAGTAAGAAGAAGAACCCATCTAGGTCAATGGAAAAACTACCTAAATGTCTGCTTCAGTATAATTATGTTCTTCGTATATATTTTTCTACCAAGAACAGTTACTGAAAAGACTTAATTACAACCACGTATGTTCCCTCTTTCTTGGTTTTCCTCTTTATCATCTCCTTCTTGGATCCCTCCTTCCTGATGGGCTTCACAGTTTACGTGATGCTCATTATTGACTTCCAATCCTTCCTTTATATTGTCCTGTAGAGCATCCCCATCTACTACAGAAATGTCATTTCCTTTACTCTCATTACGAGGCTAAATTTCCAAATCATTTTCATACTCAGGGCAGTCACTATCACTCAACTTGTTTAATCGTCCACTCTATGTATTCAGTTGCCAATTTTCACTGTACCTGTGGAACTCTTGAGGATAGTCAAGGTTCTGGAGGTAAAAAAAGGCATTGCACAAGTGAACCATGAAAGTACTTAACGTGGAAGGATTTTTTTCCAAAATGGCATGTTAGCGTGATTCTGTATTGTATTTTGAACAAGTATTTACTCAGAAAGTACCACATATGTTTAGCACAGAACTTGACGTTACCTGTGCTAGTGGGAACTTTATTAATATGAATAATAGGAGTTTATCTAAAGAGGTTATAATTATAATTAAAATGAGAAAAACTTGGTTAGGTTGATAATTTATGTTAGTAAAAATTTGTATCTTGTTGCAAGTTTTTTATTTATATTATTATCACTGCATGTAACTCCGCAGAATCATCCTTAGCCAATTAAATCTCATAGTGGAATAGGAGTGAGATGTATTTGGCAAGGTATCCTACATATTTAGGTTGAAACTTTCAATAAAAGTGATAATTTGTAAACCTGAATAAATGACTCTATGAACCTGAAAAAAGCCTCTCTCCGTGGAATTCCTGCCCGCTGAATGTAGAAAGAACCAACTGATGGAATGGTCTTCGGACATTAAGAGCATGGAATAGTTCAGTGGTGGTAATGCGTCATAACCTTTACAACGATGATATTCTACAAGGTAAACTATTGTAGAAAGAAATACCAAATGAATTCTTATGTCAAGATTCAGCACAGTTATGAGGGGAGACAGAAGATGGTTTTATGAAAACAAAGGAAAAAGTAAATAAAGCCATGTAAAGAGTGAATTTCTAATTTTGACGAGTAATATTGCTTAAAATATTGATCATAGGTAAGCCAAATTGAACAAAATATATGTGGGCAATATTTTCAAATTAGTGAAGGACAAGGGACTGTAAAAGTCAATTTTTAAGTAGTTTTTAGGATTTGAAATTTTTACTCTGAATGAGCTTCCATGTACATTTATACTAAAATGTTCTTGTGAAGCATTTGCATGATCTTTCATGATCTATTGCATTACTTTATTTCAACAAATACTTTTCTACTCATAATGATTGAATAAGGCTGGGAGAATGAACATTATAGATGGTCGAATATTTTAGTGTGAGAATCACTGGGGTTCATCAGTTCATATTGTGCCATTGCCGATTATGAGAAGCAATACAGAACTTTATCAGATTGGCATTAAGCAATTCAATTTAGGAGTGTTAATGTTAAAACTGTCTTAGCTTTTTGATATGCCTATCTGCATCATTTTATACGTGCATCAACCAGGCTTCTTTGTTTGTGCCTATCTGCGTGAACTTGCTTGAAGTGCCGGTGAGGATCAAGAGTCGGTAAACAGGATACCTACTCTCTTTGAGTCCACGGCCTTAGTTGTAGTTTTCATATCATTAATCTGTGTATAATGTTTTGAGAATTTATTAGTAATAATGAGGTGAAGAACCAAAATTCATTGACTCTTAAGAAGCCTCTCTTCATTGAATCCAATTTCTGTTGTGTGCAAAACTTGATTGGAATTGGATTAAAGTTTAAAACCTTGGTATGAAGAAGTTGTGGTGGAAGAAACTGTGTCTAGTTGTGTCTTTTACTCATGATATTTGATATGTTTGTGTGACTTGAAGTCATTTTTTGTCCTCTAGGGTACTTTTTTACCCTGATGACCCTGATTTTACCCTGGTTGTCTTACAGAAGGATAAGTGTGTGATAGAAGCATTTTAATGCTCAACCTTGGCTCACTTTGAGCCTTAACACTTCCTTCCTTCTTTAGCTCTCCTTTCTGCTTTCTTTCGGTCAGGTTCCCAGGAAATATATTGTGTCACATCTCAGTAGTTTCTTTTGCTAATTCAATACATTCAGGCATGTGAAGGTCAAAAAGGTAGGTTTTATTGGTGGTAGGTAGAAACAGTGATTTCTACTAAACAGTTGTTGATATAATTGAGGAAGTAGTGCTCGGGTGTATTTTCGTCTTAAGAATGAGGAAGTGTTTTTGTGTTTTAGGTATTTTCTAAAGGTGAAAATGACTGTGAAGATTGAGTGGTGAAGATTATTGTCATCTTGTCAGTTACTTAAAGCTTAGGTCTTAATCTTTGTTGACTTTTATATGCTCACAAGGTTTGGTGGGGGTCAGTCTTGTACCTTCATCTGATTCCACTTGAAGCAGATATGTTGAGTAATTCTTCCTTTTTATTTGTTCATGCAATTGCATCTAAGTGTTCTGCTTGCCCATAAAATCATTTGGTGTCAATAAGACGAAGGTAACATTTGGTGTCATGATTTTCCAATGTGAAAGTTTATCCTATGTTTTTATCTCTTCCCCTTTAAGTGAAAACATGGTTGATATCACGTCATGTCTTCTGTCTTGTGCCTCTTTCAACTCTGTTCTACTTTGGGCACATGTTCTTCACTCTGTTTGTGCCCATCACTGGAAGGATTGGAGCCAAGACGAATCCTGATCTCCTCATTTGCATCATGGCATCCCTCATGTGCATCTTGGCTTTCTCACATGTTGTAAGAGCATTTTTGGTTTTTTTCTGTATCTTTTGGAACTGTTTGTGGTCTTCATAGCTTTGTTAATGCCAATAGAAAATAGATTTAGAGCGTTGAATATCATACTTCCTATTTGCCGAGGATCGACCTGAGTTCATTCATATGTGTAATAGCATAGAGTGATACAAAATAAGAAAAAAATAATTGATATTAATTTATTTGCTAAAAATTTTGCTAGCCATAATTAGTTGGACATAGTGATCTCTTGCTCCATAAAGTTATTTTGAGGTGTGAGAGCATGCATGAATTTGAAAGTGAATGATTCTCCTACTGTTCACTTCATTTTATCTCCATCATTGCCATAAACAGGAGAACCTGATTGAATCATTGAATTGATTAAATTGGTTCATTAAATAAAAAATAAGCAAGAAAATTCATCCCTGGATATTTTTGGCTGAATATTAAAAAAATATATAGAGCTTTGATTTATTGGCCATGACCTAAACAACTGCGCCCCTTTGTATTCTTCAGAGTGAAGCTTTCAAAAACCTCTTAGTAGGGACAGAATTACAGATGGCAGTGCCTAACACCTGGCATTAATTTTCACCCACCCCTTCTTGTTACTCTTCAACTTTCAAAGTTTTAACCTTTTATGCAATTTTCTTTCCTGCCCTCTTAAAGTAAGGGCTGCATTGATAGTCATTACCAAGGGGCCACCAGCACCTAGCAGGCCTTCTGTCAAAGACAGTACATATTTATAGTTGCACTTCAGCCCCCAGGGGTCCTTTTAGGGGTCCCTAACTAAAAATAAAATAAACTAAACTAACTAACTAAAAAATAACACCATCAATGAAACTTGACTGTTTCAAACCAATGTGCATAGCCTTAAATTAAGATGTCAAAGGTTTTGTGTTGATATGATGATTGTTGATTAGGTGTAAATTGATAAAAATATGTTGTGATGTCAAACTCTTTTCATGTATCTTTGTACATTGTTACTTGGATGACCAGGAATTAAAAAAATTCCTCGCTATTATCAATGGTTAGCTTTGCATGGAGTGGTTTGCGCAGATGGCAATCCTTTCAGTTTCTGAATTAGTCTATTATTGGTCAGACCACATAGTTGTATCAATAATAGTGCAATGTTCATATAATTAATTTCCTCCCATTCAAGTAAGTACCATTTTTCCATTACCATTCCCTGCTGTTAGAGATGTCTGCATGAGGAATTCGCTAGATGTTAATAGGTTCCATTAGAAACTTGGCAAAGGTAACCACATTACTATATGTACTTGGAATGGGAGCAATCCATAATAACTAGTGTCTTGGGTGAATTCTGAGATGAATGGGCAAAATCAGCAACAAACTGAATCCAAATGCATGCCTAAACCACTTTCAGTTGAAATTTATTTTGGGCCTATAACCTCACATTTCATGACTATCAGTAATCCTTTGGAAAAAGACCTGCAAGTATAATTTTTTCTCAACTAAATCTTGACTAATGAAATATGTCATATGGATTCAAAATGCTCTGTTGCACAGGTATCACAGATATGTTTTTTCATAGGAAAATGTCCACAAGTGTAACTCCCCTTTGTAGTTGAAAAATTATGCTTCAGCTTGCAAAGACATAGATAACAGCATTTTATGTATTTTCTTACCTTGATAGTTGAATCTTGTCCGTCATGGCCACATCCTCATCATTGTTGAACTCAGGCATTTTTTTATCTTCTTGAGGTTATGAGCTGCATCGTCATTTTGATCTTCTGTGAATACGTTGATTTCTCTCCAATATTGTAGAATTTATATTTCTCCCTCAATTGAATCGGCATCATGTTGAGCCACAGTGTTTTTTACTATACAATAAGCAAAAGAAATATGAAGACTGCCGACAGTTTTCAGTCCTTAAAAACCCCTAACCATCCCCTACCCAGGGATCTCCTTAATTTTGAGTATAGGGGCTGTATGAAGAGATGAACGTGTCACTTTCCCTATGCACGAAGGGGTGGCAGTAGTAGGTACAGTTATCGGTGGCACTTTCCGGACTAATTCCTGCCTTATACGTCCCGATAACCGAACCAACCCAACACTTTCCAAAGTAGGGATGTCTACTAGATTGCTGTAATTTTCATACTTGTGTCATGCTTGCGTAATTTTTCGTGTGGCGTTTTACCATGTTTACTGTCCACAATGCATTGCACTGATCAGTGCCGATTGAGATGGAAGTCACGGACGCGCAGCGGATGGTAAGGTTGACTAATGAGGAGACGCAGTTATTATTAAACTTATCATCCAGGGAAAAGACATTTTGGAGAGCAAGAAGAGAAATGCAGTAACCGATGCAAGAATGGCGAGAAGCTGGAAGGAAGTGGAAGATGAATTCAGTTCGAAGGAATTCGTTTGCATGGTAAGGATTTTTGGCAGCAAAGTTGTTGATATGTTACCATTATATCGTTGCAAAGCTCCACTGTTCCACTGAACGAATTCTGTTTTGACAATGTATTTCGCTGTACTCAAGCTCTAGTTCAATATAAGTTAACATCTACAAACAATGCTTGCACCAATGCATACAATGTCACGAAGCAGTGGTGACAATGTATGTATGGCAGGTCGTTTAACATTTGTCCGTTAAAACCTTTGGAAATCATTCGTGATTAAGGACGCCTTGGTAGCTTAACTAATCTTAGCAAACAATATCTTATATGTTATTTCTTAGTTTCATTGGGAAATTGTTCTTTCCATTAGTGAAATACTTTTGTACCTCACAACGTACCGCCAAGCAGGTAAGGAAAAGTTGGGAGAACATAAAGATGAAGAAGAGAAAGGCCCAGGAAAGGCTGGAGAGAATGAGAACTGGTGGTGTACCAATACCCTCCACCAGTACGGTGGAAGAGTTACCACCAGAAGTGGAAATAGCCTTGCCGTCCGTTAGCTACTCACCGTGGAATGCTGGGGATTGCGACGTGTTGGGGCGGCCCAGCAGTTCACTGGTGGATAGCGAAGGGATACCGGAGTGTTTGTTTCCCCTCAAAATTGTTGAGGAATCTGGTAAGCTAACTTTTGGTAGCAGTTGTCTATCACTGATAAAATATTGAGAAGTGCTATATGATGTTTTTGCTGAATATTGATAAGGAATCTGTGCTGTAGTGAGGAGTAGTTTAGTACAGAAGTAGTTTCAACAGAATGTAAATAGTATTAGTTACCCAAGAATTGAATTACATTATTATGGCTGCTGCATATAACTTGATCAGTTTTCTGCATTTATTTCGAGAATTGCATATCAATATTATAGCCAATGGTGATGATGAACATTTGTTTTTTTGTTATATTGGCTTGAATACTTAAGAAAACTTTATATTTTGGGAAGAAATGAAATTGATACTAATTTTAAGATATTCTTTTGAAATCTAAGAACAACAAACAAGAGAAACAAACACTCCGGGTGGTGGACTGGTGTCAGAGGTTCCTTCCCTTAAAAGAAGAGCACCGATGACCAGAGAGGCAGCTATTGAGAAGGAGATGGAGGTTCTCCTGCAGAACGTGGCATATTCCCATGGAAAGGAGGGAGCTACGCAGAAACTCACGTTGAGAGAAGCAGAGATTGCAATAGCAGATCAAGAAGCAGGAGCTAGTAAATGCCAAGTCCCTAGGTGACATGATCCAGACAGAAGCAGAATTCAAGAGGCACATCTTTGAAGTACAGCTGCAAACTGAGGAGGCTAAGTTGCAGCGTGTAGTACTATTAATTAAGCATTTGGATATTTTAATACATAACTATGAAATGAGATTGATTTCATGAATATGAAAGTATATCTTAATGTGGCCATTGCATAGCATTTTTCCTTGTCACTACTCTGAGTAATTTTCAGTCATATTATTCCATTTTAGTTAGGAATGCTGGTATATACTCGTACACTTATTTAACAAAAAGGACTTTTTACCATCTTGCAATGGTAGTATTTTATTCAATCTAAGTTATGCAATGCCCTCTATTGCAGTTCATGCATGTGAATGAGTGGTATTCCTACATCTGCAATATGCATTATTAATGGGACTTTGAATAAGCACGAAGTACTGAAATACTTTGAAGGTATGCTTCCTTTAATGTTTGATTCTTTTTAAGCTTCACGGTGCCCCTCTTTGAAGACTGCCTCTGCGTTGGCTTTGGTGGCTCCAGCTCCTAACATGCTTCTCCATCCTGAGTTCCTGGCTTCCTCCTTTTCATTGAAAGATGCCATGGCTGCAGTTCGACTTCCATCCCTCCTCACTGTATGCTCCTCCTTTGGTTACCGTGCTCTTTTTTTAAGTTGCAAGTGAACTTCAGCATCTGTCCATGAGCAAGGCTATTTCCTCTTTTGCATGGTGGTGTTTTCTCCTGGCTTTCCTGTGATATGTTCTCCCAACTTTTCCTTACCACCTATAATACAGCATGTCTTCAGCTTCTTGCCTTTCCTGCCTTTGTTACTGCATCTGTTTCTTGCTCTCCAGCACATCCAAATAAATTACTATTGAGAACGGGCACTGTGTTCTTTATTTACCCTGCCTATGCTGAAATTTTCTCGTTCCTTCCATTTAGGGATGTTGGTGTGAACAACAATATCAGGTCAGAAGATTTGATTTAGAAACCACTCCTATCCAGTGGTTTCTGTAGTTAAGGTTTGGTAATTTGAGAATTGTTCCACAGTTTCAGTAAGATCCTAATATTTTGATAATAACATTTGTTATGATTGTATGGTCACCGCTGAAAGTTGTTATGTTTCATAGAAAAGAAGTCATACAACTTACTGGCAGCAGCTGATTCGAAGGGACCTTAGCTTAATGTATCAAGACCAGTGATATTTACTTATGCATGAATAAAGAATTGATAAGCAGTTAATGAAATAGGGTAAGCTTGGAAACTTCTCATGTAGTGAAACGACGTTTAGTATCAAAAAGATCCCGTGGGAACTAAGCAAAATTGGAGCACACTGCGATGCCAAGGGAAGGTGGAAAATGCCACAGGTAACAAAGATTGTGAATGGGCTTGAATTTCCTACTTTTTCATGGGAAATGCAGTGTCCTGACTTAAGCCAAAAAGTAATACTATATTAGGTAAGGCCATGTATTGTTCCATGTCACCTCTGAAGGGAAGTAGGTTTGGTTATGCTACACTCCATGAAGAAACACAGGACTGCTGAAGACCACGTTTATTGGCTTCAACGCGTTACGCTTATGCTCAGAGTATTGATAGTAGATGGCAGATAATGCTATACGTTGAGCGGTTGGTAACAGACTGGCCATGCTCTCTGGTTCAGCAATCTCTGCTCAGGTCGTGCCCTGGCGGTGGCGTTTGGTACTACGAGCAGGAGACCTCAACCAGGTGGCGCCAATGTGGTGAGCTTCAGAACTCTGTAGCAGACAGCTCTGCCACAACCTCTTTGAAACTATAGATAATTTGATATTGTATTCTATTTCTTTCTAAAGAAATCTTTGAAAACATGTGCGATATTACTGTATTTACTCGTGTAAACCGCGCACCTTTTTTCCAGAAATGCCGGTGAAAAAATGGGGGTGCACGGCTTACACGAATCCTCCAGATTTTCATGTAACCATTTTACCTCAAATTCCTGTCGTTAGAGTCTCCAAAGTCGTTAGTTTTTCCAAGGTAAATATATCGATGTGAATTGGTAAGTATGGTGTGGTAGTAAACCCATAAAATATTTTGAAGTAATTAGAAATAAAAATCATAGTTTATCAAAGTCTGAGCGTACAACGATACTCGAAGAAAGGCTATATCAGAAACACCACGTGACAAAGCACTTACCGTGTATAGATCGTACGTAAGATAACATATTTTAGGGCTGATATGTATTCAAATCTGTATCTACATTGTATCCTGTAAGCTGCCACAAGGGGGAGTGGTGCCTTTAAGTCTTTTCAAAGTCGTAATTGGAGTTTGTTCAGTATTACATATCTGTAGCAATATTTCTCATGTAATAGATAGCCACTTTTGCATACACATTAAAGCTACCTTGTAAAAACACGACAAAGTATTTGTTACGTAGTGGCAAGACTCGTATGCTCAGAGATTGTACCTTCTTACTATAAGTGCTTTTCTGTCTGTGCTATCCTCTCCATGTGAGAGAGGAGTAAACGAGTTTGAGTCATTTGGCATTTTAAAATAATTTGCAGTTACCGCCCTAAAAATGAATTCTGAAGTGAAATTGCGATCGTATCCTGTGAGTACAAAACTACATATTATAAGCGATGCTGAAAAAATAGGAAATCGAGCTGCAGGAAGGAAATATGGTGTATCTGAATCTTGCATCAGAGACTGGAGAAAGATGAAGGAAAAACTGCAATCTGCAAAAGAAAGTATGAGAGCTTTTAGGGGTAAAAGTGCAAAATACCCTGAACTAAAAAAGCGACTGGCTTCATACATCTTTGATCGACGACAGTATGCATATGCAGTGTCAACAGAAATGTGCCAGGTGAAAGCAAGAGAAATAGCGAGAGAATTGGGTGATGCTCCGGCAGACTTTAAGGCAAGCAGAGGATGGTTACTACGATTTTTTATCAGAAACAGACTATCAATTAGGAGAAGGACGACGATTTCCCTGTGCTTACCTGATGCATATGAAGATAAGCTGGAGAGCTTTCAGAGGTATGTAATTCAGCTGAGGAAAAAACATTGCTACTTATTGGGACAAATTGGAAATGCAGACCAAACACGAGTGTACTTCGAGATGCCGTCAGAAACAACTGTGAATGAAATTGGCCAGAAGTCTGTGCAAGTACGAAGTGGTGGTTATGAAAAACAGCATTGTACAGTGATGTTGACAGTATTGGCAGATGGGAAAAAACTCCCACCTTATGTTATTTTTAAACGAAAAAATCTACCCAAGAAAGTGATCTTTCCAGCCGGTATAGTAGTTAGGGCACAAGAAAATGGTTGGAAGGACAGTAACATGGTCTTAGATTGGATTAAATGTGTGTGGGAATCCAATCCTGGTGCCTTACTATGGCTGCGGAGCATGTTAGTACTCGACAGTTTTCGTGGGCATCTTAAAGAACCTGTAAAACAAAGGCTTCAAGAGGGAAAGACTGACCAGGTGACAATTCTGGGTGGAATGACGCAGCCATCAGACGTTTGTATTAATACACCATTCAAAGCGGACATGAAGGGCCTGTACACAGAGTGGATGGCAAGCACTATACATGAAGAAACTCCCACGGGAAAAATAAAAAAAAACAGAGTTGACGCAGATTTGTCAATGGATTTGGGCATCATGGAAGATGATTCCAGAGGATGTAGTCGTAAAAAGCTTTAAGAAATGTTGCATTTCAAATGACATGGACGGCAACGAAGACAGTGAGGTGTGGAACAGTGAAAGTAAGGATGTGATTTTCTCAGATCTTAAAATTTAATTAAAAGATCAAGTTGTTTTCCATATTGGAGCTTTTCAATATTCACAATTGAGTTCAGAAGTTTAAGTAAGCTTAAAAAAAAAACAACTTAAAACATTTCCAAACATTTATTATACCAAAACAAGTTTTTTCTCCAATACCAAATTTTTTAATACTGAGAATGTAAATATAGCAGTTAACACTTGGAAGAGCCGTCGCTGAATACATAGGAAAGAATACTCTAGAGTGACATGCAGAATCCCTTCAAGTACTTCTCTATAGCAGAATTCCCTGAGGTATCGGTTTACATAATGATTAGGGACATTCTTCTAACATCAGTGAGAGACATTAACCATTGTGCAACAGAGGTTTGCCAGATCCAGTTCTTTTAAACTATTGAGTGCCTTGCAGAGAGGTTACCAAGTGCAGAAGAAGATACAGCATGGTGGAAGCAGTTCACTTTTCCTGGATTTGTGGATTGCATCAATTGCACCCTTATGAATAGTCGTTACAGAGTGAGCGAGTTGTGCAGAAATTTCTTTGGCCAACTATGGAAATGACAGGCTTCATCTCATGATGCAGGCTTTTAACAATTGATAGAAGCTCGGTTTTCAGCCAATGTAATGATTGACATCCTAGGAGTCAGTGGCTACACTCACATCCATCCCTTTGGTTTGCCTCCATCAATAAGGTGTCATGGCATGTGAAGTTGTTTACATGACACATGAATTCAGAGGCAGTGTGCAGTTCTTCTCAATGGGTTTACAGCAACATATCCAATCCCATCTTCATGACCAGTATCTAATGCTCCTGTTCTAGCAATTGATCTGTGGAAGACATGCAACAAATTAGCAGAATACTGAATTATAGTGATCTTATTCATGATGCTAATGTGAATTTGTGCCACTGTAAAAGCAAGAGGCAAAAATTGTAGACTGTCCTGAATAATTAACGGAATGCTTCAATGCTTAATTCAATAAGTAACCAATTTGATTTGCAGGCAGTTGATGTAAGTTTATTAATTATAAGATTTAAAGAAATTAGGGAATATTATGCCAGAATGATTGCATATTCTCCCAAAGTTATAAATCAGGAATTTTAAAATAGGTAAGATATTATATGTGCAACATTCCAATGAAAATAAACTGAATTGGCAAATCATAAAACTGATATCTGCCTGTTTCCAAATTTTACCTACCTCGCCACCAAAATGCCTCTCAAGGAAAGCAGCCCTGATTGTATTTGAGCAATCGTGACGAGGTCGAATTCCAGGAACAGGAACATCTACTCTGGGAATAACTGGCCATTGATCAGCAATTGGATCATGCTGCTGTATAGCAACATTGTGAAGTACTGCACTAGCCAAAATGAACTTCTGTGCTGTAACCCACTTCACACATAGTTTCATACTGAGGCATGGAAACCTTTGTTTCCATACCCCAAATTCCTCTCAACCACACACTTTTTCCTTATATGGGAGATATTATACCTGAAAGAGACGTAGAAGGTATTGTAAGATAGGACCATTGGCATCATAATGCTACCTTATTGAGAAAATATCAAAAGGAAATCAGATTGCTTCAATCTTTCAAACCTCCTTTACAGAAGCAGAGGCTAGAAGTAACACTGGTGTGAAAAGGTAGGGTAGGAGAGGGTATCCACTGTCTCCAAGAAGGATGCCATTCACTTCATTAGCCTCAAACCTTAGCTTCACTCTACTGTTTAAAAAATCCTTGCATCATGAGCAGAGCCTTGGCATCGGCAAACAATATCCATTATTTCCATACCAGGTCCAGCTACAACCTAAGAAAATTGATCATTGTGGAAATATGAATAATGAATGTATCTCATGCTAAAAGTTTCAACAGGTCACTTTGAAGAGAAAGAGGAGCAAAAATCAAAAAAAGGAATCAACCCAGTTGAAAAGTAATTTTGGGTGAAATGGCATGGATAACTTCCCAGTTGCATGTACCTTAGTAAAACATTGGGGTGACCGTATGCTATTATTATATTCCAGATTCCAACAAACGGTACCTACATGGGCAATCAGGGGAAACCACCACTTCCAGTTTCTGTACAACTCGCCCGACTCACCGCCATGCCCGGACTGACAATTGGTATATGGGTACAATCAATACTCGCTCTTTAACTAGATAAATGAGGAGAAAATAAGCCTCAGTTATCCTTGACACTGAACTTTGACAAACTCTGGCAAGATCACCGCAAACCAATTGCAAACGATAATTGACAGCATAAGAATGACAATAAGGTGATAAAATATGTAGGAAATGAAACTTGTATTTTGAATAATACATACCTGGAATGACCTGGTGTCATAAAATCTCTAGGCAATCAGTAGTTTTAAAAGAACTGGAATCAGCAAACCTCAGTTGCTTAAATACCAAAATACCAATACCCAAGGGCTGTTCAATCAAACGCAAGAGCTATTGGATAAGATATGGGTCTGGCGTCTTGATTATAAATTAAAACTAAATTGCAATAAAACTCGAGTTCTGTTGTTTAACCAATTCAGTCACAGAAATATTCCAAATGTGGCATTAAATTATAGACCTATTTCAGTAGCAAATGATGTTAGATTTCTGGGACTGTATGTGCAAAACACAGGAAGCTGGTTCATGCATGTTTCCAAATTGTGTTCCACGCTCAATGCTGTTTAATATCAGGTTCGATTTCTTTATAACACAGTATCGGTAGAAGTATTAAAATCCATATACTATTCCAATTTTTCTACAAGGGCCTCCTATGGAATAGTTCACTGGGGATCCTCAGCTAATTTACTCAAAAAAAATCTTCCTAGTACAGAAAAAAAGTAAGGTGTATGTTGGGTGTTCATCAAAAATTTACGTGCAAAACACTGATGAAGCAATTGAATTTATTAACGATTCCAGCAGTCAACATTTACTGTGTAGCTATTCTGGTCAAAAATAATATTCAAAATTATAATTTAAACAGTGATATCCATTCCCATGGCACCAGAAATGCAAACCTCATTCATGCAACTAACCATAAAAAATGTATTTCACCTAACAACCCAATGGTTATGGGTACTAAAATATGAAATTCATCGCTGGGCAGTGTGAGGAATGCTGGGTCTTTGGGTCAATTCAGAAAAATTTCTCTTGGTCAAGTGCTGCTACATTGTTCAGGAATTCTTAATTGGTGACTTACAATTTGGAAACATTGTATTTTAGGAAAGAGAATTTGTTAACATGTACCAAAATTGTAATAAATACTAATTCACCCAAATTGTAAATGGAAAATCATCTTAGTAACTTGAATAAAACTTTGTATACTCCACTATAGGTTTAATAACACGACCCGGGTTTCGACACTTCGTGAGTATACAAAGTTTTATTTAAGTTACTATGAATTACTTCCACAAAGTCAAGCCTGGAACCATTTCCTTTGTGAAAAATCATCTATTGAACTAAATGTATTATTTTATCAGAGAATATGTCCTTGATGCTATGGATAGTTCTCCTTTAGAATTTAGTAATTGTATACTCTAGCATAATTCAGTTAACATGTACAAATGTATTTATGACTGGATGTGCCCTATATCTGTATAAATTAATGTATCAGATCCTTGGGGGAATAATTTATATTATCATTATTATATTATAAATGCTGTCGTCTCACTAATGGTGAAAGAACGTCCCTCATCATACGTTTCGAAAACTGATACCTCTGCAAGAATTCTGTCTCGGAAAAGTACTCAAGGGGATTCTGTCTATCCCTTAAGTTTATTCTTCCTATGTATTCATGCGGCTCATCCAGTGCATACCTTGCAAAAGCCCTTGCTTCTTCCATTTTAGCACTCATAATCACATAACAACTGCAGCTCAACAACCGCAGGGAGGTGCAACATATTTCAGATGTTTCATTATAGCAGGCTTATGTAATGTCATTTCAGCCGCCAGGCTGAAAAATGTAAGGTTGAACACATTTGGAGCGTAAAAATCGGCAGGCGTCTGGAAAAAAATGCCAAAATCCAGAGGTAAACGACGCATTTCCACCATATAGGCTTAGAAATCCATCCCTTTACAGTTGTAGGGTACCCCAGGCCACCCTATAACTTATCGGGAAGGGATTGGTTTACGGAAGCTTATTTGAAGCGAGAGTTAACCTGACAACGGTAGCGTGACGACCAAGGAATCGATGTTGGTTAGGTTCACTCTACTTATGACGTCATATTGGTACAGTTATCCCTAGAGGGACGTCTATTCATATGGCCGTAGGACACTCAATGAGAGGGGACCCCTAGTAGCCCCCTGGGTAGGAGTCGATAAGGGGCTTGCTGGATAATGACAATTAATATGGCTGTGAGAGTCCATATTACTGTATTGAAACTCCCCCTATTGAGGCACTTCCTTTCCTCTTGGCACCACAGGCCTGGGCCTACCCGGACCTTATTTGTAAATTTGGCGCTGGCTCTAAGTGAATGTCATTAATCGATAGGTTAATGAGAAGGAAAGTCAACCTGTGCATCCATATCAAGGTGAGCAAAACAGCATCTTTTGTACGTACCTTTAGGTTCCATTTGGTAGAATTACTGATATAAATTCATATCAGAATCCCTTTTGCAACAAAATAAAGTAATTGAAGCAGCCAATTAAAAATAGTGCATTCTATCAAATTGAAAGTGCATGAGCTTTTTGGGAAATGTTACAAGCATTATCCCAGAACTGAAGTTGTTCAAAATAAAGTTGTCAAAGTGACGTTTTTAATGATGGGATAAATGTTTCAATTGGACAACGCTAGACACAAAAAAAGTTCATTTTTTCATTCTTTGTGAGCCACATATGCTTATCAATAGTCTCAATAATTTGTTGTTCTTTGCATTTAACATCAGATACATTACCAGTAGAACTAGAAACGGGACTTCTTGGACTTAGAACTGTTTTTAGAACTATTTACTGCAGTTCGATTTTTGTGCTACAATGTTACTCTGTCACTGCAACATTTCGAGCTTTGAGTCCTTCCCTAACTTCGGTCTTCTTCGCTCATAATGTTTTACCTTTGTGTGTAAATTTTTATTCAATATGTATCGCTATTCTCATTTACAAAAGTGTCTTTTGGGTGAGCAAGTTCCCTCTTGCATCTACGTTGCAAATCATAGGTTTTGGCAGCAAAAATGAGAAGCTCGGCCCCATTGAACCCCCACCAAAGCAGGTAAGTTTTGGCATTACCTTGGTAGGATAAAATCAGGAATGTGATCTGGTAGAGAAAGATGTGAGTTAATATAGTCAAAGGTTATAGACCAGTGCACTAGACTGAAAATTTATGATTTGACTATTTACAAAAAGGCGCAAAACTTTCTCTGGTGCGAAAAGAAATGGAATGGAACCCCAGTTAATCCAAAAAGACATGATATTACTTGATATGAAGTCATAAATTTACTTTTTTAGTTGGGTGCTGGATAAGGGAGCAAATTTTGAGTGAAGAGATCTGTTGAGGGAAGTGCATGCCAAGGTGAAAACTGTGCCAGAGGTGGGTTTGGAATGTATTCATGGGATTGGAGCTGTCACTTGGATGGGCAGGTGCTGGCACTTGGAGTGGTATGTGGCATCAAGATCCACATGTGTGGGTGGCATGGGTTCAAGGTGAAGGAAATAAATGCACTTGCGTACACTCTTTTTTCACTGATTGATTGCCTGGCTTCTTTTGTTTTCTCTTGTACACCTTGTGAATTTTAGGGACAATCGCCATATCATTACAGTTAACCCATCTCGTCATGAGTCCCTTAACAGGAGGAAACTGTGGTTCTGATTCTATTATAGCCATAATGTTCTGTTGCATGTTTTTATTTTTCAGATTCCATTGATCCACATGATTGCATCTCCTCGGCGCGCTGTGAGTGGTCTTCTTCTCGTTCATTTTGTGGCAGTGTTGGCTGTTGTTCTCACCCCGATTGGCTTTCCCTATGGAAGCAAGCCTACTGAACCCACTCCCCAAAGGGTTGTCGTCTTGGTAATAGTAGTCAATTTTCTTCTAATAATGCCAATTTCTTTTTGCTCTTTTTCTTGTCTAATTTACACTACAAGGAATATATCTTATGCTTGTGTGTGGCTGTTGGCAATACTGATGACTGAGTACAAAAAGTAAGTAGGTACTGGAGCCAGCCTCTTTGTGAGGTACTTGGAAACTGATTTTACCAGCCAATGGTGGACTTGCGGGTGTGTTGGTGCGCGTATGCAATTTAACTGGCTCCAAGAGACACTCAAATGGACCCTTCTCAAATCAAGGAAGGGTCCTCTGCAGAATTGAGCTGTACAGATATGCATGAAGGGAGCTAGTTTACATGAAGTGAATGGAAGCAGGGAGTGGGAACCTACTCTCGTGCCATGTTTCTGGTGAGCGGGGCTTTCATGTCCAGGGTGCTTTCCCTTTAAGGTGTTAGATGCTTGCCAAGCATTTCCATCTTATATGCAGCCCAATGTGCTCGACACCCTCCCCCCTAACAAGAGCTACACTCTGTCAACCTTGATGTCAGATAGCTCACGTACCACCAGCCACCTCCAACTAGCAAGCAAGTATCCCTGCTGGCACAAACCCTGCACCTATACCAGGCTAAGGGAATGGGAGTGAATTATAATAATAATAAAAACTGGTAGTCCTCATCATAGGTGTGCTCGGTGGAGTTGAGGGCTCGCTGCTGGAGAGCATCAAGTGCATTCCGTCCTGCGTGGCACAGGCAGAGTTACTTGCAGCTCGAATGCAGAAGGCCATTATACTTGGGTCCCTCTGTCTACTCCATACGCACGACCCAACCGCAGCGTAGCCACCAATCCGATGGGCATTGGACGTGGCTGCGATAACTGCCAAACCCCTCTCGAGTCCTCGGCCATTTGACGGCAATGAAACCCGATGCTTGCCGAGGACTCGGAGGGGAATGTTACAAAAGTACCTTTAATAATAATAACAAGATAAATACCTCTTAATAAAAGACACCAAACCGTACTACGAATATACTCCAACAAAAGTGCTAGAAAATGGAGAATATAAACTACTGGGACCAAACAGTATTCACAGACAAAATAATAGCATGTAACAGACCAGATATAATACTGCAAAACAAAAAAGAAAAAATAACCTACCTCATTGACACATCAATCCCTTCTGATCAAAATATACAGCAAAAGTACAATGAAAAAATAGAAAAGTATAGCCCCCTTATAAATATAAAGTATTATAAAAGTATAATATAGTAAAAGTACAGATGATGTTTGCAGCTTCTTAGTGCAATTGGGCAATTATTGATGCAAAGGGAGAAAAGCAAAGGACCGAGGATAGAGCCTTGTGGGACTCCACGTGATACATCGACCCACATGGAGCATTCATCATTTGTGATTACTTTCTGTTTCCAGTCTGATAGGTATGATGTAATCCAATTAATGGCAGAAGAGGAAAAACCCATACATTGTATCTTTGCTGCTAGAATATCTCTGTCGATTGAGTCAAAGGCTTTGCTGAAATCAAGTAGTACAAGAATTGATAATTCTTTTTTGTCCATTGATCTCCTAAAGTCGTCTGTTATTTTAACTAGAGCGGTGGTCGTGCTGTGTCCATGGCGAAAACCAGATTGAAATTTGTCTAGAGTATAATGTACATAAGAAGCCAGTTATTTGTTTGTAGGCCAGTTTTTCATGGGCTTTCGAGAGAATTGGTAAGAATGAAATTGGACGAAATTCTTTTTCTTCGGAAGAATTAGTCTTTTTTGGGATTGGCTTGATGCATGGGGATGATCAGACATGCGATGAGGCACTCACGCCATGGAGAAACTAAAAAAGTGCCCCATTAGACGAGCTCTCATTGATGGAGTCCTTTATTCACCGTGCAGTTGTTGAAAATGTTGATCTCCAAGAAAGCATAAGTGATCTCCTGAAGATTTTTGTAGCTTTAGCTGTAGCTTTAGAAACAGCAGTAGAGTCCGCAGTACAACCATAGAAAAAAATTTACTTATTTGAGAAATGTGATTTCTTAAAACTCTGATACACAATTAAAGTTTTTCTCTAGGAAATCTTAGCAAGGGCTAAAGACATGAGCACAAAAGTAGATGAAGGTATTTATTGGAAATTCGCCACAAAGATATTGATAAAAATATTATATTGTAGCCAATGCATGAAAGGGAAAAACCTTGCAGACACAATACTTAGGTAAGCCGTGAAACCTGAGGCAGTGGAATTTACACAATGTACTTAACCCTTTGAGTGAGGCATGATGTGATACCACGTCATAGGTACCGTAAGTGTTCCAGCTTTCACGAGGGGACCTGGTGAAAGTTACCTAGTGAAAGCTGGAACACTCACGGTACCCATGACATGATGTCACGTCATGCCGCACTCAAAGGGTTAAAAGCACTTCCAAATATGGTGACAAAAAACAACATTACTCTTTGCTGAAAAACCAAGGAAATAGTGCTTACTGCCCCTTGATAGTGTAAAGAAAAAGTGTTGGGAGGATTATCAAATGGATATTCTGCATCATTTTGGTCTAACTCTAGAGAAATTCTGGGTGAATGTTCTTCTGTTGTCTTCGATGGATGAAAGTGGCAAAGTAATCTGTCACAGTATCAGTGTAGCCAATGCATTCCGGTAGTTCGAAGGTGTTCAAGTTCAAGGAGGGCACTGTCTGCTACACAGACATCCCTGTTATTTGTGAACTGATGTGTGACATAATTCAGCAGTGCAATATGATAATAATACAACTCATTATATTAAATGTAACAAGTCTCCAGGTCCAGAAGAGATATGTGCACACATGCTCTGGGAATTGGTCCCTCCCACTTTGCAACACTTATAGAAATCATACATGACAAGTAATTACCTGGAGATAAAGTGCCTCTAGACTGGAAAATAGCCAATGTATTTCCAATATTAAACAAAGGAATCACACTATACCCAGGAAACGACCAGCCTCTCATCATCAATATCTCCTTTGTGGAAGGGTCTTGAGTACTGAATGGTTTGTAGTATCACAGCCTGCCTGAATAACTGAAACGTCTTCCACAGCAGTCAGCACCACTTGCAGAAGGTTGGATCTTGCAAAAGCCAGCTGGGTCTCTTCCTCCATGACATTTTAAAATCAGGTAAAGCAAAAGTGCAAGAAAGCATTTGACAAGGTTCTTCTCAAAAAACTAATTTTAAGATTAAAATAATGTGGGGTAAGGGAAAGAATAGTGATTTGGATGCGTGATTTTCAAAGTGACTGCCAACAGAAAGAAGTAATCAATCGCATTAGCTTCAACATGATTAGATTGGCCTTCAGTGTTCCTCAAGGGAATGTGATCAGTCCCATCATATTGCTCATTTATATAAATACCTTTCTCTCTAGAGTAAGTAGCAAACTTGGGTTGTCTGCAGATAATGCTGTCATCTTATGAGAAACTGCTGCAAATGCTGGCTTAGAATTCCTCCTGTCAGACCTCAACCACCTTAACTCATGGTGCCTCGATTGGGAGTTTGAGCATGACAATTGTAAATACACTGCAGTACCCTTGTTACGGAAGAACTCACAACAAGGCCATGTCTTGTAAGTGGATGGGGTAAAGATGAAAGAGACAGGTAAAGTTGAATTCCTGGGATTCATCGTCATGTCAGACCAAATAAACATTTGAAATATTTGCAGTGCTGCATTAAAGAAACTAAGATTTATCAAAGGAACAGTAGGAAGGTGGTCTGATGAAAAGGTAAAATAGAGATGCTTCTAAGCTCTGGTTATGCCACTTCTCGAATTTGCTGCTAGCCTTTGAAACTCTGCATGGGAATATTTGATCCATGAAGGAAATGAAATACAAAGCAAAGTCACAAGACTCATTAGCAAGTGCTTCAAGTAAACAGAAAGTGTCTCACATGTGATGGAAGGACTGTGGGGAACCATTGGAGACTCGGGAGGCTGCACTCTAGGCTTAGATTACTCGAAAAACTGATTAGGTGAGTTTTAGTCAGAGTTATTACTCTCAAAGAGTTTTTTGAGCATTTAAAATACTCTGCGATATTATTAAGGAAGGCACCAACACTGAGGCATGGTGATGTTGAAGTGATAACATGATGGCACTGAAGACAAAGATAGTGTGGATAAAACTGGAGGTGAAACTCAGAATAGAAGTTTAAGTACTGTCTGGTAATGCTGTCAAGTTACGAGTACATGGACCAACCTGTAGTCCACCAGTTCCTTCCAGATACACAAGTTTTGTGTTAGCATCTTCTTCGCCCCACTTACCAACTTCACCCGGGATTATGGCAATTGTATTTCACTGAGTAAATAGAGAGTGTATTTCTAGAGTTTGCTGCTGATGTGATGTGAAATTTAATCCCAGGAGGAAACTTTTATGATTCACAGAAAATCTTCTGTTGGTAAAAGATTGTAAAAAATATAGTGATGCAATGCCACACCGTTTGTGAAGAATTTGTTTTTATGATGTGAAATATTAAGTATGAAAATTCAAATGTCATTCAGTTGATGTTATCCCTTTTCGTTAAAATGACTTTTATATCTAGGGGTATGGGATACGGCAAAGCCCATGCATGCCTGATGACATGACAAAACTGGCACACCAACTTATATGCTAATTATACTAATCGTTGTGAAAAATATGGCAAATACGAACAAAACACAGCGAGGTGTGCTTAGCATGAGTTTCAAAGTCCTGGGACTCAAAGCATTATTTCATCAACTATTTGTGTTATATTCTTTCCGTGCTACATTTCGTAGCTAGCATCACTCAATGCTAGTGACAACTAGCAGCAAGAGAAAGAAATCAGACAATATGGGCATGCATATCATTGTTGACATTCCTATCCTGTTTAGGCTTAGGAAGAGGATTTCTTTGCTTATTTGATGCATGCATACTTCATTTGCATGTGATGACTTGAATTCACATCTTTTTCAGCATACCAAAAGCATACAGGAATATCCAGAGGGCACGGATCAAAGGAGTTTCTTTTGGATGGTCGATCTGGATCGCAATGGTGCTCACTTTTCACTCCCTAAGGCTGTAGAAAGTGGGTGCCAGTTGATGTCGGCACAGAGATGTGAGGAAGTCCTCGCGTGTGGTGCCCCCATTTACTCCTCCAGGATGATCGCTCTCTTGTGAGTGTTCACCACGTGCATGCTTCGGTGTCGTGTCCATGGAAGTGTTGTATTGCATCAGTAACAGAGAATTGTTTATTAATAGGCCTGATACCCATATAGTGCCCGCCCCAGAGCCTGTGATTCATGAACCAGCCGAGCTTAGTGGTGTAAGTATTACTCAAGTGGCAGCTGGTATGAAGAGGATTTCCTTTAAAGCGACTGGTGAGTGCTTTTTTTCAAAGAAAACATCCTTTTTTCTCTTGTTACTCATTACATAATTGATTTATGTGTAATTAATTGATCGAATAATTGTCTTTTTACCTGATTGATAAAGTTCTTTACCTTGAGCCTGATGTTGGTTGTTTAATGCATTATCTCCTCATTGTTAAATTAAAGAAACTCAAAAATTTGTCACATAACTCCTGCATATTTCATACTATTGAATTTAAAAAAAAAATGTATTCATAGAGGAAGTGATCATTAACACCTACTGAACAGGTCAAGTACTGTGGTTGAAATAATGTATTAATGGGGAAAACTGATGACTGAAAACTGATTCATTAATGGAGAATCTCATGTCTAAATCTCTATTTTTTATCAAATCTAGAACATCAAGTCTCAAATGGCTCTCCTAGTGTTTCTGACCATTCATTAATAATTAATTAATGTTCCATTTTTCCATCAATTGATTACATAGTAATAATAATAGTTATTAGTCCCGAGACATATGTACAGAATATGTGCTGACAAAAGTTAAAAGACAATTACAATTTCAATAAAAGTCAGTTTCAAAACCAAAAATATCAAAGTACTACTGAATAGAATAATAAAAGTGTATAGAATAAATAATAACAGAAGAGAATAATATGTTTAGATATTTTAGTAATTCTTTTTTAACCATGACAGTATCATGATTTCCTTGATATAGTTTGGTGTAAGCATGAATGCCCACTTCTTTACTCCCTTTATTGAGAGCTTTGACTCTAGATATGTATCTCTATACACCAATGTCTCTTTTTCTCTTGGTATCATCTTGGTCAATGAAACACTTCATTGAGACAGAATTAGGAGAGTCTTGGCAAATAAAAGTAAGCAAAAGAGATGTAGGCTGGGCACAGGCAAAATATTATATTTTATAAAATGGGGCTCACTGGGTTGCCTATTCGTGGCATTGGCTATTATTCTCATATTTTTTTTTTAATTCTAAAGATTTCGATTAGCCTTGGGGAGAAACACCTCTGAATGTCTTAGGAAAAAGTGGAGTGAAAATATCCATAGTACATGGTTAATAATACAGTGGAGAGGACTAAGTATTTCAGGACTGAGAATGAATCAAAATGTGAATTAAGTTTGGCAGGAAAGTAGTCAATGTGGTTACACCAGGTTAGTGGTGGTTCCATGTATAGCCCTAAAAATATCAGACCAGTGGACGGAAGATGTTTATGGCCATCTAAGGTCGAGGAGAGATTATCATTGGATGGGTCATTTTTATTAATAAATTTGCTTCCAAAACATTTTTCTTTACAAAATAAGAAAATATTTCATGGAAAAGGAAGCATTGAGGTCGCCCTGATGAGGTGCACCTGATTTGGAGCAACAGTCAGTTTAACCAAGTAATACATATATACATTAAGTTTTAACATTTTGGCTAAATTTGAATATTTTAAATTTGTACTTAGAGACATTGTATTCTGATCTAACCGATTCTTGAGTAATACCAGTTCTTTTTCCATTTTGTGTCTGATAATATTTCAGGATTCACCATGGTAGTTTAAAGCAATATCATCTGCATAAGCTGACACGTTCCCATGAAATTTTTGAAGCTACAAATCTTTAATGTATACCAGGAAAAGGATAGGCCCCAGAACTGAACTCTGCGGAACACCAGTCTTTGCAATTTTAAATTCACTGTAGCAGTTACTCACTCTAACACTTAGAGAACACAAAGAAATTGTAGCTATAAAACCTCTGATATCCCTGATAACAAATCGCTGATAGTATAAATACCTGTGACTCCAGTTTAATTTAGTTTATCTTGGAGGATATCATGGTCAAGAGTATCAAAAGCCCTTATAATGTAAAGAAATACGGTTGATGTATGATGGTTAAGATTTATTTTATTAAGAACACTTTGAAAATGATGCATTAGTGCATCTTCAGTTTACAAGTTATTCCAAAATAACCTACTACTTTGGGTTAATTAACTGAATTTTATGGAGAAACTTCATAAGCTTTTTTTGATTAATTTTTTGAAAATTTTAGAAAATATTTATCAGAGGATATTCAAAATGGCTGCCGGGCTAAACTCGTATTCCTGCGGCTCTTGTTAAAAATTGCTTGATGATTGTTAAAAAGTCATCTCTTGTGACCTTTGCTCGCTAATATTCCATCCTAACTGCTAAAAACTTAACAATATATTGTTGAGAGCTTTGTTTGAAAACTGGGATATTTTTTGGAAGTGCTTTTCAAGTCAGGCCTCGGAAACTACTCGTCCAATATGGCGGCAGACATTGAACTTTTAAAGCAGGAAATTTACAATTTTAAATCAAATCATGGATTGAGTATCCTTAACTGCAAAAAAAAGTCTCTTTTACAAACGACAAAACAAATGATCATCTTAAATCAAATAGCAATCCATCAACAAAGCCTACCCCTGTTTGTGGAACTCCGATCAACAACAGACCAAATATGGTGAAAAGTGCTGCAAATAACTCAAACAGTCCCTCAAAATATAGTGAAAACATCGAAGAAAGTGTCCACGGAGATCTTCAGCATCAAGCAACTTCAAATGAAGATGTTATACGTTAAATCCCGGAAAAAAAAGAAGAAACTGCTGCTATTGAAACAGGTGAAAATCTGAAAAAAAAACCCCAAGGTTTGCGGGCGGAAAAACGCTCTACGTTTCTTTACATCAGTCGTTTAGACCCTGAGACAACAATTGACAAGGTAAAAGACCATATACTAAATAACATTGACATAACATGCGAAACCTGTGAAAAAGTGTTAGGAAAGAGTCACTATGGTGCATTCAAAGTAAGTGTGCCATACTTTTGTTATAACAAGTTGAAAGATGGAACTCGGTGGCCTCCTGGTGTTATTAACAATCGTTTCACATAACCTAAAAGTGCCGTGAATGATGATGAACCTAAAGGCGACTCAAATTCATTGAAAGCTCTGAAAATGTGGCTCCTCGTTCCTCAAACACTTGAAAAAATGCTTCGATGGCTATCTAAGTATCTACTATCATAATAATAATAATTATTATGGCTTCGACAAAGTACATTTGCTGCCCTATGCCCCTGGAGATATTGAGTCCGTCGTGGAGAACAACAAAATAAAAATCTGGTGGAGCTACTCATTCCCCACCACCAGGCAGTTGGAGGCGAACAAGCCTGACATCGTTCTCCTCGACCGCCTATTGCGTTCCATGTTCGTAATCGAGTTTTCGGCTCCGGCCGATACGAACTTGGACTCGAAAGAGGCGGAGAAACGGACGAAATATCAAGACCTGCTGTTCGAACTTCGGCAGATGTCCCCGGGACACTCTGTAAAACTAGTAGTCCTAGTCATAGGTGTGCTCGGTGGAATCAAGGGCTCACTGATACAGAGCATCAAGTGTATTCCTGCTTGTGTGGCACAGGCGGAATCACTTGCAGCCCGCATGCAGAAGGCCGTCCTGTTGGGGTCGCTCCATCTGCTTCGTGCGCACGACCCGAACGCAGCGTAGCCACTGATCCGATGGGTTAATCGGAAGCGGCTACGAACTCTGCACCCCCCCTCTCGAGTTCTCGGCCATTATGACGGCAACGAAACCCGATGTTAGCCGGGGACTCGGAGGGGAAAGTTACAGAAGTAATAATAATAATAATAATGATTTATTTGTCCAAATATCACATTTTCACATGATATAATACACGTCAAGATGATGTATGTACAATCAAAGTACAATAACAAAAACATGAAGCAAATGGCAAGAATGTCATGTTAAGCACAAGGAGCACAATACAGATAATCATTCACATATCAAAAAGTCAGGTTGATTTGTCATGTAAATATTCATTTACAGAGTAAAACAATTTCTCCTGAAGGAAACTTTGAACATTAAGTTTAAAAGCACACAATGATTTTATGTTTTTTATCTTTTTGGGCAGTTTGTTAAATAGTTTGATGCCTGTTTCTTTAGGGCCAGAGCTGGATGCTCTAGTCCTAACACTACCTTGATGGAGATCTTTTGATCTTCGAGTCTCATGGCAATGGAAATCAGCATTTGTAGAGAATTTGGACAGATTTTCTTGAACATGTATCACAGAGTACAAGATATATACACTAGGGAAAGGAAGAATGTTTAAGTTTGCAAAGATGGGTCTGGATGGGGAGCAATATGGCTTTTTAGAAATAATCCTGACTAATCTTTTCTGTAATTTGAAAATTTTCACTGCATGCGTGGATGAACCTCAAAGTATTATGTTATATGAGGACCCAAGAAGTCAAGGGGTCTAAGTAACAAAGCCATAGTTTAAAGAAAACTTAAGTCAAAGTTGAAAATGTTTGGTATAACCCACTAAGTAGCTAAGAGGCATTACCCTAGATAGCAGCACCTGTCAATAAAATCACTTGGATCCCTTTACCACCTAAAAGATTAATATTTTCACATCCCATTCCTGTACCTAACTTATTTTTTTTTTAAATGTCACTTAGACCCCTTGACTTCTGGCGTCCACATATGTCATGCGAGAGAAAAAGATACCATAATAGAGAATTAATAGGACATCTAAACTAACTGAACTACGTAAAGTTCTCACAAGATAACACACCGAGCTAAGTTTTTTCATGTGAGTGTCAATATGAAGTTCCCAGGAGAGGTTGTCACTGAGGTGCACACCAAGAAATTTTGTTGAGTTAACCTGCTCAATAGTATTATTGTTGAACTTAACAATAAAGTTATTTTCACATTTTTTATGAGAAAATATTACCAACTGAGATTTTTGGGTGTTAAGGCAGAGATGATTTTCTTTACACCAGGTATAGAATTTTTTTGAAATAGCATTGGCATTATCAGTCAATGTAGGGTAAGTAGATGATGAGAGAAGGAAGTTAGTGTCATCATCATAAAGAAGTAAATTTGAACTAGTTGTGTCAGTGACATGATGAGCCAGATCATTTATATAGATTAAGAACAAAATAGGACCAAGTATTGAACCTTGAGGAACCCCTAGTGAACTGTGAGCTACATTTGTGTGGTAGTATGCACCATTGGCAAAGAGAGACACAAAATTAGTTCGATTAAGAAGGTAAGATTCTAGCCATTTGAAAGGTGTACCTCTAATGCCCAGGGTGTAAATTTTTTTGAGGAGGCGATGTCGATTAACCAAATCAAAAGCCTTAGAGAAGTCGAAAAAGATACCTAAGGTTTTCTGCGTGTTGTCAAGTGAGGTGAGGATGAAGTCTATAGCTTCATAAATTGCTGTGGTTGTAGCTCTACCCTTCCTAAAACCATGCTGGTTTGGAATGAGTAGTGAATTTTTTTCCAGGAAGGAAACAAGCCTAGTTGCAAAAACCATTTCAAACACCTTAGCCAGTGTGCTCTGCAATGTAATGGGTCGATAATTATTAATGTCATTAGGACTTCCTTTATTTTTATAAATAGGTACTATTTTAGAGTGCTTCAGAGCAGAGGGGAAAACACCTTGTGATAATGATTCATTAATTAAATATAGCAAAGGTTTCTTTACAAGTTCATAAACACTGAGAATTACAAAACCGGGCAAGTCATCAGGACCAGTGCAATGTTTTTTACCAAGTTTTGAAATGATTTTGTTCAATTCATGGTCAGTGCATGGTTGAACAAAAAACGACACTGTAGAGGATGTAGCAGTTACTGGGAAAGTATCTGTGTGTGTTAGTGGAGAGGGTTCAATTGTAAACAGTTGATTAAAGATGTTACTTAATTCATCATAACTTCCCATTGACTTATTTACTAATTTTGTTACGTCTGGTAGAATGTGCTTTGAAGATTTCTTGGCATAAGTGTTTATAATTTCCCAGGAGGTTTTGGATTTATTGCTGGAAGAGGCAATTTTATTGTCATTATATGTTTTTTTTGCCTGTGTTAGACTCTTTTTGTAATATTTTTTTAAATATTTTGTATTCCTCAATGGCTTCAACAGAGTTGGAGAATCTGCTAGCTATTCAAGGGCTTTGAGATAGGAAGACGTATGTATATCTAATTTCCTTAGAAATCCAAGGTTTTCTTTCATGTTTACATTTATCCTTAGTAATAACTATGGGGAACGCAATATTAAACCAGTGCAAAAGATGATCATGGAAGATTTTAAAACTTTCATCAATAGTAATCGGTTGATAAGAATTCATTTAAAGAATAGAAGGCTTTTTGCAGAAGCCATGCATGTATAACATTTTTGAATTTTGGCACTCTCACATGCCTAGCCTCTGGGGGTTTCGTTTACAAACGAAAAAAATTTCGTTTGTAAACGAAACTAATATTAGGAGAGGAGTGGAATTGAAATTTTGACAATAGGGGCAAATGATCAGATATAGCACAATCAAGGACAGCAGTGTCAAAATACATTACATCAACATTGGATATAACATTATCAATCAAAGATCTGGTATTACTTGTAATACAAGTAGGTTCAGAACAGACCCCAAGATGGAGGTTATAAGAGTTTAGTAAACACATAAAAGCTTTTTTTGTCTGCACTGTCTTTTAGTAGGTCACAGTTAAAATCACCTGTAATTACTAAAAAGGGATCATTTTTGTTTTTGTGCAATTTGTCCATCAGGTGATCAAATTTATCCAAAAAAACACCAAAATTACCAAGTGGTGACCTATAAAATGATAATACATGCAAGTCGAGACCAACACTTAGGGATATACAGCAGACACTGCATTCAAAAGTTCGTTCTTCAATCAATTCTTGATAAGAAACAGTCACGGAACTGAAGGTCAATAGATTCACTCACATAAATCAAAACTCCACCATTTTTAAAAGATGTGCAACAGAAAGCGTCCACTATACGATATCCTGGAAGGCAAGTTAAGTTTAATTCTGATGGCTTTAGCCAATGCTCATTTACGCAAATCACGTCTGGTCGATGAGCGTTCGTGAGAGCTTCAAGTTCGATTAGTTTATTTCGAATGCCCTGAATATTGAGATGAAGCACAGTTAGTTGACATCATAATAACTTACCGTCACTGGTAGTAGCTTTGTTAGCACTACTGACGTCTACAGTCTTTTTAGGCATGATAAATCTGTTCACAATGACGTCCTTAGGCCATAAAGAGGAATCTTTCAGCTTCGTGAATTCATTATTGTCGACACAGATTTTGAAAGAGCCAAAAGAACTTTTGCTATTTTCAATTTTATCACACGATATGCAGTTTACATTGAAATTATCCTTAATGTGTTTGGTCACCACCTCCTTGCTAGTCGTCTTGTCTAGGCGGCCTATGTACACAAACACAGATCTTTTCGCCGCTCGAAGACCAAGCGCTGCGTCATTGCCGCTTCCAATGATGAAGTTGGGACGCTTATTCTTTTTGGAATGCTTTGTCTTCCCGGATTTGACGATGAAATCATCATCATCCGCAGGATGATGCACATGATGCTGGTCCACATGAGTCAGTTTACTCTGTTCTATTCCTTTATGAGATGTTCGTGGTTTCACAGCTTCCTTGGGTGGACAGATAGTTATCACATTTTCATCGATCACGTCACTGTTCACTTTGGTGTCAGATTTCGGCTTTTGGCTAAGACTGTTTTCATTAGTGGTAATTGTTTGCGGCACTTCAGAAAATGAAAGGGTACAATCTTTGAGAAACATAAGGTACAATCTTTGAGAAATAATAATAATAATAATTTTTATTGGACGTTAAACAAATACAATTTGCAATAGTCCTCGTCAAGGTTACAAATCTTCAAAATAAATGAATCACATGATATACAAGTAAAAAACACAAGGATTACATCCAAACTCATAATGAAAAGACAATTTTGTCACACTCAAAGAATTCATTTAAAGAATAGAAGGCTTTTTGCAGAAGCCATGCATGTATAACATTTTTTAATTTTGGCACTCTCACATGCCTAGCCTCTGGGGGCAATCTGTTAAAAAGCCGCAATTTTAGAATGTTAAAGTTATAGCTATTTTTGGACAGGCGACAATACGGGACTTCAAGGGTGTCCCTGTTCCTGGTGAAATAAGAATGTTTATTTGCTCTTGTCTCAAGGGAGGTTAGACTTTCCTTTACATTCCATAGGCATTTGTAGATATAAAGGCTGTGCAGAGTCAAAATACCCAACTCAGTCAACAAAGGCTTACAGTGGTCCCTTGGGTGAGAAAATGATATCACTCTGACAGCCTTTTTTTGCATCCTAAATAAACTGTTGGTAAAAGCAGAATGGCCCCATAGTTCAATACCGTAATTGATATGGCAGTGAAATAAGGCAAGGTATGCACGAGTAAGGTACTCTTTAGGAATCAAAAATTTAAGTTTACGTAACATGTACACAAGCTTAGATAGTTTTCCTAGCGTGCATTTCCGTGCATTACAAGTTAGAGGCAATATTATCTAACGGATTCATGGAGTGACTGGTGACTTTAGTGGGTTCAGACATATGAAATGCTAAAATGAAAGAGTTAAGAAATGAGGTTAACTAGTCACGTTGTTTGATGCAGCTGCCCAGTAGATCACAATTGAAATCATCAGTTATCACCAAGCGCTTACTGTGGTACTTATTACAAATTATACTAAGCAAACACTCAAGTTTATCTAAAAAGAGTTGAAAGTCACCAGAAGGTGACTGATAGATATATACGATACAAAATTCAACACCACTAATTGTGAAATTAACAAATGCACACAAATTTTTTCTTCAACAAGATGTTTGAAGGGGTGCTGACAACTGTTAGCTATGAGAAAAATGAGTCAGTGGAAGCCCTGAAGCACCTTCAACGTCCGACCAACATAATAGGTCCCATTGTTATCATCACTACCCCGAATACAGCACCCTGGGTCAATTCATATCGGGCAAATAACAACAACAACATACGAACACAAACACCCTGTGTGGCGATAATTCCACCCAGGTGGGATTCGAACCCGCAGCCCTTGGTTTAGCAGACGAGGACTTTACCCTGTTGCCACCACAACTGGCCTACAGTTCTGTAGTGGAAGGTTATTTTCTTATGAGTATGTGTTGTTACACAGTTAATAATAATACTTTATTCTCCGAGGACCATACAAAGCATTTGTTGGTATAGGATTTGTTAGTTTGCAAGTAAAACATAGACACAGTGTGTATACATTTAAAAATACATATGATACTGAAAACGCTTTTTCTTTCCTAAAATACATTGTTTCCCAGTCCATAGGGGAAGTCCACCGGATTAGTGATTCGGTGAGTGGCGACGTTTCGATGGGCCAGTCCATCAATGCATCATTCCATCGTTCCATCACCCACTGGTGGACTTCCCAAATAGAGCTGCTTAACATCTCAATGCGGGAAAGCCTCAGATCTTGAAATTTTTTCAACATTATAAAAAATATTTCCATTGACCTAGCATTCTTCACACTGTTGGGTAACAAATTAAATATTTTTGTACCCACAACCAATATGTTACTTAATGTAATTCGTTTTTGTGATGAGGTACATGAATGAAGTTTGCATTTCTAGTGGGGTGAGAATGAATTTCACTGTTGAAATTACGTTGCTGAATATTATTTTTAACCAGACCAGCTACACACTAAGCATAGATTGGTGGAATTGTTAATAGGTTCAACTGCTTCATCAGTGATTTGCACAAATTCTTTTGAGGAACACCCATACACATCTATATGTTTCAGAAATGCTTTTAAAATTATATTATACATATAATATGACTGAGAATAGTGAAAGTCAATACACTTCTTTTAAAAGTGCCCAATTTATTGATTTTTATTGTTTCTTTCTGAAATTTAGTCTTTTGTTTAGAACCAGGAAATTTTTGCATCAGAATTGAGTTTTGTTCTAGTCATTGCTCTAATCTCGAATTAAACATTCTGTCACTCGATTGTAAATTTTGAAGTCAGGTTATGTTGAAAGTCAGAGAAACTCCTGATTTGCAACACTTTCAGGATCCCATCCACCGCTAGTATTTCCTTTATTGCTTCAACTTAAGACCTGCATTTCTTCATTCTGTACGTAAAACTTTCTTCCCCTTCCCTGCTTGCCCAACATCCTGCCCTCTATCACACTCTTGAGCAACCCATCCCCCGGAATCACCTCATGTGGCCACTTACCCTAACCGTCCTGGATTTCAATGATTTAGGATAGAAATAAATGCTCCTGGAGCTGTCTTTAACCAAGTCAACCTTTACGCTGTCTCTGCTATCTGCTTGTTTTGGTTCATCCATCAAAAGGTGATTCCAAGCTTCTTTGGGAGCACCTTTCCTGTTCACCTCACTACATTGATGATATCAAAGGGTCGGAAGTGAAAGACAGCCATCAGAAAGTATCCTCAAATATACATAGCTGCATAATATACCATGGGCTCGAGTTCATGCTTGGGCGAGTGGCAATTACTGGGAAACATATCATTGATTGAAAGTGTATGTGATAGGGTTTTCAAAATGACAGAAAATCTCTAAATTAGCTCCTCATAAATACCTGAATGGAATTAGGTAACTTAAAATTATTCAGTTAAATGTAACTTTTAATGAGTGTGACTTTGATCAACTGGGAATTTATACCATGGATATGGTCAATGGGTTAAAAAACATTTCAGTGGTTATTTATGTATGTACCAGAAATTTCATGAGAAATTTCTGGTACATACATAAATTTGAAAGAGAAGTGACTCGCAGCTTTTCCATCACTTATTGTTCCGCAACAAGGACTGGGGATGTTTAAGGTGATTCTCAGGTTAATGTTCACAGTCCATTCTAAAATGTTTTTTCTATATTTAAGCCTTTGAACCTACAGTTTAAATCATTAGTTTGGATTCATAGTCTCTGTTTTGCTTGTTCCTCTTCATAAAAGGGTTAATCTCTGGACCCGAAGGACTTAGATGGGCCTTTACCAAATGTTCATTTTCAAACATAGGGGATTGATTTGACTCATGAGAGCTGTGCGTGAAGTTTATTGAAGCCCAATGTCAATTGAAATCCTCTCATCCAAAGGTTGAGAGTCAGTCCAAGCATCCCATACCAAGTGTGTTTATTATTTCCCTTCAACTTTTATTCACTTTTCACTTTAAAATTCACCCGTTTGTTCACTTACTAAGCAGACCTGGGTCACAGAGGACATGCAGTGGCCTTTTCAAAATTGAATTCATCAGTCTCTTGTCTATGTTGAACAGATTTAGTGATGTTGTAGCATTTCCTTTCAAGTGTTAAACAAGTGAATATTTCCAAGCTTTATTGATTTGGTTAATGTGGCGCCACTAAGTTGCATGGATCAATATTTTCCCCGCAATCATCAATTTTTCCAGCCATTGAATTTTTGGTTGATGATTTTTCTTTGTACTGGAGATGAGTACCGTGATGTATGGTTTTTCTCTGCAAAATAGGAAACATTTTTGTGTTCATTTTTTTCTTATCTAATCCCATTCTAGGGCCTGATCATCTGTCCCTCTTTGTGAGCCCTGCGAGAGGAATCAAGTTGCACGAATGGGTCTTTGGTTCAGTGCCGAGCGCCACTCATTTCTGGCAGGAGGACCGACCGATATACAACATTTATCATACCAGAGGATTGAAATCCACTGACCATCCTTTCTCAGTATGGCTAGACTTAGAGGTGAGAGTAAAAATGCACTTTTTCTGTCATGAGGTCAACCTAAATGTTTATGACAGCCTCAATTATACTTCCCTTGCCTCGCAAATGGCAGCAGCCGTGAGGCAATCCACTAAGTTTAGGCTCCTTCTAAGAGGAATGTGCATGCTTTTTTGTGTTTCCCTGCTTTAATTATTATGTCTTGTGTAGTAGCCAATGAATTGAGTTAGGGTAATCGGTGGCTTCTTCCCACTTAACTGTAAACTATCTATAATTACCCTTTCTTTGTCTTTTCATTGTCCTCAATTCATTTGTTTCTGGTATTCTGTGATGAATATCTTTAATGTATTTGTCATTTTTGGATCATTGGCATTTGCCATAATCATCATCATCTACATAATTGTTTGCCAGATATGAATCAATATTTTTTTCTTGTAACACATGGGATGCACTATCAGTGCGTCTCGTGGGTCAGTGTATACAGTAAGCCCTCACGTAGTGTTAGGTTAGGTTCCTTGAAATCGTCAAATCTTGTAAAATCATGCTGTATGATTCAAATATGAGATGGAGAGAGAGGGCTCCATTTGACCCCATTATGTTTAATTTTGCTTAATGACTAATCTACAGGGTGTTATTGCGTGTAATAATTTCTTACATTCCTTACCAGAGATTTTTCCTTATTTAGCTTGGAAAGACATCCAGTTTAATCAAAGACTATAAGACAAACTTATATAGATTGCGCTTATGTTTTAAAATATACTCCTGTCCTACGCACTACATGCATCTTTTGATGAGACCACAAAGTGAATTGGATAAGTGACTTAGTCAGTGATCGAAAACAAAAAGTAGTTATTGATGGTTTTAGCTCTGATATGGTCGAAGTCACATCCGGTGTTCCTCGAGGAAGCATGATTGGCCCTTTTATTATCTTTTATTCATTGCTCAACATTTTTTTTAATGCTCGCCATTTTATCAACTCATTATTCCATTTTGAAAGGTAAATTGTGTTTCTTTCAAGCACCTATCCACTTGGGATATAATACTTGTATGCTTCATACGAAGTGGTCATAGGTTTTTTTTTGTGGCTTTCTTCCTCAGGTTCCTGAAGGATGGAACAGCAATTGGTATTTAGAGGTTGCTCTGGTGGCCCATTACACTCATGGCGATCCAGCAGTCCGTGCTTCCAGTATTGTGAATAACACCTTGGGCCCATTGTCACCTTGGGCTCATCTAACTGCATGGACGGCTACCTATCATACCTGGAGATTTTGAATGCATACTCTTCTTATTTTTATACAGTGTAGCAAGTTACGTCTCCCCTTATCTCTTTACGCTGAGACTTATCAAAGGGAAATCATTTCGTATGTTAATTGTGTAATATGTGGTGGTACATTACTCATCAAAGTCATTCGTACTGTATGGGTTAATTTCATGTGAATTTTTTTGGAGTGAACAACTTTACAAAGAGTGCTGTAATGTCAACTAATTAGTAGTGATTCTAAAATTTGATACACAACTTTGTAAACGTGACATTTCTGCTTCAATAAAGTGCCATAAAAATTTCATTATCTTTTGTTTTTTTGGTAATTCAACTTGTGGAATAAGGCCAGAGTTTCATGGATACTGTGTTAAATTTGAGGGAAATGTGAATGTTGCCAATAATTTCCCAAAGGTGATACCACAAAATTTCCCAGAATGGCTGAGTTCAAGATGACATGGATGATCATTGCTAAGAGGTTAGGAGAAGTAGTTATCTCAAATGCTGTACTTCAGAATTGAAGAAAATAGTATAGCTCAAAAAACTTGCCCATAAGTCCTTCAAAAACTCCAGTAAATTTCACTTCTACACTAGTTTCTGTGAACTTCATCGAAAATGTAAGCTGCTAAGTAAGAAATGTTACTCCAAATACATCAATAATACACAAAATAATATACCTACTGATTCCAAATAATTCTGGAGTCACATAAATAATCTTTGCAATTCTCAAAGACTGCCTGATGAGATGTTTTTAAATACTCAAAAATGTGCCAATACCTTTGATATACGCAATCTTTTTGCTAGTCATTTTTCTGAAGTGTATAATCATACTAATTGTACTAGACTATCATTAACTGATTTTCCCCAATCTACTCACATCAGCTCTCTTGCGATATCTACAAACGAACTAATATTTAAACTTACATCACTTGACACATCCACTAGTCCAGAACCTGATAACATTCATCCTCTGCTTGCAAAACATTGTAGTGACTCATTAGCCTATCCACTTTTCATTATCTTTAACTAGTCTTTAAGCAGTCGAATCTATCCTGATGCTTTTAAAAATGGATATGTTGTTCCCTTTCACAAGAGTGGTGACAAAAAAGATGTCAGTAATTATCGCCCAATTGTAATTCAATCTGTGTTTTCAAAAGTGCTGGAGAGCCTAGTTACAGACAAAATTAGTCCACAGATTGATCACTTTCTGGTTAATGAACAGCATGGATTTCGTGATGGTCGATCAACTGCCACCAACCTATTGGTATTTCAGCATGAAGTTACTCGAATGCTGGAGCACACTAACCAAGTAGATGTGATTTATTGTGATTTCAGTAAAGCTTCTTGCAAAAATTAAAGCATATGGCATCATTGGCAACATGTTAAACTAGCTTGAAGATATCTCTCCAATAAGAGGCTCAGTGTTAAAGTACTGGGAACTACCTCACTATCTTTTGGTGTGCCCAGAGGTGTTCCACAGGGCTCCCATCTGGGTCCTTTGCTCTTTTCACTTTTTATAAATGACATTGGTCAAGTGCTGACTCCCATTAAGTACTTGTTATATGCAGATGATCTCCAATTAGTTCACCAAGTGAGGACTGAAAATGATGTCATAGTCCTACAGGAATACCTCACAAATATCTCCCAGTGGTGTGTGAAAAATTTTGTCCCTTAACTATAGTAAATGTTTTGTAATGACCTACTGTAGAGGTAATCCATCATTCTCACATGAATACTCATATTCTGGGAACCTGCTACTTAGATTCAATCACTTTAAAAATCTTGGGGTAACTTTTGATTGAAGACTGTGTTATGACTTACATGTTTCAAACATAACATCCAAGGCATATAGAATGTTGGGTTATATTTGTCGTACGTGTAAGGATTTTAAAAACATCCACTGTCTCAGGATATCATATATGTCTCTAGTCAGATCAATCTTAGGAGTATTGCTCAATTGTGTGGTATCCATTTTATGAGAAATATGAATCATCCATGGAGAGGGTCCAACAGAAATTTTTAAGGTATTGCTTCAATCAAAACTTTCTATTTCCAGAAGGAAAGGAGAATATGACAGTGTTTCCCTTAAGCCTGACTAGTCTTCAATGAAGAAGAAAACAATTTGTTGTGATATTCTTATATTATATTTGGAACAATTATGTAAAAGCTCAACTCTATTGTCATTTGTCTCTAAGGGTCCTTCGGTAAACACAAGATTGAGCAATTTGTTTAATGTTCCCTATTTGCCGAATAATTATTCATTCTGCATGCCACTGTACTGTGCAATGAGAGATGCTAATGAAATCTCAAGGGACATTGACTTTTTTACTTCATCTTCAAGCACCTTCAAAAGATATGTGAGAAGCAATGTTCCTTGACTGTTTGTCTTCTTTTATTAAGTCATATCTATATTCTTATTTTAAATTGCCTTACTCAGTTGTGTATGCCTGATGTTCTTGATCGATTAAGTCATATCTATTTTTTTTTCTCTTACTCTGTTATCTTTCTTTTAAGTTTACCTTGATATCCAATTGACGTTCCTTTATTTACTGCAAAGCTGCCGAAATGGATCTAAGACGATAGAGACGGTAGTAACATTTTCACTACCGCTTTTACGTTGGCACACATCATTTCATGTGTTGCATTGTTTCTCTGGCCTAAATATATAAATGCTATTGGTAAACTGCTTTAAAAGAATCTTTATCTTTTAAAAGAAACAATTGTTATCACAGTGATTTACGACAATTCATGGCATATCACAACAATTTTAGATGAGAAGATTACTGCTGCAAATTAATTGTCTGAGTTAAATTTTCATGGATATGAAGCTCTAAACCCAATGTATGCTATTTGGAATTTTGTATGTACCTGGTGAAAAATTATTGTGCTCCACTAACTTTATAGTCATTCTCAGTAAATACTCTTGTTCACTTTTGACATCGGTCCTCTTAAGTGTGCTAGTTATACAGGGAGAAATCGGGTTGAATTTCCCAGTAGCTTTATAGAAAGTGGGTTAATTAATCCCTGTGGTCTTTCATTTAATTTCTACAATTTGTAATTAGAACTTCATAACCATTGGCATGTTTAAAAATAACTAATATGCTATTTACCCTGTTACAGTATGGCGTGGAAGATGGTGGAGCTCTACAGCTAGGATGGGGGAGCTCTGACTTGGGCAGGGATTGCATTGCAGGGGCATTGAGACCTACCAATAATGTGCCAGACAAGTGGATCTTCGAAAGAGATGGTAATACATTGTGCTACTGGCCCCCAAGTCATACATGAAAGTGAGTATTTTGATAAAAAGATGTTGAAACTTCTACTGATTCTTTAATTATTTTACTAATAACTTCACACAACGCACAGGACAATATTATTTTACTTCAACTAAACACAGTAACTAATAAACAGATTAGATCTCTTAGATACAATATTTAACACACTCTCTTAATTTTTTTCTTTAGAAACAACAGAAAACAAATTACATCATTCAACACCATAAAACTTCTCTTGAAAATTACATCACAGAATTAATTCATATAATTATAACCATAATACAACAAAAATTAATCACACATTTACCTTTTAGCAAAAATTAAATTTCCTTCAATTACTTGACAGTAATAAGTTTTTATGTGCATGAAACTTGATACCATTGAGGGGCTTTGTAAATATATCAGCTAACTGATATTGTGTTGGACAATAATTTAAGGTCACTGCTTTTTGTGACACCTTTTCGGAAATGAAATGATATCTTACATCAATGTGCTTACTTCGTCTATTAAGCTGTCCAGTCTCAATTAGTCGAATAGTGCTTTGATTATCCAGATGTAAACTTACACTCAATTCTTTACCAACCAATTCTTCAATAAATGTTTTTGCATATATGACTTCCTTCACACATTCAGCTGCTGCAATATACTCTGCCTCCGTAGTGGAGAGAGCCACAATTGGTTGTTTACGTGACCACCAGGCTACTGGTCCTCCACAGAACATCAGGACGTATCCACTTGTGCTCTTCCTAGTCTTTAAGTCACCTGCATAGTCAGAGTCAGTATAAGCAGTCAGAGTCAAGTTGGATCTTCTTTTGTACCGAATACCCAGGTTCTCTGTATTCTTTAAATACTTCAATGTTCTTTTTACATTTTCAATGTCTGTTTTTGTTGGATTTTCTAGACTTCTGCTTTCATAGTTGACTGCAAAAGCCATGTCAGGTCTTGTTTTATTCGTCAAATATAAAAGACTACCAACCACTTCTCTGTAAGGAAACTTGAGAACACTTCTATCCCTTTCTTCCTGCTCGTCAACTCTTTTCCCAATTTGAAGAGGTGTATCAGCTCCCTTGGTATTTTTCATCTCGAATTTATCTAATATATAATCTGTATACCCCTTCTGAGATAGGAAAATAGAGTCCTTAGTTTTTGTTACCTCTATGCCAATTAAAACCTTTGGATTATTTCTTGCCTTTGTTTCAAACTCCTTTCCTAAACTATCTAATAAATTGTCTAAATCAGATTCATTTTCTCCCATCATGATCCCATCATCTACGTACACAGCTAAATACAGAGTTCTTTTCTCATTTCTGAATACACACTGTTCTGATTTCAACTGAAAAAGCCCTCTGTTCAGTAGAAACTTCTTCAACCTTTGATTCCATTTCAAGGGTGCTTGTTTTAATCCATATAAGGATTTTTCTATACGACAAATTTTATTTTTGACACTAAAACCCTCTGGCACATGCATGTAAATTTCTTCTTCTAGTTCTCCATAAAGGAAAGCTGTTTTAATATCAAATGCCTTCATTTTGTAATTATTTTTAGCTGCAATGGCAAACAGTATCCTTAGTGATGTTGTATTCACCACTGGGCTGAAGGTTTCTTCATAGTCAATTCCTCTCTCTTGTTCGCAGCCTCTAACTACTAATCTAGCCTTGTATCTCCCGTCTTCTTTAATTTTGAATACCCATTTACTGGTTAAAATTTTCTTCCCTTTGGCATCTTGAGGACTGACATATTTCCATGTTTCATTTTTCATCAACGATGATTTTTCATCTTCAATTGCTTCTATCCATTTATCTTTTTCCTGTCCAGTTACAGCTTCATGATACGAAATTAAAGCCATTTTACATTGATATTCCTTCAAGTTATCTGGTGCTTTAAGTTTATTTCTGTCTCTAAGATTGTAGTGTAATCCTTCATCTTCTTCTTCTCTTCCAGCTGTTACACCATCTGTTTCTTGTACTATGTCTTCTTCATCTTGACTTTCCACCTTTGCTCTTTTTATGGTTTTTTTAATTTCTTTCTCTTCCTTGCAGTTATTTTGAATTTCAGGAATGAAGACTACATCTCTAACTACCTCCACTGTTCTTTTATCCATAAAAAATACTCTTACTCCTTTTGAACAATCTTCATATCCCACAAACATCCCTCTTTTGCCCTTGGCATCCCACTTTTGTCTCTTCTGAGATGGCACGTGAGCATAGACTTCTGATCCAAAAACTCTGAGCTTTTCAAAATCTCCAAAAGGTTTACCAAACCATAACTCATAAGGAGTTTTGCCTTTTATTGAGCTTGTTCCAGTTCTATTGATCACATACACTGCAGTATTAACTGCTTCTGCCCAAAATTCTTTGCTCAGTTTCTTATTCAACAACATTGTTCTAGCTGATTCCACCAAGGTTCTCATCTCTCGTTCAGCTTTCCCATTTTGCTCAGGATTATAGGGCACAGATTTTTGATGACAAATGCCCTCACCTTCAAATAGTTTTCTTACTTCCTTATTTACAAACTCAGATCCATTGTCACTTCTAAAAATTTTAATCCCTTTTCCAGTCTGATTTTTTACGTATTTTATAAAAACTTTCAGCTTTTCTTTCACTTCGAATTTGTTTCTGAGAAAATATACTACTTTAAAGTGTGATAGGTCATCTTTCAGTAACAGAAAATACTTGCTTCCTTCAATCGACTCTGTCTCCATCGGTCCACATAGGTCTGCATGTATTAATTCACATATGCTTTTAGAGCTACTGCTGCTTGGAGTGAATTTTCTTTTTGCATATTTCCCTTCTACACAGGAACTGCAAAACTTGAGGTTATTCTCTATAAATGGAATCTTATTTTCTTCTAAAACTCTCTCCACTAAGGTGAAGTTTTGATGACAAAATCTATTATGCCACTCCTGCAAAGTTTCGGATTTCTTTGCCAAATATAACTCACCAGTTGATTGCCTGGTTGTTCGAAAATCCATTACGTATAATTTACCGGATCGAATTGCTTGTGCACAGATTTTATTGTTCATGTCCTTCAATACGCATTTCTTATCATCAGACTCCAGTTTGTATCCCTTATCTAGGGCTATTCCCATAGAAAAAAGGTTAGTTTTAAGTTCAGGCACATACAAGACATTTTCAAGGATTTTTTCCATCCATTCTTCACCGTTGTTCGCCAGAAGTTTTACCGTCCCGCAACCAACCGCATCCAGCGTTGATCCGTCTCCAATTTTAATTTTCTTGGGTTCGCTAATCTCTTGGTATTCCTTAAATATTCCAATTTCATTGCACATATGTTCGCTGGCTCCGCTGTCTAAGTACCAAATTTCTTCATTTACTCGTTCATTGAAAAATGCAGTAGAACTGATGAATGCATTTTTGCTTGTTTTATCTTTCCTTTCTTCATCCTTCAGGAAACGGCATTGCTTAATAAAATGTCCCGGTCTCTTGCAGTGATGACACACTTTTTGATTTTTCGATCTTTCTCGGAAATAACAGTTCTTTCCTTCGTGATTGTTTTTCTTACAAATACTGCAAAACAATGGTTTGCTATTACATTTATTTTGGTTCCTCGAGTATTTCGTTTCCGCTCTTAATGCTGAGTTCTGTATTACTTCATCGTTAGAGCTTTTAAATTTTTGTTCCTCTGCCGCCAATCTCGCTATGAAGTTTTCAATTGTTCTTTCGTCTTTGGCCGGCTTCATAGGTCGGCGGCAGCGGCGGAAGTGGTGGTACTCAGCCAATGAGGACACTTATTTAGAAATCATGACGTCAGACCGATGAGCTGTGCTATGATGGCTAGAGGGGGCCGCAAATATTCAGCCTGGCTGAATCTGTACTGCATTCTGTTGCGGCGGAAGCTGGTCGAGAAGCGGGAAAACCCACTGCCTTTCAAAAATGTATCCTCTTTGGATGATTAGCGAGCCCTTCCGTTTCAGTAAAAGATTCTATAAGCAATGCGCATAATGTTTACGATGTATTTAAGATGGTAAGAGTATAATTTATAATGGAAATCGAAAATATGATCTGGTATCCAACGGAAATAGCCTTCCTTAAGGTTATATAGCATCATTAATCTACTAGCGTTAACCAGAGTGCGGCTTTAATCCGCCAATTGGCATATATTAATGAAAAATATTAGTTATCCATTCTTGATGCTGCAACCACGGGGAGAAAATATTCAGTTTGTGGCTATTGTTTATTGCATGTTCGGATAGTGGAGCTGATAACGCATAAATGCTGATATGGCATTGCCTAACTAGTTAAACAACGACCAAATTACATATGTCACTCGCTCGAATGTAAGAACCAAGCACAATATAATTCTTGCATTGAGTGGCAAGGGCTTTTGTCAACTCATTTCAATAAACATGCGATTCAGATTGAGGCGTTGCACGTTAGCTCGACGAATACGGTTATAGTGAAACTACTACCATCAAATAAGCATTAATAAATAATTACATACTAATCTTTAACCAAATTTATCATAATATAGCACGAATCATTCTCAAGAGTAAAAAAATGTTGGTTATTCCGATGACATGCAAATACTGCAGTGACAATGTTATTGTACGCCTACCGCCTTTCATTTGTTTTCTCGCCGCCGACCTATGAAGGGTCCACCGCTACCGGCCGCGGCGAAATCCATCGTTATCCCCGCCGCCGCCGACCTATGAAGCCGGCCTTTCGCGGTAGACTCCCATGCCGTGCTGAAGTTTTGATAATCAGTGGGCAGCACACTAAGTATCTTCGTTATTAACATGGTTTCATCAATATTGTGCTGTAGCATTTTAAGTTTATGAACTATTGATTGGATGTTGGAAATATTCGTCATTATGTCGGCACTCTTCTCGAAACGGAAATTGTAGAACTGTTGCAGTAAATTACACTTCTGTTGCTCTGTATCACGTTCGTATATATTCGCCAGGGTTTTAAACATATCATGGGCAGTAACACAAGACATAATATGCACCATTATCTTTTTATCAATAGTCGTTATTATATACTTCTGTGACTTGGCGTCCATCATCTTCCAGTGACGTACGTCTTTTTCATCTTTCACACCAGCTTGACGTTGAATTCCGTCAACCACGTCCAGGAGGCCACTTGCTCGGAAGAATATTCGTATTTGGAACTTCCACAATTCGAAAGTTTCAGCTCCTTTTAGTATTTCAATGTTTGATAGATCTTCTGTCATTGTTGCCGAGTGCGTTATTTTTTTACAATCTTCTTTTAGTTTTTTTTTTTAACGCCAATTTTATCTTTTTCCTCTCTTCTATTTTTTTACGTTTTCTTCAGAATCTAAGCGTTCGGTGGATATAGGTTCCTGGGCCCATAACCTGTTGAAACTTCCACTGATTCTTTAATTATTTTACTAATAACTTCACACAACGCACAGGACAATATTATTTTACTTCAACTAAACACAGTAACTAATAAACAGATTAGATCTCTTAGATACAATATTTAACAAAAGATGATGCAGCCCCAGAAAGACTGGGGAATTTGGCATGTCGCCCATGTGTCAGTGAAAATTTTATGTAAGTTAAACTTGTTGGAATATTTCATGATAACATGCAAATGCTTATTGTTATAAATCCTGTTAATATTTAGAAAAATCCTCTCCAACAGGTATTGCATTATTAAGTGCTCACCCTCTTTTATATGGAATAATTTTCACCCTTAGATATTTTATTTCCACTTTGCAGATGACTATGAAGTAGCCTTTTTCCCTTGGTGTAATATCTCTAGTATGAATTTGCTGTTATTGTTTTTCTTTATTTTTCCACGTATGCTTGGCGAAGTGGGACAGGGTAGATTACATTTCCAGAAACAACTCTTAGGATCTTCTATTCGTTACAAAATGCTATTTTAGAATTTCCCTTTGTGAAAGGGTTGCCATACATTACAATGGTTGAATGTCCCTTTTTGTGTTATTTAGGAAATTTTCAGGGTGTTATTGGAAAAAACATGCTATTTTATAATGGCCCTTTGTGAAAGGGTTGCCCATTTTCTCTGAAATTATCCTGTATTACAGCTATTAACACCACTGAATATTCTCTCTCCCCAATTTTTTTAAAATGAGTATTTGTTGTGCCCTGATGGAGTGTTTTTTAAGGTGCATTTTGTCAATAATGCTCTTATTGTAACCATTTGAAATGGCTTTTGATTGGATAGTTTCTAATTCCTGGTTAAACTTTTCTTTAGATAGAGGGATATCTGTTAGTCTGTTTTAAAGGAAGTGAAAAATGAGGAGTTTCTGCAATATGTGATGGCAGAAGTCAGGGGATGATGTGGTCCATGGTGGTGGCTATGCAGAAAATTTTTTCGCTGAAGAAAACTTTTCTTTATTGCAAGTAAACTGTTTCCTCTTGCACTGGGCATGTCAGAAAATTATCCAATAGTCTATCCATGCCTGTTCATACTCCAGTCATACAAAATGCTTCTTAAAAAATGTTCCATCAGTGCACAACAAATACTCATCACTCCCAGGAAAATGGAGAGAGAAAATATTCAGCGGTGTATATTGGAATATAACAGGATAATTTTAGAGAAAATAGGCTACATCTTCCCATAGGAATATTTTAGAATTGCATTTCATAACAATAATGACCTGGGGATTGGGTTGGTGTGTTGGCTAGAGTACTGGCTAACCATACGGATGGCCAGGGTTCAAATCCTGGCAGAGGAGGACTTTTGCAGAGGAAATGATTCCTACTTGGGTTTCTTGGGGAGGGCCCTTCAATTTCAGTACTCTGTATGTAGGATGAGACCTTAAACCGTGGTCCCCTTGGTGCCTTTCATTAAGAGCAGGCTAATGCCTATGCCGGGTTTCCATCCACCCTTCCTCATATGTAATCTATCCCTGTTCTATTTTGCCAAGCATGTGTGAGAAGAAAACCATAACAGAGAGATTACACCAAGAGAAAAAAGATGGTCGAGGAGGAGCTGGAAACAAGAAGATTGGTCTTCTACTTAACGACATCCTTTTTAAAAAACTTCATTTGTGAAGGAAACTTATCTTGGATATTTACTGTTCCAGAACTCCAGTTTTGACTGTCCTGATGTGAACTGGTTTGAATTGGAAAAATTGCATGTTCCTCAGATATTACTTTTCTCATCTCTGTCAAGAGTACAGATACATGAGCTAATGTTTCCTCACACAGTTCCTATGCAAGGACTACGGCCAATTGCCTTCCAGGCATCTGACATTGTAGATGTTACCATGCGTTCACATTGTAAGTTTTAGTTTTCAAGGAACATGCAATCTAGTATGAAGGTTTCCGTGACATTTCAGCATTTGGAGATTAGCTTTTGGGTTTCCTTCCGCATGTTATCTTTTGGTGACGACAGTTTCTCCAGCCATCCTGCTAGCGTCTTCAAGTTATAGTAGCGATGCATCTCATGGCCCATCCTTATATACCTATTGGGTCGATCAGAGTGAACTGGTTTCCCATCATTATAGTGTGAGAACTTGCTTCCATGCATTTGATAAGTTGTAGCCGTCTTCCCAGTTGCAATTATTTGGGTTTTTTGTAACTTCAATAGTTCCCAGGATGATTCTGGGAAAGTAGCATCTTTCATTGCTGGTGATTGTTGGTCTTTCAATGGATTCCCCAATGATTCTGGAAAAAGAGCATCTTTCATACCTGGTGATTGATCTTGTCTCCTTTCCCCTCTATTGCTTTCCAGTGGAAAACTATCAGGTTGTAGTTGTGCTTAAATTCCATATGGATTAGCTTATAAGTAGGTTCTCTTCATTGGATGATGTGCATTTTATCCATATATCAGTAGTAGCTGGTGTCATTTATAATTTTTTTCATTTTTATCTTTCTTAATGTTTGTTCTCAGGTGGTGCTATTCAAAATGTGGGTGTTTTCCCACATCACTGAGGAGGTTGTGAAGGATCGCGTACAGAAATGGTTTAAGCAAACTAGCCAGATTAAATTGACTTCTTCCAAGAGGAAGAATCTATTTACGTGATGGTGTTATGTGTATGAAGTGGGAATAAATTGTATTTAAGGAATTGCTTTGTCAATTTTTGTTGCCTATCCAAACATTGGTTGATTCCATTTTACTTCTGGTACTTCAATCTGCTTTGACTAGCCTCTTGTTAGTCTACAGTGTAACTACTGCTCTAGGTTTTTTCTTTCAATGTAGTTAAACTGATGGTGGTCAAGTTTACCTTATAGTTTTGAGTGTGTAATATTTTCTTTTAGAATCATCAATTGGTCAAGGATTTATTTCTTTGAGTAGTAACGTTCTACTTTGTTGTTGGTGTTGATCATGGAAGTTAGCATACTCTATGGGTGGTATTATGGTAGGTACAGCCGCGGTGCTTTTCGTGGGGAACGTCTTGTTAGTCTTAGGTTGAGGGTTAACATAATGGAGATGCCGGGAAAAGGATTTGGCATTTGAAATTACCGCGGGTTTCGATGGCGATGCCCTCTACTGGCCGGCAATTAACTAGCTGGGTCGACATTTCAAATTAACGCGAGTTTCGCCGGTGGCGCCATCTGCTAGTCGTAATACACACTAAGTATTGTCATTTGCGCCGCTGTGGAAGTAATGGGAACTACGTCAATCCCTTCGTTAGCTCCCTTTTTCGTACACGAGTATTAGTCGGTTTGTGGCGGACATAAGACCGTTTATACCCGAGGTTTGTCCCAGGTACGCACGTGTTTAAGACGTTTTGACACGAGATAAGTTCCGTGTTATACTCGGCCTATACGCCAATTTGCGGGCGTTTGTGCTGTATGGGAGATCGGTAAATATGTTTATGTCCCCAACTGGGGATCGATATACACAAACAATAACGAGGTTGAGAGGAGGAATTTTTACAATTGAACAAATTGCGAAACATGATTCGGTAGCCAGTAGTTTGGGCCACGTTGCAACAATCAGTTTAGAGGTCTATGCACCCACAAAATCGTTTACTAATGTCCTCGGTACATTCAATAGTTTGTAATATTCTTTAATCGGTAGCGACCATCCAAGCGTCCAACTATATCTACCATTCGATTGTGTACTATCCCTTTCCCTGTCGATATTCTTATTGACAACGATAATGGTTAAAGTTTTGAGTGACAGCGGAGAATATCTAACTCGTTTGCTGTTCATTGAGACAATGCGAAGTTTTTCCGCGCGCTCACAAAGAGAAGATGGAGGGGGAAGAGGGGAGCGAGCGGAAAAACGAAAGCGACATTTACTTCTTCAATAATTTAATAATATTTAATGCAAGCACAAGATGGTGAGATGACTCTTTAAAATTCACTTTAAACATAGCTGTTCTTTTGAAAAGCTGTGCGTTTTTTTAATATTCTTGACATACTGTGCACATAAAGATTAAAGAAATCCTCCACGCCAAAAATTCTCTCTCAGCTTGTGTCGACAGAGAAAAAAACCGAAGTTTCCCTTCGCAGTGCATTTTCTGTAGTGCGTTCCATATTTAGTTGACAGTACAGGCCTTATGGAGTACAGTGTTGCCAAACCTACGCTCCGTCATCCGGCATCCTGATGGTGTGGGCCACCACTCATAACACCGCGCCAAAATGTCAAATTTTAAAAGAAATAATGGAGGCCCTCGATTCACGTATTTCCGATATATGTTTGATTCGATATTATGCGTCGTAAATAGCGATTATTAAATTCTAAAATTCAATACCACAGCGCGCAATCATAATTTTTATATGTTTATACTGTAAACATGCATTAATCCCGTCATAAAAGGCCATTTAAATATATTTTTTCTGAGTAAAGGAGTAAGAATGAACGTAGGAACTGGTAAATAACTAAATTTAAGTGGTCACTTCTTCTGTTTTACGTCCATTGGATTTTCGTCGCACATCGTCAGCACGCATCTCCGACTCGGGAATCGGGTTCGGAAAAAGATTGATAGAAATGGAATTATGAAGAGAAAAGACACACTATTTATTAGAATATGAATGGAAAATTTTATAAGTTTTAATGGAAATTTTTATTGATGGAAGTATTTATCCAGAGAATGTCCCAGGAATTTGGGGAAAATTCAATTCTGAAGAAGGGGAATTCTTTGGTTAATCAATTTGGTCAAATCAAGGGATTTGTACATGAGAAACAACTAACCCATAGGTGAAAAGTGGGGCCTACTCGTTTCACCGTAATTTTTAAACGGAACACTTCATGGGGTAGTGTCTTTGGGGCATCGAGTAAATAATATTAAAAAATAGTGACAGTCGTTGTTTACAATATTTTGTGGATTATTTTCTAGCGCCATTCGATGCAATCATTCTCCTCAATGAGGTTAATGATCCTGCAAATTTTTTGCATGCAACAGCTATTTCTACTTCCTTGACGCGCTGACGAAGACTGAGGAGCTTTTCTTATTTCTTTCTTACTCCAACTCATGTCTGCAAATAGCCTAAAATTGATCCATATCTCGTCTGTGAGCGCAAAAACTTTTTTCACGATAATTTTAGCTGTCTACATTAATTGCATAGCAATTGTATAAAAATTGTCCCTTTCAATAAAAATAATTAGTTTCCCTCTGCAGTCGCATACGCAGGGCCGCCCAGAGGTAGGGCAAGGGGGGCAGTTTGCCCCAGCTCAGCGCCTTTTGAGCCTTGAAGCCGCTAAAATAAAAAAAAGCACTCAATATTTACCATATTCTGTGGAGTAATTTCTATTTTCCATTGAGACAATAAGCAGATAATACACAACACTCCTTAAGCCTCGTTTCGCCTTCCATTACCACAATCGTAACAAACGAACCATCCCCAATTCCATTCATCCATCCCCAATCTGGTTGCCGTATTTTCCTCCTTTTGAGGATTCGCGAGTCTACCGGATTCCATTCTATATGCGACCCTTCTTAGCCCCCTGCCCATTTCTGCACGTAAGTTGTCCCTAGAGTGCCCAGGCGTGAGGTCTGACGTCCAGGTTCTTTTGTACATACATTTTTCTTTAGGCGGGTCCCTCCCACTCCTCGCACAATGGAGCCCACAGGGCCCCACAGGCGGAAACCAACGGGAAGGACACCGCGGGTGACTTGACACAGAAGCTATCCCTTTCGTTGAAACCCTATCCAGCTCCCAAGCATTTAATGCAACCTATTGAAGGGGAAGACGCCAGGCGAAATCCTTGAAAGAACAATCAATTGCCGCTGCTTCCTACTGCCCTTCTCCGGTATTCCAACGATTAATTTTGGAACAACAAAGTCCCTTGTGAAAATGTATCGCATATCCTCAATTACCTGTTCGAAATTTGCTTTTTTTATATTTCACCAAAACACTTTCCACTAATGCTAGGAGATGAAAAACATCGCCTACAACTAAATGATAGTGTAAGTATACGTAAAAATGTTAGCAAAATGATTCACTACCGCCGAAGAATTATTTTCCCCTTGTTTTAAGCAAGCTACGGTATTTGGATTTACTTCTATTTTTTATTTTTAAAATTCTAAGACCGATCAAGTGAGAACCTCTCTGGCAAAGTTTAAGGAAAATAATTTGACGCGATGCCAATACACGCATGCTCTAGGAATTATAATCGAGTTTTTTTAAAGAGCGGTCCTCTTCATGAGTTGAACTTTTTCAATGAACTTATGTGTCGCATATGCAGTAATGATAATAAACTCTACGCTTTCAAGTCTCCAGTCTCCATAAATAATTCTTATCCAAAGCAGATTGTATAATAGCACTGTAATCAGCCGAAACATAAAAAAGATTAACTATTATCAAAACAAAATGTCACCATACCTTCTTGTTCATGAGTCTGACAGATATTCCACTCCCTCCATGTAGCGCGATGTGCTCGGCTGTGGCTCGTCCTCCGTTGACGGGAGATGTCGACTGAGAGGATGAAGACGATGTCAGACAAATAATTAACCCTTTCGTGCCGGACGTCGGCCCGAGCCGACGAGCATTTTCATACGCAAACCACCTGACGTCGGACAGTGCTGGCGTGGATTTTTCAACGCAAACGACCTGACGTCGACTATGATTGTCGCGGGGGATGGGAAGTGACCGCTGAGGTAGCAATGGTCGGAGGTATTCATGCCCTGCCTGAAACCCAGCTTAGCGAGACCCTTGAGCCAGCCCTCGGCAATTAGGCCCGACCCTTCTACTCATTTACGATCCTCATCACAGCAGGAATCCGTGGTAAACTGGTTGAATTGTCAATGATTTTTGCAAAGAAAAACTTATTGCATACACCAATTTTTTATTATTTGAAATGAATTCTTCGTTTTGTTCTGTGCGTAAGCAATTTTTAAAAGAAATTTTAGTGTTATTATTAACGGATTTCTTGTGTGTAATCCAAAGTACCTTGTGCGTTCACATGCGATGAAATATACGCAAAAAGAGAAATTTTTGTCGTTTCATTTTCTATATTGTTCATGTTTGTTATTATCAGAATGCCTACCTGCACTAAAAAAACCTCTATTTTCCGATTTCTTCATTGACCCCCTTAGTAATTACTCATATGCCATTATTTTTAGGTAAAGTATCTTGAAAAGCAAATACTGTTCTTACGCTGGTGCCGTAATGTTAGCTACTCATTCTGGGTGGAACATTTGTTTGGCTGCCTGGCGATGTCTGTTATAATCTACTTGGGAAAACCTTCCCTTCCACCTTCGCCAATGTCGGTCCAAAGCCCGAATGAAAAAGAAGGATGGGAAGTATTATTTGAAGGTTTATTCAAAGAAAATTTTGAGATGTCGAAACTTGCAAAGTCCTAACTTTGTTATTATCAACGCTAGAAATCCGTTTAAAATTCTACAATGCCTAAAAAATTGTTAGCTATTCTTATATGAATGTAAATAATTGAAAATCATAAAAAATATTTATTTAAAAAACACTGCTAATGCAATTAGTTGACCGTGGACCCCCGCTAAGAAAGGGTTGGACGGTCGAGTCCGGTGGCCGGGGAAATAACCGGGCGCCCCGTTGAGCTGGGTCCCAAATCGGAGGGACGAGGATACCTGGGCAACTCCACCCCTAAAAAGTGCTCCGTAGAGAGAGGTTTAAAATGTATGATCTCAGGTTTTCCCGGTGTATCAGTTGCAGGAAGGTTTCTCGGGTTTTCCACCGGTTGATATTCTGCATCTCTCCCTCTCTGGGAGAGATGCAGAATATCAACCGGTGGAAAACCCGAGAAACCTTCCTGCAGAGGTTTAAAATTTTCTCAAGCTACCCGTAGCACGGAAAACATTTTCCACTCGTAGGCACCGGCAGGAAAGGGTTAACTCTTCGATGTCATCTTGCAAATTGTCTGCACGCCACATGTCTTCTTCCACTTTCTTCACGTGCTCGACATAGTTTTTCCAATTTTCGGAAGTGATGGCATCAAAGCTTTCTGCGATGAGTTTTTCTACCTCTTTCTTCTTAAAAGTGGTGTTCTTCATCCCAACGTAATGTTTTACTTGAGCCCAAACCATTTCAATTGGATTCAATTCGCAATGATATGGTGGTAGTCTTAGCACTCTACAGCCATAACTCTTCGCTAGTTCATCTATCTTAAATTTTTCATGTTTTTCCCGTACTTGATTCACCACAAATAAAAGATCTCTTTTCAAGCTGTCCTCATCAAAGCTAATTCCTTTGCTAACCAACCACTCTTTAATGGAATTTTTCCTCCAGCTTGTGGTAGGTAGGGATTCCAACTTCCTCGAATGGTATGATGCATTATCTACAACTATAATTGTGCCTTCGGGTATGTTTGAGAGAAGTGAGTGCTCAAAACAGCTCTCATAACTCTCGCCATCAACTTCGTCATGCTCATCCATGGTGTTTTTCTTCCATAAAAAACACGTGCTGCTCCCTCTATGAACCCTTTCTCCGTCCCTGCATGTATAATTGCAAAGCGTCCACCTCGGGAGGTGGGGGCCTTCTGCCCGGTTGTAAGTCCAGAAAGGTAAGCCTGACGAGGAGTTTCTATTTTTTTGTCGCGCCCAGTCATGTTCACTGTTTGTCCGACATTGATCCAAGTTTTGTCTGTGAAAATAATAACCCTTCGTTCACAACGATATTTTTTTAGCTGCCTTAAATAATTATGTCACCAACGAATAATATCATCCCTTTCAATTAAAATGCTTCTTTTTCCCCTGCGTTCGTACACGAAACCTATGTCTACAAGAAGGCGATATAATGTAGTCCTCTTGAAATTTGGAAGATCTTTGTCCTTGTTGACTGAGCTTGAAATAGATTTTAAAGTCGGAGGAATATTTTCATGAAAAATTCATGCACTTTCCTTCGAACTCCAGATCTCACAAAACCGTCGTAAATCAACGCTCTCGAATTCTTGTAAGTCTGTCTAACTTTTCTCCTCCTCTTCGCATCGGACATGGTGATAGGGCACCTTACAGCAGATATTGATGAAAAATACTCCACAGCTCTGATAAACACAGCAGACTACACATCACTTGTTCACTCAAGAAAATCCTACAAGAAACTGAACGTCTTCGCTAATTCTTTCCCGAGCCCCTTCCGCTGGGGTTGCCTCCCGTGCAGATGTTTTATGGCACCCAACGGAACTTCTGAAAAACCTAGAGTGCCCTTTTCCTTAAGGGCTTACACCGAATAGGAATGCCCCTTGTGCGGATTATGGAATAATTTCTTTCATGTTTCCTACGGCAAGACTCGTAAAGGCGAAATTTACGACTTATTTCAAAGCCGTCAAAAGGTTCATGGGATAGGCTTACGTATGTCATTGTCTTGAAATATAAATATTTCTAATACAACGTATGAGTACTCTCCTTAAAAAACATCTAACGAAGAATTACATGCATTTTAGTAAGCATTTATATAAAGATATAAATCCCGGTTTCCACCGAAGAATCTCCCGTCTGCGCTGTTAGTTAGCAAGACAGCAAGCAGCGCGCCTCGGCGGTGCCGTGGCCCGCTGCTTGCTGTCTTGCGTAGCGCCGTAATAATTTTTCTTAAGATCAAAACGTTGTAGCTTTCTTCACAATTGAGATAACTAAATGATTTTTTGACTAAAAACAAATTAATAGTTTTCTTCAAATATTATACGCAGGATATATGGACCTAAAACTTAAGGAACGTAAGTTAGCAGGCGATTACTTTTTACCTTACAAAAGCCTAACTTTTTAGTCCTTACGATATTATTAATTTCTCAATTAACTTCTAATTGATGTACATCTTTATTGAAATAAAAAAATACGGAACGTTTTGCATAAGTTTCAATCCAGTATGAAGAACGACTTGACCACAATTGAGTGAAGAAGACAAAGTCAAAAGAGCCGCGTTGGTTGCGTAAATTAATGAAAATGGTTTTTATAACTTTTATTATAAATTTTATGGAAAAACTATTACGACCAGTAAATGTAGCGTGTCTCTTTGCATTAAAAGAGATGATGATAAATTGGATAGTGCAATATTAATTTTCTGCTGCTGTTGGCAACAGCGCATCTCCAGCCTTGTGGGGATTAACATGGGAAACGAATCTCCATAAGAGCCCATACTGTCAATTAAATGTGGGACGCACTTGAGGTGACATCGTGTTTTAACTGCGAGTTATAATATATTCATCCTCGCGGAAAATTCTGCGAACGCTTTCATTCTCGCGGAGAATTCTTTAACTGCTTTTTTAAAGAAATGAGAGCAGCAACAAAGTCTCTTGACGTGGTGTGTATCCTCTTGACAAAGTTTTGTTTAAAATACTCAGTTGTATACACGAAGGAAATTATAATATTCATCTGCTCTGAAAAAAATAATTTTCCTATGAAAAATGATACGGCTTCTTAGAAGGAGCATCTTGAGTGGTTTTCATCTAACTGCGGTCAGGAAGTATCCGGTCACCTCACCCTTAATTTCCGGCCACTCGCGGAATTACGGGCGTTGCCCACGCCAGAACTCTTTCAACTTCCGAAACGATAAGATGTGTTTTTTCCTGTTCATACATGATTTACTCTTTTAACCATATTTTCTGGTGAATTGATCCAATTTGTCTTTTTTTCAGATGAATTCACTTGCACAAAAGCTTGATATTATAAATGCGGACACCCCGCCATTCATAAAGAGAGGAATTATCCGAAAATTATCCATACCCAGTCATGAACATTGAGCGTGTGGATGGGAAATACGGGGTCTAAGTCCTAGTGGCGTTAATAAGATCCACCGAAAGGATATTAGGGAAGGTATACCTTCCAAAGAGATATTTAGATGTCTTTGGCGGGGCCAAAGACATCGCTTTATATAACACTCAAGTAAACCAAACCAATGGGTTCATACTAAAGTGGACTGGAACCCGTCTCGAAATGAGGTCTAAAAATTGAAGGTATGTACAAATTTCTATATTCAAATTTCTCTATTCAAATTTCTTTATCATGTTATTTTTTAATATATTAATTTTCAAAATGTCATTTATTCCATTTCAGATGCTCCCGTTCAAAAAAAAGGAATTAAACATGATGAACATTAAAAATAAAAATGTAAAAAAATATAAATAAAAGACGGAAAGAGGAAATAAGTATTTTCTTTATAACCCTAAAATCCCGTTCCTGAGCAGTTGATTCGCAGTCCTAGTGGAATTCACTAAAAAGGTTAGTGGTTTTTTTTTGTAATTTTAAGAAGTGTGTTCTGTGTAGTGAGTACAGTGCAGGAAAAACAGTGTCTGCGTGAAGAAAAAACCTTGCGTTTTCTTACTTAAAAGAGTGAATTATGTTCCTCAAAGTGCTATTGTCGTGGCTGAGTCTGTTTTGTGTCTCTTTAATGTGAGGCGTGGCAAAAGTGTTTCAGTTTTAGTCTCGCCCAGAGTTCTTAGCTAAAGGGAGTGGCGGAGTGTATTTTAGTATGAGTGCTTGTGTTTCGAGTGAAAAGGCGCTACTAAAAGTGTTTTAGTTTAGCCGAGAAGTTCTTAGGGCGTGGCGTGAATATAAAAGTTGGTTCGTACAGGTCCATCTTGACAGTGGTCAAGATGTTAAGATCGCTTTGTAAGCTGATTGTTTTAAATAATAGCTTAAGAATGACGCGTGAAAAGATTAGACGATTACCAATCCCCAATACTTTAATTGCTGAATTGATTATTGAAATGGAAGAGAAGTTTATATTATTCGAAACAGAGAGATACTTGGTTAATGAACGTAGTAGGAGGGTGGTAAGGAAGAAATTCACTAGGGGGTAGTAAAACCTTTGGCGGGGGATAATGGCGGGAAAGGGTACGTCATCATTTGGCGGGTAAGATATTGTATATAGTTAGGGATCATCCGTTTGACGTCGCAGTTTCCATTGATTGTAAGTATGGAGTCATTTGATTATGAACTCAGAGTAAGAATGGAAGCAGAAATTTTGTGCGACGTGTGTTTCACGTATTATCGACATAGGCCGAGCCACGAGATGAATGACGTTCATCGAAGAGACTTATTAAATCAAAGTGGTGGAGAAATAAGACCGATTGTGGAACCTAACGTCAGCCATTAGAGATCGATTGAAGACTTTCTGGGTGAGTGGGTTTGAAGAATTAAGTGACGTTGTTACGTTTTTAGGCACGAATAAAAGTGTACTCTCCGCCAAAATTACTGAACAATTAGAAAACACTGCTTTGAAAATTAACGTAATTTTGAAATGCACGTTTGTGAAAGACGAGAAATCTGACGAACGAAGTTTCAAAACTGAGAATCAGCGTGTTTTTCAGGGCGATAACGTGGGTGAAATTTTAGACAATTTTTTTGGAAAATTATTGAAGGAAAAGAGTGAGCATTAGGCGAAAAGATCAGGTTGGGTCTTAGCAATGATCAACGGGCTCGAATTACGAATTAACAAGTACAGACCGTTGAGGGGTTCTACATTTATCGAACTCTCGGCGAAAATTAGAAACACGAAAGCGGTCATTAATGTCAAAAATTACGATGTTTTGTTTCAAATATGCAAATTGGGCGAAGAATGTTAGTCTTGACCCTCAACAAGTTTATCAGTACAATACCACCAAATTCCGCAATGGTTATAATTGGGATTGCATAAATTATCCCGTAGAAATTTCCCAAATATCAAAATTCGAAAAAGCTAATAATATTTCGGTTAACGTTTTTGCTCTTTTTTTTATTTTTTATTGTATTTATCTTCACTATCCCGAATACAGCACAATGTGCCAGTTTACGCCGGGTGGATAACAGTAAAAACGGACGAGACACCAACACCCATGTCCTGGGCAGATAATATTCTACCCAGGCGGGACTCGAACCCGCGACCCTCTCGATTAAAAAGAAAATGTGTATCCCTTGAAGGTTGTTGATAAAGAGCTTGAGGATCATCGCGATCTCCTATTCTTGACTTCCGACGAAAAGAGTCATTATTGTTACATTAAAAACTTTAACCGATTGATTCATAATCAAATGACAAGGCACCGTAACTCAATCTTTATCTGTAAGCGTTGTTTTAAGCCGTGCTATTATATGGAATCCCTCGGAAAGCACAAGATAGATTGCAACCGTAATTTGCCATCGAAAATAATTCTTCCCGAAGGTGACGACGCTTTATTAAAATTCAAAAATTATTCTGATACAGCCCGGGTTTAGTACGTTGCTTATGCCGACTTTGAGTGCATTTTACCGAAAGTAATGAGTTTCGATCCCACTAACGAGCATTCTTACACTCAAGTTCGTCAAAACCATGTGGTTATGTCGTTTTGTCTTCTCTTGGTAGCTACCACTGGTGAACTTTTCGAGCCGATTCTACACCGAGGAAAAGACGCTGTGCAAGTGTTTCTAGAAAAACTTATGGAACTAACGCTTTTCGCACGAGGAAAGTATAAAAATCCTATACCGATGCTGGAAATGACAGACGAGGAGGAGGTTGCTTTTAACACGGCTCCCCTTTGCCACATTTGTGGGCATGAATTGGGTGACGAGCGTGTCAAGGACCATGACCATCTCAGTGGAAGGTTTAGAGGTGCGGCCCATCCAGCTTGTAACGTAAATTATAAGGTACCTACTTTTCTACCCGTTTTTATACACAACCTTTCCAATTACGATGCACAACTCATTGTACCACACCTAGGAAGCGACAATGACAGAATAACTTGCATACCGAATACCGAGGAGAAATACATTTATTTTTCAAAGTACGTTGATTCACACTTCTCATTCCGATTTATCGATAGCTTCAGATTTTTAGGGGCTTCGCTCTCAAAATTAGTACACTCAATTCCTCGCGATAAGTTTCATCAAACCACTCGCATCATTGGCGATAAAATTGGGCTAATCACATGCAAGGGTGTTTTTCCATACGAATACGTTGACTCTTGGGAAAAACTCGACGATACATCGTTACCGCCGAAATCTACTTTCTTTATCTCTCTGACGCTAGACGATGTAAGCGACTCCGATTACGAATTTGCCGAAAGAGTATGGAATGAATTCGAGTGCAAGTCTCTAGGTGAATATTCCGATTTGTATGTGAAAACCAATGTCCTTCTCCTGATCGATGTATTTGAAAATTTCCGAAATACTTGCACGACAGCGTATGGATTAGACGCTGCGTGGTATTTTACAATGCCAGCCCTTTCATTCGATGCAATGCTGAAACACACAGGGGTCACCATTGAGCTGTTAACTGATTACGACATGATACTAATGATGGAGAAAGGCATTCGCGGGGGCATTAGTCAGTGTGCTAAACGATATGCGGAAGCCAACAATGAGTACGTTAATCAGTTCGATCCCGATCAGGAATCAACATACTTAGACTACATTGACGCCAACAATTTGTATGGATGGGCGTTATCTCAGCCTCTTCCGAAGTCAGGATTTAAATGGATTGACACCGTTGACGTAATGACGATAGCAGACGACTCGCCCAAGGGGTACGTTTCAGAAGTGGATCTCGAATATCCGAAGACACTGCACGACACACATTCTGACTTTCCATTTTACTCCGAGAATGCTACTCCACCAAATGGAAAGCATAAGAAGTTGCTGACTACATTAACCGATATAGAGCGATATGTAATTCACTACAGAGCTCTCAAACAAGCATTGACAGCAGGCCTTAAATTGAAAAAAAAATCACCGAGTTATAGAATTTGACCAATCACCGTGGATGAAGTCGTATATTGATAGCAATTCACAGAGGCGGAAATTGGCGACTTCTGATATCGAACACCACGTATACAAGCTCTCTAACAATGCAATTTTAGGCAAAACAATCGAACAGGTCAGGAACAGAATTGACCTTGAACTTGTAAACAATGAAAAACGATTGAATAAACTAATATCCAGCTCTCGGTTTCTAGACCGAACGATATTCGCAGAAAACCTTGCGGCCGTTCACAAAAGAAAAAATACCATCAAAATGAACAAGCCGATGTTTATTGGACAAGCAGTATTAGATATTTCGAAAATACTCATGTATGATTTTTTTACGATACGCTCAAGGTGAAATCTGGCAACGATTTGCATTTATTGTATATGGATACGGATAGCTTCATCTTAAAGATTAAAACGCAAGATTTTTTACGAAGACATCCACCGATCTTAGTTATTACGACACTTCCAATTATCCCAAAGAACACCCATGTTACTCACCGTTGAACGCGAAAGTCGTTGGCAAGATGAAAGACGAGTGCGAAGGTGCTGTGATGACGCATTTCGTTGGTTTACGAAGCAAGTTGTATGCATACCGGGTACAAGGTAAAGCCGAAGGGAAACATGCGAAGGGGATAAAAAAGGCGGTGATCGATAGAACGATAAAATTTGAGGATTACGTTAACTGCCTACGTGATTATGGCCCATCGCTTCGCAGGATGTCTATAATACGATCTCAAAGACATCAGCTTCGCACAGTCAAAATAAACAAACTTGATTTGAGTGCCGATGACGATAAAAGACACATTTGTGAGGATGGAATAAACACTCTCGCGTGGGGGCACTATCAAATCAACAGATTGAAACGAACCTGGTAGGAGGCTTTTTCCGACACGTGAATAACACCGATGACAGAGCTTGATTTTCATCAGTTCCGGTTAGCCGAGAGAGTGGAAGTCCGTTGCCGCGAGAAGAAAAAAATGGAAATGATGGAACGAGTAAATGAGGCCATAAGAACCTGCGTTGTCTTGAAGGGTGATCACATCCCTTTTGAGCGATGAACACGTCAAACATCTGCCGATAGAGTTCTTAAAAGTATATCGTCCGAGTCAAGTGCACGTTTTGTTGGAGAAAGTGTACGGAAAATGTGATACGGAATACAATTTGTGCTATGAACACTATAACAAGGAAAGAACACACATTGATGGGCCACCACAAATGAAAAAAGATTGTTATGGGTGTAATACGAAAGAGTATAAAATTTGTTTTGGTACATAGAGACATTGTAATATTCATCAATGAAACTATTTACATGGTGCATTATCCCGCTTACTTCGCCATTATCGCACACTTACCAACCAGGGTGCATATAAATGAGCTGAAGAAGCAAGGAGACGATCAGTTGCCTGTGTGTTACGAATGCGAGATCGTGATTCGCGTCTTATCGATTGCATCAATGGGGTCATACTTTTAGTTTTGCTTCTTACCGAGTTAGGGCTTATCATAGCTGACAGCACTGACGACAACCGCACGTATTGCATAGCCGATTATCTTCGACAATACGGTTACTTGAATGTAAGTGAAAATGGACTAGATAGTGTGAAGCCGGAAGTCTTCGCCGAGTCACTTATAATTTTCGAAGAGTATATAATATCAGCAAGGGGGACGGAGAGATAGACGAACAGATAGTGGAATTCGTCAACAAACCTCGTTGTGGTGTCGCTGATGATCCCGCATTTACGTTATCTCCATACAAATGGAATAAAGATTTGATGAAATGGCATTACGCCTTGGTGAACCGCACTTACATAGAACTGACGAGGAAAGCAGTTGATAAATGGGCTGAAGTGGATAATTTGAAATTTGAGCATGACTCTCAGACGCCTGACATTATTATCAAAAATACGCGGCGGACTCATAGAAATATGCGTCTTTTGGGGGGGTTTCTGCCCTTATCCCTTTGACGGTAAAGGTGGTATGTTAGCCCATGCAGAATACCCACTGGCAAATGGTGATGTGATAGAAATTCACGTTGATCAGGATGAGAAATGGTACTTGGGGTTAGAAAGAGTGCCCTTTCCCAAATTACAATACAGCCTCCTTGCGACGCTCATCCCCGAAATCGGGCACACGCTAGGAATCTCACATTCCAATGATAAAAACGCTGTCATGTTCGCTCTATACGATGAATTACATTATAGTATCGCTTTGCAAGAAGATGACATTCAAGCAGTACAACATTTTTATGGTCAGCCTGTGAAAGTGAATAAAAGAAAAATGGAAGAGAGGGTGGAGGAGGAGAAGGAGGAGTTGATTGAAAATGTTCAGCCTCTCGAGTTGTGTAAATTGAAAGTCAAAAAGTTTCTCATAATCAATCACCTGTTGTATTTGTTTCATGGAAAGTCGTTTTGGTACGTGGATATGGAAAATACGGACAAAACAGTTATCGTTGGCCCCCAACTCACTACGAATTGGCTTCCATTCCTTCCAGACGTTGAACCTACCGCAATTTACCGCAGACCAAGTGGAGAGATTGTAATATTCATTAACGAAACGATTTACATGGTGCAATATCCGAGCTTTCAGTTAGTGCAGGATTATCCCAGACATGCTTCGACAGTAGGGTTTCCACGAAATGCGAAAATACAAGCGGCAGTTAACACGTATTCAGGCTTTACATTAATATTTCATAGTATAGATTTTATAATAGAAATGGACGAATGTCTATTTAGACCGAAAAGACAATTTCGTTATACTAAAACGTATCCACAAATTCCCTCAGCCATAACTTCAGTATTCTAATATACAAATGGCATCTTGTATTTCTTTCGCGGAGACAATGTGTATGAGTACAGTGAATTCAATAACACACTCGTCAGGGCGGGTAAAAATAATCTCGGGTTATTTGGAATTCCTTGTCCCACAAAATATCCTTCAGCGTTATCTACCATCACAGACGACTTGAAAGGACTCGTTCGCATGGAGGATATGCTGAAGAAATAATAAAAGGTTAAGTTGAAAGGGAAATGGGTCCATTTATGTCCTTTCGCTCTCGTAGTCAACGATGATAAAGTTGATATATCCTTTCACCTATATAATTGCAGGCCCTTCGAGCAGTGGAAAAACAGAATTCGTTTTGAAGTTTCTTAGAAATTTAGAATTTATTGTGAATGGTAAGAAGATAGAAATGATTGTTTGGTGCTGCAGTTATGGAAGCACTCCAGACATAAAGGACATTCCAAACGTCGAATTGATATGGAAACTTCCTGAAAGCTTTTGAAATCCGGAAAAGATTCCGACTCTTTACATAATCGATGATTTGATGCATGACTGCTTCAGTGACATCAGAGTTAGTGAGCTTTTTACTAAAGATTCACATCATTCGAATATATCAGTCATTTTGATTGATTAGTAAAAATGTTTTATTATCAATCCCGTTTTTCAGGAACAATATCGTTGAATGCAAAGTACATAGTTTGCTTTAGAAATCTGCGAGATCGCTCGCAATTCAAATATTTAATTTGTCAAGTTTATCCCAAAGATCCAGCAGAGTTCGCCAAGGTATATAGGGAGGTGACAAGGGACCCATTTACTTACTTGTTGCTTGACTTTGCACGGGAAACGAACGATTTCGTGCGATACAGAACTCGCATTTTTCCCAAAGAAACCACTGAAGTTTTTGTCCCACCAAACTTAGCGGAATCAATTAGACATCTTCTACCGTTAACAATCGTTGAAGAAGATAAGTCGTTTAACGTCAAAGAAGAAGAAAAGGCGTTGGAAGAAGATAGGATGAATAAAAAGAAATTGGATATATTAAAACGAAATATTAACATCTTAAAACAGATAAAGAAGGCGACACCTAAAAACAAAAGATCAATCATCAAGTCTGCGAGTTCAGATATCATAAATACTTTGAGCGAATGTTGCCGAAATGTATTGAACGGGAATCTAAAGATAAGCCCGAGGGTAAGAAACAATTGTTCAGATACAAGGAGGCAGTCAGAGAGTTAGGTTGTTTTAAGGCTCCTCTGAAAAGGAAACGGAAGGTGCTCAGCCAACAAGGAGGATTTTTATCAGCTCTTCTTGGAGCCGTACTCCCCTTAATCGGCAGTGGGATAGCTAGTTTGATTAAAAAATAATGAGTTTTCAAAAATGCTTGCTGGTGGACCCTGACACTTCTGAAAAGAGGCAGAGTATCAAAGACGAAATGTCCAAATTAGACAAAGAAATGCAGGGTATGTTATAACAGAAAGATTTGTTAGACTCGCAGAAATGGCATAATTACCGAAAAATATTGGATTCATATTTAGATACAGTTTCCGCTGGCGAGGAGTACAATATTTGCCTCGAGTTGATTTTGACAGCATTTTAGCCTCTTCCAGTCTTAAAGAAAGGAAAAAAATCTGAAAAACGTGGTAAAACCCCTGACTCGGATATTCATGATATTCTAGGGGAAAGGGATCGAATAAACCTAAGCTTAGCGTTAGACAAGAAAATAAAAGAAATACTAGACCGGAAAGACCTTACAGATTCTCAAAAATGGCATCTTTATAAACGAACATTGAGCTCATATTTATGTAACGTTTCCAACAATAAACAACCCATTTCTGTACCGATACTCGATGCAGGTAGTCATTCTAGTGAGTCAGCATCAACAGGTACTTTAGCAAAAGTAGGAAAGGAGTTATTAGATACTGATGCAAAGATTGAAAAGAAATGAGAAGCAAGACAAGAGAAAGGAATAAAACAGATGGAAAATCTACTGGACAATTTCGAGCGGCAACTTCAAGGAGAAACAACGGCGGACGTGAAGATAAAAGAAGACGAAGAGTACGTCAGCGACGCGGAGGAGGAAGAAGAAGTTCTACCACCACCAACACCACCATCACCTTCTCGACCGAGACGAGGAAACCGAATACGAAAGAGAAAGGTGTCGTACACGCCACCAACCAACAGGCGGAAACGAAAAATTCTGGATTGGACTTCGCATCCTTGAGTAAAATTTACTACGGCCCATCCCACCCAGCCAGTTTTTCGACGAGAGACGCATTGTGGAAGGCTTCGGGAAGAAAATTCTCAAAAGCTGACGTTCGGAAATGGCTGCATTCCCAAGATGCATACACCTTGCACAAGTCAAACATTAAAAGAATTTCTCGGACGTGTCTTACATCGATGAAACCTGGCAATGTGATCTTAACGACATGAGAAATTTGAAGAAATATAATGATGGCTATCAGTATCTCTTAACGGTCTTCGACATATTTTCGAAATATGCCTGGGCCGCTCCTTTGAATAAAAAGAAAGCTGAAGATGTCATCGAGGCTTTTCGTACTATTCTCAAGGAGAGAAGACCATTGAAAGTTCAGAGCGACAAGGGGACTGAGTTTGCAAATGAAAAATTTAAGAAATTTCTCGAGAAACAAGGAATAAAATTTTATACTACAAACCAGCCAGTTGTCAAAGCATCCGTCGTGGGGAGATCAACAGAACACTGACAATTAAAATGTATAAATATTTCACCAAGTACAATACGTTCAATTTCGTGCGAGTGCTTCCAAAACTGCTCCAAGGGTATAAAAATCGTGTGCATCCTAGTATCGGAATGCCCCCCTCTAATGTGAACATTTCAAATGCTTTTGCGGTGGCGCAGAAGCTAGCAAAAGGAAGAAAGAAAAAGCGAGAGCAGAGCACGTTGTTTGCGGTGCGTGATCATGTCGGAATCAGCAAAGATAGGAATCCATTCGCAAAAGGTTACTCACACAATTATTCCACGGAAATATTCAGGATTAAATCAGTATCGCAAGGTTACAGAGTTTCGACGTACCAATTGGAAGATTTAAATGGAGAGGAAATAAAAGGAACATTCTATAGGGAAGAGTTGGTCCGAATTCGGTTGTCCGAATGCACAGAATTTCAGATTGAAAAAATACTCAAACGTAAGAGAAAGGGTAAGAAGCTCGAGTATTTAGTTAAATGGAGAGGCTACGGTGACGATTTCACCAGTTGGGTGCCGGCAACAACCGTGAAAAGATTCCAGGATGAATGACGATTTTCACATCACGCTTCTCAGCGATAGTTCTGGTAATTATTTCCCAGACAATACAATCGCTCCCTTTCGCACAAAGTTACCTCATCGAATTTCACTGGAGAATGGCGAGTGGACGGTGGGCTTGGTGGAAATTTTTGTACCGGAAGCATATGAATCTCTGGTCGAAGAGGTGTCGGTTAAAGTCCTCCCGGATCACGTCGTGAAATTGGATAAGAAATTTGACTCGCTTAAAGATTTGATGGACACAGTGCGCAACAGTATGCCTGTAGATAGACTATCAGAATATCTTGTTGAGATTAATAAAGTTAGTGAGAACATAAATGATATGCCCCCTGCGGCATATACCATGGGGAATAAAACTGTTGTTATTGAGGGGAAGGTGGCTGAGGAGGAGGAGATTGCAAGGGAGAAGAAGGAGGTGGCTGAGAAGGAAGTTGGTAAGGAGAAGGAGGAGAGCGATCCCTATGCACCACTTCCAGGAAATTGGGGTAGGCCTTTCGGTTCAAAGCCAGAAGATCCTTATTCAGCTCGCAATATGTTGAGAGTAACCGGTGGCGCGGGGTATAGAAGGATACACCGCAAAGCAGTAGCAGAAGAGTCGAGTAATGTGCAACATGTTGGGACCCTTTTCGTGTACACCGATTTGATAAAGCGGCAATATATTGGAGACAAGTTAACCAGATGCTTGAGAGTCGTCAATACCGGGAGCGGGAGACACTAAATCTTTCAAAATCCATATTATTTGCCTATCTTACGAAAGGAATTTGACAGTATTGAGATATTTCTCACAGATAAAATGGGTAAACCATTTCCATTCATCGATGGATTCGATCCAGCGGCGGTGATGTTACACTTTAAAATGAAGTAATATCATCTTATGGTAATTAGTATGCGTCAAGATGTCGAATGATGTGAATCGGTGTCTGAGGTACTACATTACGAGTCAGAGAGGGGGTGACGTTGGACCCTTATATCGTGCGAGCCATTTCAGGCAAAGGGGAAACGGTTTGGGATCATTTTTCAGTGGACTGTGGCGATACGTATAACCATTTTTTTCTTCTGGACCGCGGGCAGTTGGAGAGGAAGCTCTGAAAGCGGGGTTGGGAGCTCTCTCCGATATCGGTACGAAATCGGGAAAGGAAACATTAAAATCGCGTTTTGGCGAGGGGGGACGTAATCTAGAGCGGAAAGCGGAAGAAAATTGGAAAGAATGGCTGGGGCTGGCTTGCGCATGTCAAAGAGACCTCGCACCACGGTACCGGTGATGCAGTTGATGGATGTTCAGCCTCCTGCAAATACCTCAAAGAGGAGAAGTGTCAAAAGAAATCGGAAGGTGAACAAAGGAGAAAGAAAAAAGAGAATCAAACCTACAAAAAAGAAAATCAAAACTGCGAAAAAGAAACATAAGAAAAAAAGAAGAAGAAGGGTGGGCAAAAAGGTGGTGGTAGGAATATATTCTCATAATATGTGATAAAATGAGGAAATAGCAACAGTCTTTCTGGAGTACTGGTGGAGATCGGACGACTGCGAAAATGAATCAGGCCATTCCTTCGTGTTTGGACCTGTTCAAACACACACCCGTCCAAACTAGCATTCTTGGATACAGAACTGTAGCATACAAACCAATCACTGCAATCGACACGTACTCTGAATTGAAATTTTCAATCACGGGTAATGGAGATAGATATCTCGATCTGAACGATATCTGTCGCAATGTTAAATTGAGGTTGTTGAAGACTGGGAGTACGGCTTATGCCAGTGAGGAGGCCAATCAACCGGGGATCGTAAACAACATCTTGCATTCTATGTTTGAAAATTGTAACGTGAGCTTTAACGGAAAAAGAGTGACAACCTCGGAATATTATGGTTACCGAAGTAATTTGGAAAAATTGTTAAATTATGGGGAAGACACTGCTCGCACGCATATGATTTGCGATGGTTGGTTGCTCGATGAAGAACATGATATGGACCGGATTGACACAACAAACGCAGGTTTTGTGAAAAGGAAAAAGTGAGTGGAAAATAGTTCCTTGCTGGAATTGGAAGGAAAACTGCACGCGGACGTACTGCATCAGCCGAGGCTATTGATCAATAATGTTGACGTCGATATAGAGTTATCATTCGCCAAGCCCGAATTGTTTTTGATAGAAAAAGAGAATGGTGATACCATTTTGAAAATTGAAGAAGCGACACTGTATGCGACTAATTACGAACTTGACCCTTCCCTTCTGCTGGCTCACGCAAAACTTTTGTCCGGAGAAACTCCGATAGTGATGCCCTACAACCGAGTGGAAATTAAAACATTTACGATTCCCGCAATTAGCAACATGTTCAACAGTGATAACTTGATATTAGGTAGGATTCCAAATTCGCTCATCGCCGTCATGACAGAGAGCAATTCTTTTCTCGGTAAAAGGGATAAAAATCCATTCAAGTTTCATCATAATAGCATGTATTACTGCTCAGTCTTCGTAGATGACAAGAATACCCTTGCGGAGGATACGAGACCGATTTTGATACCAGTTCCAAAAAGTTTTGCACGCGAGCATACCGCCAACTGTACCGAGCCTTGAGACTGCATCACGGTGATGGTGGAAACCAAATAACCAAGGAAATGTTTGAACACGGCTACTTCGTCATGGCATGGAATCTGACTCGCGACGGTTCAGGACACGATAACCCACTCGCACGGTAAATTTACGCCTGCTAGGAAAATTTAAGAAGCCTCTAGAAAATGCGGAAACCGTTCTCATCTATGCGGAATATAATTAAGATATTTTGAATAATAAAAATAGGGAGATTACTTTACTTTCGTCATAAGTGAGTGAGAGTGAGAGAGAGATGCAAACTCACGAGATAAAGCGAGTCCTCATACGTCATCCAGACACGCGTGACTCTTTTCGTGGTGTTTACGCCTCCGATGCTCTGCCCGTTAATAATGTCAAACCTGGTATTTACATAATTAATTTCGACAAATCCAACAGTCCCGGAACACATTGTGTTGCTGCGCATGTCATCGATTCGCGACATGTGGAATATTTCGATTCTTACGCAATCAAACCTTTTGTGTCTGCTATACTCGGCTTTCTTTCTAAATTTGAGTCCTTGAAAACGAATTCTATTCGGCTTCAAAATTTCAAATCTGATTTGTGCGGAGAGTAATGCTGCCTGTAGGCTTTCTTCAAATCCACCGGACGTACCCTCAACCAATTTGTACAAATCTTCACACGCCCTCATATGCACGATTGCATAGTCGTCAAAATGTTTACGAAATTTTTGGCTCGGGAATTAGAAAGAAACGAAAATGTCATCCGAAATCACAAGTTTGCTGTTCGTTGGCGGAAACTGCGGTTTGGAGGCGGAACTGGAAACCGCAAAAAAAGAAGGATACGTGCGAATAAACTCAGTTGATCGTGATGGAGTCTCCCGCGAACAACCGACGGAGGAAGAAGAGTAACCGGAAAAAGAAGAAATCTCCCGCCCCAAACGATATTTCAGAAAGACTTTTATCATTAACGAGCGAACTAGAGAAACTGTTCGAGATTCTTATTCCTCAAGATGTTGAAATAAACTTTAGATAAAACAGATTGAGAGCGGAAGTGGGGTGTTTTTTCTGTGGAAATTGTGATCAAACGGAAACCGGATGTTTGCGGCTTTTTGGTGCGGGATTTGAGTGTGAAATACAAGTTTTCAGTCAATCATCATGCAGTCGTCGAGTAGAGAGGTTCTCGTGCAGCAGCAGTCTTCCCCGAAGAAAGTGGCGGGCGAAAAGAGGAAGGCGAAAGAGTACGTTCAACCCCAACCCGCGACCAAGAAGAGGAAGAAGGCGTCAACGAAGAAGAAGAGCGGATGGGAGGAGTTCCACAACAATCTTAAGGAGCAACTCACTCTTTTCGGGGAAGGAAAGAAGAAGGAGGGCGATTGGGAGGAGTTCTGCAGCTGTTATACGGACGCTATAGCTCTTCTCAGGGGAGAAGCGAGGTTGAGGAAAGAAGAGAGCGAATGGTTGGAGTTCCACCGCACTCTTGAGAACACAATAGATCTTTTTCTTCAAGAGAAGAGGAGGAAGGGAGAGAAGGAAAAAACCAATTCACCTAATCGTTTTCCCCCTCTCCATTTCCCTGTCGCTGGTGATTTCAAGAGCCTGTACTGTCGCTGCGCCGTGCTTAATTCCGACTAGTCCAAACAGGTTCACATCGCTTGGCAATTGCGACCGGGTGGTGGTGGACGTGCCTACGCGAGATTGCTGTATCGACCGACCGAGAGTGATGAAACGGGTGGACTCGATATTTTTGAATATGACCTAGATATATTCTTTCTGCGCGAACAGGAAATCAGTGCCTACTTAAACAATTCTGTGGAATTAAAACCAATCGCAAATCCGAATTTCTCCGTCACTGGTGAAGTAGTCGAAGGTGAGAAAAAAATTGTGTTCACTCGCACATTGGGTTCTGCAGTCCTAGATCCGCGGACAGGTAGATCGGTTTCATTGAACAAAGTGGAATAGCGGGAATTCGAAAATATCTTAAACCATGTTCGTGCTGCTATCCAAGTTGCCAATATAAATGACAGACAGCTGGACGAGAACTTTTTGCCCATGGAACATGCCGTGCGCAGAATTGGGGTTCAGCACGTGAGAAACACGTTTGACGCTTGGCAGACTGCCCATGTATTTTTGTCATACACACACACCCCACACCAAAAACACTCCCCACACCACACACCGACACGCGCGACCCGCCTACTCCACACCCCACTCGACGAAATCCAACATGGACGACGAGCGCACGCCTAGTAAGTGCCGGTCTCTTGTGGCAGAAAATGGTACTGACCCGCCAGTTCCCTCATATTAACACCTACTCTACTATCACTATGAATATCACTACACCAGACAGGACAAAAACAACCATGAGTCACTCACTCATATTCCACAAATCACAAAAACAACCACGAGTCACTATCTCGTACACTACACACGAGAAAAAAATCACGAGTCACTTCCTCGTATAACACAAATCACAAAAACAACCACGAGTCACTTTCTCGGTGAACTTTCACTACTTCTTGGATTACAAACAGCCAATCCACTTACTAGAAAGAAAAAAATCCTCATCAATATAGCAAACTTAAATAAATACTTAAATAATAAGACAATGAAAGCATCAAAACTAACCCAATCCTCACAGCTTCCCTTTTTTCTCGGCAATTTTGTATACTCCTGTTGGTTGTTTGCTGCAGCATTAGCTTGCCTACAAGCAAAATGCACCCGAGTAAACAATTTAAATTAAATTAAAATCTATGCGATCGAAAGCACAACTGAGAAATATTTAAATGAAATTTATAAACCTGTTCGTGGACACTTAAAAACAAAAACAGTTGTGCTAGATATCTGCATCTGCCCGTTGTAAGTGCTGGTCTAAGACTGAAATGATTAAAATATATTTTGATGATGACACTATAAATAACAGGGTTCGATAGAATATGATTTTTAAAAATGAGGGGGAAATATTTAACAAGATTAGGAGAAATTTCAGTCAATCCGACTTAAGGCGTAACCACGTGGTGTACCTACTAAGAGCGAAATGGCGATCCCAGGATACTTACTTATCTACGGAGTAATTTATCATTCCAGAGGCTCATAAAAACATCAATCCGCCTGCGTTAAAATATCCGTCTATGAAACAAACATAAGAAATTCATGGCATTACCACATTCCACATAACATGGATGCGGTAGCACTTCCTGCAGCAAGATTTCTCCACGAATTGAAGACATTTTCAGTTGGAATATCAGATTTTACAGCCAGAATCATAAATCAATATTGCGAGGAAAAATAGCGAAACAATGACTTGAAAACACCTCAACATTGTCAATAAAGCCAAGTAGTATAGTTTTCGTACTTACCATTGCTTAAATGAACTTTTATTCCGCACTCCCAACTTCGCGTTCAATTTCATTGTCATGCTGTAACCCATACAACAATTGGGCACAAAACAACTACGCGCATGGCAAACAATCTTGATAATTATTAGGAGAACTTGTGAATAGTAACTTATTTCCCTGTTGTAGTCACCTCAACGCCATATGCTGAAATGAACGAGTTTCCTCCACCATGGACCCTAAACTGTATCAGCGCCACCTATTCGATGCTCAAAACAAACGAATAACGGTGGAAGGGGTAGGAATTAAAAATTCTTGATTTTGAGCGCCGAGTTGACAATCCTCTTTCTCTATTATCCTTGCTATTACATTTCCCATGCACTCACCATGGGTGCAGCCATCTTCGATTTATTTGAAAATGATAATTCGGTCCATGAATCCTCGGAGATATCCTTGGGTCCGTAGGGAGCAAATATTATATGGTACGTCTATGTAATACCCTGCGAGCCACCACGAGGGTGTGCGGCAGGGGGTGAAGATCACCAAACATGCACTGTTGACATGCAACTAGGATATTTAAGGGAGACATGGTGGAGAACATGGTCACATGCAGCTAGATGGTCAGTATGTACATAATAATAAAGGGATTATTGGTTGTTATTACATGCATCATGCACTACAGACTACTCTAGCTATATTTCACCTACCTATCCCTTTGTTACGCTACTTATTGTTCTCTCTTATGGCACGTGGGAAAAATGACATTTTAAATCCATCGGTACGACAATCTATCGCTTTAATCTTGTTAATATGATCAAACCTAGCATAATACGCAGGGGTTCTCAATATATATCTAACGTCATCTGTGAACAAATCGGTTTCAAATTTACTTACAAGGTTTAACCTAAATTTTAACCTGCGTTCTGATAGTAATTCCTATCCTAGTTCTTCTATTCAATTCGTAACACTTATACAATTATCATGACGGCCTTTAACAAATCTAGCGGATCTCCTTTGCACGCACTCTAAATCTTTTATCAAACCTTCCTCGTACGGATCCCATATACTAGCGGCATATTCTAAATGAGGCCTGACAAGTGTAAAATAGCTTCTTTCTCGTACTCTCTCATCGCAATTGCCTAGAACCCTTTTTACGAATCCTAATCTACAGTTTGCTACACTAGTTATTTCCCTGATGTGTTTCCCCATGACATGTCTTCAGTGATGGTGACGCCTTAGTATTTAATGGATTCTACTTTAGATATTTTCTTTTCTTTGATGCTATAATTAATCCGGGGAAAGCCTTTCTTTTTCCAAAAGTTCATTATTGCGACTTTCTTCAAATTTAATTCTAGCTGCCAACTATCACACCAATCATCAATCGCATCTAAATCCTTACCTAAAGACTGGATGTCCTCTTCATTTCTAATTTCCTTATACACTACTGCATCATCGGCAAAAAGACGGAGATTGCTCTTTTTTACTACTGTATTCAAGTCATTTACGTAGAGAAGAAATAAAATTGAGCCTATCACGCTTCCCTGGGGAACACCCGATGTAACTTTTACTTCGCCGAAGCTGACACCATCTAATACCACCCTTTGAACGAAATCAAAAAATAAAGCAACTGTTTCTTTTTTGTTATCCATAGAGAGCAATATTCTATCTACCGCCTGTTATATGGCAGAAATGGTAGATTTTCCACGTGTGAACCCGTGCTGATCACTAGAGAGAAGATTGCACTTACCCAGATAAGATACTAAACGAGTATATACAATTCCCTCAAAAATTTTTGAAAAGGAATTTTGCAGAGCAATAGGTCTGTAGTTGTTCACATCATCTATACTCTCTTTGTTTTTATAAAGAGGAACAATTTTAGACGCCTTCAGAGAAGCCGGAAAGATGCCCATTCTCAGAGATTCATTCACTAAGTGCAGAAGTGGAATCTTAATAATGTCATAGCTAAAGAATATTACCTTTGCTGGAATTCCATCTAGACTGTAACTTGAACTGCTTTGACTAAATATGGATATGACAGACTTTAATTCCCTATCATTTCCGTGACACAATATTCGAAAAGCCTGTCTTCAGCTTGAGAATAAACAAGTACAAACCACTTCAAGGCTCGACATTTATAGATTTACCAGGGAAGATTAAAAATACTCTCGCAGTAATTAACGTCCAAAACGAAGACCAGTATTGTTTTAAGTATTCTATATGGGCTAAAACATTACAAGAGACCCCCAGCGAGTTTTTAAATACAATACTCAAGCGTTTCATGCTGGTTACAATTGGGAATGCGTAGAGTATCCAGTTGACTTGAAAGATATCCCAAAATTCGAACGTGCTAATAATATTTCGATAAATGTGTTTGGATTAGATGATAAATAACGTTTACCCGATAAAAATTGTGAACATTGAACTAAATGACCAGCGAGACTTGTTGTACGTGACAAACGATTCTACTGCTCACTATTGTTGGGTCAAGAACTTCAATAGACTGATTCGAACACATATAACGAGACATAAAAATCGACTATTCATTTGCAAACGTTGTTTTACTCATTATTATAATGAAGAAAAACTCAAGGCTCACAAAGAATTATGTCGAGGTACAGGTGAACTAAGCAAAATTGTCATGCCTAGCGAAGAAGACACAATTTTAAAGTTTACTCACATCAATCATTCTTTTAGAGTGCCATATGCGATCTATGCAGATTTTGAATGCCTTTTGGAAAACTTAAGCACTTGTGAACCATCTTCCGATTCATCATACACTAACGCTATGCAGAAGCATGAGCCGTTCAGTTTTTGCTACATGTTGATGACGCAAGACGGATGTGAGGAGCCTGTACTATATCGGGGACCCAATGCAGCGCGTGTTTTTATTGAATGCATCAAAGACGAGGCGGAAAAAGTTTTTAGACTTTACAAAAATACAGTCCCAATGACCCCTCTGACTGAGGATGAAGAAAGAACGTTTCAAAATGCTACAGCTTGTCACATTTGTGACAAAGAGCTAGGTGAAGAAAGGGTACGGGATCACGATCATTTGACAGGAAAGTATAGAGGCCCAGCAACCTCGTTTTGTAACATTCAGTTTAAGATGCCACATTTTCTTCCAGTTTTTATTCATAACTTGTCCGCATATGATGGTCACTTTATCGTTCGGGACTAAAATTATGATGAAAAAAGAATATTTTCAATTCCAAATACAGAAGAAAAGTATATTTCTTTCGCAAAGTCTATCGACGAAAACTTTAGTATCAGATTTGTTGATTCATATCGCTTCATGTCTACCTCACTAGCACCACTGGTTGGAAATTTAAGAGAGTTCAAATACACGCAGAAAATATTCGGTGAAAAGACAATCTAGTTACGCGAAAAGGCGTATATCCTTACGATTACACAGATTCATGGGACAAATTAGACGAAAAACAATTTCCAGCGAGAGAAAAATTTTATAGTAGACTCACACAGGAAGACATATCGAATGAAGGTTATGACCACGCGAGTAAAGTATGGGACGCTTTCAACTTTGACACTTTGGGCGATTACAGTGATGTTTACTTAAAGAGTGACGTAGCGCTTTTGGCAGACGTTTTTGAAAACTTTCGCGGTATGTTATGGCGATTATAAATTAGATCCCTCTTGGTATCTGACCGCCCCATAACTAACTTTTGATGGAATGTTGAAATACACTAAAATTGAGTTGGAATTGCTAACAGATTATGATATGTTGTACATGATAGAGTAAGATATTCGTGGAGGAATATCACAGTGTTGTAAGAGGTATTGCGAAGCCAACAACAAGTACAACAACAAGTACAATAACCCAGAAAAAGATTCAAATTACTTGATTTATTTGGACTCGTACAACTTGTACGGGTGGGGGCTTTCAAGGCCCCTCCCTCACTCTAATTTCAGATGGCTATCACCAAAGGAAATCGGAAACTTGGATGTTGATAAAATTTCAGATCAAAGTGAAGTGGGAAATATACTCGAAGTCGATCTCGAATATCCTCGTCATCTGCACGATAAGCATTCAGATTTGCCTCTATGTCCTGAAAATAAGGTCCCCCCTGGAGGTAAACAAAAAACTTTTGACTACTCTCTATGACAAGACAAAATATGTAATTCATTATGTGAACCTCAAACAGGCATTCACCTTAGGTATGAAAATCAAAAAAGTTAATAGAATAATAGAAGTTAGTCAGTCACCATGGTTGAAACCATACATAGATTTAAACACGGAAAGAAGAAAATTAGCCACTGATGATTTCTCCCGCGATTTCTGGAAATTTATTTCTAACGGTCTCTTTGGACGTACTCTTATGGATGTCCGCAAACATTAATATGGAATTAGTATCTAGTGAAAAAAGATTACAAAAACTAATCAATAAATCTCAATTTCTGGATAGAACAATTTTTACAGACACTCTTGTGGGTGTTCATCTCAGAAAATCTGTCATCAAAATGAAAATACCCATTTGCATTGGTTTCTGCGTTCTCGATCTGAGTAAAACTTGTATGTATGATTTTCATTATAAAACAATGCTTCCTAAATACGGAAAAAAAATTTCCTTGGCTTACAGCGACACGGATAGCTTTATTTATGATATCAAGGACGGAGATGTGTATGATGACATGCTCAAAAATCTCGACGCGTTTGATACATCAAACTACCCAAAAGATCACCCGTGTTATTCTGATAAAAATAAAAAAGTTATAGGTAAATTCAAAGATGAGTGCGATGGAAAAATTATGACACACTTTATTGGACTCCGTAGTAAACTATATGCATACAAGGTTCTTGGTCTTAAAGAAAAAAAGAAAGCGAAAACCAGAGCTGTCATAGCGAAAAGTATCCATTATGAAGATTATGTGCGTTGCCTACACGAAAATTCAACAGAATTTCGTAAAATGAGAGTCATTCGAAGTAAATTGTATCAAATTTACACTATGGAAATGAATAAGGTGACATTGAACGCATCTGATGATAAACGATACATTTGCGAGGATGGTATAAACACTCTCGCGTGGGGGCATTATAAAATTCCTAGGAAACGAACGCACGCTGAGGCATTAAGTGATGAGGAAACTTGAAATTCATAAAAACATGATTTGATAAAACATACTTCCAGTGTTAATCATGAAGTTAGCCTGGAAACATCCGTTTACCTGCATCTGCGCAGGTACATCAGGATCGGGAAAGACGACCTTTGTAACGAAATTCATTGAAAATTTACATTGTATGATAGATCACGACATATATGAAATAGTATGGTGTTGTAGCCCAGGAAGCGAGCCAGATATAGAACATGAACTACTGAGCATACACTACAAAATACCGTCTTTTCAGGAATTTGGAGGTGCACCAATCTTGTGCGTTATCGATGATATAATGAGCGAGGGAGCATACAGCAAAGACGTGTGCAAACTGTTCACCAGAGGGAGTCATCATTTTAACATTTCAGTGTTTTAAATCACGCAGAATATTTTCTATCAAAACCCTCAATCGAGAAACATTTCATTGAATTCCAAGTATATTGCAGCTTTTAAAAACCCTAGAGATAGGTTGCAATTTGGTCATTTGGCTAGACAAGTATACCCGGAAAATCGCACGAGTTGGAAAGGGTATATAAGGAATCGACTGAAGATCCATTCGGTTATTTGGTCCTGGACCTCGGGTCCGGGTCCAGCAGGACACTGACAATAGATTCGTAACACGTTGAGAAAGTTGGCTGCTCGGGGAACGAGTGTGAAGAGAAAACGCGCCCTTCTCATACAAAAAGGTGGCTTTTTACCATAATTAATGGGATCGATTTTAAGCGGTGTCATCGGTAGCCTGCTAGGAAAATGAGCTTGCGTAAAATGCTCGTAGTGAGTCCGGAAGTTTTCGAGCGAGGGCATATGAAGGCAAGGTTGAGCACATTAGATAAGAAAATGAAAGGTGTTCAGAACATACCACATACAAGGTCGGGTGACGGGGACGAGAGGGTTCATGCATTGAAGAAATCCTTAGCTGAAGTGAAAAAAGTAAACGCCGATTTAGATTCGACATGGGAACGCATAAACGAAAGACTAGGAGCGATGTAAAGTCTGTCACGAACACCCAATGTAAAAAAAGACGTGAAAAAGAAAGCAATGTCATTTGAATGATTTGCAAAGTTTGAAGAAGTTCAACAGAGGGTACTGTTACATTTTGACTGTGATAGACTTGTTTTCCAGGTACGCCTGGGCGAGAGCTATACGGAGTAAACAAGCGGATGAAATAGTAAACGCTTTCAAGGATATATTTCGCGAGAGAAAGCCGTTGAAAATTCAGACCGATAAGGGAAGTGAATTAGTCAACGCCAAATTTAGAGATTTTCTCTCACGTCGTGGAGTGAAATTTTAAACCACAAATAATGCGGACATAAAAGCCAGCCTCGTGGAACGATTCAATCGCACTCTAAAAACTAAAATGTACAAGTATTTTACAAAATACGACTCTTACAATTACATCGATGTGCTTCCAAAACTCGTGAGTAGTTATAACAATAGTGTTCATTCGAGTATAGGCATCGCACCCTCCAAGGTGAACGCAAAGAATGCGTTTGCAATCGCCAGCCGGAGAAGAAATGATGTGAAAAACTACACAAAATTTAAAATCGGGGATAACGCGAGGATTAGCAAAGAGCGGATTCCGTTCGCTAAAGGTTACACAGCTAATTACACCAGAGAAATATTTAGAGTGGTAGACATAGATAGTACAAGAGAAATACCAACTTACAAGTTGCAAGAAATGAATGGGGAGAATATAAGCTGAAGTTTTCACGCGCAACACTTAGTTTAGGTGAACGTTTCCGCAGAGACGGAATATAGGATCGAGAAGATTTTGAGGCGTAGAGGACGCGGACCCAATCTCGAATATTTTGTAAAGTGGGAAGGATACCCGACATCATTTAACTCTTGGGTTGCGGCTTCTTCCGTGCGTAAATTATGAGCGAGTTTTACTTGACGTAACCAAGCGATAGCTCTCGCGAATTCTTTCCCCAAAACACAATAGCTCATTATCGAACAAAACTGAGTCATCGTATCGATTTAGAGAACGATGAGTGGCATGTAGGTTTGGCTGAGATTTCGATTCCGTCAATCGATTTAGAAGATATAGCTCCGACTCATCCTCCAACAGATTTGACTGAATTAAAAGAGGGAGCTTCTACTCGCAAAGATGAAGATAGTGTAGTAGAAAAGATAGATCCTGCTAATCCTCCAACCCATTTAATTGGAGGGGAAGAGGGAGCTTTAACTCGTAAAGATAACAGAACACGAAACGACTATGGGGTAGTTAGAGGGGAAGACGTTGGACCCGGGGATGGTCGAGTCAAAAATTGCGATAGAAAAAGGTCTTTTCTTCGAGATTCCGCAAGGAACGTGCGAAAGCGTGTTTTGCTTTTGCTTCGACATATACTGCTCCCCCCCACAGTATAAGGGATAACATAGTAAACAATATCATGCGCTCTGTAGATGAATTAGCAATACGAGATGGACAGGTAGGTGTAAACGAACGACGTTTAACAGACTCAATCATAAAAAGAGCAAAGGATGTTACATATTCACTACCATCAGGAGTCTATGACTCATTCGGAGACTTAAAATATCTTTAGAGGGTTTTTCTAGCGCAGGACAAAATAGATAAAAGAGGAATGGAGATTATTATCGTCTTTCCTGATTCAGCTGACGGATGAAGATGATGATGCAAACATACAAAATATATTCAGCAATGTTAAAGCAACTTTCTCAAAATCGAGTGGTAAACGAGGGAGTAGAAGTATAACTCCTGCTCCTAAAAACATTTACGTGTACACCAACATTATTAAGCCTCAGTTTGTGGGCAATTCCTTGAGTCGCTGTTAAGTATACTCAATACTCGAGTTGGAGGATATCAAGTATTCAATCCGATTTTCTATTACCCCATCGAGAAGAAAAACATTGAAAGCGTTGAGATTTTAATGACAGATAAACTCGGTGATCATATTCCATTTCATAGTGGGATACAATCTTCAATAGTGGTGTTACATTTTATAAAAAAGAAGTAATTTAGATTAGTTCATCATTAAGCAACGAGATGGCTCCGTTAGCGGATCGCTATTACGCATACTATGCAAGACAGGTGGGAGGAGAGGTGGAACCAATATATCGAGCGTCATATCGCGAGCAAAAGGGGAGGGGGAAGTCAATGCGGGTTTTCCACCGGGTCAGGTTGTCCATGTCTGCCGACGTTTCGATGACCGAGTTGCTCATCGTCTTCAGGGCATGAAAGGGGAGGGGTATTGGGAGTTATCTCGCGGGCATGTGGCGATTTGCGAAACCATCATTATTTAGCGGACTTAAGACTGTGGAGAAAGAGGTCGCAAGGGCGGGAGCTGCTGCCCTTGGCGATCTTGGCACTAAACCGGTTAAGGAGATATCACGCAATAGATTAAACGAGGCGGGACAAAACTTGAAACGAAAGGCGGAAGAGAAGTTACAGAGTATGAAAGGCAGGAGATTGAAGATTGCAAAACGTCCTCGCTTGATTGAAATAAAACCAAGAAGTGGTAAGAAAAAACAGCATTCAAAGAGAGGGCGAAGAGCGAAGAAGGTCGCGCCGAGAGATATTTTATCATGTCTGAGCATATGCTGAGTTCGTTGGATTTATTCCAACCTAATCCACCCATACAGACCAACATTCTATCTAAACGCCTGGTGCCTTACAAACCCATATCTTCGTTGGACAATCGATCGGTCATTGAATTTTTAATCAAAGATTCTGGCGACTCGTACAGAGATTAAAATAGTGTATACCTCAAGCTCAAAGTGAAGATTTGCAAGAAAAATTTAAGTGATTATACCGATGCGAATACTAATCAACCGGGTGTAGTGAATAATATTCTACACTCACTATTCGAGCAATGTGACGTATATTTCAATGAGACTTTTTTCACGCCTTCAGAGAATAATTATCACTATAGAAATTATTTGGAAAACATTCTAAACTATGGATCTGACGCTAGTAGAACACACTTGCGTAATGTCGGTGGGGAATTGGACACGGGGGATGATGTTAACAAGATCGATAGCAGCAATGTTGGGTAAATGAAACAATCGTGGTTCAAGAATAGTGCCGAAGTGGAGTTGTATGGTAAATTACACGTGGACGTGTTTAATCAAACCCAGCTGCTACTCAATGGCGTAGACATTAATATTAGATTAATGCTCTCTAAACTTGCTTTCTATCTAATGGGTGAGGACGATGGGGTTTTGCGAATACTCGACGCAACGCTATACGTGCTGCATCATGATATTAACCCTTCGATATTAGTAGCGCATAGTAAAATGTTAGAACGAAACAAAGCTAAATATCACTACAAGCGAACAGAATTGAAAACGTTCACTGAACCCTCAGGCGATCGAACTTTAAGTATTGACAACGCAATCAATGGACGAATACCTAACACTCTAATATTTGCAATGGTCAATAATGACTCGTACGCCGGTGATTTTAATAAGAATCCATTTGCACTCTCTCACCACTCACTCGAGAATTTTTTGCTCTTTGTGAATGGAGTTCAGATTCCTTCCGAGGGACTGGAATGTAATTTTAGCAGCAAAAAGTATTGGGCACGAGCGTATGATACGATTTTCTCCGGCAGTGGAATAAAGCATCACGATAAGGAAAATCAAATCACTTACGATATGTTTGGACACGGATATTTTATGCTAGTATTTGATCTCACCCCGGACGATTCAGGTAACGAGGACTATGTAAGTTTAGGGATACGGGTGTGGTGAGAATAGAGGCGAGATTTGAAAACGAATTGACTAAAACCGTGACGTGCTTGATCTCTGCTGAATATGAGGCTACACTAGAAATTGATAAAAACAGGAAGATTATCACAAATTTATAGTCATGGATAGCGTTCAAATCGATAGACTATTACGTAATAGATTGGGTGAATTATTTCGTGGAGTATATCCTTCCGACAAGTTACCACACACACCGAAAAATGGCATATTCGTAGTAAATTTAGATCCGGCTAGTTTTCCAGGTTCTCATTGGGTAGCTATTTACATAAATAATCAATTTGCAGAATACTTCGACTCGTACGGATTAAGCCCCTTTGTTCCTAAAATTTTGGATTTTTTAAAGCCTTTCAACTGAACTCATTCGCATTCAGATACAAAGCTTTCATTCCGACATTTGTGGGGAATATTGTTGCTTGTATGCAGTTAGTATATCTTTAGGTCACTCGCTACACAAATTCCTCATCAAATTCAATCACACTAACCCACACCTCAACGACTGCCGCACCCTGGAGCTGTTTCTACTCACCTTCGATGGGATGAGGAGTGATACGAGGTGTCATCCCCGAGCCTAACGTTGCTGTTCTAGAATAAATACAGCGCACGGGGAGAGGAGGTGATTATTAAAGAAGAATCAGTCGCAGAATGCAGATCGTGGCATCTGTGAGTTTCAACCAAAGCGGCGTGACGGAGCTTGCAGCCGTTGACGTTGATTCAAACCGCCTTTTTTAGGGCACTTTCAAGAAACATGGGAAACTCGTTGCTGGGGGAAAGAAGCTTCGGTTTCAAGACCCTCTGCACTGCGATGAGATATCCTTCAACAGTGGATTGATCTCTCTTACGCCGAGCTTCTCCCCGGTTTGGAGGCCATCATTGAGGGAGCGACCGCTCTCTTCGCATTTAGCGAGAAAGAGTGCGAATTTCTCTCTAATCTCACGCAGCGTACTTTCATCACTCTTTCACTCTTCAAAAGGAATTAAATTGCCCCCCTCCTGAAAAATGCAGCTTTATCTCATTCTCCTACCTCAATCCCTGTCACAAATTACGCAATAGCACGTGCGCATTGAGAGACGCTCATTCCCTCGCCCAGTGGTTACTATACAACCGTCTCAAGGTAGAAGTTGATCCATGCCCGGATGATTGTTCCCCCGCCCCTCTTCTAACATCGTCCTCTTAAGCTAAATAAATTCTCACCGTACCACCGTCTCCACCCGTCAAGAGGAAGAGACCAGGTGGACATCATCCCAGTCCCGTTGCATCTTTACTCTCGAACAATCTGCTACTTCAATCGGTGTATTATTTAAACAGTGCAAAGTCGAAGACTGTGTGTGTGCTGGTTACGATCCTGGTAGAGACTGAATCGGTCGTGCAATTTAATCAAGTGGGAAAAAAAGTGTGATAGTTTCACATAGTGAATGGGATAATATTCTGAATTCTGAAAATACTACGGATTTGTTTCTTTATAAAGGTGAAAAGTAACAATTAACCTCATCCTGCTTAGCGTATGAAAATTACTTTGGGAAGAGACATTTGGTTATTAGGAACATAAGCTCGTTTAACTTGAACGGTGATGAATGGGGGGCATTGGTCAAGCTCTCAAAGCTGATAAATCTTTTCCTCCGGAGACATTTGGCTAGTCGTGATAAAGTAAGACAATCTCGCCACCAAATTAGCAAAAAATATCACAGATTGTGATTTTGAAAGACTTGAATTAGAGATGGTCCTCATAACGTATGATTTGCCTGGTAATCAAAAAGTATAACTTGGTTGTACTCTGATTTTTCCAGCGCGTGAGTGAAAGGCTTTTTGACCTCTGGCACGAAGTTATATAGTCAAGGAATTGGCAATTATCTCTGTTCAGGACAAATGTTGCAATACGTGGTTATTTAAATCACCAGAGAGATTGCTGTATACAAAAGAGACGCTTGGTTGAGAAACAACTATCATGGCTTGACCGAATATTCTGGAGACGGATTATTCCGATTTGGAGATCATACTTTATAATTATACAAAGCAATTTAAATTTGCGTGGCTAATCTAGAATTGTATGGTTGTCCCTCGCTTAAGAAATTAACTACAAATGAGGGATGTTTAATTGGATATGGATGGTAATTTACAATGTGCAAGAAAAAACTGTCACAAGTTGGCAAATTGGAGCCTACAAAATAAAATTTGTTTACGTGATTACCATTAAAAATCTTTTTGCAATGGATGGATTAGTCTTTATCTGTTATGTAACATTACCATTTGTTCTTTTTTCATTTATTATACCGTTCAATGAAATGGATATAATTGTATTGAGAGTTATTTACTCGAGAATGGTTACTTGAACAAAAGTGATATGAGCATGGAGGTACAATTATATGCGATCATAAGTGCAGTGCGTTTATTGCAAGAGCAATATAATATGTGGAGATGGTGAATTGAACTATGAGACGATATATTTTGTCAAAAATATAACCAACACCTCTGTTCAGTGGCCCAATGATTTATTCGCACAAACACAGAATTGTACAGAACTCTTTCCTCCACTTTTGCACGTGCTTTCACCTCGAGAGCGGACTGTAGACTCCTCGAAAAGGAAGTCTATCCTCTCGTTTTCACCGTCCAGTCTACTTGATCGGAACGGCCCGCTGGCCAACCACAGGTACAAATTCAAACCGGCGGCGGGAGACATAATTCACCAAAAATTCCGCCCGCCTCGTCTGAAGGACGAAAGAATTGTTTGTGGTACACAGTAAGAGTAGTCCGCCCAACATGATCGGCTGGTATCATGGATATTGTCTTGTTGGCATTGGCAGTGGACCGAGTCTCACGATCGGGCGTTGCAGCGTGGTATTCGCCATTTTCACTGTTACCACGCGAACGAATCCATCCGGTCCAGGATGAACCTCGGTTATGCGGCCCAATGGCCACTTGGAAGGTGGGTAGCGGTCGTCTCGGACGATCACGAGCTGTCCTACAGCGAATTTTTCCTTTGGATCACGCCATTTGGTCCTCTGCTGCAGGTGGTGAAGAGACTCTCGTGACCAGTGTTTCCAAAAGTTCAGCTGCAGCCGTTGAAGAAGACGCCATCTGGATAAGCAATTATCTGAAATATTGGGACACACAGGTTCTGGAATTAAAAACAAAGTACTACCGATTAAAAAGTGGGCTGGGGTCAGAGCATTAAGGTCATCTGGATCAGAGGACAATGGATGGAGAGGTCGGGAGTTGAGACAGGCCTCAATTTGAATGAGAACTGTTGAGAACTCTTCAAACGTGAGGGTATGTTCACCAACTACTCTGAGGAGGTGATGTTTCGTTGACTTTACCCCAGCCTCCCATAGACCACCAAAATGTAGAGAATTCGGTGGTATGAAAGACCAACTTGTTCCATCATTGGCCAGAACTGAAGCAACTTCGGCGTAGAAATCCGAAGCTGCGCCGAACATCCTCCGCAGTTCCTTGGCGGCCCCTTGAAAAGTGGTTGCATTGTCGCTGTACAGCGAGCGGCAAACACCTCGACGCCCAGCAAAGCGTCGATAGGCAGCCAGGAACGAGTGAGTTGTGAGGTCGCTGACGGTTTCCAGATGAATTCCTCGTGTAGCAAAGTACACGAACAGTGCTACGTAGCCCTTGTATGAGCGATGTCCTCTGCCTTTGGTAGTGCGCAGGTAAAATGGGCCTGCGTAGTCGAGTCCAGCTACGCTGAAGGGGCGCGCTGGTGTCGTCCGCGTTGCAGGAAGGTCGCTCATCAGCTGATAGCCGAAGCGTGGTTTTGCACGATGACATATCACACACTGCCGCGTGAGTTTTTTAACAAGTGCCACATACCCAGTATCCAAGCCTGGCTCCGTAAAATATTAAGGATAAGAGTAGGTCCACTGTGAAGCGAGGAAAGGTGAGCAAATTGGATTAAAAGTTGGCTTAGATGGGATCTTTTCGGAAGGATGAATGTGTGTTTGGCAGAAAATGAAAGAGTGGAATTTTTTAGACGACCCCCTACACGAAGGATACCGTTTTCGTCCAGAAAAGGCTTCAGGCTCCGTAGCGGATTACGCCTGGGCAGAGGCTTGCCCGCTCGTAGCAATTTCAACTCCCAGAAAAGGCAAACGATTGTGCTAGCTGGAGCTCTTTGCAACGAGCGGCAGCGAGCTCGCTAGTTGACAGAAAGTTGGTATTAGGAATTCGCGATCGTTGACAGCGTGCAATGAATCTTAGGCAACCATTACTCTAATCAGCCTGGTTATCGAAGAGAACCGTTTCAATATTGCATTCTCTTCTGCAGCTTGAACGACGAATAGTTGAGGAACGATAACAGGTTCAGGTTGACTTGGCCAATTTTCCTGGGTAGATAGCAGCCATTCTGGTCCTCGCCACCATAGAGATGAATTTATAAGAGCATCAGGGTCTAAGCCCCGACTCGGGAGGTCAGCTGGATTCTGCTCTGAAGATACGTACCGCCACACAGCAGAAGGCAGCTCGGTATGTATAAATGACACCCTATTAGCAATGAAGGTTTTCCAATAACTAGGATGCTTCCGCAGCCAGGCGAGAGTTACCTGGCTGTCCGACCACGCGAAGACTGGTAGCGACGAGAATGCTTTTATTTTCCGCAAATCATTGACCAAACGAACAAGGAGTGCTGCTCCGCAAAGTTCCAACTTTGGTATTGTTATAGTTTTAACGGGGGTAACCTTGGATTTCGCTGCGAGAAGAAATACTCGACATTGATTTGCGTTGTCAAGTACACATAGATAAATGGCTGCAGCATATGCTCTCTCCGATGCGTCTGCACAGCCGTGAAGCTCGCATCTTGAGGTCGGCGTCGTTTGCAGCCAACGATCAATTCGCAGCTTTGAAAGTCTAGGGATTGCATTGAAATAGTTAGTCCATCGATCCTTAATATCCGTAGGTAATGGTGTATCCCAACCTATCTTTGAAATCCACATGTCTTGCATGAGTACTTTTGCGACTACAGTGACTGGAGCGACCCAGCCTAGTGGTTCAAAGAGGCGCGTAATCTTGGAGAGCACCGTCCTTTTTGTGAGAGCCATAGTGTGGATTTCCGTTACTCGCAGGTTAAATCCAAACAGGTCAGCTGTTGGGTCCCATACAAGGCCAAGAGTTTTTATAGGCTCCTTTGAGTCAATAGATTTTTCCTGCTCACATTCACGACGCTGTGAGGCACGTCGTTGCAGAAGAGCTGGATGGTTGACAGCCCATTTGTCGAGTTCTATTCCGGCACAGGCCAGCAGTTTCACTAGTTGAGTGGCGATCCTTTGAGCCATGAGCAATTCATCTGCTCCCGCGAAGATGTCATCGACGTATGAATCCTCGCGAAGGCAGGCAGCTCCGAGAGGAAACCGGTGCCCCTCATCTTCGGCGAGTTGAAGAAGGGAACGCATCGCCAAGAATGGTGCGCAGGCTGTGCCATATGTGACCGCGGTGAGCCGGTACTCCACCGCTGGGGTGTTAGGATGCGGTCGCCAGACAATTCTTTGCAGGTCCTGGTCAGCAGGATGTACCCATATCTGACGAAACATCTTTACAATATCGGCGGTAAATACGAAGCGGTGACGTCGCCAGTTGATTAGCACCAGCGCGAGGTCCCTTTGAAGAGGACCAGATAGAAGAAAATCGTTCAGACAGTAGTGCTGTGAAGTACGGCGAGACGCATCAAACACAACTCGAAGCTTCAAAGATGGGGTATGAATGACAGCATGATGAGGTAGGTACCAAGCCCGCTTTATCTGAGAATCGGAAGTTGGAACCTTTACCATGTGCCCAAGTTCCTCATAAACCTTCATGAAGTCTCGGTAGGCAGCGGCTATCTCAGGCTCCCGAACGAATCGTAGCTCAGTCGAAGCAAGTGAGCGAAGAGCCGTTCGACGAGTCTCGTCTACAGTTACAGGAAGCTCCGATACGATTGGAAGCTGAACGATATATCTCCCGTCCGACCCACGAGAGTGAGTATCTTTGAAGTGCTGCTCACATCGCTCATCCTCGGGACGCAATGTTCTCGTGGAGGGAGGAACTTCTTCTAATTCCCAAAATCGCTGAAGATCATCTAGCAGATTCTGTGCAGCCGCGCAATGCAATGAGACGAGAGACCGTCTTGGAGAGGATTCCGCCCGCCGGACTCGCTTCCTTCAGTTGTCCCCGAGATGATCCATCCAAGAGCAGTGTTCTGAGCGATGATCTGTCGGTGAGGGAATCTTTGCAGCCCTTGGCGTAGCAATAGTCCATAGACATCCGCACCAAGGATAATGTCGATGGTCTCAGGCTTATAAAATAGTGGGTCAGCCATCTGCAGATTGGAGAACAAAGACAAATCTGTCTCAATTATCTCTCTTGCAGGTAGTTGATTCGTGAGCCGTGGTAGTACTAATGCCTTAACTTCAAGGCAGAACGATGGCTCATAAACGGAATACAGTGAGAGTTGAACGATGTTCAGTGCAGTGCCAGCCTCAGCTGCGCCGATTCCTGACAGGAATCTGCGTTCGCTGGCGGGGTAAATGAAGAAGTTGTGCTAAGGCCTCCGTAATGAAAGATACTTCGGAGCCGTTGTCTAACAGCGCCCGAGCTCGTACTTGGACGCCTTGAGGACCCGTGACCAGTACCTGAGCCGTAGCGAGAATTACGTAGTGGATTGGAGCAGCCACGTTGGCGGTTAGTGTGTTGACTGCTGTGCCATTTTCCTCCACAGGAGACTTTAATTGAGGTTCAGCCTCAGTATCTTTAGCGGCACACACATCGTTGCCAACCGTTACTGTATGTAACAAAGAATGATGTCGTCCACGACAATAGACACAGCGCTTAACGGACTTACACTCCTTGAAGCGATGACGACCCAGACAGTTGAAGCAGAGGTGTAATTTTCGAGCCTCATGTCTTCGTTCAACAGGAGTCTTTTCGAGGAAACCGGAGCAGACGGCTATATAGTGGTCCATTGAGCATATAGGACAATTACGGGTGCTTGTGGAAGGTAGTCGCTTAGTCTCAACGTGAAAAGACTTCGCCTCGGACGAGGAAAATTTGGGCGTCGTGATACTTCCTTTGTCCCAACTCGTAAGAGGAGCTATCATCTCTAAGGCACGGATACGACCCTCGAGAAATTCTATGAGCTCCCTAAAACTGGGAAATAAGTTTGGATTCGCTTGACTATTTGGTGTGAGATTACTCAACCGGTCCTTGGTCGTCAGGTGCGACTCCCATGTCTTTCGCGATTCTTTATCCAAACGCTGAGCCGTGATAAAGACAAGCCAGTCCCATGTTGCCACTGGACGACCCAGGTTCTCTAGCGCTCGAACCACCTGACTCGTTCGGTCGACTAAAGTCCGCAATTCCGATGCTGACTCCTTCATCATCTTTGGCAAATTCATTATAGTAGACAAATGAGTGTGCAAGTACAGTCGTGGATTACTGTACCTGGCTTTCAGGGCCTCCCAGGTTGGTTTGTAGTTGGCGTCCGTAACAGAGATGTTTTTTACAAACTCCGCTGCTAAATCCATTAGGCACATCTTTAAATATTGCAACTTTGTAGCAGGAGAAAATCGATGTTCTCCGTCCACTATTTCTGTAAATAGATCGCAGAACAGTTCCCAATCCGCAAATGTACCCGAAAAGCTCGGTAACGTTGTTCTCGGAAGCTGGATGGGAAGTTGGAAATTAGCGTAATCGGCCTGACCAGCTCCACCTTGTCCAGATGAGGTCGTAGGTACGGTACATCAGGTAACTGGGCGAGCATGGCTTTTAGTTCAGCGCACGTATCATAGTAATTCTCCTCCGTCTTCATATTGTCCATACACTAAATAACGCTCCTTCGACACATCTTCCCGCGTCACCAGCTCAAAGTGCGTGGAAGTGTAATCGTTCCAATACTGCTTAAGGGAGTCGATTCTACTCTGAATGGCTTCCTTAGTGATATTTGCAGCACCCTTCTTTAAATTCGGCACTAGTAATTGCATGATCCCGTTGTTCCTGCTGCGCAATCAGTTGCTTCGTTGTCGTAAGCATGATGTTTACTAGGATCCTAACGGGCAGCCGGTATTGCAGTAATGCTCAAAACAAAGACGTGGGCAAATAAACTCTTTAAATACTTTGCGCCTGAAAGAGTGCGCAAAACAGACGAGTAACAGCCTCGTAAAAAACTTCGCTATGCAGGGCGAGCAGCGCACAGCTGATTTTGCGAGAGGAGGGAGGATAGGGAATCAGTGGGAGGAGGGAGGGGAGAGACGGACAGCGAGGCGAGGGGAAGTACAGCACGCTCATTCGCGGGGAAGAGGAGTAGAGGCTTTTGCGAGAGGAGGGAGGTTAGGGAATCAGTGGGAGGAGTGAGGTACAAAGTCCACCATCCATAAGTTTGGGTATGGGTTAACTCACAGCGGCGAGACGGAGCGACGACACGAAGTCCACAGGCACCTCCCCGGTCGAATGGTAGTGTAATGTTCACTGTAATTCACAATGTCTTCAACTGCAATTGTAGCCTCGTGCAGCACTTATCACACACGGTCGCGAATAAACGAGGATCCGGCCCGAAGGACCATTTGTTCAGTGGCCCAATGATTTATTCGCACAAACACAGAATTGTACAGAACTCTTTCCTCCACTTTTGCACGTGCTTTCACCTCGAGAGCGGACTGTAGACTCCTCGAAAAGGAAGTCTATCCCCTCGTTTTCACCGTCCAGTCTACTTGATCGGAACGGCCCGCTGGCCAACCACAGGTACAAATTCAAACCGGCGGCGGGAGACATAATTCACCCAACAACCTCCATGTGTGGTTGATGTATTTATAATATTGTAAATATTATTATTGTGAAAAATAAATATTTTTTGTAAACCTGTATTTTCTCTCTTTTATTTCTATGATACCTTTTGGATTAGAGGTAATAAAAAATGACAGCAAAAAATTTTTTTTCAATGTTTTTTTTTATTTAGAACAAAGTAATATCATTAGATACAACATTGAGTACAAAAGTGTAGGATTTTATAAATTCTCCTTTTTCCTCGTTTGTTTGCCCATAGTTTATTCTTGACTTTTGTCCCGTAGTAAATGTCACTGGGCGCATACAATCTGGTTCGTCACAGGTCAATCCTGAGGGTCTTTTTTTTGATGCACTAGCAACACCATCGCGTTCCACTAATTGCAATCCTTTTGGTAAAGATAGCGTGAAAGCACTATCACACGCTATGATGTTATCATGATGAATTTCGTACACATTGCATACGATTGATGATTCTTGACTCATGGCTTTCTGCAACATTTCACCTGAGTTTCAACTGTTCCACTGTGGACACGTTGAACCGCTCGATAACTTTAGTAGATGGATTCCGGAAGCCAGAAAAGTTAACACTCTGCCCCACGAGAGCAATCATCTTATCCATGTGTTTCACTTCAACGTAGTATCTATTATCGAACTTCATATGTAGGATGAGATCGTTTTCGTCGTTGTTCTCTAGCAGCGGTGAGGGGAGACACACTTCATAGACATTTCTCACGTTCTCATTCACTTTGCTGACGCGGAGCTGATGCACACCGCCCAGCTCTGCAGTTGCAGATAGAGGTATGTGCCGCATCCTTACACAACGGTTAATTGAAGAGGTCTGATGAGAAAAATATTGTCGCGATTCTCTTTATAATGGCTCGACCGTTGGCTCAATCTCCTCACCCTCCACAATGATTCGTAGAGAAATCTCGGGGGCGTGGCTAACTTTTCTTTCCACGTCGGTATTTGATGACTCCATTCTAATAAGTATAATCGATGTCTTCTAAAAGCAATATGGGAAAGACTAGCTCGTGTACCTCGTTCTCACTCCCGCCGTGGATCAGAGGCCTGGATATAATAGGAGACATAACCTGTCCCATCCTGCAATAGTTGCATATATGATTAAAAGATGTACTTGTTTGTTCTTTAATACCCCCCAGCCATGAACGTGTTAGAACATGTCTATGCTTTATGATCACGTCCTTGGGTTGACACGTGCTTTTACTTGAAAGAAGTGATGCTTTGCATCTCAGAAGGAAGTATAATGCAACCTAGAAGGAAGAGGAAGAGGGGAGGGGAGGGAAGCGGGGAGGGGAGGGTTTATGTTGAAATGCGGAAGCAATTGTGAAAAGAATTGCGTTTAAGCTGAGCGAGTTGAAACTTGATGTCTGAGTGGAGCACAAGGTTATCGATGCGGAATAGACATTGCACACAGCAATCGGTGCGAATGACACGGACTATTTCATCAACGAATGCCATGCATGGGCGTTTTCCTGTGTTGCTAGATATTATACATTTAGGTCTGCTGCGGGCTTATTGATCAATTTATCTCAAAGCTGAGGACGTCATTTGATGCGGGTTAATGAGGGCTATCAGACGGAGTCGTTATATTTTATCTAAGTTAATAAGTATGCGAGATATTTGATATTGATTATATCAAATGTTTTTCGGCTGTTGTGAGTTAAATATTCACTTCGTTGCAAAGAAGAGGGCATCATTTGATGCGGGTTAATTAGGGCTATCAGATGGTGTCAATATATTTTATCTAAGTTAATTAGTATGCGAGATATTCGAGATTGTTTATAAGTCACGTGACGCGCTGAAATCCTCATTTCTCACCTACTGACGGTTTCGTCTCATCCAACCCAGGCTAAATAATAAATAATCAATAATCCGGTGCCGGGGTGGATGATCCTTCGTAGAGCACTTCGCGACCTTGACGATCGCCAAAGACCGTTATCCGTTAAGAGACCAAGTGGATCCGAAATTCCCTCACTTCCTTCAAACCACCACCGTTTTCGACGGATACCTTCGCTTCTGCGCATAGCGTACAGGCCCTCGCGGTCTGAATTCTGCGCCCGAGCCGAATTTTAGAGTAAACAGCCTCCGGGTCCTCGTGATTTGAAATAGCAATTCAGATGGCTCTTGCTAAACTGAGTTTATCGTCGTTTTTAACCACGACAATTGACTTTATGGTCCGGCAAAAATCGTGAAATGACTTGAGACGATCTCCATCACGCCACCCCCCTTCCGGTTGCTCGGCATAGGCGAACGAAACGTTTAACATCCCGTCCAAAATAAAATTTTCATTAGACTGGATAATTTTATCGATCCTCTGCAGACTTACTTCGCCATCGAACTGATCCAGCCTCCGGTATGAAATATGGACCGGTCTGTCTGCTCTGCTTCTGCTCAGCAGTGTCAATCCCGCCATGAAGTGCGGCGGTAGATCTCTCTTCATCATCTCAATCAGGTTGTGAAGACATCTCTCGAACCACCGGAGGGGTTTTTCACCGTCCGGTACAGGACGGAAGGAGATTGTCATTTCACGTCCCCTGAGTCGGTAATTTTTAAGGTAACTCCGGTTTTCCGCCAGGACGGTTAAATAATTTTCCTCACCCCCACCTCCCGCTTGAACTCCCTGCACTCATCTCAGTAATGGATCCGGCAATTCACCGCAGCCGATTTCCGCGTCAAGGAGCGATGGCTGGGCTTCCTGTTCCTCACACGTTGGAGCGAGCTGGCCCTCCTCAAAACTTATTAAATCTTCAATTTCTCCCGCGTTTTCCTCTTGGAAATACTCGCCAAATAAATCACCCGTCAACTCAGGCAAGCAAGCATCACCAGGCGGAAGAAAACCGTCTTCAAGACCTTCAAGCACTTCCGGGTTTACATGCAGGGAACCACTTTTATCTTCATCCGCGGCGAAATCCTTGTCCGTCAACATTCGATGCCGGTGTAAAAAGCTGTCCCTTAATCACTGGCAAGGGGGAATCACTCGTAGGAAACAAGGACGGGCTTAAAAAAGAGGGGATTTGCGACTCCGTCAGGTTCACACTCCCCAATTCGCGCACATCACTCGCTGGCAAGGGCTCCACGCTGCGTTCCAACGCTCGAGTGAAACTCGCATCGACCTCATTGTCAAATCCAAACGGTCCGGAAGCGGAAGCGGCGCTTTCCATCGCCCTAACGTCATGCATTAATCTGGTGAGAATACCGATTTCCACATCCTCGCCAATAACCGTCATGCGGTGCACAAGCCCATCCAGCGCCGCTTTTAAAAGCGTTGCATTTTCCAATGTGCCCGTACGGTGGGCGCGAATTATTTCGCCAGCCAGTACGTAGTTAAAGATCAACTCCATTTTTTCCTGCAAAAGAGCAGGAAACCTAATTTTAGATCAATTGACGACGAATTAATTATCCGTGAATGAGACAAGTGACTCTCCGTAGGCTAGCGAAATAATACGGATTTTCTCAATGAATAGGAAATCAAACTTCAGCCCTAATTGGGAATAACTTAGTAAAATTCACACTTACTTCTAAGTGAAAACTGGCGAACGGTGCTCGTTGATAGACCCTTTCGCCGTTCTTCGGATTATCTCGCTGTTGGAAACGCTGTTGATAGGCGATGGTAGCACTGTCAATCGACGACTTCTATCACGTAAAGCACTGAGTGCGACGAACGGTGAATATGAATCTCTGCTCGCAAGAAACAACGCAAAAGTCAAGTGTCGTTCAGGTCGGAAATATGGGTTTTTATATGGATAGTCGCCGTGGTTACATCATCTCCAAGTTCGAGATCGGCTCTTGCCCACGTCTTCATTTTAGGAATTCTATAGCGACTTTAAGGTGTCTATATCGGAAATGATAACGCTAATACAACACGGCTGAGTCACTGACCAAGACACTCTAAATTTCTTGGATAATGGCAAGGGCGCCTTACCGACCCCAGACGGGTGGGGGTGGGTGGGCCATCGGTTTATCCAGACTGCTGGAGCCGAATGATTGACTTGTGACATAGGTTTAAATTGGGGGCGGGGAGCGGGGGAAGTGGGCCGGGCAGGTGGGGCTGCGGGCGCCGAATGATTGACAGATGACATGTCCAGACAGGTCACTGGGTCACTTAAAAATACATTGGAATGCACTTTTAGATAAGGGGGCCCTATGATCCACAGAGCGGGGACGGGGAAAGTGGGGGGTGGGTAAACATCGGAATTAACTTAATCGATAAGGGCAGTGGGGGGAGGGGAAAGTGACCTGAAGTCCAGCCATTAGTAGTTATCTCCTCACCTGCTACCCCAAAGATGCTGAATGTCCAAACACACCTCAGTCCACCACCTCAGCATATCTATACTCTTGTGACTACGCCAGTCGCCTCGCCGACTCTACCCGTCCCACCCGAGCCCTCCTTCCACCCCGAGCCAGAGTTCAATAGAAATGTACGTACTTTATATTATGAACCAATATTTGAATACACTGATCTTCTCTTGACCCGGTCTTATTTCCTCGCGACAATAACACTCTCCCTACAACATAGAACGATCCGAAAGGAGAAAGCAGTAGGGCGTCGATTCTTCGAGGATGCGTCCCAAAAGTAGCACCCCGCCCATCTTCCATCCGTCCACCCCTTTCCCCCTCCACCACCACCGACCACTGCCACGCCACGCCGTCGCAGCGATCGTGTTATCGTATACAAAATGGCAACATTTCTCTACCCACAAGGTTTTCCTACAGCAGGCTATTGAATTACGCATATAATACAGTATTGCATTATGGTGAGTCCCCTGAGACAATGCGGGCGTTGGGGCGGCCCAGGCGAGCGAGCTTATATCGCTTCCGCGGACGCTTACCCACGGCCATGTATGTTATTTCCGTTGCCGTGTATGTTTCCTTCGCTAAAATTACAAATTGACAATATCTAATTCTTCAAGAAAGAGGCAACGCGTCGTGGTAGTTCTGGGATGTCGAGGATCACTGAAAAGGAATCGAAGGGAACGGCCAATTTGCTGGCGGACTCAGGAGGCACAGGTATCACTAAGGCCCCTTTCACACGGGACGGCACGGCGCCGTTCTGCTTGATCAACGTTAGCTTAAATGAGCCTTTACACACGACACGGCGTCGGCCGTCCACGGCGCGACGCCGTGGACGGCCGCCGTGAGCAGCACGGCGAGCTTCAAAACTTTGTCCAGCGGAGTGCCGTCCAAAGTAGCTAGATAGTATACAAACATATGAGCGCCTTCACACATAACGGCGGGCTCCTGCGCATGCGTACGTCATATTAATACCGCTACGGCTGTCAGTTTCATTGTGATTGGAAGTAGAGGCATCACATTTTGGGTTCAGTCATTCATATTCTATGATGGCCACTTCACCAAAAGAGGATTATGATCTGGATGTGGATGTTCTGATTACTTTGGTTGAAGAACGACCCGTACTATGGGATAAGTGTTCCGAAGAATACAAATCCAAAACTAGACAACAAACTCATGGAGAGAGATCTGCACCAGGCTGAACCCTGACTTCAACTCCCTATCGGACGAGAATAAAACCCAGAAAGTACTGTAAGTAATAATTAAACTAAGTGCAAATGATATTGGATCTAACCCCGTCTGTTAATTTCCCCTGCTCAAAATAAAAGATTTTCCTGTGGTTAATAGTAGAGCCTTGAAAGGAATGTAGCAATGGGCGTTTTTGAAAATTGTTGGTGTCCCCAAAAAACAGTATTGGAGGTTTTGGGAGTAATCTATTTCGTGGAAACATCACTATATGCTAAACACATTTCCTGCAATACACAAACTTTAAGGGACTTAAGTTTAGATATTTAGCCTAAAAAATTCCTTATTTTTTGGGGACATATACATAGTTCTATGACGCACAATAATACTTCCATTCAATGTCATACAACCTCCCTAAGGAATTTCGTTCGTTGATTCGTGGATTTAACAAAGTGAAATAATGAACGGGGGGATGCCTGGATGAACATAAAAATAAAATACTGTCAAACGTTGTTGTGTAAAAATTTAAGTTTTATTTAAAGCACAGGATATACATGTTAAACAAGAATTACAAATTGTTTAGTTGAATAACTCCTATTACAAGGGGACTGGTGGCATTGTGATTTCTATATCATCTTATTTTGCCATGGCAATTGTCCCTCATTGCTCATGAAGTATTTAGTAAACAGTTTCCTAACATCTTCACCAACTTTTTTACCACGTCCAACTGGGGCCTCTGGTTCATCTTCGAAACCGGTAACCGACAGGGTGTCCTCAAAATTGTATCCATCTCGAGAACGTACAAAGTTATGTAGAATGCTACAACATTTGATAATTTTAACAGCTAATTCCTCTTTGGCATTGATGGGTCTATGGAAAATTCTCCACTTGTTTGATAATATGCCAAATGCGCATTCTACGTAGCATCTTGCTCTGCAAAGTCTGTAATTAAACACTCTTTTGCTAACACTATGCTGCTTTCCAGGATATGGTCGCATTAAGTTATTATGAATTCCAAACCCCTCGTCGCCTATGAATACATACGGCACTGGTTGTGGAATAGTCGAGTACAATGGCTTTGGTTGGGGCAAAGGTAAAGTACCTTCAATTATACTCTTCCACAATCTTGAGGCATTGAAAACAGTGGAATCACTGTCTTTCCCTAATGCCCCAATGTCTACAAATATGAAGCGATATTGTGCATCACAAACTGTGATCAATAAAATGGAGAAATAGTTCTTGTAGTTCATAAATAATGATCCACTATGTTCGGGTTTAACAAGTCTGATATGTTTACCGTCGACAGCGCCAATGCAGTGTGGGAATTGAGTTTTCCTTTGAAATTCACTAGCAACATTTTCCGGTGAAGGACGGATTACGGTGACCAGGGTTAAGGGTGATAAGGTTAACGGTTTTGGGTTGGGGTAGGGGGAGGTCTATTCAAAGGAGGGGGAATGCGTCAGGAACAAATGGTCATTGCATAAAATATGCGGGCTCGCTTGTGTATTTATATGTTCTTAACAAAGAGAGACAGTTACATCGTGTAATATCTGCCATTTCGCGTAATCGCTAAGTGTTTATAAACAATTGTCCACTTACTGACTGGTGCAGTTAAAACGATAACGAACTGCCGGAGCGGAAACTGAAGTGTATTTTGTTTTAGCACCTTTCTATCAAGCAAGTACTTAGGGGTCACAATTACTCACGACTTATCTTGGGGAAAACATATTCGGAAAATATGCGGTCAAGCATACAGGAAGCTAGGCTTCATCAAGAGGGTACTCGGAAAATGTGATGAGAAAGTGAAAGAACGTTGTTATTTTTCAATCGTTAGGCCTCATCTGGAATATGCTGTTAGTGTATGGGATCCATACGAAGCGGGGTTGATATCAGAGTTAGATCGCGTGCAGCGAAGAGGAGCTAGGTTTGCGAAACGATGCTACGATAAGTTGGCTAGTGTGTCTGGACTGTTAGAAGAATTAGGCAGGGAATCGCTATCACAGCGTAGATTAAATTATAGGCTTAACCTCCTAACTAAATTTCAGGAAAATCATTTCTCTAACGACGTGAAAAACTTACTATTAACCCCTTCGTACTACGGCAGATTAAATCGCGCCAATAAAATTAGAGAGCTATATTGTAGAACCGATAGGTATAAAATGTCATTTTTTCCGCGTATCATTCGGGACCATAACAGCTGTGATCGTCGTCATGAATAGTTCGAATTGTGACAATAGGCAGACAGTAAATCTTTCTCATTATATTCTCTACTTTCTTATTTATGCATGATGTAAATATTGATGTTCTTATTTATGCATGGTATTTTGAATCTGTGTTAGTAGTCTTTGTATCCCTTGCGTGTTGGAACGATTGACGATAGAATGTTTCTTGGTTAGTAGATTTTTAATAGGCGCTTTGCATGTGTGGTACGCGGGTTTCAATGTAATTTCGGTGTTCTACCGTATCATTCATGCATGCCTGGTGTGGAAGCTCCCCTTGCCACACACCCTTTGGGTGGCTTGCAGGGTATGACGTAAATGTAGATGTATCAGTCGTAGTATACTACGATTCTAGGCTCAACCAACGTTCGAAGAGCTGACTCAAAACACTTTCTCCTTCTCTCTCATCCATCCCTTACGAAGGGAGTCCGAAACCCAGCCTGCACCCCATCTCCTGTTCAAAAAATCTCTTCGCAAGTCAAATCATTCTTCAATGGGTCCCTCCCCTCACCAGTGGCGGTTTGAAATGGTCCTCGTTCCGGTCCGTGCGTTTATTTCTCGCGCGGGGGCGCGGTTGTCAATTCGGCGTCGACTCGGTACTTAGAAAATTTTTCGCTCCGCGGTGGTAAGAATTCTTTGTCCAGGACTGTACGTCAGCGACGGACTTTTGTTTCAGTTGGTGAAATGAAAGGCGGGAGAGACTGGCCGATAAACGTAACGGTAGAAAAATGACGAGGATTCCTATTCCAGCTCCTCCCTGACTGTTACGAGAATTCCCTGACTTTTCCAGAAATTCAAAATTCCCTGACAATTCCAAGTTTTCCCAGACGATCGTCACCCTGTCAACCAGAGAGGGAGAAAGAAAGTGGATGGAAACACACGAAGTGGACGAACACAATGGTGGTGTGAAAATGGAAATATGTCCAATTCCCAGTGGAAAAAATTCGACAGCTGCACAAAGGTCAGCAATATCAATTCCTCCACTGGAAGAATCTCTGCCTTCATCGACTCCACCCTTCAGCCCAGTGTATTCACTCCCTTCCTTCATGCACCACGTTTTAGAACGCCTTCACAGCCTCCAATCCCACCCCCCCCCCAGAGTAGTACATATTTTAATGGCCACCATTGACATCACCTCCCTCTACACCTCAATACCCTACTCAATGAGGGCCTCAATGCCTTGAAGCACTTTGTTTCCCTCCGCCCCACTCCTCAAGTCGCCTCCACTGACTTCCATTTGAAACTTTCACAACATGTCCTGGACAAAACTCCCTTCTCCCTCAGAGACAAGATTTACCTCCAAATTAAGGGAACCACTCTGAGCACAACAATGGCTCCCTCCTACGATAATCTCTTCATGGGTGTTCTGGAAGGGAATTTTTTTTCAATGCAGTCCCTTAAACCAATATTTTGGATGATTTATCGACGACATCTTCCTCACCTGGATGCACGGTCCTCAATCGTTGTCCACCTTCCTTTCTGACCTCAATTCCTCGTCTTCTGTCTAATTCACCTCCACCCACCTTACATTCCTCGATACTGAAATTTCTCTCTCTGAAAATAAATTTCTTACTTCCCTACATATCAAACCCACCAACCGTCAAGAATATCTTTATTTTCACAGCTGCCACCCTTACCATACGAAACAATCCATTCCATTATCCCTATCTTCTGTTCGCGGGCATCAAATCTGCAACTCCAATAATTCCATCGACCACCAACTTCAAAATTTAAAAACTGCTCTCCTAAAACGCAGCTATTTCTCCCCTCTCCTTGATCATCTCATCCTACCTTCCACCACACCCTATACTCCTCGTCCAAGACCCATCTCCACATCACCCTTTAACCTTAGCACCAGATTCACTCTGGAACTTCAGCACGTTAACCTCACCCTCGAGTCACTTTTCCCTAAATTGCGCCACTGCCCACTTACTGCACACTAAGATTCTCCAATGTCCTACCCGCACAATGCAATACACGGCAATGCACCCAATATCTCCACAGGGAAGGACACACAAAAGGAGACTAAACACACTCACCATATGCCAATTTTTGAATCTCTTCCATCTGGTCAGTCAAAGAATCAGGTGGCTTGTGGAGAGAGAGGGGTGTGTGGCAGAGGTTTCACCCCTCTGCTGACACCCGAGTGCCATAGAGATGGCAACGTTTCACCTCAAACAACATTTTCTCGTCGTGACAATAGTAGCAGAATGAAACTGAACTGCATTTAATTGCTGATAATAAAATACAAGTCAATGCCCCATTCTCAGTCAAATTATTGAAATTTATTTTAATTGCCATTAATGTACACCCTCGTTGAATTCATGACTTCAGAAGAATTAGTAAGGGGTATATATTTGGCCTCACTCTCCATGGCGGCTCAACAGCCAGGGGGATTACACTTGGAATATAATTCATTTACAGCATGCCATTATTATACATATTATCAATCACTTCTTCCCTCCTTTAACTTTTGAGTCCAATCGTATTCTTTCCATCCCTTGGAGAAGAGCACAACCTTTTTTCGCTGCTGCTCAAAATTCTCGCTCCTCTTTTTCCTCCAACGATGGTGATCCAAGTCCAGCATCCCTCCGATGATCTCCTACAAAGCACACAACTGTGTTTAGTTATGATATTTGACTCACCGTTCTCAATCTTGAATGCAAGCTCACCACATAATACATTCACTCATAGCTGGACCTCAAATGCAGGAGGAGAAGCATTTGCACATGCATATGGTACAAAAAATTTTCAACTGCTTGGCATCCATTGCAATCCGTTTGGAAGAAGAATACATAGATATTTTGTAAGGGATACCAATATTTCTTCCAATTTTCTGTTCAATTCCTTACGTAATACAGATACCAAAACTACTCCAAATACTTGAAAAAGTTATTCATTTAACGAGGCAGAAAAATTTTGATGCTCTCAATTTTAAGGAAAAATAAAATGTGCATAACTTGAGTAAACTGTGATTTTATGCACATCGATTTTCCATTGTTAGCACCTTTGCTTAGTGACAGTCGTGTCTAGCTGAGACCTAGGTGCAATTTCAACGGCAAATACTTGATTTTTGTTAGTTTCTTGCCTTTACGCAGTATGGCTGCAGTCCCTCAGAGCAAAACATTCTTCATTTTAGAGAGAATTTCCAGAAATTCAACGCATATCATTCAATAATATCTTAAATACTAAATCAGCCCCTTGATTGGTACACTTCATGTCGCTAATAATCACACTTTTGGTCCTGCAAAAGAGGGACCACAATTTATTAAGCCATGTCATGAAATAGAAATGTCATTCCCCCTAGATAGGCCACATCTCAAGAAATGTATCAATCTATACCCCCCCTCAACTTGTTCCCCTACAATCTTCCTTCTCCCTCAGCCCTCCCTGGAACCCTGAGAGCACCTGCACCCCATGCACGAGTCAGTTGGAAGAGTGCATTGTTTGCTCGCTTGCCATTCAAGCCCATCATTGGCTTACCACCTGCCTGAACCCACTTTAACATTATGTTCACCAAGCACATGTGAGTTTTTGCCTCCTCTTCTTATTTAGTCTTTCATGTCAATGTTTTTATCTTTTGGATTGTTTTTGCATGACTTACACAAAAAAAAACCATTTGCAAAAGGTAACTACAGTCTGAAAGAGCAACAAGGGCTATATTCCCTCCACATGGCAAGTCATGCACCACTGACAGCAGAGGCATAAGACTGGTGTATTGATCTCAATAGATTCATGGGAGTAGGGTCATGGGAGGGGGGAGTAACACATTATGACTCGGGGTTCAGTGCGTTCGTCTACACTCGCTCACAAACTAAACATCATAAACAGGCCTACTTTATTGCATTTGAATGAGAAGTAACTACTTAAATCAAATTATCGCAACAGAAAAAAATGTAATAAAAGGATTCCAAGATGTTGAGAGAGTTGTGAAAGAGTTGAAAGATGCCTAAAATTGAAGATATTTAACTAAGAGCTTCTTAAAAGAAATGCTGCTTAATTTATGAGAGAGTAACACAAATGGAAGCCTTCATCTCTCACCAAAATTATTATGATCCCCTAACTAAGGGAATGAAGAAATTCACCAATGTTTTTGTTTTGATGCTAATAAAAGTGTGCATCTTAATTGGGAGTGCATGCTTCACGAGTTGATAATGTGCACTGTGAGCATTTGAGGCCCTGTGCATATACATAAATACAGCCACACAAAAATATAGATTTAATACAAAGGAAAGCTGCATATTTCTCTAAAATTGACAAAAGCAAACAGAGGGTGACCCTACAAATGTAATACGCACAACAGGAATAACAAAAAAATAAAAATAACAAAGTAGGTGCAGATTGCAATGCACTCACATTGTGCATAACAGTAATGAATCGAGCAAAGAGCACAGAGGAGACTTTCAGTAACCTGCTGGTAGGAATTAAGCAGTATTCACAACAATCACGGCCAAATGTTTAGTGCTTAGAAGTGGAATTTGTTCAAAATGTGTATTTAAAAACATAAGCATTAACACAGAGTACTTAAAACTTTCCTGCATCAAACACTACCTACATCTCTAGGTCTTACAGATGCAATAAAATAAGAGAGATATGTACTCTGTTGAACAGATAGGCACGAAAACTTATTCTTTCTGTGAACAATAAGCGACCACAATAAAAATTGAGCTCCACTAAATACACTCCTTTAATAGATGCCACCATTTCATCTCCAAAAAAACGTACACCTTACACAGCTGGTGACCTAACACCCCCTGCCACATGCCCAAGCGGCTGCTCGCAGGGTATTATGTAGATGAGTGAATGTTTCTTGCTCAAACTTCAATGAGCAGTGAAACCATTTGGCTTAGAACGAAATAATATTTCTCCAAAAGTTTATACATCCTGCACGGGATGTGGAAGAAACCACAGAAAGAGACCAGATTTGTTTCAACAGATGGGATTTCAAATGGAGCTCTTTTGACCAATTATTGAGTGATAAACAAAGGGTGATTGGAAGTGCCATGGTTGGGCCAGCCACTATCTTAACCCTTCCGCTGCGGTCAAACTGCAGAGCCTCTCCAGTCCCTGTGCGGTGAAAAAGTGAACGCTCATCTACGTAGGCACAGAAAGAATGTCTCTCGCTGCACACACAACACAATAGCCCAGGAAGGGATTAGTATACTACAATGTATTACAATGCACTCGGCGAATGGCAATCGTGGAAAAAGAGGAAGTTCGAAGGCGTGGGTAGGAACGACCACTTGCCAACGGAATGTAGGAGTTACGTTCACTGCAGTCAACCGGGTGAACGTAGCAGCTACGTTCACGGCAGCGAAAGGGTTAATTACATAGATGTTAGAAACATCAATTAGAATTGGATTGGTGAAGCGCCAACATTGCTAGCAAAGGCGTTTCCTGGGCGGCAGTTGATGCGTTCGTTTGTTTTCCATGAACCGTGATCTGAGGTTCTATTATCTTCGGCATCATTCTCCACGACCTCCATATTAATATTCCATCTGTCCGGAAAATCTCACCATTTAGAACTGGAATCTTAGCATACTCCAAGCTGATAAAGATATGGAAAATGCCCGGATCACGTCCAATTTGACGTCAAGCGATTAGTAATTGGAATGAAATAATATTTCTTCTCAAGTTCCTATTTACAGCAGACGACGGGAAAGAAACCACAAATAATGACCTGTGAAGGATTTTTTAAATGGACAGTGTCCTTTGCTCATTTTACCCATCATTGGGCAATTAAGAAAGGCTGATTGGAAGCTGGGTCGGTCCACCTACCATCTTCACTGCGTAGGTGTCAGAAACAAATGTCTCTTTTAAATGACCATACCAGCTGCGCATCCTGATTAGCTGCATATTAAGAAAACTAGTCTCATACAAAACGCAGAACTTGCTTCATATATGTCTTCTAAATATCTTCTAAACAATAACCTTAACATCTGATATATAGTGGGGATTACACATACAGAACATATGTGGCGCAGCATTAAAGAAACTAGGCTTTGTTAAATGTGTAATAGGAGGGTCCTTAGAAGAAAAAGTCAAAGAGAGACACTACTGTGCTCTGGTGAAAACCACACCTTGAATACGCCGTGAGCATTTGGGACCCTGGTCAAATAGATGTAACCAAAAAAATTAATAAAAATACAAAGGAAAGCAGCGCGCTTCGTTAAAAACTGCTACAAGCGTACATATAGTGTCTCACAACTTTTAGAGGGATAAAGGTGGGAGCCCCTAGAGAATCAGAGGCTATACTCAAGGCTTAGGTTGCTTGATAAATTCAGAACTGATATTTTTCAGAGCGACATAGAGAATGTTATCATGACTCCTCACTACATCTCTAGGTCTGACAGATGCGATAAAATAAGAGAGATACACTGCCGAACAGATAGGTACAAAAACTCGTTCTTTCTGCGAACAATAAGCGACCACAATAAAAATTGAGCTCCACTAAATACACTTCTATAATACATGTCACCATTTCATCTCCAAAATCATACACCTTTACATGGCTGGTGACCTAACACCCCCTGCCATGCATCCATGCGGTGGCTCGTAGGGTAGTACATAGATGTAAACGGGGCGAAAATTATGCAAATAAAATGATCACCAACTAATAATCATATGCAATGGGAACTTAGAGGTGATAGCTATTTCACAATCATTTGTGACACTTAGATTATGATATCAAGGCATTACTTGGAATGCTTTCTCGAATAACAACTATAAATCATTTAACACTTTGAGATCGAGCACCATCTCTCGATGACGTGCCGGACTCTGCCCAGATCTGAGCGTCATCAATAGATGACGGGCAGCTATGCCTGGCAGTGTTGGCCTTGAGTGCCTCGTTCTTCGCTTTCCCCATGCTTAGCGGTCTCAGATCTTCTTGGCAATCGCAGTGCGTGCCTTGTCAGACATCGCACTGCACGCTTCGGTTCTGGTTCTGACCTTTCAATCGGTGCTTCGCAAAGTATGTCAACTTTTTTGCGAGGCACATCTTACTTACTTTTGTTTCTGCCGTCATTAATATGTTTTCTACGGCTACTTTTTGATATTTTTATTGATATATTCTTTTCTTCTCGTCCTGTGTTTTGTTTCATAGAGAAAAAAATTTTTGGCTGAAAAAAAATTCATCCATTCTGCAGAAGTGGAAACGGCGCCATCTTGGAAAGGAATTGCAAGGTGTCAGTAAGTTTTGGGTTCCTAATGAATTTATACTCTAGACATTTTCATTTTAATTACACAGGAATGTTATATTTATTAATTTAAAAATAAAACTTTGTTACTTGTTGTTGTGTTTTTGTTACTTTCGTTACCCTTAGGTTTTACAAGCAGTGTTTGTGTGTCACTCTTTTCACTGTTTTCGCGACCTTTGCACCGAATATCACATTGCATTTTGGAGTTGGACACTTTGTTTTGGTTGTTAAGTTGAAATTTTAGCACTGAGTTTTCTTTTTCCAGATCAATTATGCATTCTTGCCCTAAATTCAACTCTTCCAATAGTTTTAAACACACTGCATCTCTATCGGTATGTCTCGCATCCTTTTTTTCGGCATCATCAACACAATTTTTACATGTCGCTCCGTTGTCCATTTTCTTCATGCACTTTTTATGGCTTGTCTCACCGCACTCATATCAAACTTTGAACTCAGCATTTTTATTAAAGTTTTTTTACAGACTGTGAACTTTTTTATCTTGTCCAATTCATATTTTTCGCTACACTAGTCAAAAATCTCAGAGTTTTCTTTGCCTTTGAGTTGACTGGTCGCCATCTTGCTTTTACTGCATGCATGCAAACAGGTTGTAAATATTTAGCATTATTTAATTAAAAATCTATGAAATGGTAGAAAGGAATATTAGCTATGTTCATATTTTAGGTGTACCATCAGCCATGTCCACCAAAAGAGTATACTGTGACTCATGAGCTAAAAGTGGTGGAGAATCTCGGTTATCCGGAGGCTGCAAGAAAATTTGGCATACACTAGGCGAATGTTCATCAATGGAGGAAATCAAAGGACACACTTGGGCATCAAAATAAACTCAGTAGGGCTCCCGGATGTAAAAGAAAAACGTTGAACTCTGATTCGGAAAAACGACTACTGGAATATTTGCACCACATATGGGGCTAGTGGTTGTGCAGTTAGTACTGCAGATATTTGCATGAAAGCACTTGATTTTATAAAAGAATTTGATCCTGTGAGCACATTTAAGGCATCAACAAAGCAGTGTTTTCTGTTTATGAAAAGACATGGCATTTCCATTCGCTGGCACACTTCAATTGCTTCAAAGTAAATGCCTGCCAACCATGAAGAAAAATTAATAGAGTGCCAGTGGTATATCATGAGAATGTGCCGCATACATGGTTATAGTGACTCTGAAATTGCCAATGCCGATCAAACACCTCTACCTTTTGATATTCCACCTGGGGAAACCATGGAAAAGAAAGGGGAAAAATTTATCACCCTGAGGTCAGCAGGCGACAAAAAGAATCGTTTCACAGTTATGCTGGGTGCTTATAGGGATGGACGCAAAATGCCTCCTTATGCAATATTTAAAAGAAAAACTCTCCCAAAGAACGTGAAACGGGTCTCAGAATATGCTCGTATGCACTAATGCGGAAGGTTGGATGAATGAAAATTCAACCAAAGATTGGCTGCAAATTGTGTGGTGCAAAGATGTGGTTTGTAGACGTCGTGTGTTGGTTCTAGATGCATTTAGATGACATTGAATGCCATGCATCCAGAATACATTGTACGAGAATGGCACAGACCTCATCATTATTCCTGTGGGGATGACAAGCCAGTTGCAGGTGATAAATGTGAGTTGCAACTGCCCGTTTAAGACACAGAAGCATAAAAAGTGGAATGAGAGGCTTTATTCTTTGATGACTTCAGGAAGGCCAAAGAAACCAGAGTTATCACTAATTAGTCAGTGGATTAAAGAGTCCTGGGATGCCATCAATTCATCTGTGATTAAGCGAGGTTTTAAAAAATGCTAACTCACAAATTCAATGGATGGGTCTGACGACGATTTGCTTTGGGATGAAGAATGCATAGTGGACTATGAGGAGGAGGAATTTTCTTCAGTTTTCTATAAATGAAATTACACCAGAATGTGTATTCACATATTCAACTTTCAAGAAAAGTTCTTTTTTGGGCCACCCTACCCTCCTGTCCTTCCCTCACACTCCACCGCTCGGTAGCATGTCTTGAGAAGGGTTGCACCGATTAATGGGCAAGTAGACGATAATTCCGATACCGATCAATGGGTAGAGGCTATTTGGCCGATTAATGGGCTTTGATAATTGGCCAATTTTTATTATCATATTGCTGCAAAATAGAAGACTAAAAATGAAAATTATATATTTCTGATTGATCATCGGGTTGTTTTGGGGTCCCCTTAATTCTTGGCCACCCTGAGTGGATGCTGCAAGGGTGACTTCTAAGCCCCATTTTGCATTCAATTCTCACTAAGGACCATACTAAGGACCAGTCTGAATATTGTTTTGAGAAGTTAGGCTTCCTCAATAATACGCAAGGACGCAATAGATGCTCCGGAAACGAAACGGTGTGTGGCGGGAGCGAGGGAGGCCAAAAAAATGGCTGCCAGGCAACTATAGTTTGCTAATAATCGGCCATTTCGCTTGTCGGTGCAACCCTAGTCTTGAGTTCTTGAGTGGCTCATCCGGTCGCACGTTGCTACAAGCAACTGTGTGGGGAGGCTAGCCATATCAGTTACTTCTCGAGATGGAGTCAAGCACTAATTGCCGCTTAATAGCCACCACCAGTTGCCTGTAGCACTTAGTAAGCACGCCACTGACTTGAGGTGGTCTGTGATCTTGTTTAAAGCCGCTACACACGTCCCGACCATAACACCCAACTGTCGGCCCCGATGAAATCTCCCGATGAAAACAGAACTGGTGGATGGGTGGTCGGTCTTTGCGGACCATTCCAACCGCCGACCACCCCAATTTCTTCGGCGTCACAACGTTTGTTGCACAGTCGACCGACTCTGGCTTCCAACCCATCTCACGTTACCCATTCACCCTGCAGATTTGCGTTGGGAGCCAAAATTCACGCGATTACATTCTCGAATGAAAATTATTTTTTAGCTTAGTCTGGTCTGGATACCTGGTTGATACTTTGAGAGCAGACTTAGCATAAAGAAATGGGACTCCTGAGGTGCGATCTCTAATTGCTGAATAATTAATACACGTCAGCTATCTTGAAGTGAGTCTTGGAAGTTAATAAAACGTGAAGCAAATGTTGGCGATCTGCATGGTCGTATTCCTCACAATGAGTGGAAGGAGTGTTTAAAATATGCATGTACTCGTGCACTTACATTGCAGTACAGATTTGTGAATAAATGCAACAAATTAGAGCACGGGCTCTTACACGGCCGCGCTTTCATGATTAACTTAATTTTGCACGTTTACATGATGATAAATTTTGATTTCATTATTGTTGAGAGAGATTTAAAGGAGACTCTTTTCTCTCATCGTCACCTCTTTTAATCATTCATCATATTATTTAATTTTTTACAGATTATTCAATTTTTTTGCTCACTTCGTCCCTAGCAATTCATTGTTCCCAAGGAAGTTCTTCTACTGGTGTTGGACACCGACAACCCAGGTCGAGAGGGAGACAGGCATCAGTAGGACCACCCCGAAGGAGCTCATACCGCAACCTTGTGACCCCCAAAAATGTTAATGGTGAATGCGTTCACGCTTCAACACGCACGGAGATATGCATCGAGTAAACACCGCTCAATGCATTGCGGTCTTTAATTTAAATGCTTACTGATGGCAACTGAACAGAAATGACATTCAAATACCACAAGTAGATATAATAATATTTGCGCGAATGCATTGCGCATCTGTGAATAAGGCTCACTTCCGATTGTTCCATAAATTTCAGGTTGCATTTTTACTCCAGATATAGAAAATAACGCTGGACAGCGAAATGTTTTGGAGAAATTAATGGAATGGGAGAAAAAACAACACAGGCCGTAAAATAATGAGTACACTTATAGGTTTTAATATCGCTTACGGTACATGTTCATGAATCGTGTCCGTGCCTAAGCCCAATTTTAGACTGAGCACCGAGTCTGCTTGTCGGCGTGGCTGCCGCCGCGCTGTTGCAGTCTAATTCAGATTGTGAAGCTCACAAATTTTACTCAGTATTAGGATGCATACGTGATCTTTGTTTTGAACCTCGTATTTCATAGAGTCGGTCATCATGGATCAATTAGCAACATCAACGGCGTGGACACGCCAGAGCACTGCTGCACGCCGCAAAAAAATACGCCACCACTGACGAATACTACAGCGTCTTATTGTTAAATGCGCAGTTAACGAGGGTAAAAGGGCATGTGACGCTGACGTTACAATGAGCCTAACCAAGCTCAGGTCTTTGATTTAGATATTAAAATGAACGCTAAGTCCATTACACCATGTACAGTTATCATATAACATATATATTATGGCTTTCGCGGTTGAATTCAAATATAAAATAAAGATTTCTTTCGCCTTGAAATGATAATTTTAATAATTCCTGGATTTACCAGAAATTCCCAAATAATTCATGGAAATTTCCCTGATCGGAAAATTTCTGGTTTTAAAGGTTTTCAAGGATTCGTGGACATGGCCGGTGTATATACTGCTGGTGAGTGTGATGTCAGTGCTTTGCACAAACTGTTTGAATCAAGCGAGGATGGTGGTTTTGAATTCCAAGGATTCAGTGCTAACAATGTTGAAGACTACAGGGACTGCATGTAATTTTTTGTATCAATACATAAATTAAATTAATCCAATGTTTTTTATTAAACATTGTACAATGGGAACAACTACGTGTACATTGTGATTACTTCAAATGTGATCTGAGGCCCAAAAGAAAAATGTGATAAGTTTGTAATCATGTATGCAATGCGCACAAGACTTTTTTCATGAATTTTTGTAGAAAAAATTGCATACTATATTATGGTATTATTATATTATAAATTAGGGTAACTTGCCTGTGCAAAATTCATGGGCCACTGGCGCTCATCTTCAATGACGTGGGCGAACCCACTCTGGAGACCAAAGTCCACAGAGAAGTATGGCAATCCTTTGGGAATGGCTCTCCGAACACCTTTATTGACCAGATCCACCACTTTCTTGTTGTTCGACCACTCCATCTCACACTCTTGAATAGCTTTCTGAAGCAAGGTAAAACGATTGAGAGTCAGGCATTCTGAATGGAAATATGAAGTGAATTTTTAAGCAATATACTCCATAGTCCATGGTTCCATGGAAAAAAAACCACCATTGACAACACCAAGAGGGAGCAGAATAAAATGACAAAACCATGAAAACAACAAGTCAAGTAACACAAAAATATTTAAAACATCTATTTTCATAATCTTTTAACTACTTTTATGAACCCAATATAAGTACAAGAAAGCCTTTGAATACAGAGGAAAGCTTTAACATAGAGATGAATCAGGTTGATGTATTTCACTAATAGAAAAAAGACACAACTACCACATCGAGCATACATCCAAGTAGAGAGAGTCCAAGTAGATCTTAGAACGAACATTTTTGAGATGTCATTCTGAAAAAAAAATGATTAAATTTGTCCACAGAGAATAGTGTCTTTGGGACTTGCACTCATGCAAAAATGTGAAACTTGAGATGCTCTGAACTCATTGAGATTGGAGCTGACATATCGCTTGGGGTGGGTGCCCCCCCTTTTTTCATCTTTGACCGTAATTGCAGTTGTGGCAGAGACAGAGGGGCGCCCTGGAGGGTACAGAATACTTAACGTGCTCATGAAACGCAAAGGCCTCGGCCAAAACGTGCTCTCCCCATCCCCCTTCAATGGTAAGGACATCCAATTTGAAGAGGAGTGAAAGGCCCTTCCCTCTCGGCACCCGCTCCTCCCTCTCGGTCCACCCCAACCAACCCAGAGGAAGACAGGACCCCCAACACCACCAATGTGGAAGGGCAATGTGGATGGAAAGGGCCTTTGAGATGGGACCAAGGGGGCAAGGGTGGCATGTGGACGTTTGAGACTTTTGCAGGCCAGTTGGCACTGCTGGGAGGACCAAGAAAACCAAGCGAGATACATGAGGGGATTCGAATGTTTGTGAACGTTTGAAAACACTCACTGAGTTACAGGCACAAGCTGTAGTGAAAGTGACCCATCTGGGAGAGGGAAATTCTACAAATCCCTGGTCCTCCAGGTTGAGGTCCAAGCATTGGCCTAACTCCCCAATATTCATAAATAAGTAAAATACTAAAAAAATCCAATATAAAGCTGAGGAATCAGTTGAATCAATGACAACAGCTCAAGCTAAAACAATGGACAACAATATGTATTTGGAAAATGGAACATTCAAGGCCTCTCAAATATATCAATAAAATAACTTCTGAAAAAAAGAAAAATTATATAGACATAGCACTGATAAGTGAGACCAAAAGAAAAGGACAAGGACTTATAGGTATGATTTTTAACATAATGTCTCTTTTGAGCAGCAGCACAATTATTCCTATGAGTTCCTCTGTCCTCACTTTCTTTGAGGAATCACTTTGATGAGCCTGCTGTATAAATTGGTATTGTCAGTCTTTTATCATCATCATAATGAGTACTGCTAGCCAGAAGTTACTAAGATAAGCCAGAAGTTACATAAGATCGACAACTCTACACAGTCTTCCACAGCTTCATCATTGTCAGCTGCTGGCGATACTTCTGCATCAGTTCATTCCAATAAAATTCCCTGGACAATGTGACAACCCATTTCAAAGATCATTATAGCAACATTGCCTTTTTCTATCCATCCCGCCAGGGTATTGGAAAAATAGAAAAAACAGCTCATATGGTAAAACTTAATGATAGAATTAATATATTGTGGCATAGGCAGTGCAGAATGAAGAGAAGAATTTTCTTCGTTCATGATAGACCTTTTATTGGAGTATTCCAGTACAGACTGCAGTGAATGGCAAGAGAAGCGGCTTATATACAGGCACTCCAGAACTCCAGAGAATATTCTAGAAATGTGCCAGAAAAAACCAGAAACAGAAAAATTCGCCAGCACTGAGGCTTGAACATGCCTGTTTGTGAGGCAAGTGCGGATCTGCTGGGCCAACGCGGCAGGTGTAATGGCGTATCGCCACAATATAATGAAAAAGAACTTACTGAAAACAATATGTAAAACTAACTCCAACAATAAAGAGCAAACATTTTCAGCATCACAATTTGATGTCTGTATGACATAAAATAGGGGTCGTAAAATAATTTACTTCTATTTACTCAAGCCAGGGCTGCCATAAAAACTGAATGACTGATGGAAAAAATTACATAAAATCTTAAAAACTAAATAAAATAAATGTACAAAATGAGAAATAATATTTACGGATTACGATATATAAAGCTGCAAAACTGACTCACTCACTCACTCATACAAATTCCTGAGGACTTCTGATCCAGCTAGGAGGTTGAGATTTTCAGGAGAGATTCTAAATTTTTATTCTAATCAGGAAAAAATTGGAAAAGTGAAAAAGGTTGATTAGGCCTCCAGTTATTGCAATCGATAGCTTTACATGGGATAAAATGGAAAAAAATGAAAAATTTTAGCGTACACCTTTTTTCTTTCATTCATTATAATATGAAAGAATTGAGCTACACGACTGATTCTTTCATGAATATAAGGCTGAATGTTTGAAAAATCTCAATCTTGCAATCGAATTTTCCCTACCTACCGTTAAACCGTATTTCTTAAACATTTATTGGGGGTTTTAGAAATTTATTCATTTTCGATGTTATGGGAAATTTCTCCATTGGCTGAGTGTCGATTTGAGCTTTGAAACTCAGTGAAGCCTGCCAGTTTCAGGGGAGGGTTACATTTATGTGTCGAGGTAGGGTAAAATCAGAAAAGTTAAAAAAGTTGATTAGGCTTCGAGTTATTGCAATCGATAGCTTATCATTTATGAGTTAGGTATACTAAATCCATGTTATTTAGTATTCTTTATACCATTTTTCACTTAAAACAACAAGGAGCAATTAAAATAATGATTGATTTTAATACATTTGCAATTTTCGTATATTAGTCAATGGAAGTGCAGTTAATTACTAATTCATAGAAAAGATACATTTATAGCTGAAATCCTGAAACTATTTTTCTTCAACCGTTCATTAATGTTCTGGGGAAATGGTAGTTGTATACAAGCATCATTTAATGGACAGGTGCTATTAATGCATCGCTGCTAAGTATGTACTGGGTATAATTTCTTCCACTTCTTCCTGGCCGCTACTGTAGCTTTGATGACAAATATCAACCAACCAAGCTTCATAATGTTGTAGTATTCATTAAAAAAATATGCAACCCATGTAGAAGATTGGAAGAGAAAAATTGAATATGAATATTAGTATATTAAAAATGTTGATTCGGATCGAAGTACGATAGTAGAATTCTACATGCAAGCCCTAATTAAGTATGCTGCACTGAAATGGAATGTCTAACGTAGAAGGACATCTTATATGCCGTCTAATAAGTTTATAATTAACTTGCAGTGGTTCCACGATCATTTCAGTATACTGATTATAGTATTTTAAGAAGACATTAATAACCGGCTGAGATATAATACGATTTGTTCTAGAACTGTATGGTATCCATGCCTCATGGACTGTGTTCATTTTGAGAATTCCATAATATTTTTCTTTGTTTGCATGCAGCATGCAGACTTGAGAGCTTTCATTGGTTTTGTAAGGATGATGCATTCATTTTTCGTAATTTAAAGAGTATCATCATATACGAATCCCCCCTGGCTTGCAACTGCAAGCACCCATTTACTCGTCATAATATATATTTTTATCAATGAAATAATATTGCTTACTCATAGTAATGAAAATTATGCTATTGAAAACCATCAGTCACTCTGCATTTAAGTATGTTAATTCCATTGACATGTGTAAATTCAAAACCAGCATGGATTCAGAAAAGGCAGGCCCTGTGAAATCCAGCTAACCCTCTTTCTTCATGATATTCTTTCCTCTGGGGATAGTCTCATCCAGGTAGATGTGATATTTTTAGATTTCAAAAAAGTTTCAAAAGTTCCTGATAGAAGCATAAGCGGGAAATTTGAGGACAGGCAAATTGCTAATTGGGTTTCATTACAAGAATACTAATAACATGTGACGAGAAAGTAAAGGAGTGAAGTAATTACTTTCTGTCATGAGACCTCATTTGGAGTACACTGCAAGTATATGGGACCCTTTCGAAGTAGGTCTAGTTTCAGGTATATATAAAATACAGCAGAGAGCAGCAAGATATGAGAACAATTGTCACGATAAACACAGGAGAGTAACTGAATTGTTGAGGGATTGAGAGTGGGAACCTTTATCTGATTGAAGGGAAAAATATAGATTAAATCTTTTACAAATGTTTGATGGAGACTATTTTTTGCCTGACGTTCAATATATTCTGTGAGAGCCAAACTATTATGGTAGAAATGATCACAGACATAAAATCAAGGAAATAAACAGTAGAACCAATGGGTGTAAAATGTCATTTTTTCCACTTACAATAAGACACCATAATAGATGAGATGTATCACTTCTGAGAAACTCTGACCCTGACTAGATATAGTATGTTTTGCACTTGTGCTAAATATCTGAACACCATTATTAGCTAATAACCCCACATGAAATATCTGGTAAGATATAGCTCCTGAATGATTTAGTACCTTGTAGTACTATTTATCAGTCGAATGAATAATACTAACCAGTACACAGTATTATATAGTGTACTGCATGATAGCATGCTCTTGTACGTAGCACTCTCCTAGTTTCTGGTCTGACTGCATATTGTCACCCTGACTGCTTTTGGCCTACGCCTGGCATCTAGGCAAGCATGCCCTGTTTCGATTTCAGCTGTGCTGAGTGATGCTTGCCAGATGTGGAATCACCCTGTGCCACACACCCTGGTGGTGGCTTGCTTGGTATTTTGTAGATGACGATGCACCTTAGATGTTTTTGCTCACCTTCGTGCACACCCTAAACATCCTGCACATATCAATGTATCTACCTCCTTGTCCAGTGATTGCCTTTTTTCTACAACTACCTGATTGATATGCTTGATGAGTGGGAACATCAAGTGAATGACTGCATTAACTGAGGTGTGGGATCGCACGATGCCCACTCTACTTATTTGAAGACATCCCATTTTACCACTTTTTGTCAAAATGGAACAACAAATTACCAATGAGATTTTCCTGTGAATCTAATGACTTTACAAGTGGAAACTTAGACTAGGAAAACATTTTAGCTTGCGACTGCGTTCAAATAAAATTGAACCAAACTTTCTCTTACCAGATTAGAATTACAGAATATACTGTGAATAGAACATTGTGTAGTTTATATATATTGAGTAGTAATTATATTTAATGCATAATAATTATGGAACATATGTTCGGCTCTTGACATAGATGCCTTGGGGGTGAGTGAAGAGAGATGGAAGGACAGCAGGGACTACTGGAGTGATAGTTACAGGGTAATCTATGGTGCTAGGGTTGAGAGTCAACATGGGGTAGCCATGGTATTGAACACAAACTTGGGGATGAGGACAGTAAATATTGAACAGGTGAGCGAGAGGATACTAGTGGTAGAAATAAAAGCACGCCCTACAATTTTGTATTAGTCCAGGTGTACATGCCCAGAAACAATCATAGGGAGGAAGGGGTGGATGGGGTGTATGAACAGACAGAGGAGATAATCAGAGAAGTCCTAGTCAAGAAAAATCTCATAGTAATGGTCAATTGAAACTCAATAGTGGGGGAAGAAAGAGATGGGTATGAAGTCGGAGGGTATGGATTAAGAATGAGAAATGATCACAATGAGGAGGAATTTAAATTTTATAAGAGAAATAAATTAGTAGTAAGAGACACTTGGTTCAAACACCATATTAGGAGGAGGTACACATGGAAAATGCTGGGAGACACTGGGAGATATCAATTTGACTATATCATGGTTAGGCAAAGATTCAGGAACAGTTTGAGGAGCTTTCAGTGCTATCTGGGGCAGTGGCTAAGCGTGATATTTTGGTATAGTCATCACAGATGGTGGGCCAGCCAATGCGGGACAATGTCTTTACCCCTCCGGAAAACATATCAAAGCCTATATTTAGCTTTAAAATTAAAGGCTTAGTATTTCACCTCGTGACACTAATTAACGCTTGCAATAAATTTGTTTTAGGCTGTTAATAACTTCAAACTTATACTTAAGTTTCATTTTAACAGGACAATTGCTGTGATGGACACCGCTTTCCGCAGAGTAAAGTTTGCCTCTGGGGATCACCAGACCGCTGTTTTCGTACTTTGGCTCAATTAGCGCGACTGCTACGGCCTTTGGAGGTACCAAATGGACAACTCTACAAAAATAATAATAAACAGATGCAAAATAAGTTTCATGTGTGCCAGTGTAATTGTTTCGTTCATCTGTTTGTCCATTGGCAGTAAATGTCTCGACACCCGGAAGTAAATTAGTTTTCATTCCAAACATAACAAGTTCCACAAAATTAAGCCTGAAATGTTTACTTGCAATGAAAAGAAACACTCGCCATCCATTATAAATAGAATCGATGATCTGAGTAGCATATTGAATGTCCAACAACACTTTGTCCTTTTCTTGAAACAGAAAATTCAACATCTTTACGACGGGGCATTTGTCACTTCTAGATGCGCTATGTCTACTAATGGAAGAGTTCCGCAGAACTATAGAGGAAGAGGAAGTAAATGTAAACATCTGAATGACAAACCCACCCATCCCTCCTCAAAATTAGGTACATTCATTCTTTTCCAAATGAAATAAGGCTTGATACACTTAATGTGCACTTTCTATCATTTAATAACAATTCTTTTCTCTCAAATACTCAGCTTGCTGTAACTCCAAATTTTTGACAGTTTGAAGGCTAGCCGGGTATGAATATGTAATTCGGCGGTGATTTCAGTGTCATGGAAAATGAGTGTTTTAATTTTACAATTACGTAAAAAAATTGACAATTGTTGATTGAGAATACGTCTACATCTATGAAACGCCGTGCAAGCCACCACTAGGGTGTGTGGCACGGGGTGATTCCACACCAGGCATGCAGCACTCATCCCAGTTCAAATCAGAAAAAGGCCAGGCGCAGGCCAAAAGCAGTCACAACAATGGTATGCAGTTAGACCACAAACCAGGAGAGTGACACGGAGAAGAACATGCTACCATGAAGTACACTACTCAAGATATAACTACTGCTTCGTTATTATTAATGGGACAAATAAATTGCACTAGTAGGTACTAAGACATGCAGGAGTATATCATGCCGGAGATTTCATGCGAAGTTAGCATCTACAATTCATGTTAAGATATTTAGGACTACTGAAAAAACCTATTTAACCTAGTCAGTATCCTAGAACTGATCAATCACAACTATTATGGTCCCTTATTGTATGTTGAACAAAAAACATCTTAAATCTATCGGTTTGCAGTCTATTTCCTTAATCTTATTCCTGTGATCGTTCCTACCATAATAATTTGGCTCTTACAAAATATTTTGAACGTCTGGCAAAAAAATAGTCTACATCAAACTTTCGTAAAAGATTTAACCTATATTTCTCCCTTCGATGGGATAGAGGTTCCCACCCTAATTCCCTCAACACTTTAGTAACACTGCTATGTTCGTCATGACGATTTTTAACAAATCTAGCTGCCCTCTGCTGTATTCGATCTATATCTGAAACTAGTCTTACTTTGTCAGGGTCCCATAGAGTAATGGCGTTCTCCAAGTGAGGTCTTATGAAAGAAAAATAGCATCGCTCCTTTATCTTCTCATCACACTTTCCTAGTATTATTTTAATAAATCCTAATTTACGATCTTAATATTAACTGTTCAGAATCAGTGGCACGAAGAATTAGGCAGTGCAGTGGGTAATATAAATAAAACTTATATAAAATTCATGGAATAAATATTTATGCATGTTATGTAAATGAGATAATTTAAAGACAAGCCATAAACTTCGACGCAGATAGCCCTGATGTTTTATATAATTCATTGTTTCGTACAGGACACTAAGTGTTGCACTTTATATCTAGGGTAATATTTTTATAAGGCCTTAGGGTGATTACTTTTTAGTAGCTGACTATTTTTGCATTAAGCATGAGAAGAGAATATTGAAAATTAAGGCATTGAACTTGGGTCACTGACATGTGCTATATGTCCACGAGATTTATCTACGGTATGTATTACATCTGTTACTTTCAACAGACCAATCAGCCATGACGATAGACTAAACATGTGTTCACATAATTAAGTCCACCATTCAACGTATCTATACATTACCATAGTTAATTTACATATGGTCATAATATAAAAAAATTCGTTAAAGACAAATTTCATCCACAGGAGATATGAACGTGTCAAATAGATATTTACTTTCGATAGCAACATGACTTAGCTCAGTAAAATAGAAATACAATAAAAATGTCAAAAAAATGCAAAAAAGGGAAAACTAAGATATAAGACAATTGTAGAGGGATACGTAGAAACGACGGCCACTCCTAGAAAATATGGAACGTAACAGAGAAGCTAGAGGGAAATTGGAATGCCCCAGCCGTTAACCGTCGATTCTGGGCACATTTGAAAATGAGTAGCAGCAGGACGCATGGGTGCGTCCGCCGCACACGACAGTAGGTAGCAGAGGATGCACTGGTTAACATGCAAAAATGTTAATAGCGAAAATGTTAATAGAGATTTAAGTTTCAGTGCATATAATCAATAAAAGTCGATAATTATTTCAGGAGCCATAAAAATGTAAATTCAAAGCAATACCGTACGATTTAATTGTACATCGTATGGCGCCAATAGACAGGCCATAACGGGGGTGGCAATCGGAAATACTGCTCCATAATTTTGGTAATATAAAATAATAACACAATAAGAACATTCAACCTATGGCACCAAAACGTAGCCACACGAATCACCGGTGACACAACTCCATTCCCTCCCTCCATTGGTTTTAAATTTGCCCAGCGACTCTGGCGAGAGTTTCCAAGTGTAGCCAATGGGAGCCGAACGAACAACCGATGCGACAAATTGAGAGATGAGTTACCTTGCTTAACACTTTGGCTGTCACCCCTGGAGGAGTAGGGTGCGGGAGGGGTTACCAGGTGGTACTACTACCGAATTGGATTCTCTGAACACAGGGAATCTACAGCGCCGAAGTTGGTCTTGTTACATGACTTCCAAGACAAATTATGGAACGGCAACTTATGAACATTTTTTCTTCCAGACCATTTCTATTTTCTACTGCTATGATTGTTTTCTGTTCTTCTTTGAAACTCTACATTTCTTAATTTCTACATTTTGTTGTAGTCATCGGCGCATCCATAGATGACCACACCCCTCACCACTGATCCGGGGCTGATACAGACTCTGATCATAATTTAGAAATGATGAGTTGCAATTACAGATTCAAAAAGCTTAATAAAAGCAGAAGGATGAAGAGGTGGAACTTGAAAGCGTCGAAAGAGGAAAAAAGGAAGGAATAGCAAGGGATAGTGGAAGGGAACATGGGCGAAGCTAAGGAAATAGGAATGATTGAGGAAAAATGGGAGAATATAAAAACAGGCACAGTAAGAGTGGCGGAGAAAACAAAAGGATCAGTGGAAACTAGGAGGATAAAGAAGGAGTGGATTACAGAAGAAATGAACAGGGAAATGGAGGAAAGAAGAAAGTGGAAAAACATCTACTCCAGCCTAGGTAAGGCGAAATACTAGGAGCTAAATAATCAACTAGGTAAGGTGAATAACCAATGAAGCGAAGGAAAATTGGTGGAAAAGGCAACGCAAAGAAATGAAAACACTTCAAAAGAAAGGGGAAGAGCTATATGCTAAGGTAAAATTGCTAACGGGAGGTAAGAGAGGGCAAACGGTACAGTAAAGATTAAGGACAAAACAGGTAGATTATTATTGGAGCAAGAGGATATTTATTAAGGGTGGCATGAATATGTGGAGGAGCTGTAGGACAGCAATAAAAGACCAACCAATTTAGATATAGAGGATGAAGGAACACTAGATGAAGATAACCTTGGGCCAATGATACTCGTCAGTGAATTAGAGAAAGCACTGAAAGAGATGAAGGCAAGAAAAGCTGTAGGAGTAGATTACATACCTTCGGAGATATTTTAGAATTTAAGAAATAAAGATAGGCACACTTTTTTCAAACATATCCATAGGATCTACGAGGAAGGAGTAACGCCAGAGAACTTCATGATAACATTCTTGATTCCTATTTTCAAGAAGAAGAAAGCGTCAGAATGTGAGGACTAGAGAACAATCAGTTTGATATCACATGCGGTCAAAGTTTGACTAAGAATAATCAATAAAAGGTTGGAGATTACAGCCAATAACTACTTTGGCAATGACCAGTTTCTGCTCTGGAAGGGAAGGTCAACTCGAGATGGGATTGCAGCGACAAGAACACTAATAGAAAGAATCACAGAGTATAACCAGGATGTTTTCGCTTGCTTTGTGTACTTAGAAAAGGCTTATGACAGAGTATATAGGGAGAAAATAACAGAGGTACTCGGGAAAATACGAATAGATTGGCGAGACAGGAGACTAATCTGAAACTTATACATCTATGATGCAAAGGGCACAGGTGAGGGTGGCTCATGTGGAATCAGGGTGGGCAAGTATAGATCACCGGGAAAGGCAAGGGTGCCTGTTGTCACCATTGCTTTTCAACATTTATGCTGAGGAAATGGTAAGACAGGCTTGGGAAGAATTTGAGGTCGGAATCAAAGTAGGTGGGCATCTGATAAAGTCAGTTAGATTCGTGGACCATCAGGCATTGGTTTGTGGATCTCAGAAAGGACTGCAAGCTTTGGTAGATGCTTTAGAAATGCAGTGTGGGATATTAGGAATGAATATAAATCATAAGAAAGCAAAAGTAATGAGATTCTCTTGGACAAAGAAAGCAAGGCTAGTGATTAAAGTTGGAGGACACAAACTCGAGCAAGTAGAGCAATTTGCCACAGCACAAGAATATTCAAGCTACAGAAAAAAACTATCAGGCTAATAGCAGGAATCTCACAGCAAACCTCCTGCAAACCATATTTTTTGAAATACCGAGTCCTCACCCTACCCTGCATCCTAATCTTGGAAGCTGTAGTATTTGTCAGAAGAAATCAACATCTATTCCATCTGAATAACCAAGAACACATGCACTACACATGGCAGCACAAAGATATCCACTGTATGAGCAAAGAATTAGCTCTCACAAACAACAGTCCCTACCACACCATCACACAAATATACAACAAGTTACCCAACCACCTCTAAGAAATAGAAAAAGAAGGTATTTTCAGAAATAAAGTAAAAACATACCTAACAAATAATCCATACTATTCAGTATCAGAATACCTAAATTGATTGTCAAAATTGCTATTCAATTCTTTTATTTTATATTAAAGTAATATGTCACGGTATATTGTATATAAATGTATCGTTAATGTGATAATATTAACACGGGAAAAATGCGATATCATCTTCTTGTATTCACTATCATATATAATGCACCATGTACTTTCTGTATGTACTTATATTTTACCTGTATGTACTTATATTTTACCCTGCCTTATTTTCATAAACTTGACTTTTGTCTTTATGTAGACCTACAGGGCCAATAAATTTATTATTATTATTATTTGTTACTTCTGTAACTTTCCCCTCCGAGTCCCCGGCTAACATTGGGTTTCGTTGCCGTCATAATGGCCGAGAACTCGAGAGGGGCGGTGCAGAGTTCGTAACCACTTTCGATTAACCCATCGGATCAGTGGCTACGCTGCCTTCGGGTCGTGCGCACGAAGCAGACGGAGTGACCTCAATTAGATTATTATTGAATTCATCACTTCTCAGCCTTTTTAAGGGCTGGGAAACATTCACCTATCCCGGTTGCAAGGCACCAAAGGGATTAGGCTCAAGTACTGTTTTAATGTTCATTTAATGGAGCGACCCCAACAGGACGGCCTTCTGCATGCGGGCTGCAAGTGATTCCGCCTGTGCCACACAAGCAGGAATACACTTGATGCTCTGTATCAGCGAGCCCTTGATTCCACCGAGCACACCTATGACTAGGACTACTAGTTTTACAGTGTCTCCCGGGTACATCTGCCGAAGTTCGAACAGCAGGTCTTGATATTTCGTCCGTTTTTCCGCCTCTTTCGAGTCCAAGTTCATATCGGCCGGAGCTGAAAACTCAATTACGAACATGGAACGAGATGTGTCTTGAGCAAGGTCTTCTGCTCAGCCTTTTTGACCTCGAGCTTTAAGATGTCTGCCCTCAGTGACACGATTGACGTGTTACTGTCGTTACTGTCGGTTGACAGGTCAAAGTCCAGACCGATTTCGTCCACTGCCCTCTTCGCCGCCTGAAAGAGGAACCCCGCGGCACCTTAGTGCTCCCTTACCAGAGTGAGCAGGGGGTCCGTGCTGTTGAACACACGGCAAACTGTACCCAAGACAACTCTGTTATGTAGACACTCCAGGCTCAACAGACCTCTACCGCCTACACTGCACGGGAGGTACAATCTGGCGACGGAAGATTTCGGATGTAGACTTCTATAGATGGTCAGTATCTTCCTCGTTCCCCGGTCGAGGTTTTGCAACTCGTTGACATTCCATTTCATGCATCCGAAGGTGTACAGCAGTGTCGGAACCGCGAACATGTTCGTGGCAAGAACCTTGTTCTTGCTAGACAGCTCAGAACTCCAGATTTTTCTGAGAGTCTGTCTGTACTTGGCGGTGAGTCTTTCCTTCACTGCTGTTACCTCCTGCATTCGACGCTGGGGGACGCCGAGGTATTCGTAGCATTCGTCATCTTGCATATGACGAACGACATTCCCCTCAACGAGTTGCGAGTCTTCCTTGTCCTCTGATATTCTTCCTTTCGCCAGGTGGATGGATGCACACTTGTCCAATCTGAATTCCATCCCTATATCCTTACTGTATTGATGTACGGTGTCCAGTGCAACGCGCAGTTCTTTGGCGTTGGAAGCATACAGTTTAAGGTCATCCATGTAAAACAAATGGGTGACCTTGTGCTTCCTGTCACCAGGAACACCGCACATGTATCCTCGGCCTCGTCTCTGCTTGAAGGAGAGGGGGAGGAGGTGAAATACAGAACAGGAGGGGGCTCAAGCTGTCGCCTTGAAAAACGCCATGATGGTATGTTACCAACTCAGTGGAGACGGTCCGTTTGCCCAATGTCAAGACGAAGCGCGTTCTCCAGAGTGGTAACAGGCGTTGGATGCAGGACACAACCTCTGGGTGGACTGACATCAACTTCAGCAGGGCAATGAGAAGCTCATGCGAAGTGGTGTCGAAAGCCTTGCGATAGTCCACCCAGGCCATTGATAGGTTTCGCTTATGTCTGATGGCATCCTGACATATGCACCTGCCAATGAGCAGGTTGTCCTTGCATCCCACGATTCCTCGTTTGCACCCCCTTTGCTCGTACACCTCCTCCCACACAGGCTGGATCTGCCGGAGGCTAAGGTCGCTCAAGATCGTGGTGAACGCCTTGTATACAGTGTTTAGACAGGTTATAGGGCGATAGTTCTTCGGATTGGACAAGTCTCCCTTTTTCGGAATGAGAACCGTGCGTCCCTCAGTCAGCCAAGGTGGAAATGGTTCTCTACCTGTGATGAGGGACGTGAAGATTCTGGCCAGATGTTTGTGGGTAGAAGTGAACTTCTTCCACCAGAAGCTATTCAAGGCATCCATTCCTGGAGCCGCGAAATTCTTCTTGCCAGAGAAAGCATGCTTCAGGTGACTTTCCGTGACTGAAAGGGGTCCATCCACATTGTGTAGGTGGCAGTCACAGAACTCTTTAAAGAGTGTGATGGCCGGAGTGTCTCCATTGAATGGCTTCGACGCTTCGTAGATGTCCTTCCAGAAACGCTCGACCTCATGAACGGGTGGCGGGGATTCAACAACAGGCGGAGGAGGCCGAAAGAGACGGGACGGTTGAAGGAGAAAGGTGGAATTCTCCCTTACGCCTCTACTCCTTTTCAGGAGTTTTTTCTTGGCCGTGGTAAGCGCCCGTACCCTATCAACCTCGTGCTGCTTAATAGTAAGCAGCACGTTTTTGTTCAGTGTGTGATGGTTGAACCTGAGGCTTCGAGCAATGCGCCGAACTTTGGATGTAAAGGTTCGCCCGGCAGTGATGTACTCAATCACACACTGAATCCTCGACGCCTGCTGTCGCGCCAGCGTGATCTTGGCATCCAGCTTTTTCAGCCTTGTTGCTGCATTATCCTCCCGAGAGGAGTCCTTTCGGGAGGTTGCCAAAACCTTGGCCGCAGGGTAGACCACGCAATTCACCGTCCAGAGATCTGTCTTATTTATGACAGATTATTATTGTTATTATTTTATTTTGTTACTTCTGTAACTTTCCCCTCCGAGTCCTCGGCTAACATCGGGTTTCGTTGTCGTCATAATGGCCGAGAACTCGAGAGGGGCGGTGCAGAGTTCGTAACCACTTTCGATTAACCCATCGGATCAGTGGCTACGCTGCGTTCGGGTCGTGCGCACGAAGCAGACGGAGTGACCTCAATTAGATTATTATTGAATTCATCACTTCTCAGCCTTTTTAAGGGCTGGGAAACATTCACCTATCCCGGTTGCAAGGCACCAAAGGGATTAGGCTCAAGTACTGTTTTAATGTTCATTTAAAAATCTTCGTACTATGGAGCACGTATTAATTATTGCGGTTTTTTGAATTTTCATGTGATTTTTTTCATTTATTATTATTATTATTATTATTAATTACTTAGGTGTACACTAGAGGAAAATGGACATGGTAGCAAAGACATATGGAAGAGAATAGCGCTAGCTAAGGAGGCATATAGTAATAGAATGAAGCTGATGACGGGGACATTGGATAAGAATGTGAAGAAGAGGCTGGTGAAGAGCTTGTGAGCACACTTTCACACCTATAACAACAACGCAAACAATTTCGGCAACAAAAAAAACAAGTCATCTTCAGCAAACCATTGAAAGTAAACTTGACTTTCATAATTAAAAACAGCTTTGTATTCGACAGAAATGCAGCTAAGCACTTAAACAAGAGCAATAAAATTTAAATGTGCACAAAACATGACTTTTTTAATAATAAAATTACGTGTAGGTTCATCTAAGGCACCAAAATATTTTAAAGAACATTGCAAAACACATTTATAACAATAATCAACTGCATTTTCCAGAAAGCAAAATTCTCTGCCTCTTTATGCACTATTTAGTCAGTTTGAAGTACTTGCAGCAAATAATATTAAAATATGATGCACCATTTTAATTATGCTGCATCAGGATTGCGATTTACATGAATGAATAAAAATTAGGATAATATTAACAATTCTCTCCATGAATTTGAAAATAAAAGGTCATCACACAATTGATACATGCATTCATGGATGTAATGAAAGTTGTCACGATTGCTGCCAGTGTTTCCTCCCTATCACTTTCTCCTCACATTTTCTTTATTTACCCTACTCCCCACAAAGTAACCCCTCATCATCACATCACCGTGAGATTCTACTAGGACAACAAAACCTACAACAACCTCCATCTAACAAACTGTTAATTTTTAAGCTCTGCTGTGGAGAGGGTTTCCTCAATACCAATGAATGAATGAACAGGAATGGCTGTGGCTCAGAGTCCATGTCATGGACCATGAGTAATTTTGTAGGGGCACTGATTGCTGTAAAAAGTATTCAATGAGAAAGAGAAGACATCCCAGGCACAGAATTGGCTTCCCCAAATACTCACGCAATTACTAAATCCTTCTGAACATTGGCGTAAGCTGTTTTTTAGACCATGGAGATTACTAATTCAATTTTCACACAATACAGTTTGTAAGAGCTCACCAGTCCTCAGTGATCACTCTCTTGACTATCTCCAGACCATCACATGAACCAAAGGCCCTCATTATCCTTACGTACCTTGAAGTATATTGGAGCCAAATCTCCAGTCTCCTTCTCCATTGGGACACATTCGAGGACCATGTGAGGAAAGCGTTTCAAATTTACAGCATTTTCAAAAAATATGCAGTCCTGATCCCTCGCAAGGAACATTTCTGTCAATGCCTTGCGGAACTCCTAGAATGAACAATTGTGCTAACATTAGTCCCATTCACACATTAAAAAGGAGGAGTTGACAGTCCATTAATTAGGAGTAGATTTTTCATATGTGCAGATTTGTACATTATTTCAAACTATGACCACTTAGGCATTTTCTGCATGCATTCTAAGGCAAGAATTCAAAAAAGAAATTAAGTAGTGAACAGAACATTTGACTCTGCTCAAATTTCAGAATTAACTTCATTGTTAACCTCAATAGGCCAATAATGCTGAACATCAGATTTATCTCCAGATTCATAAATATGACTAGAGGCAAAGTAGGAAAAGCACTACAACTTTTTAAAACAGATAGTGGCATTCCATCTGGCCCTAGTCCCTTATTTGTATCCAAGGAATTAAGTTTTTTACAAACATCCTTAGCACTAAAACAGCAGGGGTTTAAAAACTGCGGCTGGGACAAAAATGTCCCATCAGTGTTCCTACGGTTCCTGTATCACCCCTCTCATGCAGAAGACACAGAAGCGCATCGAAATCTTTCAATGACGTAGACCAATCACAGTTTCCCAACATCTTACAAGCCTCCGTTTCAGTGTATTTCTGCTGGCCTTTTGGAGTATGTTTATCCAACACCTAAATGCAGGAGTGGGACCACGATTTTCCATGGCAATACTCATCTATCGGCACCTTTTAAATTTCCACTATGTTTCATCAAAAGCATCAAATTTCAGCATATTGAGGTATTCTCGTTTACCTGATCCTTGCAGTCTTTTTTCGGTATGCAATTTTCCTCTGAGCCACCTGAAACCTGTGCATTGCAATGAACATCACTGACCTCTGTATCGTATTGGTCCTGGTCTTGCAGAACGCCACAGGAACTTATACCTCAAAGTCTCTCGTAAGGACTATCCCCAGAACAGCCACAAGGACCTGTGTGACAAGACGCATGACGACCAGCATACTGTTTCCATGTTCGCCTTCTGACTTATCTTCTGGAAGATCACTTAGCGAAGCCACAATTTCCTGAGCATATAGTTGCACTTGATCAATGCTCTACTAAAAGGAAAATCCCCTTGTTTATGTCTCTATATCATCCAGACACCCCTTCGGCATGTCTAGATGCAGATAGCAGACAATAAATACAACTGAACAAGTGGAGTGGGAGCTAGAGACAAATATGACTGCTGTCAAATTCCATGTCGATTTGTACCATATGTCTCACTAATAAGGTGCGAATATCAGATGCTAGACCCGGATATTTTTACTAATAAGATTTCTGGTTGGTTGAAAGTATTAGCATTGAAAGAATTGGAGTGGGTACTCTGATGAAACTTTTTATAACCTCGAAAAAACAACTTGGAAATAATGCATTTTTGTGTCTTTGTAACTCAGAAAAAAACTCATTAAATTAAAAAAATACGCAAACACTGTGTTAATTGAATCTAAAATGTGATAAACAATTTTTCTGACAGATATATAAAAGAATTCCACTACCACTAAAAATTTAATATGACAAACAGATATAATTTACTTTCCAGGACAAAATGTCCCAAACACAGTTTGAAATATCTCTGGTTTTTTTTCTCGGAAACTACCTCTTCAAGTAGGACAATTATTATACATAGTGAAGAATTCCATAAATTATTTAAAGTCACTAACTCCCAAATTTTGATGAAAAATATTAAGAGAGATATAGCTCATTAAAATTTGCAATGGGACAAAAATGTCCCATCCGGGGTTCTAGTGTTAGTAACGGTTATATTCAGGGACTACAAACTGAGAAGGTTATCATACATATTATATACTGGGCAAATAAGGCATAAAGGCCTTAGGGGCCCCTGCCCTGTGCAGTAGACTTAAGATTGCAACATTTTTGGTAGATTTGGTTTCATTTCATTTTTGGCACGCATACATCCGGCACGTGGGGACATAAGGAGCGGCAGGTTGGTGGATGAGCGAGTAGAGACAGGGAATTTAGGGAAGAGTGACAAAAAGTTGAAAGTTAAGTAAAATTACATTCAGCCAGATCAGCTGATGGAGGAGAAATGGAGACCACAAGAGTTTCATCTGATCCAAAGGGAAGTGGGAGAGAGATTAAGAATGAAGCAACAACCACTGGACCACTCAACCCTCACCTGAATTTCTGCCCAGACATCTTCATCCACCGAAGTTCCACATGTTGAGTGGCTCATCGGAACTATCAAGCAGTGTCCCTCAGTCAACGATTGGTGTCCGGGGAGACACAGGTAAGCCTAAAGAATGGTGGAAAGAAAGCGGAGGCAAAAGTTCCTCCACAGCATGAACAAGGAGAGCAAGATAAAATATTATGGGAACATTTCAAATAACCAACAACAGGTAGGCACACATCCCACGAACACCATCTTTCCCTTATTGTACTTTACTAAACAAATAGTAATTTCAGGACAGAAGTGAAGCTAGACTATATTTCTAAAAACCTCAAATAAAGGAATTTGAAATAATTGCTAAGAGGAGTATACATTTAACTGATCACCAAATGGGTGTCAATCATAATGACGTTTCCAGTTTAACAAGTCCAATTAAAACCAACACATCTTAAACGATAAAAATCTTCATCCATTCAACCACTAAGCTAGCCTAATATGCTACCACCCCACACACGTATCCACCTTCAGTCAGGAAAAGCAAAGATAACTGCAGGGCAGGCACATTATTATTAGCCAGGGAAGAGGGAGGAGTGAGAACTAAAATATCAAAAAAATGTTTCTCACGGCAGGTAGTAAACAGCAGTGTACTCAACTGATAACATTAAAGTGAAAAAAATCCCCCTTGAGTAAATGGCCACCAAGTTGGGGATTATTTCTGATCCTTAAGATACTCTCCTGGCTTACAAGTAAAATTAAAGGTTGAATACGTAACTTTGTGGAAGATTTTGGCAGACATGATGGGAAAATTTCTTAGTAAATCCCACTCTTACAAGTTTACTTCCGACTTAGGTTTCGACTGCACAGCAATCATTTTCATGGTGAAAATGATTGCTATGCAGAAATAAACCTTGAAAATGATTGCTGTTCAGTCGAAACCTAGGTCGGAAAGAAACTTTTAAGAATGGAATGTACTAAGAAATTTTTTCGTCATGTCGGGGCTTAATAGCTACCGATTTTATGAAATCAAACCTTGTCATATATTTTTTGTCTTTCACAGACTGCCAAAGCACAATGAATTTGACAAAAGAAATATATAATATGTAGTGTGAAAAAGACTACCATTGGCCACCTCAATGTCCTTCGGCTGGATGAGTAGCTACAATACATTTTATCCAATATATCTACACAACCCTTGGTTGCGATATAAAATGCTATCATTTCTGGTTTCCCTGACTCGATGTAGTTACTCAACCTGTGGTGCATTGAGGAATCCAAACATACAGCCCTATTTCTCTTTGGAACATGGGAAACTAGTATTTTTAGCCGAGAATCCATACAGTGAAGAGCCCTTAACCATACAGTGAAGAGTCCACCATTAAGGTGGCACGAACTCAATAGGCCTAAATTTTCCTTTTATTTTTTTCTAATTGTATCAGCATATGACAGTCCTTTCCCATTCAACTTTTTTCCAGCTTAATTAATGCGAACCAATTATGCACTGTGATGATTCTATGGGACCCCATGGGATTGGCTCAGAGAGACGAAGAACAGATTGAGTTGGCTTCAGTGACTTATCGTCTTTCTCTGACAAACCTAACTCATCAGTGTCCTTTCCTGCACATAAATACTCATTATACAGATAACTGTCTTAGGCATCAGTGAAGCACATAATTTTCAAGCCGTACTCAGCTGGCTTGCAGGTGATATACCTTTTAAAGCAACAACGACCCCTGAAGGTAATTAACATTTCATCAATGCAAGCAGTGGTACCCAATTAATAGCAGCATTGGGAGTTCTTTATTAGGCAGCGCAATAAATTGGAAATCGGAGCAAATGAGTCAGTTTTGTAAGGGGCCATTCTTTCCGCATGATAATCAAAACAGATACTCGTGAGAAGAGCAGCGGATTTTCTGACCTCCTTGGTTTAGTATTTCCCAAAATTCCCATAATGACACAAAAAAACAGGCAATAAACCACAGTTTTATTATAATTTTTAACAAAATCTCTAACATGTTTCACATTTACAGGGCTAGGAGCGTGAAATTTTAAAAAAAGCAGGATTTTTAAAATTTATTTTATGAGCGTCATCTTCGTCTTGAGTAACCATTCTATCTTACCAAATGTATTTTCAAAAAATCTATAAATTAATTATGCACATTGCACACCTATCAAATGGTACAACCAAGGAGATCTCTATTCTTATACTTGTACAAATGTATACCTTTGTCTTTTTAACCTCTTTTGGAATCTTGTCCGCCATAGCCACAAGTAGTTTTCTAATTTAGGAACGGGAGGACTCACCGACCACTCATAAATTTCACGTGCCATTTTACAGAAATGCAGGACAAATTTATAAAATTTTGAGGGTGCTACATTTTTATTAGACAAAATAATGGAGGTAATAAGAATAAGAGACGCTTTAAAAATAACACATCAAAAATATTCATAATTTAGAAAGTGAAGCCGTCTATCAGACCGCACGTCGCCAGTTAAGGGTTAATAGCGAAGAATGGGTAATGTGCTCTCGAAACCATTCCGAATACTTATTTCAACAGGTATTATGATTCAAATTTCCTGGGACTCCCCCACGGTCAGTGGCCCACACCCTTTCCTCTCTAGTTGAGGCCACATGGATCAACCTGGGTCGAAGATAAGCTGCTGGTCAAGGGTAGATGAGATAAAGGCAGAGATAAGTGGGAATGATACTATCACATTACGCCTATCTCTTTCTAGCAGAATGAGTCTCACGCAGATGAATTTCACCACTGCATTCCTGAACAAGCAGTGAGAACATTCCTGTCTTGAGTGAGAGGGGTGTTTTGTCTCTTCCATTTTTAGACCGGAAGTATGACACTCTTAGTGCTAAATTCACAAATATGACAACTTAATTATTTCCTGCAATTCTCTGTGCGAGAGCAAGAAGTACATGACACATATGCCTTTTCACTTAATTACAAGGTAGGTGAAGTAACTAGGTAGATTCATGACATAGTTGAAGAATAAATCACTAATTGTAAGAAATTTTCTGCACCTTTTTAAATATGAAACACCGGTTTCGAATTATCATAATCAAGGTTGTCCCATCCATGATGCCATTTTAAGTCTGCAAGCCTCTGAGTCACAGCCCTCCAATGATCCAGGGTAGTGTGAAGGAATCACCCAAAGCAAAAAACCTACCGAGAGAGAGAGAGAGAGAGAGGGAGGTAAATGTCAGCCTCTGCTTATTGCCATGGGTCCGGTGAAGAGGGAGATGAAAACGAAGCCCCTTAGTCTCTGGTATTGGGGGAGAGTGCTGATAACAATAGGATGCACGGGACAGCTATCCACACACATCACGACTATCCTATTTATTCCTCCAGTTCTTGCAACAAATGCCCGAATCCACAGGTTAAAAACTTGCAATGTCATCCATGCTTTGGAATTGGACTCGTAGAGGCAGGAAATAGTTCACAAAATGATCACAGTGGGGAGTCCCAGGAAATTTGAATCATAATACCTGTTGAAATAAGTATTCGGAATGGTTTCGAGAGCACATTACCCATTCTTCGCTATTAACCCTTAACTGGCGACGTGCGGTCTGATAGACGGCTTCACTTTCTAAATTATGAATATTTTTGATGTGTTATTTTTAAAGCGTCTCTTATTCTTATTACCTCCATTATTTTGTCTAATAAGAATGTAGCACCCTCAAAATTTTATAAATTTGTCCTGCATTTCTGTAAAATGGCACGTGAAATTTATGAGTGGTCGGTGAGTCCTCTCGTTCCTAAATTAGAAAACTACTTGTAGCTATGGCGGACAAGATTCCAAAAGAGGTTAAAAAGACAAAGGTATACATTTGTACAAGTATAAGAATAGAGATCTCCTTGGTTGTACCATTTGATAGGTGTGCAATGTGCATAATTAATTTATAGATTTTTTGAAAATACATTTGGTAAGATAGAATGGTTACTCAAGACGAAGATGACGCTCATAAAATAAATTTTAAAAATCCTGCTTTTTTTAAAATTTCACGCTCCTAGCCCTGTAAATGTGAAACATGTTAGAGATTTTGTTAAAAATTATAATAAAACTGTGGTTTATTGCCTGTTTTTTTGTGTCATTATGGGAATTTTGGGAAATACTAAACCAAGGAGGTCAGAAAATCCGCTGCTCTTCTCACAAGTATCTGTTTTGATTATCATATTTTTGATAATCAGATTTTATCTTTCCCTCTCGCACTACTTTTCCTTCTTTGCCTTCCCTGCGAGCATTAGCGTAGCATAGAAGGCAGTGCTTTCGTCGAAGGTGCATCTTCCCCGGTTACGTCCTTACATTGTACCAATGATAGAGGAATGTCATCTTCGCTGGATGACATTGCTTCAAGATGCAACAGTAAGGACAGTGACAATTTAGCTCACGGACTGCTTTGATAATAAGCATGTGCCACACGTTTTTCTCCTCAACCTCTTGGCAGTTTGTCACTTGCTCGCAAACTAAACAATCTCAACTGCACTGGGCTGACTGTGATCGAGAGAGAAACACTCTCTCTTCCCTCTCCCCCCTCTCTGGAAGAGAAATTGGGAAAGGGACGTGTGCCGTTCTCGAGCTAATCACTCAGTGGGTGGATGAGCGACCATGCCCTTGCCGGGCGAACGTCTTCCAAATTGCAGACATTACTGTTTTCTGAACAACTCATACCTGTTCCAAAGGATCTCCCTTCCCTTCTCTCATAGTCAGAATGCGCCGAGATGGGTCACATGGGCGGGAGACACCCGGACAGATATCTGCGTCTCACAGACGATCATGAACAAGGGCACGGGCAATAAACAGAGACGGGTGGGAGGTTCCTGGGTTTTCCGACCGTCAGCAAATCTCAAGTATATACATTGTATCGGTGCCCCTCCCTTTCCCATCCCACCCAAGGGTCTAGCCGAAAGCAGCGTGTCCCAACATGGCCGTCAGAAGGGTGGGCTGGGGGCCGTGGGGGGGTACTGGTGGGCGGGGCACTGGTGGGCCACGCCGACCATGCAGAAGGATGAGTGTGACCCAGCGGTGGGCCATGCCGCCCTGTGGGAGGGATGGCTTAGATCAGCCCCGCAGTGAACGTGTTAATGTCAATGGTGGGCATTCCTCATCAAAGATATCATTACTGTCCCAATTTTACAAAGATTTCAGCCATCATTTCAGCACTCCAATTATGATGAATAACACAGGCAGGGATTTAGTCCAGGACTTGAAATTCAGCTCACATGTACAGATGAGGAATCATCATAACTCATTCACAGTACCTTTGTCCCAATGGCCACAATCAAATGTTTGAGCATCAGCTTGCTGTCCAAGCACCACTGGCAGCCATCCAGGGCTTTGGTGACTTGACGGTGCTCGGCTATCGCTCTGCCTCTCTCCATCTCCCCCTCCCTCTCCATTGATTTAGTGAACCGAGCATTCTCTTCAAAGACATCATCCATGTCATTCACACTCTCAGGCTTGCCAATAACCTACATCAAAAGAATATTTTTAGCAACACTCTTCACCTCCGTATAACACTTAAGTGAGTCTTCCATCAGCGTACATACCTTCCCAGCTAATTTAGAAAACATCTCATTGCTATCTTCAACAGTGTTCAATTTCTCCCGTTCAAACTGTAATACAAGGAGCAAAGATAATGTATATACACATAGTTATATACACCTCATGCAAAGATTTCAAATATATATTTTATTTTCTGGCCGAGACTGCATAACATTCACAAGCATTTTCATGGGTGAGAAATTTTTCTCTAAGCCATTTATCATGACATAAAAGATAAGTAAAAGATCATTTTCTTGCACATAGGGTTATTCATTACCACAGTAAGCAATATATTCACAAAAAGCAAAAACTTGAAAATTAACCGGGATCCAGGAAATACAAGTCTCATGTTTGATAGGAGCCGGTTAAACAGCCATTCCTCTCCACAGATGACACCCGCATGCAATACTTACTATCTCCTTCAATGAGTACTTGTCATCATCCGCAAAGTAGCGCACCCTCTTCCCATGCACGTGTGTCTCTACCTTGGCCCCACTCCTCTTCTTCTTCCCACCCCAATTCATCATCCCTCCCCCCTCCCCCACGGGACGAGCAAAGCCACTCGAAGTGGTCCTCGTCAGGAGCACCACTTCCTCCTCCTTCACCTCACTCCCACCTTGCGGCTCCTCCCTCGCCGACGTCACCAGCTTCTTGCGCACCTCTCGTGCTCTTTCGAGCTTCGCCTTGAGTTCCTTGGCCAGCCCCTTACGAAGAGATGAAAGGAAGGGAACGGGTGCATGAGGCACCAAGTGACAAACGCCACACACACCAAAATCACTCCCAAACGGGAGGTGCATCAAGGTGCAAATACATACATATATGTGGTGGAGGAGGAGGGAGGAGATGGCAACCACAGTCATTCTCTCTTTCTATCCCGAGCTACGATATTTCCAGAAAAACATTTACTCAATTGTACTTTTTTTGGCACATATTTACTGATCTACAAGGGTTTATTTGTAGTGGTCTCATTTTCCAAGCCAAATTTTCCTGTCCGAACCAATTATTTGCCACATCCTTCATTTGCACCAGTTTTAAAACTTCCCTTCAAATTATTATCTACCAGTCATATGATAATTTGAGTTTTCTTTTTTTATGGTTAATACACAATATTTTGTTTGGGTAACAACCACTAAATGTACACAAATAAAATCCTACACTTTCCCTTTTTGGCCATTTGGTCAATTGGGTGCCATTTAAACTGTGGACGGACTATCTTTACACAATTCATTACTAAATTACATAATGCAGAGGAGGAAATTCATTTTGGGGTAGAATCTCCCTCTTAAATATTACATTAGATGGTTGCTACCTTCCATCACCTGTGATGCCCTGATTGGTCAGTGTTACTGTTGGAGCCGACTGTAACGGTGGGAGCTGAAGTCTGTTGGCGGCCCGGGAAATCCCTGTTTGAATGGAGGGTATGGGGGCCCCGAGAGGCGGTGGATCTCTGGGGGGAAAACCTTTGTAAAAGAAGGAAAATAAAGTAGTCTCGTTTGAGCATCGGTCTGGACGAGATGTTTTACTCACCAACCCTTACTTCTCCCATGAGCCGGCACTACATTGGCACATTGGCATTGGTAAGATCGTGCTCCGATCCGAGAATTTTTGTGTGTGGTTCGGCGACGGCAACCATGATTATTGATGCCCGAGAAGTTTGTTGGTGCAGAGGTCTGGGAAGACTGAGTCTTCCAATTGAAGGCTGGCAGAATTAAAGAAGTGGCTTGAGGAGCAGAAGATGCTATACTTGAGACTGTCTCTTGTTGAAAATGCTCTCTCCATGTTTTGAGACCTTTCATAAAAAAGCCAGATGAGCTACTTGAAGGGGTGGTAGGCTTTAGGGTTAGGGTTAGCACAAAGGCTGGAAACATGGGCAGAAAACATACTAGGAGATTATCAGTTTGGATTCCGACAAGGAAGATCCACTACTTATCACATTTTTCCAATAAGGAATCTTATGGAAAAATGTTATGAGTACAATATACCAGTGTACCAGATCTTCATTGACTATGAACAGGCATACGACAGCATTGGACGGTCATTCCTATAAGATACTCTTCTTCCACTAAGGATACCGAACAAACTCATTCAACTTGTTAAGATTACACTAACAGGAACAAAGAACAAAATAAAGATGTTGGGAAGTTTGCCACGAGAATTTAGTGTTAATAGAGGGCTGAGACAAGATGAGATGTATATAAGATTGAGATTAACCCTGGTGGAACATTATTAAACAGGACAGTACAGTATCTGGCATATACTGATGATGTGGATTTAATCATCAGGAATAAGCGGGGACCGAGAGAAGTCTTTCATCAAGTGGATGAAGAATCAGGAAGGGCCATCATAAATGAAGAAAAAAATAAGGTTACGGTTCTGAAAAGGACTGGAAATGAGCCTCCAGCACATTTCACAGTAGGTAAGTAACAATTTGAGAGAGTGCCTACCTTTATTTGGGTTCATCGATGTCAGAAAATAGTGATAACAGCCTGGAAATCAAAGAAAGAGTGAATGCGGGGAATAAGGTGTACTTTGGCCTCCAGTGCCTATTTAAGTCACTCTTATTGAGTCGAAAAACCAAAGAAAGATTATATCGAACAGTTCTTTGACCCGTGGTTCTATATGCCTGTGAAACCTTGGTCATGAAAAGCTGGGATGAACTGCTGCTCAACACGTGGGAGAGGAAGAATCTGCGAAGAATCTACGGACCAATTAACGAAAACAACGTTTGGTGTATCCGCACTAATGCCGAGCTATATAGATTGTATGATAAACCTAGTATGGTAAGTGAAGTCAAGTGTGCCAGACTGAGGTGGCTCGGTTATCTAGAAAGAATGCCTGAAAATAGGGCAGTACGGAGAACGTTCAGCCAGAGGCCAGAGGGTAGAAGACTTCCGGGGCAACCGCACAAAAGGTGGCTGGATGATGTGGAAGAGGACCAGCAGCAAATGGGTGTAAGGAGATGGCGACCTCTTTCTTTGGAGCGAGAGACCTGGAGAGGAATGATTGAGGAGGCACGGGCTCTTTTAGGGCCGTAATGCCTGTGGGTCAGGGTAAGGTAAAGTTTACGAATATTTGTGCATGAGCCCATATATTGGCCCGCCTCACTAAGAGGGTTAATCATGGAACAATTACTTATATCAACAGTGATATTAGGCCATTCAGAGAAAATTTCAGAAAAAAAGGACTGCTAACCCCCAATATGAACGAGAAGGACGTAGAGGTTGGTAATATGTACTGCAACGGTAATGTTCACCTTGGCTGGGTAGATAAACATATACCATAATTAATTTTAATATTTCACACATTTGTCATAACTTGGATGAACGCTAAACAATAGCAACAATGCAGGACGTTTATAAGATTAACTAAGGTAGCCTCCATGGTTGGATGCACTTATATTTCTGAGCAATTATTCATGGGTCTTACAGGCCGTCAAGTATGATAATTCAAATCAAATTCACACATAAAAATAAATTTATGCGATTCACGGCATTATTTGAAATACAATAATGAGAATGGAAAAATGCTATTACATCATGCATTTTAATCAACCCTTGATTTTACATACTGACACTTTTTTGGTTCTCCCCCCCTCCCCCATATGTAAAATCTAAGTTTTACTGCAGTCACAACTCTTATAGTAGTTTCCCCAGAGTACATAGGTTTTCACAAACATGAAAGGCTTGTTCTCTTCTATTATTAGAAATTCAGGTTTAATGTAAAGATAGTTAGTGAGTATTTATGAGTGGAAAAGAGCATAGCAATAAAAAATACAGAAATAATAAGCAAAATAAGCAGAGAAATGACAAAATTCAAACTGACTGAAAATAACTTTTTCAAGACTTGCTACGCGACCTAAATCACATAACTTAAAATAAACTTTAGTGAAGCACATATCTATCCACCTTCATGCATCTCCTCTCACACTATAAACACAAGGTATGTGACAGTTCAAAACATTAAGCACCCCTCAATCGCCAAAACTCACCTCGTTCCCCAGTATCTCAGCTTTCACCAACTTGGCACCCAACTCATTCATTTCCTGGTCCGTCAGCAGCTGTTCCCTCCCCACCTCCACATCCCTCCCACCCTCACTCTCCGAGCTCTCTCCACTGCTCAACATCTTCTCTTCTCGCCCCCTCCCACTCCTCACCTCTACAACCTGAGCAACTTCCTTCTTGCCCACACCTTTCTTCCGCCAATTACCCACGCTTCCCTTTGAACGGCTTCCCGATGAGCCTCCAAAGCGTGATCGCCACTCATCTTCTTGGGCCAGCTTTCCATGGTGCCGGGAGGATCCCTCTCCAGCATCCTCCTCACTAACTTCTGAAGGCTTCCTGAAGACACCTTTGGCACGCGAGGATCCGTGAACCAGGGCCCACGAGTCTCCGGCCGCAGTCCTGCCCTCTTCCCCTCCACCAGCAAAATCCTTCCTCCCCTCTCCCCTCACACGCTGTCTGCTGTGACGACCCCCATGAGGTGAGGCCACCGCACCATGACCTCCCGAGCGATTCCCCTTCACCCTCTCCTCTGCTTCCTCAATCATTGACTGAAGCTTCTCCAAAGACTGCCGAGAGAAACAAAAGTTAAGTCAACGACCAGTGTACTCATACTTAATTTAGATTCCGCATTTACTTTGAGAGATAGTAAAAGTGTAATAATTATTGGGGGAGATTTTAATCTCCCATGTATAAATTGGGATTCTTACACGGTAAAACCGAATTCGAGGAATAGAAAAATCAGTGAGATCTTACTCAACGTACTCTCAAATCACTCGCTATCCCAAGTAGTCGACAAGCCTACGAGAGGTAATAAAATATTAGACCTTTTAGCAGTAAGCCATCCTAAGTTGATAAAACATATCAATGTTCTCGACGGTATAAGTGATCACAGAGCAATTCTTGCAACCTTAAAGACAGAAGTGGAGTCAGCCGAAAAACCAAAACGCAATATTTATTTATTTGATAAATGTAACTTCATTAAATTTGGCGAGATGCCTAATGATTCATACACGGACTACGTAGCTAAAACAGAGGATAAAAGCACCGATGTGTCATGGAAATACTTTTTAGAAATCTTACGCCAAGGAATCAATGAACACATTCCGCAAAAATTGAAAAGTGATAGCAAAGAACCTCGTTGGTACAATAACGATGTTAGGAGAGACCTTAGGAAACAGAGAAAACTGTACAACATGTTCAAAAAAACCATTACGTTTGATGAAAAATCGAAGGAACTAGAAGCAAAAGAGAGTTACCTTGCGCAACGCTCAAAAACCAAGAAAACATTGCGTGCTGCACTGCGAAATTTCAAGAAAAAAATACTTGGAAAATTACTCGAAGAAAAACCAAAATCTTTTTGGTCATATGCGAGAGAACTTCAGGGAAAATCTTCTACCGTAGATTCGTTATTTGATAAAGATGGTAAACTTGTCACAGAAAATATTGATAAAGCTAATGTGTTAAACTCCCACTTTGAAAGTGTTTACACTACAGACGACACTGCGTGTAATTTAGACATTCCATACATTGAGGAACCGATGAAAGAAATAACAATTCAGCGCGATGGGATAACTAAACAGCTACAATCGATAAAAAGTAATAAATCTCCGGGTCCGGAGGGAATACCCGCGCGCGTCCTCAAGGAGTTAGCACCACAGATCGCACCGTTCTTAGAGATAATATTCAATAAGTCATTATCTGAAGGAAAGATACCAATGGACTGGAAAACTGCAAACGTTACACCGATATTTAAAAAGGGAAACAGACATGACCCAGGAAACTATCGACCAATATCATTAACATCGATTACAGGCAAGATTCTCGAACATATCGTTGTTAGCAATATCATGACTTTTCTGGACAGTCGAAACCTCCTGCATAATTGTCAGCATGGGTTCCGGAAAGGTAGATCATGCGAAACACAGCTCGCGCTCTTTCTTCACGACGTTCTCAAATCTGGTGAATCGAAAAAACAAGTTGACGCACTATTTCTTGACTTTAAGAAAGCTTTCGACACGGTACCTCACAGAAAACTATTATACAAATTACAGTCATGCGGGTTAAACGAACAAGTAGTAAACTGGATACGTGACTTTCTGAGTGATCGTAAGCAAAAAGTAGTTCTTGACGGAATTAGCTCTGATATAGTTAAAGTGACATCAGGTGTCCCGCAAGGAAGCGTTATTGGCCCACTTTTGTTCATTATATATATAAACGACCTTTGCTCCCGAATTAGCAGTAAAATACGTTTATTTGCCGACGACGCTGTCATATACCGCGAAATTAGTGATCAATCTGACTTTGAAATTCTGTCATCGGACTTAAACAACGTTCATGCGTGGAGCAAAGAGTGGGGACTAGAACTTAATCTGAGCAAATGCACGGCGGTGCATTTCTTGCGTAGGTCGTCCAACTATCCCCATGTATATGTTGTGGATGGCGTTAGCATAAATGCGACAGATGAAGTGAAATACCTGGGAGTTACGATAACTTCGAACCTATCGTGGGGGACACATATAAGAAATATTTGTGGCAGAGCCCTGAAGAAGTTAGGATTTGTCAAGCGTGTTGTGGGAAGATTATCGGATGATAAAGTGAAAGAGAGGTGCTATTTCGCACTCGTCCGGCCACACCTTGAATATGCAGCGAGCATATGGGATCCGGCGGAGAAAGACCTAGTCCATGAACTTGATAAAATACAAAGGAAAGCTGCGTGATTCGTGAAAAACTGCTACAGCCGTACAGAAAGCGTTACACAGATTTTGAAAGATTTAGGGTGGGAGCCGCTAGAGACTCGGAGGCTACGCGCTAGGCTTAGATTGCTTGAGCAATTGAGAATGAATATCTTTCAGAGCGACACGGAGAACATCATATTAGAACCACATTATATTTCCAGGTCCGACAGAATCGATAAATTAAGGGAGATATTTTGCCGAACGGATAGGTATGGGAATTCGTTTTTCCCCCGAACAATTAAGGACTTTAATAAATGCTAGGCGGAACTTTGATTTTTTTTTGTTGACGGCTGGTGTCCTAACACCCCCCGCCACATGCCTTTTGAGGCGGCTTGCGGGGTAGTATGTAGATGTAGATGTAGATGTAGAACAGACCCAAGTAAGCACCCAGCACTTACACTAATCCAGAAAATATTCTAATTGTCATCATATCGTCACCATTGGTCATTCACTTCTAGGATTGGTTAACTGCAGTACTCCAACCTTCCTCATCTAATTTTAGTTCCCCAAATTCCTGGTAGTTCTTCTCGAGTACTTTCTTCATTACGTACTCAATATTAGAAAGCTCAATTTTTTAAACACATATTTGGAACAAATTCGACAACTATGCACAAAACAAACTGCCTCAACTTTCATGAAAACTACTGAACTGAATGGGCAGGTTACCAAACTTCATTTCTACTAACATCATTGTTTTTCATGCTCATCAGTGCTTCCTTCTTTTCATGCTAATCAGTGCTTACTTCTTTCTGTGTGTTTGTCCATAGACAGGTCACAATGGATGTGTAGTCACCAGGAATTTCTGTTTTGGTGGGGTTCTTTGTCGCCTTGTACATCCCTCATCTCGTCTGCCATCACACCAAATTTCTTCCATCCTCTTTCTGTTAATTTTAACTTCTATCATGACTTTCTGCAAACAGTCCCTCCACAATATTTCTTGCCTTTTCCTCTTCACACTTTTCAATATTGTTTGCTCATCTCCAACCCCACTCAGTACCTCCTCATTTTCAGCCTTATCTGTCCATCGTATCACCTTCATCTTTCATCATAGCCAAATCTCAAAGCATCCAGATGTTTTTCTTCCCTTATCCTCTTTGTGCACATTTCCAATTTATGCAAAACCATACTTCATATAAAACATTTTGCAAATCTTTTCATTAAATCCTTTTTGATACTCATGATAAGCCTTTTTGATGCTCCTAGTTATCCGGAGTTCCCTAACTTTTCAGAATCCTATTTTTCTCCAATTAATCCTACTCTTAATTTCTTGTGTACAGGACTCATTCCAGGTGATTAAGTTTCCCAAGCGCCTAAACGACTTCACCTGCTCGATTGCCTAGCCTTCTAACTTGATTGAGCCTCTCTAAAGATCCTCCTCACCTTCGAATGGTCAACATTAATTTTCATTCCATACTCCTCTCCTTTCCTCTTGATCTCCTCTACCATTCTTCGTACTCTCTCTCCACCCTCTGATATCAGTGTCCGATCATCTGGATATTTCGTGGTCTTCAGTTTATTACCTCCAATCATTATGCCACCGATCCCTTTCAAAGCTTCCTCTATCACTTTGTCTGCAAATGCACTGAACAACAGTGGGGAAAACCCTCGAATCATTCCTCTTCCTTGAGTAATCGCATCAGTTTCATCCTCTTCAATGTGCACCACAACTCTTTGACCCAAGCAGAGTACTTTTATCAACCTTCTATCTTTCCAATCTACAAAAATATCTTTTAGGATCTTCACTGGTACTTCCCACGTGACCCAATAAAATAACTCCATAGAGTCAATAAAGCAGATGTCGATCTCCCAGTTCACCTCCAGCACTCTTCCGCTAAAGCATTCTTGCGCACCTAATATAGCATCTCAGGCTCCTCTTCCCCTTCAAAGTCCAATCACATTCTCTTTCGTCTTCCTCTCAATCCCCCTCATTATTCTTCTGACCTGCACGGGCTATTAACCGACAATCAAGGCTCTACACCCTCGTAATGTACAAAATTTAGGTTAAAAAATTTCTCCAATGGCCTAAATTATAGGCACCACTCGTCAAAAGAAAGAAAATAATATTTGCTACATTGGTTTAACAGAAACGTCAGTGACCAATCACAACCTCTCAACCAGAAAACCCCTGTGTGGTGGTTTACGGGAATATTAATTTCTCGCCACTGACTCCTCACAGACACACACACTTAACTCTAAATGGGATCCTTCACAGAGCTAAAGAGACATCTACATCTACATACTACCCCGTGAGCCGCCACTTGGGCGTGTGGCAGGGGGTGGTAGGTCACCAGCCGTGTAAAGATGTAAAATGTTTGAAGGTGAAATGGTGGCATGTCCTATGGGAGTGTATTTAGAGGAGCTCAGTTTTTATTGTGGTCGCTTATCGTGCACGGAAAGAACAAGTTTTTGTACCTATCTGTTTGGCAGAGTATCTCTCTTATTTTATCGCATGTCAGACCTAGAAATGTAGTGAGACGTCATGATAATATTCTCTGTGTCGCTCTGAAATGTACCAGTTCTGAATATCTCAAGCAGCCTAAGCATAGCGTGCAGCCTCCGAGTCTCTAGGGGCTCCCACCTTAATCACTAACAGTTGTGTAACACTATATTTTCGTTCGTAGCAGTTTTTAATAAAGCGTACTGTTTTTCATTGTATTTTGTTCATTTTTTTGTTAAATCTTTAATACGAGGGTCCCAAATGCTAACAGCGTACTTGAGGTGTGGCCTAACCAGAGCAAAGTAGCATCTCTCTTTGACTATTTCATCCGAGGACCTTCCTATTATTATTCCATATTCCACTCTCCCTATACTCCATACTCCCTATATTATTCCATTCCGAGGACTCACTAACTGATCACCCCAATAGACCAACTATTATTATGACTGGAGATTTATATTGTAATCTTTTAATTGATGGCCATGATCAAAAACAGTTTCCGCAGGTCTTCTACAGTTATAATATGAAACCAACCAGGATTACTGTGAGCTCAAAAGCATTACTAGACAATGTATACACCAACCACTGTGAACAAAAGGTAAACATAACTGTTTTTGATACTGCCCAGTCGGACCACCTAGCCATAACATCTACTTTCGCAGTACAAAGTAACATTTTACTGCCAAAAAAATCAAATACCAGAGGTTCATCACCAACACTAATGTGAATTACTTTCGTCTCTTGCTAGCTCAAAACAATTGGAATGGACAACAAGGGTCTAATAGCTTCCATGATAATTTCAACAATTTCCACAACATTTACACTCATTGTTTTAATCTTGCATTTCCTCTTGAGCCAGTGAAATCCAAAGGAACAGGGAGAAAAAAGTGGTTGACTTCTGAAATTATAAGTCTGTCTAATGACTTGAAAAACAATGTGACTTAAAATATTGTCTTCTAATGACCATCAGTTGTGTTCTCAATATAATATTTTTTTTAAACATTATAAATACTGTATAAATAAAGCCAAAAAGGAGTACAATGACATACACATAAAAAATGCTTCCAATTACTCCAGAGAGGCATGGAGAATTATTAAAGATAGTTCAACCTCAACATTAGTTGAGACTTCTGATTTCATAAAAGATGAATATGGAAATGTAATTATCAACCCTGTTGAGATATCAATGCACTTAATAACGCTTTTTTTTACAAATGCCAGTCCTATAGAGCACTGTGCCTGCCTTACCTTGTCATCCAAACTCTGTATCATGTAAGTCATTTTATTTAAGACCCTGTGATAAAACAGAACTACAACAATAGTTAACTAAAGTAGGAGGTAAAAAAAATCAGCTGATACTGAAGGCCTGTGAGGTCAAATAATTTTTCAGAGAGGGGACATAATTCTTGATCCCCTACTATCTCTGGTTAACCAGTCCCTGGCTGAAGGTGAACATCCTGATGCTCTTAAGGTCTCCAAGGTGGTACCAGTATATAAAATTAAGGGAGACAGAAGTGAATTAAATAATTCCAGACCAATTTCTATTATCCCTTATTTTGGCGAAATATTTGAATATGTTTATTGCAGAAGACTTGTTGATTATCTTGAAAATCATAGCCTCCTCTCTGGCAATCAGTTTGGCTACAGAAAGGCAAGGTCAACTGAGCAAGCTTTGTTTAAAATGGTCGACCACATCCTACAGCATATCAATGAGAGATATAAAGTTATGGGTATTTATTTTGATCTGAGTAAAGCTTTCGATGTTATAAATCATGAAAAACTACTCTTAAAATGCCAGCTGTTCGGCATAAGAGGTGTTGCACTAAATTGTCTAAAGACATATCTATCTCAGCGATATCAGAAGGTGGCCTATAAACGAGATGGTGACACCTACCTTTCTTCCTCTAAAGAAGTAATAAAAGGAGTACCACAAGGATCTGCTCTCGGTCCAATACTCTTTCTGATTTTCATAAATGACCTACCTTTGAGCCTGAAGTCAAGTGTAGAAAATAAATGAGTGATCTTTGCTGATGATGTGAGTGTTGTAACTTATGGCAAAACAGCAAATGATTTGATTACTTCTGGTAAAGTGGTTCTTCAAAAAATGTTAAGCTGGTGCAATAGCAATGATCTCATATTAAACTGTCAGAAAATGCAAGCAGTATTCTTTTCAGTTAAAAGTAATAAATGTGAGAACTACTGTCAACTATTTGCAAATAATGGTTTTAATGCTAAGGAAGACTTAAAACTCCTCGGAATACATATTGATCAACATCTCAAATGGGATATACATGTAACAAACTTGTGTAAAAAGTTAAATTCATTTTTTTTATCTGGTATCTGTTCTAAAACATACTGTAAGCATAAATGTACTTAAAACTCTTTATTACGGTCTATTTTATTCCCAGATTTCATATGGTGCTATATTTTGGGGTAATTCCACATTATCAAACAATGTGTTCTTAATCCAAAAAAAGTTGATGAGGACCATGTGTAATGAGTCTTATCGGGCTCACTGTAAACCTCTTTTCGGTAAGTTAGGGATCTTGACTTTTCCATCTGTGTATATATAACATGCTGTTCTGTATGTAAGAAAACATTTGTCAAAGTTTAAGTCAAATAACTGCTACCATTCTTATAAAACAAGAAGTTGTGATGATGTACACATGCTTACATCTAACCTAAGCACAACGATGAAAGAACCTTATTTAACGTGTGCAAAATTATATAATCATTTGCCTCTAGCTATAAAAAATGAAAAAAAGATTGATGGCATTTAGAAGGTTGGTTTTAATTATCTTGAGGAGAATTGTTTTTACAAAGTTAGTGACCATTTGATTTCCTGTCATTGATATGCATCCGCTTATTTTTTTTTTTTAATGACGTGCCTTATGCACTTAGATTTGTAATGTATTTTACCTTTTGTAATGTATCTATTAGGCAAATAAATCTATTCTATTATACACTTAACAAAACCTAGTTTCTTTAATGCTGTGCCACATATGTTTGTACGTGTGTTCCCCACGATATACCTGAATTTAAGGTAATTCCAAGATACCGTATAAACTCATGTAAGAGGTGCTCCTTTTTTCCCAGAAATCGCAGCTGAAAATGAGGGTGTGCCTCTTACATGAATTATTTCTCTGCCTGCCTTACTCTCAAGTCCCCGGAGAGCTGAGTGACTTTGGTGCTTAGCGTGAGTCATCAAGGGGGAGGGGGTCGTTCGCTCACTTGCTTAGGTGGGATGCAGTCGCCTAAAACTTGACATGGCGAGGGTGTGGGATGCAATTTGGGGACAGCGACTGGCCGCGCGACAAGTGCAAGCACCGGAATTTTCTACCCCCGTTGCCACCCCTACTATCCATTGCAAAATTCCATCACCCGAGTTTGAACACTAATATATCAAAGACAGAAGTACATCAAATCAAAGCTTGCCTATTTCTGCGTTAAAAGATGGTATACAAAACATTTTACAATTTATATTGATTTCAGTGTGTGCTTAAAAACCGAATTTTAGCGCATTTTTCCGGGTACCGGACGGATGCATCGCATTTACGGCATTGTAATGACAATGCGGATCAAGATATCAAAACTTCCTTATTAAATACTGAAGTAAAGATCTTTCTTAACAATCATACGAAGTTTCAGATTATTTAGTACATTAGTGTTTTAGTTATTGATGAAATTGTAAGACTGCATTATTTTCTGTTCCATGCATCCCTGAAAACCTCCATTTGGACCTTCTTCAAGCTATAGAGTTCATCATCACGAATCCACTTATAAAGTCTTGTACGAATTTGTTGGTTAATCAATATCAATTAACATTTATTTTGGAAAAAGAGCACGCTGAACTGCCAAGAGCATGCCCGGAAGAGAAAGGGGGAGGCGCGCGCTGTTGTGGTTGCGGGGGCCAGTCAGAGGGTTGTCCGTAAGCATCATATTAGAAGAGCCACTCACCACTTAAGACGTTATAGTAGTGACGGCCGAGGGGAGCGTTTCATGCCTCATTTTCACTCTACCCGTGTTTACGTATCACTCAACTACATGTTAACTATTAAAGATATTGACTTCGGGATTTCTTTATTTAGTTTAAAAGATATCATTCCAAAAGACGATGTGAAAGAAAAATTTTTATTCCTCTGGTTTAGTGAGGAAACTTACCTGAAATTTGACTAACAAAAACTCACTTCTCAGCCAGAAATTTGAAAATCAAAGATGGTCAACCTCTGGCGACATCTTTCTTCTATACGATACGTAAAGAACATCCATCATTACTCGTTTTTGAGGTCAAAATCGGTAAAACGGTGGAACCTTGCTCGCTAAAAATCTAACTATTTTCCGACTCTATAGAGGCGAACCGTGCCGGAACGAATTTGTTTCCCCCCTTGAGGAACTCCTGCCTCTGCCCCTCAAGCAACGTTGAGTCACTCTTCTTTCTCAATTCTAGTATAACGTATAATAATTTAAGTGAATGTAAGATGATCCCAACGTGTTCGCATTCCTGCTCATCATCGCTTACAGCAAAATATAATTTGTAAAAGTTAAATACAGTTTAAAAGACCCATACTCAGAGCGACTACGACTGGTGAATTAGGAAAATGGTGGGGGAAAACAGCATTAAAAATCAGAGCTTGGTGTGACTGTATACAAGGCTTT